>OV815296.1:29232054-29918986 GCA_929108145.2 Limnephilus rhombicus
ACGCCCACATCGCATTTCTTATGTTCTTCTGTATTGTATGTTTTCAATAATAATAATTATTATTATTTTTAATTGATAAACTAACGTTTAAGACAAGATTTTTATGCATAGCACAAAGGGTAACAATTATTATAAGCAATAAATATCTGCCTGAAACACTAGTGTATATTGAATTATTTGGTGGGTATTAGATAAGCCGACATAGCTCAGTTGTAGAGCACCTGACCGGCAATCAGAAGGACACGGGTTCATGTCCCGTTGGCGGCATGCATAGACATATGAATATTAATCATATGTCTATGGCGGCATGTATCTTTTCTTGGAAGATTATTTCAATGTAGATGAGTGTTTCAGGCTGATAATTATTGCTTATAATAATAATAAATAATAATAATAAATTTATATATAAAATGCTAAAATCAGTCATTTTAAATACATGTAGGATTACAAAAGATTTTTTAAATGTTTATATTGAGGGATCAGTAGGATTTATAGGTCAAATTAGGAATTCCACAGAGCCGAACCCTCTGATATGAAAATATGTGGAGTCGGTGAATTATTTTCCCATTTTGGTCTCTGGTAGATTGACATGTTGTTCTTGTATTGTTTTGTATTTATAATACTTATATACCTAGTGCAATTGCATAACGTGGATTGACTACCTACATGATCATTTGAGGAAGTGTGTCAAAGGGTTTAGTTTTTCTCGTGGGGAAAATTTAACCCGGACATTTAAATCTGGTGCGTAAAAAAATTTTATGATTTGCCTAACGCTGTTTTTGCGAAAAGTCACCTCAAGGGCGCTGTACAAATTTATAATATATTTCTACAATCTTACTTCAACGACAAACATTAAAACAACTTATGGCTAAAAAATTGCATCCACCCGTTCGACGATCACTGATACAAAACTATATTATGTACAATGCATTTGACGAATGAACTCAATGCTGCCTAAAAATGTACATAATATATTGTTTTATTTATATTCTAGGCAAGCACTTGGACTATACTTACCTGGGAGGTCACTTGAAATTTATACAGTTTGCACGCAGAGGACATGATAATTGGGAATACATCTAAAATTAGAAAAAAACACCAATTTTGTAAATTTCATGTAATCATGTCAGTATTATGTCACAATTTGATTGCTTTGTATGAAAAACGTATTATTGAAGTGAAAACTTCTTTAGCACCGTTGTGATTTGAAAATCGATGAAACGGAAGCGAGCGACACTAAAAATAGAGACACGGCAATAAAATATTTATTTATTTCACGGGTACTCGGTTTCAATATAATACAATAAATCCATGGTCCCATGCAAGCCTCCTTTGGTGATATGAAGCGCCTGACGAACCTTAGCGGCCAGAGACATTCAGTGGACCGAGGGTCGAATCCTGCGAAAAAATATTTTTGCAAAATCAACATCAAATCTTCAAACCATTCCAAAATGAACAGGCAAAGAAAACACAAAAGAAAGCGACGTCTAGCTACTCCGGAGAAGAAAACACAAATACTAATAAGGGAACGTACCCATACTACGTGACACGTTTAGGGGGAGGGGGGTCTTCAAAATACCACGCTTGATACAAATGAGCGACGGGGTGCTCAGGTTTTTCGTCACGGCAAAAAGTTAGGTCACGTAGTATGGGTACGTTCCCTAAGATTACCAAATGTATAGGAAAAGGTGCACTGCAATTCAACGACAAAAATATGGAAAAAATCATTTTTCATATTGATAAAATACAGGGTGTGCAATTCACACGCGGTAGAAGTGATAACTAGCTACGACCAAAGCGAAGACACAAAGAGGAGACCGATTATACTCTCGCAGGCTAAATCCTATTGTTTTTTTCACTTCAGAAAGTGCTTCGTTGTCTGCCCATTCCTATCTACCCCTGTTTTCTGAAGGTTTTACTTCTACCGCGTGTGTATTGCACACTCTGTTTTTTTGTTTATATTCTGTATGTAGCCCCGTAAACCTCACACGCCTGTGCCTATCATAAATATAATTTCATTATCAACTATTTCACTTGGATTAGTCATTGACACGGTAAAGTTATAAGTTATAACTTATAACGATATCATTTTTATGGTCTCTTTTTACCATAGCCGACGATTAATAATTTCTGATAATGATCATGTTATGATTTTATTCTAGTTTTTTTATAGCATCAGTTCAATAAAGTTTATGTTGTGCCCTGTTAAAGAGATTAAAGTTTATTGCAGCAACTTTTACATTATGTACATATATATTTATTCCTTCAATACACAATTAATTTATTAATAGAAGTGAAATTTTGCTGTCCGATTGTCCAACTGGGAAGGATTCAACAAGGAACAATTTCACTTTATTCGTCGCAAGAAAGCAATACTGCTGTAACCACCACTACCTACGAAAATACTTTATAAACACCATTTTCCAGGTTTTTTTTCTGCGTCCCTCTATCTGGTAAACAGTGAGCGCGTGCACGAAGCGGCAACATCGTACAAACTAAGTAAGGATGCTACGCACATCGCAAATCTGATAGTTGAATCGCTTATTAGGAAGAAAAATTAATCAGAAAAAATTACCGAACCGCCCATACTTCGGTATTTTTGTCATACCGAACACCGAACACGGTGCTAAAATACCGAACGGTTCGGTAGAATACCGAACACCTGGCAACCCTGGTCCTGTGTGAATTTACGATGATAAATAAGAACTGTACGATGTTGGAAAAATTAGCCGTTTTGTCAACAATACGTTTTTTAAAACCTTAAAATCCTCAAAAGTATTTTCGTAGGTAGTGGCGGTTACAGCAGCATTGCTTTTTTGCGATGATATAGATCATTTTAAATCTAACTCATATCCTTATGTTGCAAAACTGTCGAAGTTATATCTAGATTAGTGGTTCTCAACCTGGGTTCGATCGAACCCCAGGGATTCACAATCTTTGCAGTAAATATTCATTATTATGTTTTTGTGTGAAAATCATGTTTTAATGGTTTTGTTCATTTTGTGCACCTTTGTTTAAATACATGCCTATGTTTTGAATTTGAAAAATAATATTTTTTTCCAATTAAGAAGGGTTCGGCGAATGCGCGTATGAAACTGGTGGGGGTCAGTACCTCCAACAAGGTTAAGAACCACTGATCTAGAAGATCGCAGAGCATGTTTCCCAAAGATATTGTAATACAAAAGAGATATACACACAAGCCCTGCTTATTTATGGGGGTACATCAAATACATATATTATGTAATTAAGTATTGTATAAAATTTATTGAAATTTATGTTTCTTTTTGTGAATTAAAAAAAAAATGCTACTATGTCGGCGGACTGCTACCTAATCGGAGTAGTTTGCGTACGAAAAGAATTTGTTCATTTCGTTGATTTTTTGAAGGTATGCATTGGTTAACAATATAGTTTGAATACGGAAAGAATTCATTCATTTAGTTTAACGATCGTTTAGTTTATTCGTTAATTATTCGTTGCTGTGGCTAACGAAACACAACGCCATTACCCAACCTTTATAAAATCCACACCACCCGCTTGCCAGCTGCCCGCTGCCCGCTGCTTTATTGAATATTTAAATTTCTCGGCTTTTCTCTACTATAATAAGCATGTATTATACATATAAACCTTTCCCTTGAATCATTCTATCTATTGTTGTAAACCACATGAAAATCTGTTTCGTAGTTTAAAATATCTATGCGCACATACATTTTGAGCGACTTCATTTTATACTATGTAATAGGGGAAGGAGGGGCAACGTGGAAAACTTAACTTCAGTACAGATTAATTAAGAAAATGTATATTTTTTTAGTTTTTAAAAGTTTATTAAAACAAGAAACTTACATATTTTTGCTAATTGAAAAAAAAATAATACTAAAAGAGAACAGTTTTGGTAATGGAGACCCAGTTTTGAAAACTTGACTTTTTTCCACTTTGCCCGCATAGCAGGGCAAAGTGGAAACGTGGAAAGGGTAAAGTGGAAACATATAATATAGAACAATAAAATACAAAATAGGATAGCATGATTCCTCTAATGGGATTGGCAATTAAAGCAGGTAAATTTTCCATCATTGCCAATATCGACACACAGTTCATGTGCCCATTCTTGACAGACATTAAATTGAATCCTTTCTTCAGTTGGAATATCAATGTAAATTTCTTTGCAAAACATGCAAAGTGTAAAATGTTGTTGTTTTGATGTGCCAGGCTGAGGTTGAAAATCAATTTTCTCTTTAACTGTTTCTCTCCGAGAAAATGGTTTCTCATCTTTCTTGCAGATTTTTTGTTTTTTTTTTTAATTTTCTTTTTCTGATCCATTTTCTCAATTTTAATTTTCTTTTGTATTTTTTACTTTCTGCTGTCTTTCCTTGATAATTTTCATCTTTTTCTTCCAATTAATTTTTGTAGGGATTTTTGTTATGTTAGAGTAAACTGGACATCTCACGAGCGCGGGCAAAGTGGAAAGATTTCCATTTTGCCCTCACATACAACTTTCCACTTTGCCCAAATGGTATGAAAGGAACAAAAAAATATATGTATCGAAAAATCGTATCAAAATATCACAAACGTATTAAAATAATGTTGGACAATACTTATATGCAATGCAATAATAAATAGCATATAACTAAATCCTCACCTTTTAATGAAAAATCAACCGTTGAAGTTTGAATGTTTTCGTAAGGAATCTGCACAAATCACTCAGCATACACGTGCACCGCGCTGGGTCGCCGCAGCCGTGCTAAATTTCATCAGGGGTACAAGGGCGACATGCGACTTGCGGTAAGTGAGTGCAACGGGGAGGGGGAAGTCGCTATTTTTTGTTTTATGTGAACTTTCCACTTTGCCCGCCCCTTCCACTTTGCCCCCCTTTACCCTAATGCAATTCGAGCGATCGCCACTAATTATACAACGCTTGCAATGCAACACTGGATATTTGAAAAGGGAAAATCAAATACCTACTTACTCTAGGACATCTATTTTCCAATTTCTTCCGTAGATCGAATTTCAAAAGTGACTATAGTACGGCCCGCCAGCCGTTTTAAATCGCACAAAAATATGTTTTCTTTGAATTTCTCGGCCTTTCTCTAATATAATTTACATGTCTTATACATATTAACATTCCTCTTCAATCACTCTATTATCTATTGGTGAAAACCGTATAAAAATCCGTTGCTTAGTTTAAAAGATTAACGCGCACATACGTTTTGAGCGACTTCATTTTATACTATGTAATGATAATAATATCTTTGATGTTTCCCAATTTTTGAATTATTCACAATATGAGATCACAATACGCATCGTCAGATTATAAATATTGGGCTATAAAATTAGAAATAACTTATCGATGTGTTTTGTATGCAATCTTACTTCAACGTAACAATGTTTTATAATCTAAATCTAAAAATATATTAAGTTTGTTTGCGACAGGTAGGCCGGGAGTGGCCGGCCATAATAATATTGGCAGTGGAAGGGCAAAAGGGAATAGGCCTTTTTCTTTTGCGATAAAAGCCGTTTCCCGCCGGGGTAGGCATAGAGGATGGACCGTCAAACAACTCGGCCTTACTCCTCAACACTCCTTGCCTCATTCATATTTATACATCGGCTCATGCATACTCTTCTATAAGTGGCGAAATGCAATGGACTATTTTGTTTTTATTTGAAAAAAATAATAATCATGGAACAGCAAAATTATATCCTAAGTTTTTAACTCCAAATATGCCGAGGAATCGCTGGTTTAAATCCTTCGGGTACGTTCTGTTACTTCTTGCATATTTAACCTAAATAGAAAACCATTTTAAAACACAGTTTAGTTTATGTGGCATTTTCCCTTTCGCCTTTTCACATTTTACATTTCCATATGACCCGGCAATATTATAAGAAAATGTTTACACGTTTCAAACAATGGGACTTCTTTAACAGTTCGACGTCTTATCGACATTACTACGCTGAAAACTCCCCTTATCAAAGGAAGGCATTGCGAAAGTAAACTACCTATTGTTAAATTAATTTATTTATAAAAATGTATATTATTTGCAGACGGTACTGTTTTATCAAAGATTATATATAGAACTATCAGTTAAAAATCCGCTCCGCAGGTTTTTGCTGATGGGCCCTGCGGGCGGCTTGTACCTACAGGTTTGTAATAGACTGATTGTACAATAGTTAATTGTCGTTAATGTACGTGGATAACAGATTGGGTGGAGGAATGAGGGAACATATGTTTGCTCACCTACTGCATGGTGGGCCGGATCGAGAGACTGGTTAAGGGAGACCTAACCCAAACCTCACCAGCAGGACTTTCTCGACCTATCGGCTTGCTCCGCAGAAGGAAAAATGGGTTCGTACGTCCATCACCCTAGAGAGACACATTGACCCCCAGATTTCTACACACCTCTCATACCTTTTCTTTCCCAGAACTTTCCCTAAAAAGACCTTCCACACAGTATCCCCAAAGATTACGTAGGCCCTGAAGGATTTTTTTCCTGAGGGCCTCCTGTAAAAAACTAATATAAAAAAATAAAATTATGGATCTTCAATAGAGCACCGCATCATTAGCTTATAGGGGTAGGCAGAGAGGACGGACCGCCAAACAACTCGATCTTGGCACACATTCCTTGCCTCGTCCACATTTATACATCGTCTCATACATGCTCTTCTATTATTCCTACTCTCCACATGGCCCGACTCAAGTATCTGATTCACTTGGTCGTGCCATGTCTTCCTCGGGCGTCCCAGACTTCTTCTATCATTCACATTTGCGTCATATATTCTCCTTACACTCCTTTGCTCGTTCATTCGCTCCACATGCCCAAATCAGCTTATAACAGGCAATATGCTTTGAAATTACTCATTTTCGCGCCCAAGCTCACTTCTTTCAATTCTTGCATAGGTACAAGATTATCCATGTGAAGGAAAATTCGTCAAGACCTAAGAGTATGGATACTAGAGAGACGGCATGTAAAGCGTGCCCCACTGCCCAAAGCATGCCTTTTCAAAAAATTTACCGAACGGTTTTTAGATGGCTGACATTGGCTTTTACACCTCGGTCGCGCATAGAGCTCCCAGAAAAACGTTCTTAAAACATAGAAAAATGGTCCACTGTGCCGTAAAATTGTGTAAAAGTAGTTCTATGAAGACCTTTGAGAAAAAAGACGGTCTTACCTTTCAAATGTAAATGTTTAAACATAGCTTAAATATACATTTTGTAATTTTCGGCGTGTTCATTTCAACCGCCATCGCCATGAGCCCGATGTTATCACGTGAACTCCGACTGCCAATGGGCCGAATCAGTCAACTTAAATTATAATAATTAAAAATTACCAAAAAACTTTATGTTTTTATTAATCATGTCATAGGTATATGTTTTTTATCATTTAGCTTATTCATTTTTAAAAATTTTTACTTTGTATTTTTTGCACTGTTATTTTTAGATTTTCTTCCTACTAATTTACCACTCCTTTTACATATGTTTACAACGTTAATTCAAAGTTTATAATCACTGTATTGTTATGTAAAAGTCACATTGACATGCCCTCGTGGCTGAGGGGTAAAGCTCTTGACTAGCAATCCGGAGGTCGCGGGTTCAAATCCCGAAATAAATTTTATTCGATTGATCTGTGTTTTCAACATTTTATAATTAAAAACATTATAAAATATATTCCCGGCACGGTCCAGGTAGAAGACATTCTCAGTATCGCTCTGGCGTAGGTAAGACCACCATTCAGAATTGAAATGTTGCTTGAAATTGATTTAGCCGTGTTTGTCGACTAGATCTGAATAGCCGGGTACTTCTCCAGCTTTCTCTCCACCATTTATTTCCCCTCGCCATTTACCTTCAGCCTCACAACGTACATGCTACAGACGGAAGCAGTTGGGATTCTTGTGATATATTATATGGTATATCTCTACATATTATAAAACAAAGTTATTCGCCGCGTCTGTCTGTCTATCTATTCGCGATAAACTCAAAAACTACCCCAACGGATTTTCATGCGGTTTTCACCAATAGATAGAGTGATTCATGAGAAAGGTTTAGATATATAATTTGTCAAGGTTTTGTGTAAATTTATTGAAACAAATAAAATATCTGGTTAAGCGGCAGCGGGCAGCGGGCAATGGGCTGGAAAATGGGCGGTGTGGATTTAATTTAACAGATGGCGTTGGTTATAAAGGTTGGGTAATGGCGTGGAATTTTTTTACGTTAGCCACAGCAACGTGTGGCCGGATCTGCTAGTATAATATAATATGTACATTATTTTTAAATAAATTAGTTATGAAATAACACAATTTAATCAAATAAAATTTATTTTCCCACGCAAATAAGTCAAGCAGTGTTTGTTCCAATCACTTATTTTTTTTTGTTATCATTGTAAAACTGTAAATACAGTTCTTTTATAAGATTAATATCGAGCACTCCTTTCTTAAAACTCAAGCACCAGTATACATCAGAATAGAACGCACAAAAATTTTCACTGCAAGTCTGTTGATTTTATAAAATACGTATAAAAAATTACTATTTATATGATAAATTAAAATCTATTTCAAACTGATAAGTTAAGCAATGATAGCACCAAGGAATGGCGCCTTGAGTTACAGCGAGTTCATAACACTAGTTATTTTACCCACTTGCAATTGTCAAGTAAAAAGTGAGGCCGATGTATTTCGACAAGCGCTTCACAAATCTTGATTTCGCAAAAAATGAGTTAAGTACGTCCTAGTAGATAAAGGTAACTTAAAATAACTTGTATAGG
The DNA here is from genome assembly GCA_929108145.2 of Limnephilus rhombicus. Lineage (NCBI taxonomy): Eukaryota > Metazoa > Arthropoda > Insecta > Trichoptera > Limnephilidae > Limnephilus > Limnephilus rhombicus. The sequence goes on from OV815296.1 coordinate 29,240,802, forward strand.
GAACAATAAAAATTAAACAACACATAAGTCTCCAGTCTCCTTGTTACTACCCTTTCCTCATTTCATGACTTATTTTTCAATCTATTATATTTTATGTCCAAAATTTAAAAAAAAATTAACGAAAGCTTAAAAAATATAAAAATAATAATGATTCCCATTCACAGTTCGGCCCTTATCTCCAGAGCGCCGCCTTCCCCCCGCAAGCTAGCCACATTCCCCGTTTCTATCCCCTCCCACTAGACGGCTACAAGTTTGCGAGCTACATAGGTTTTTCGCTTATCCCCGTAATATTCCGAAAGTATTGCCGCTTCCCTTCAATCTTAGTTCCATGGTCAAGACCAAATCGCTGTATTTGATACACGTTTCGGTTAGGGGGATTGAGTGCTGTGGAGGGAATAGTTTAATTGAGGCTACGGTGTTACTTTGTAATTATATTATAGGGGAATAAATAAACATGTTTAAAAATACACATATTTTATTATTAGCATTTCTAAGAATCGGCAGAACATATTTTGTATATTTTTATTTAAGATAAGTACGAGTACATGACGGAACACCATTCCTGCGTGTACAAAACAATAAAAAAACATAAAAAAATATTCTGCTGGTTGATTTCTTGTTTAGTATCTAAAAATCCACACATTAATTAAAAACAGCATCGAATCGTAGCGAGACACATTGAAGACACATAATTTCCTCGCATGTCGATCTAAACACTGTCATCATGTCAGGAGGCTTGAGATGGAAGACAGAAGACAAGACGGTTCCCATTGTGCTGATACAATGCAACCTATGTTACAATGCCGGGAGCCGCGCCCCGGAATCAAACCCAACACATTTAGCTACCGACACAATGAGAGCGTGCGGCTGCAGTGAGGTCTTTGTGTGGAGCAGGCGACGGATGAATGGGTCTTTCGATAATATCGGTTGTTAACAAATAATGCATTTATTGAAACTGATCTATATTTATTATGTTTTTTTGTTAACTTTCGAAATCGCCCCGACGCGACACGCTTAATACAAACATTAAAAAAACCTTAATTACTATAAAAGACAACTACATATTTACATTCGTGGCGATGGAAACTGCATTCAAAATTTCAATTTCATAAAATGAAAATTTGCTTTCACGCCATTTATATTAATTTCTGCCATTTTATTATGTTGGTATTCGTGATACTTGACAAATAATAATGCTTTTTATTTGAAAATCTATGGGCATAAATAATACGTTTTAACTAATTAACTAATCATCACGCCGTTTTCCGCAGGGGTAGGCAGAGAGGACGTACCGCCAAACACTCCTTGCCTCGTACGTTTTAAGATTTTCACTGCCAAAAGTATTTTCGTTATTTGTTTTTGGGGTGTTATGCCGTGATGAAGGACACTGAAACGCTGTCCGAAACGTTGGATAAAGAAGGAGGTAGCGCAACACGGCATAACACCCCAAAAACAAATAACGAAAAAACTCCTTGCCTCGTTTACATTCATACATCGTCTCATACATGCTCTTCTATTATTCTGACTCTTGACATGGCCCGACTCAAGCATATGGTTCACTTGGTCGTGCCACGTCTTTCTCGGGTGTCCCCGACTTCTACCATTACATTTGCGTCAAATATTCTCCTTACACTCTTTTCATCGTTCATTAGCTCTACATGTCCAACCAGCGTAGCGTTCCTTTCTCAATCTTACTCATTACGCTTACATCAGCCTTGCATTATTTGCAGATCTTCACGTTTCTCTCATAATCGTACATGGTTTTACCACACACATGCCTCAGGGATCTCTTTTCTATAGCATTCAGTCTATTTTCTTCCTTACTCTGCCAGTTCCATGCCTCACTGCCACACATCAGGGTAAGTACCAGTACTCCATTATGGACGGTGCCAATGGCGTTCAGTCCTACATTGATAGAGTTACCTGCATTCACCGTTCTTTCAATATCTCTATCAGCCTTCCCATCTCTCGTAAACATACTTCCCAAATAAACACACTCATCCACTCATGCTCCAAGTATTAATCATTCACAACTGTGTTGCACACGTACGTAATACGTTTTATGTAATTTAAATTAGGAATTATACAATTTTTCCAAAGAAACGGCACTATCTCAGTGACAATAATGTTATTCTATAGGCCGGTAAGTAACATAATATTGATTATTCCGATTTGACAGCTCGTAATAGGAACCACGCTCTTGCGAACTCTACTCGGTATAAGAAGATATTATCCAACAAGGCCACCATCTTTAATCGGAAACTGAACGTAACAAACATCCATACAGACGAAACGCCAAACTGTCGAATTAAAACACGACTAATTATTAAAACTTCTGCGGATTCTGATGGTGTTCTTCTGAACGTGAACATTTTTTATTTCCATTATATAGGTCGATCTACAGAGCTTGGTTGACAATATTATATTTGCGTGTAAAAATTCGAACCGAAAACTTTTTGTTTTCAGCAATCTGGGAATTCAGAAAAAAATCACGCCACGCAACGGCGCCCACGAATCTCATTAATGGTAATAGAGGGAAAACTCAAATAACAAGATCGTCGTAATTAGTGACCCCTCTGCGGCGTAGCGGTATTTTCACCGACCTCCGTGATGTCACGGATTCCTTCATTTTAACTTTCAAAGAATTATTTCTATTTTGTCCAAATTCGATGATAAAGTTTTTTTTATCATCTGTTCCCATAAAATAAAGAACAAGAAACGCCTTGTTGACGCAAGTAGGTATCAATTATTACAAGCAATAATTGTCAGCCTGAAACACTCATTTTACATTGAAAAATCTCCCGAGAAAAGATACTTGCCGCCAACGGGACTTGAACCCGTGTCCTTCCGATTGCCGGTCGAATGCTCTGACCACTGAGCTATGGGGGCTTATCAAATACCCGCCAAATAATTCAATATATACTAGTGTTTCATTCAACAATTACTGCTTGTTATATTTTTTCCACCTGAAAACAACCAACTTTATTTTTGCGAGGAAGACATTGTTAGTGTTAAATCCCTCGCTAGGTGGCGTCGAGACAAATTATGTCTGCATTTATTGGGGAAATACTTAAACTTGTTAAATATTAATTTTTTTTTTTTTTTTAAATTTATAAACTAACGTTTAGACAAGATTTTTATGCATAGCACAAAGGGTAACAATTATTACAAGCAATAATTGTCAGCCTGAAACACTCATTTTACATTGAAAAATTGAGGGATTTAACACTAACAATGTCTTCCTCGCAAAAATAAAGTTGGTTGTTTTCAGGTGGAAAAAATATAACAAGCAGTAATTGTTGAATGAAACACTAGTATATATTGAATTATTTGGCGGGTATTTGATAAGCCCCCATAGCTCAGTGGTCAGAGCATTCGACCGGCAATCGGAAGGACACGGGTTCAAGTCCCGTTGGCGGCAAGTATCTTTTCTCGGGAGATTTTTCAATGTAAAATGAGTGTTTCAGGCTGACAATTATTGCTTGTAATAATTGTTACCCTTTGTGCTATGCATAAAAATCTGTCTAAACGTTAGTTTATAAATTAAAAAAAAAATAATAAGCAAGTAGGTATATACATCTTCTTTCTGCCTACTTTCCATGTACCTATCCTGTCTGACTGTGCGTGGCCAAATTACCCTACATGTGACATTCAACATGAAAATAAATCAAGGATCAATCAGTCAAAATATGAAACCGGTGGAGTGAACATTCAGTTTTTTTATTTTATTTTTATTTTTTACATTGCGCCCTTGAGGTGATTTTTCACAAAAACGGCGCTCTACAAATTATCCAATTATTATTATTATTATTACATTATATCATAATTACATAGTATAAAATGAAGTCGCTCAAAATGTATGTGCGCGTTAATCTTTTAAACTACGCAGCGGATTTTCATACGGTTTTCACCAATAGATAGAGTGATTGAAGAGGAATGTTTATATGTATAATACATGTAAATTATATTAGAGAAAAGCCGAGAAATTCAAAGAAAACATATTTTTGTGCGATTTAAAACGGCTGGCGGGCCGTACTATAGTCACTTTTGAAATTCGTTCTACGGAAGAAATTGGAAAATAGATGTCCTAGAGTAAGTAGGTATTTGATTTTCCCTTTTCAAATATCCAGTGTTGCATTGCAAGCATTGTATAATTAGTGGCGAGTTCATTAGTTTATATGTATAATACATGCTTATTATAGTAGGAAAAGCCGATAAATTCAAATATTCAATCATTCAGGCAGCGGGCAGCGGGCAGCTGGCAAACGGGTGGTGTGGATTTTATAAAGATTGGGTAATGGCATTGTGTTCCGTTAGCCACAGCAACGTGCGGCCGGGTCTGCTAGTATATTTACAGAGCAAAAATAACATAGTAATAATATTGCATAATAACTGAAAATATTTAAAAATGTGTACAAGTTTTATTATGTCTTGTACAGTCTGTCAAATAAGAGTAGAAAACATAGGAGGGCGCCACTGTCGTTCAAATGGCAATAGTACAAATATAATCATGGTATTAATCTAAAGCTGTGTAACCTACATTTTAATTAAAAAGGCATGAAAGTGAAAAAAATATTTTTTCATTTCACTGATCTCAAATTAGAATTACATGTAGGTATATTATTATTATATCTTTACAATTTTATGTTAACATAATGAAGAATAACGATATTGTAATAAAATATAAAGCACACTGTAGAAATTGCTCACATTTATTTAATATTAGCTTAAGTAGGTACCTACTAGCGTTGTCCAGGCTCTAATTTTAGATCTGAATATATTTAACTCATTCAGATCTAAAAGTAATGTAACTAAACTCACCATTAATGATTCTTCCTTTCTACCTACCGTTAAATTCAAATTTATGTTAAATTAAATGGAAGCCAATCACTTTATAGAACACAATTTAATCAAATTATGTTATTAAGTAGATACCTTAAGAGGGTATTACAGGAGAAAACCAGAAATATGTCATTTTTAAATCAGATTTTAGACGTATTGACTCTTTTCCACAAAAAAATTATAAATGGGTTTCGAAAGATTATTCTTTTATCTAGCATTCGCATGTTTTAAATTTTGAGAAAAAATGTTTATTTTTAGTACTTATAATAAGGTTATATAACAATAATAATATTTGGATGATTTATATAGCGCCGTTTTTGTGAAAAATCACCTCAAGGGCGCTGTACAAACTTGTAACACATTTCTAAAAACTAAAAGCTAGGCAAACAATTATAAACAACTTATGGCTAAAAATTGCATACCACGGTTCATTGATCACCGATACGAAAATATATGTACAATATTTTGACCAATGAACGCGATGCTGCCTAAAATTTAATGAAAACAAGACCATACTTACCTGGGAGGTCGCTTGAAATTAACACTGTATATTGTCCATTTAAAGAAATTTAGATAGAGTTCGAACGCAGAGGACATTATTGTGAACGACATTATTATATACCATAGGTCGTTGGCAAATTTTCAAAAAAGATTTTGTTTTATACCACACCCATTTCAAATCATATAATAATGCAGTAAAATAAATCAATATATTATCTGGGTATCGCATGTTTTAGAATTTTAATTTTAGTTTAAATAAAATCATAAAAAAATATATTCGTACATGTGTTTCTTGACGAAAATTGGTCCGTTTGTGTATTTATTTGCGCACTTACAAACTAATATATTTCAGATTTTTTTAACATTCTTATTTAACTTAGACATTATTGAAAAATGATAAATACTGATATTAAAAAAAATAATTACAAAAAGTACATTATTTTCATAGTTTTATCATCACGCCTTTCAGCATTTTTGGATGTAGGTATAAATTAAAGCAAATTTGGAATGAAATAAAATCGATATTGAGTTATAATTTTAAAAAGCTGGTACGGAGAATAATTAATCTTTCTCATTGTAACCGCCCCGCACGATAGTAAGAACAACTTTCGACGAAATGTGGATTTTCGGCCTCTGGCTGGTTAAACAAACAACAGTGCTTCCTCGATTTAATTTTTTTTTTGGAACAAAAAAATGTATTTTTAAATATGTAAACGGTGTTCTGCATTTTTACTGTGATTGCACTTTAAAGGAATATTTGACAGGTAAATTGGTGTTACCAGCCTTCAAATTTTGTAGTTCAATTTTTTTTATTATTTGCTACTCTTTTTTTTCGTTATTTGTTTTTGGGGTGTTATGCCGTGTTGCGCTACCTCCTTCTTTAGTCAACGTTTCGGACATCGTTGCAGTGTCCATCATCAGGGCAGATCCGGCAGATCCGGTAGATCACACATCTACCGGATCTGCCCTGATGATGGACACTGCAACGATGTCCGAAACGTTGGCTAAAGAAGGAGGTAGCGCAACACGGCATAACACCCCAAAAACAAATAACGAAAATGCTTTTGGCCGTGAAAATCTTAAAACTTATCTTTGCTACTCTTATTTGACAGACTCTAGGTCGAAATTAGTTCCTAGCTAGGCAGATTGCCCGTTCTAAGAAACCAAATGCTCGTAAAAATGCCAAAAATTTATTCTGTAAAAAATGTTTTTTTATTTATTTTTTAATTAAGTATATATGTATATCGGACTAATGTCCTCTATATTGACTGTAAAATATGGGTGCTGGGCTTCTAGTCTATTCAGCAGTCCAAGGAAGTGCAAGGTCGAAAGTCAAAGGCGATTGCAGTTTTCAGGTAGTAAGAAGTGGTACAAGAAGATAGAGGCGGTCAGAGTAGGATGTTGCGCGACGATTGAAGTTCGGATAAGACTGCTTTGAACGGAGTTTGGCGCTCCATATATATGCTGCCGCGCGACCGTGTGTAACATAGGTTCGCGCTTGGCAGAACTACCCCTTGAACGTTGGTGCATTTCTTTGCAGCTTCGTGTCCTTTTATATAAGGATTAAATGATAATTTTGAATTTTATCCCCAACATCACTCTCTTTTCCGCTCCCTCTCGTGTAAACCACTTCTTTCTAGCATTTTTATTAACTTCAGAAAAATTGTACAGTGTTAACCAGTGGGTATTTAGCCCGACATCAGTGTGAAAAAACCCTTATATCTATTTAATGAAAGCATTCACATATTTAATTTTATGTCAACTGTATGGACGCGAGTCCAGCCTTTTAAACTATATATTTTTATTTAAAGTAGCTCTAGCAGGACTCGCGTAAATTTAATATTAATTACATACTAACAATGTTTACAAACAGATAATTAGATGGCATTTGAAAAGAAGCTCGTTGATTGGCTGTCCTTACGCCATTGAAGTAGAGGGGTGGGGGGGGTGGTGAAGTAAAATCTGCAGCGTTCAGAACGGGCCCTCGGTTGGTCTCGAATGGTCAGGGAGGGGGTAACGTAAATACCCGCAGCATGTGGAACGCGACCTCATTCGTCCTCGGACGGCCATGCAGATAAAGCTGTTGCTAAAGCGGCCATGTTGATAAAGCGGCCATTCTGCGTATTGGATAGGTTCACGTTCGATACAATATGTATACTAAGTTTTTGCTAAATGTGCCATTAATTGGTACTAATGTAAAATTTTAAGTGTCATTATTGAATGGTTTTTCATACCCACCGTATCAAAGGAAGTTAAGCCTAAAAATCAGGGCTGTACATAATACTATTAACATTTTTAAAATCAATAAAAGGAAGTTAAGCCTAAAAATCAGGGCTGTACATAATACTATTAACATTTTTAAAATCAATAAAAGGAAGTTAAGCCTAAAAATCAGGGCTGTACATAATACTATTAACATTTTTAAAATCAATAAAAGGAAGTTAAGCCTAAAAATCAGGGCTGTACATTTTTAAAATCAAAAGTCAAGTCGGAAATAAGTCTTCTATCTGAAAGTTTAAAAATTTTTTATTCATAAGTGGTAGACTTTATGTAGTAGAAGTTTATAATTTATTGTTTCTATATGTAGTCCAAGTTTATGGTTAATATATCTTAGGAATTTATGCTGAATTTTTTCAATTGAATCACAGTGGATTTTAAAGTAAGGTGACCAAATATGAGATTTATATTCGACTTGACTTCGAACAAGAGAAGAATATAACAATTTTAATGTTGATATATTAGGTCCTTACGTATGAAATTGGCGTTTTGTATGGGAGGAACATAAAGTCGATTTTTTTTAAAATATAATATGGTTATTTAATCAAAGTATGTACCATTGCTATCTATGCACTTTTGCCATCTCATAGGTAGTTCATCGATCCCTTTACTAAAAAAACCATTCGGACGGGAATCAATAAAATCTTTGAAGGCGGTTTGGACTGCCCCATCGGAGTTGAATTTTTTCCCTTGCAAGAAGTTATCCAAATCTCGAAAAAAATGGTAATCTGTTGGGGCAAGGTCCGGAGAGTACGGTGGATGTCTTAGACATTCCAATTGAAGCTCCTCTAATTTGGTAGCCGTATGTTATGCAGTGTGTGTTCTAGCGGTCAACGCGCGTTTGTTGATTTGCTTCATTCAATTCGTGAGGTACCCACCTTTCAGGCTTTTTCACCTTCCCAATTTGCTTCAAGTGAATTAAAACAGTTTTATCACTAACACCGCAGCCTGCAACTAATTCGGACGTGGTTTGCGATGGATCCGCTTCCACAATAGCCTTCAATTCTTCATTATCAACTTTGGTCTCCGGCCGTCCACGGGGCTTGTTCTGCAGGTCGAAATTTCCAGAACGAAAACGTTGGAACCAAAAACGCACTGTGTTTTCTTTTGCGACACCGTCGTCATACACATCATTAATCCTTCGAGCCGTTTCTGCAGCACTGGTGCCACGGTGAAACTCGTACTCGTAAATAACGCGATATTTCAAGTTTTCCATTTTGTAAACTAAGTGACGCAAAGAAAAAAAAAATTAAGGAAAAAAAAGAATTTTAATTTTCGAAACACAAATACATGAGTAAATAGTTGTATAAATTTGAATTTGGAATTCCTAACCAAAGAGAAGATATTTGAGATCAAAGTTGCCAGTACGGTAAAACGCCAATTTCATATGTAAGGACCTAATATTTTGATAGTCTCTGCCATTGTGGAGAATGAAGCCAAGCATTTTTATTCCTTTATTAGCAACTGTATTCATATGGGAAAGAATATTAAATTTGGAATCTAAAATAATGCCAAGATCATTTATTTCATTCAAATAGGTGACGTGAACATTGATCATTTTATATTGATAGGTGAAAGGTTGCGATAATGTGAAAAATCTTTTTCTGCTGCATTTACTAAAGATAAAGTTTGTTATTTATTTAGATAAAGTTTGTTTAGTTTGCACCAACCCTGTAGTTATCTTTAGTTTTATAAGCTTTTTTAAGCTTAGTTAACCCTTCAAAAATCAGGAGAATTTCGTCAGAAGGTAAAAATATTTCCGCTTTGCAATAAAATCCAAATAAATGAAATATTTGTGAACGTATCCGAAAAATAAAAACTGTTTTTGAAAGGTGGTGAAATACGCTCTCAAATTTTATTATTCGAAATAACCATGTATTTTTTGTTTTTAAATATTAACATTTTGATTGAAAACTTTAAAAGTTTTAAAAATGGCCTTTACGTCTTTTCACCTTACGTTTTTCTTTCTAAAATTATTGAGACAAAAAAAATAAAAACACACAAATTTTTATTAGACAAATGAATTATAAACGTTATCACTTTTTTATTGTTTCGTGTAAAAATAATTGCGGTCGGAAACTTTGGTTTCATAAAAGTATGCGTTTTAATTATTTTGTGAATTAGAATAACAGCAGGTTGTTTTATCTTTCTAATACCGTTTAGATTAATTTTTTTGACTAGGATAGTAAGGAAGGCACGACGATTTCTATGAGACCTATATGAGCTGGGACAAATATAATCATCTGCGATTAAACGGGTTATCGGCGAAAAGCAACACTTCAACATTATTACCAAAAACAGCGACAATCCATACTTGTATTATAAATGCGAAAGTTTTGTTTGTTACGCTTTCACGTCTAAACCACCAAACCGATTTGAACCTTTCACCAATATAAAGCTACATTATCAGCGAGTAACGTAGGATGATGACGGTAAGCTCTGGCCTTATGAAATTAGTATAAATGAAAATGTGTGTATTTAATATATTTTAGCGGCAGGGAGGAAAGGCAGGCGGAAGGTGTGGTTCGCGGAGAGGGAAGAGACGAGGGAGGGGGAAAGCGGGGAAAGTGGAAGAGAACGGGGACGCATGGGAAAGGACATGCAGGGAGAATAAATTTATTTATTTTAATGGCATTGCAACTAGGGTTGCCATACGTCCGGAAATATACGTCTTTGTCCGGAATGCGGGGGGAATTCTAAACAGTCCGGAATTTCTACAATTAAGTGAAAAAATGAAATAAACCAAATTATTTTTATTACAAATCAAAGTAAAAACATCTCTTCTGATATTTAATGCTCCCATAAATATTGTTCAACACTTCCGAATCTTTAATAATAGTTTTGTAGAACATTTCGCAAGTCATATTTTTAAAATTATACTGTGTTAAGAAAATCGACCCGACAGACTCTGCGGAAAGTCTGTTCCTTTCTTTTGACCACTGGGTCCTCCCCCGACGCAGGCCACGATGCATAACGACATTCATATTATATTTACAAGAAAGTCCGGAATTTTTATCGAATGTCAGGAAATTTCTCCGGCATTTTGATTTTTTGATCTGGGAACCCTAATTGCAACGCATGCCGGGTACCGGCTAGTCATTTATAAAAAGTAAGAAAAGTATTTATAAAATTTTACATTTCCAAGATAGCTCAGTTAGTGTAGAAAGGAATCATTTTCTTTGTGGGAGGATATAACGGCATGTAACGTAACTAATTTATAGTAATTGTTCTTCGACGCGCGACGTCTCCATGTCGGTATGGTATTCGGATCTTTCTCACCCGGCGGGCGCCATTGGATATCGTCATAAATAATAATTTAATATTTTATTGTTGTATTTTATCTTATACGCGTTGCTATGGCTAATAAAACACAACGTCATCTACTGGATGGTTATCCAACTTTTATAACCACCGCCGTCTTTGAGTTTATTGCGAAGAGACAGACAGATGCTGCGGAGGACTTTAATTTACTCGTATAATACGTAGAGATGGTGTGAAAGATTATAATAATGTGCATGAAATCCTTGAGGTAACTAATGTATTTAAGTTAATAAGGATTAATACTGTATCCGTCTAAATAACTTTTCAATTACCGCAATGTACGTGACCACTTTTTTAGAAGAAGAATGGGTATAGTAAGCTATCCGTAAAAGATAGATATATGCCTTCGCGGACCTTTTTGTAGATCTATAAAAGAGGAATATCCCACCATGCATTGTTTTGTTATATCCTAAAAGGATTAGGCAGCGTTTTCGATGAAATCTACCAGGCGGCTTGACTTTTTCCGACACTTCTAACAATTATCGTTATGTTTCAACCAATTTACACAAATCCTTGACAAATTACATACCTAAACCTTCCTGACGAAACACTCTATTGGTGAAAATCGCATGAAAATCCGTTCAGACAGACAGACGACGCGGGGGACTTTAATTTATAATATGTAGAGATTAAACATTTATCGGATGTTGGTTACATTGTATATAAATGTATCTGCAATGTAAAAACTTGTTCCAATTTTTTCTTACAGTGTAATTATTATTAGTCTCCTGCAAGTTTTATATTATTTTGGATTCCTGGATTCATATGGATAACGAACGATATTGCGAATTCCTTGGAAAACAAGGAGCATTCAACTCTATTGTTACCCTCGTAAACCGCATTCCTCTATCTGACATTTTAGCCTCCTCAAAGGATCACGCAATGTTTGGGCAGAGTATTGGCACGTGCGTCGCTAGTCAATCCAAGGGAGGCTGCTCAGCCTTAACACAAAGGACGATTCCATTAAACCAGGTTTAAACAATTCCCCCATTTTTCTAAAAAATAAATTTCCTCACTTATTCGAATGAGAATTGGACATTGTTCCGTTTCTTTTCATCTTTTCAAAATTCAAGTCCTTGATTCCCCAGACTGTACATTCTGTGGTCTATAAAAGTGTGAACATTAGATAAAAAAAAAATTTGTCGTTGTCCCTCTCTAAACAAATATACTCTCTTCTATTAAGCCTTATCTAAAATTGCCTCCCCTCCATTCAACATCTCTTCTAAGTCTGAAGTCGACGTTTAATAATTGGCTCTCTCAATAATTTGAATCGATGGCTGGTGGAACGATGGATGGAAGGTGAAAGCCAGAAACATTTGAAAAAAAAATCATCACTATATTATTATTTTTACATCTGCAATTTAAAAATTACTTTCTGTTGTTTTTTTTCTCTTTTCTTATATATTATTTTCACTTAAATGCACCTTTATTCTTACCACGTTCTATGATGTTTATTTCTACAAGTTTTTAATTTTTTTATCTAGGTACATTGTGTCTGTATCACACACTAAAATTATGTAAAAGCTCATCAGGGCGTTGAAAATCATTACATAGTATAAAATGAAGTCGCTTAAAATGTATGTGCGCGTTAATCTTTTAAACTACGCAACGGATTTTCACACGGTTTTCACCAATAGATAGAGTGATTGAAGAGGAATGTTTATATGTATAATACATACATGCAAATTATATTAGAGAAAAGCCGAGAAATTCAAAGAAAACATATTTTTGTGCGATTTAAAACGGCTGGCGGGCCGTACTATAGTCACTTTTGAAATTCGTTCTACGGAAGAAATTGGAAAATAGATGTCCTAGAGTAAGTAGGTATTTGATTTTTCCTTTTCAAATATCCAGTGTTGCATTGCAAGCATTGTATAATTAGTGGCGATCGCTCGAATTGCATTACATAGTATAAAATGAAGTCGCTCAAAATGTATGTGCGCATAGATCTTTTAAACTACGAAACAGATTTTCATGCGATTTTCACCAATAGATAGAGTGATTTAAGGGGAAGGTTTGTATGTATAATACATGCTTATTATAGTAGAAAAAAGCCGAGAAATTCAAATATTCAATTCAGGCAGCGGGCAGTGGGCAGCTGGCATGTGGGTGGTGTAAATTTTATAAAGGTTGGGTTATGGCATTGTGTTTCGTTAGCCACAGCAACGTGTGGCCGGGTCTGCTAGTTAATAAATAAAAACAATAAATAAAATAATGGTCAGCGATCATTGAAACTGTTGTATTTATAAAACAACGCTTTTTAGGCTTACAAGGCCATTTTCAAATCGTAGTTAGACCACTTGGCATGAGGGGTGGGTTGCAATCTGAGGGTCAGTAGGTACAGGGGTGAGGAAAATATGAATCCATCACTCCCACTACAGCGCTAGGCATGGGTCCAGAGAGTACGGCTGGAGAAGTCTACATATCTCCTTTAACCAGTCTCTCCCGATCCCACTAGCTACATAGTAGGTGTGACCAAGACTTAGACAAACCTCACCCAATGAACCCGACCACCCCTGCTAAGTCATCAAAGGTAGCGAACTACTTGGGGTGACCTATGGTAGGGGTGTTGGTTATCCACTAAATGGTTTTCGGGGCGGCGGTACTTATATCCGCTTCCGAAATTGAAGCTGCAACTTGGAACTGAACTCCTTGCTCATTTTCGAGATTTTATTTGTCCCCCCCCCCCCCCCAAATTTCAATTTTGAAGGTGCCTAAAATGATTAATTTATTACCGGTTAAACCTATTTACTGAGAAAATAAGATTCTCTATTTTGTGGGACCCTACATATTCATTCGTTGGGAGATATTGTTTACTATGTAATGAATACTTGCAACTTTGTTTTATGTAACCATTCTATATTAAACAATTATATTTCCAGCCAGACACCAAAGATCCGGATAATTGTACATCAATAAAAAATGCATAATATCAAATAAACCTCAATAATCCACGATTCGTCTTGCGTAGTTATGGGACGGCACCGCCCATACAAAAGCAATAAACCGGGAATCAATTCTATTGTATCGTCGCATCGAAGGACGTCCACAGTCCACAGTCCGCCAGGACACCAATAATCGTACTAACGTAAATTGACTGCTTTTCTGTTAGACTTCTGAAAACGTACTTGTACACTTGAGGTGACTATTAACTTTAATCTTGGTGATATAGCATGCATTTTTGTCTTTCTGATGAGAAAAACAAATTCCTTCGGGGTCTATGTCATCTTAGGGGATACTGTATGGGAAGGGGAAGGAAATAATGAATAGGAATGTGGGGAAGTACCTAGCGATTCATATCTGTTCTCCACTATTCATATCTGTTCATTTTTAGCAACCTTTCATTTCTGAATGCTGATTTTTACCAGGGGGATATACTGAGAGTATATTCGACTCTTTGGTGACCAGATTTTATGGGTCATTTTCACGGGTACTCGCTTCATCTGACGGACGAGAAAACCTAAACGTACCTCTTCTCAGAAATGCGTCGTATCTTTATTTTGTCAAGTACTTAATTTTGTGTTTTCTTTTGTTTTAGGTAAGCTGACGATACAAGTGAAATTTTCCACCAACCTTCAATTACCCACATTGACATTTCGAGTCATGGTAAGAGAAGTTTTCAATAATTTACTCTAATTAGTAACAATTATAATATCCCGTGATTTATCACTGATCCTTTTTCTTTACTTTTTGCTGTATGGGGTCTTTTTAGGGAAAGAAATAAAGGAGAGGAAGTTTCGGGAAGGAAAAAAGGGCGGTGGATAGGAATCTGGGGATAAGTGTCTCTTCGACGAACGGACGTATTAATCCATTCCTCCCATTGCGATGCAAGGCGATGGGTTAAGATAGTCCTGCTCGAGAGGTCAAAAGATCTCCCTCAATCAGCCTCTCCCGATCCGGCCCTCAAGCAGTCGGTGGGCAGACGCATTCGCCGCCAAGAACTAGACAAACCTCACACCCCATGAACCCGGAACCCCGGTTCCGCGACTTTTCATCTCGCGACAAAATATCCCCGGCAAAATATCCTCCGACAAAATATCCTACGGGAAAAACATCCCCCAACAAAATATCTACATAAACCTAACCTAACAAAAAATGTGTCAAAAATAATACAGACATCGTGTAAAGTTTTGATACCATCCTAATCTTATCTTCATTCTCTATGTACAGATTATGTGTTATTTTATTTATAAAGATTTATTCTTTCCTTTGCTGCTTATGTTTTACGCACGTTAAGAGCTCGTTCACATTGAGCATATAAATATAAAAGATTATAGCACGCCATATATCGCTCTCCATACAATCCCTTCAGACCGTTCACACCTGAGCGCTTTATGCGCACATCAACCATAGACAATGCACATCTTACGCTGTAACCGCTCCTGAGGCGATATGCCAACAGTTAAGGGCCCCCCACTCCGACGAAAACAGGATAGGGGGTCATTTTAATTACGGAGCTGCCAAGACCGGTGGGTGACAGATGTCAAGTTGATAGATTCAGTACAAAAAATGCGCACTCCGTGGCCGCTCGCTAATTCAACTGACCCCCTCTCCTACCATAAGAAGAAATATTTGATCTGCGCCGTGTGAACGGCACGAAACATAAGCCCTCGCGGTTCAACAGATACCTGCTCGCGGTTATATTAGATGTCTGAACACCCTTTAAGTTTATTATTTATTACTAACTAACTAACCATCACGCCGTTTCCCCGCAGGGGTAGGCAGAGAGGACGGACCGCCAAACAACTCGGTCTTGGCACACACTCTTTGCCTCTGATACGTTTATTTATATTATTATATTTTGCTGAATTGTTACTATGTTTAGATTTAGATCTTGGCATTACTATGTGTTTTTAAAGTTTTCACGAAATTCTTGATTTTATGAAACTATATGTATATACATACATTCCATGAAAAACCTATAATAATTTCCAATAATTCTGTTATGATTTTTGGTTTTATGACACTATGTACATTAGCGTGTGTCGCTCTCCATAGAGAGAAAACAAATGACCTTATATTTAGACGCCCGGGGTCTCAAAAGTTTTGTATGATCTTTAGCTATTCGAAAACGTAAATTTTTAAAAAATTATTGTTGACTATTAGCCCGCTAAAATGGCCGGAAATTTCGAAAAAAAAAAAAAAAGATTTCGTGATTTGGAAAAAAAATAAAACAAAGGGTTCATATTTTATATTTTGTACCAAAATTATTTTTCATTACATAACTGCAGTACAAAGAACCAAAAAACAATTTTTTTTAACATATGTGCACATCACATATGGTTAAAAAAATAAAAGGGGAAAATAACACTTTTTCTGGATAAAATCAGAATTCTTGTTGACTTACTTGTATTCATAAATTTGAACTTTTTTTTCATTTTTGTCAGTTATACGCATTTTTTAATAATAAACAAACGTTAAAAAGTTAGATTACTGAAAAAAAAATTTATAAAAAATTAAAAAAAAAATGGTTTTAGATTTGTTTTCTGATTTTCAATGCATTTTAGCGGGATAATAACCATTTATAAAAGAATAAATTTAAATGGAGTTCTCATTTTCTTTGCAAGACGCAACTTTTGAGAACCCGGGCGTTTCTGAATTCAAAAGTTGAAATAATTGACACACGCTAAATGTACATTCCATGATAACCTTATAACAATTTTCAATCATTCTTTTTATATTTTTGGTTTTACGACATTATGTACATCCCACTATAACCAACAACAATTTACAATAATTTTTATCTTATTCTGTATACTTATGTTTTTTATGATTATGTGCATGCATGCGTATACAAATGTGTATGTGTGTATGTCTGTGTATATGTATGCTTTTATAGTATGCTATTATGTATACCCGTCTCAGAACAGACCTTGTCTAGTGAGGCGGGTTACTAACTTGTTTGGATATGTTAATTTTATTTCAATTAACGCCCGGGTTGCCGGCAATTTAAAAAAAAATTGTTAAAAAATAGCTAAATGTGACAAAAATAATACAGACATCCTGTAAAGACAATAAATTATTGTTCATAAACAGTAAAATGTAAAATAAGGTTAGGTTAGGTTAGGTTTCAGTAGATATTTTGTTGGAGGATGTTTTGTCCGTAGGCTATTTTGTCGGGAGATATTTTGTCAGGGTAAATTGTCGCGGGATGAAAATGCGCAGAACCGGGAACCCCAGCTTAGTCACCAAATATAGCGAACAACTTGGGGTGAACTATGGCAAACGTATTAGTTGTCCAATAAATGGTACCATAATATTTATTCCTTAAGAGTGGCGTTAGATTTTATTTGAATTCTTCGAATTAATAGTGTCTCGATCACTCGCATCGCTAAGTACACTGCTATTCTGTTTGACCTCAGTTGAGCCCTGTGACCTCTCAAATAACGTGGAAACCCGGATTTCAAAAAGGTCACCATTTTTGTAAGACACCCATTTTTCTTACTAAACGTTTACGAGAGGTCAGCATGGTTGTACATACTTAAATCAACGGTTCTAAACATATTTAACCCTTTATTTTTTGTATTAGATATTTAATTTTTATGTTTAAATTATTTTAACAGTTAACCGGACATTTAAAAAAAAAATGCAATGCACGCAGTAGAAGTGACACCTTCAGAAAACTAAAGTAGACAAGAGTGGGGAGGCTACTAAGCACCGCACAAAGAGGAGACCGATTATTCTATCGCATCAGTTATTATTCTGTGAGATAGATTATTCATCTCACAGGCTCAAAGGTTAATGTGTAGGTAGATGTATGTGTTTCTCTCTTTTTAGTGCCGCTTTTTCGTTTCATCGAGTTTCAAATCACAATTGTGCTAAAGATGTTTTCACTCCAAAAAGATTAACATTATCGATGTATTCGTCTCCAAAACATGATATTCTTAGGATGTCCAAAAAGCATTCGACTGGGATTATATTTTCAAATATTTCGATGCAATATCAATTTTCTTTCAAATGATTTTCAAACCTGAATTAATTTACGAATTCATCTCTGGCTTGCCATTGAAGTAAAATCATGTATTGGTTTCATAGTGTTTTCACACAAACGAAGTATTGAAATCCGTAAGTCTAAACTTAAACTTTAGGTAAAAAATAATTGAAATGTTTATTTTTTATTTAATTTATTCCCTACATGTTTCTCCTTCAGCTTGAATCTTCTCGAGACCCAGGTTCAGTCCTCGCTTTCCTTTAAAATACCTTTAACACAGCATCCCCAAAGATGATACAGCCTCTGAGTAAAGAATGTAGTTTTTTTAAATATGAACCTCGCGTAGGAGGCCCAGAGAAAAATGATTTCCCTAATGGCTTTTTAACATGTGCATACCGCACAAGAATCCCAACTGCTTTCAACTGTCTGAAGGCAGTGGGACTATGGCATCCCCATTTGGGGTATGTTGGAAGTAGTAGGGAAGGAATGGAGACGTGGAAGAGGAAGGCGCGAAAGTACCTGACTATTCAGATCTGATCACCAAACAGGGCTAAAGCATTATAAGCAACTTTTCCACATTATGATCTTTCACCTGGACCCCTAGCACGGTCGACCAATAAGGATTGTATCGACAACTTTCGGTAACTTCTCATCGTTCCCTAGGAAACTGCAGATCGCTAACGTCCAAACAGCAGTTAACGTCGAATATATTAAGAACACTTAATTATTATGAACTGTAATTTATTCGTTGGCGATCTGCTAGGGAACGATAAGACGTTACCGATACAATTCTTATAGATCGACCGTGCCAGGGGTCCTGGAATCTATGAGTATGTCATCATCGTTGATGCTGTGTGAAGGGTCATGCAGATTATATATTATGAAATCCTTGATACATCTGGGGGAGTAATTAAGAAAAGCAGCTCCGTTTTATAATATGTATTTGAACTGAACACTTAATAAACGACACACCCCCGACCTTTCACTCGTAACCCCAGAATAGCAATGCCGGTTATTCAAACTGGTGCACACACGATAGCTGCTTTCAGTATTCTCGCGGAAACAGCACGGCGACGGTAATGGCTCTTGACATCTCATTTCTTTAATACGCATGAGGGAGATGCAAGAAAATTACTACTTTTTCTTTCGGAGGAAGCAGACATATGTACATCGTTTGTCTCACTATTACTTAGCGTGTAAGAAAGCAGCTTTATTTGATTAAAGAACGTTGCCGTGCCGTAACCGTGAAAATTATAAAAGCGCACATTCGCACTATCATTCTGGCATCTCTATCATCTCACTCTTCCAAACTCACAAAAAATATTATGATATGCTTTAAAAAAATCTAAATTGTAAATTTTAGGGAACCGCTGACTTAGGTCATAGTTTGTAGGTTGGGAGGAGTGGGCGTCGTGTAACATGTCGCCTATTTATATATGGGAATGTCAAATGTTTATGTATTTGACGGGTCGCTGCGCATGCGCGCACTTCGCTTTGCCAAAGTGAAACAGTCAAAATGGTGCCACATTAATACCCTTCTCAGCCTTAATGAAATACCTGCAGGGCCGCACTAGCAATCCTCGTATTATATATGCCCAAATTGTCGTGATTCAATTTGTCTTGTATTCTCTAAAATAGTCTAAAATAACGTAACATTCTTAAGGTGATGCTTCTATTTAGATTAATCTTTACCACGAATCGGCTTATACTATGATTACCAAAAAATGCTTTGGATGAATTCTTTACTTTTTTATAAAAATTTAAGCCTTAACTACTACATAATGTATGGATATAAGAAACAAAAGAAGCTTTTTTGCTTTTAAATAATGTAATGTGGTGTTTTTCTGAGGAAGGTAAATATCGTAATTTCCTCCTGTATATCCAAATATGATTTACGAGTAGTTGTGTTTTTCCATATGCGGCAGTATCCATTATCCAGTAAAAAAATCATGTGTTTTTATTATTTAAAGGGGTAGATATTGTAGTCATTATTAAATGTTTGCTATATTCGAGTTTTGCTATATCGATCGTCCAGTTGGTTAGTCAGACAACTCCGAAAAATCGAAATCTGTGTTGAGTATGCAGTTATATGTTGAAGAGTAGGTACCCTTTATCTGCTACAATACTCAGATTACTCACAAACCACTACTAAATCTGTGTTGAGTATGCAGTTATATGTTGAAGAGTAGGTACCCTTTATCTGCTACAATACTCAGATTACTCACAAACCACTACTAAATCTGTGTTGAGTATGCAGTTATATGTTGAAGAGTAGGTACCCTTTATCTGCTACAATACTCAGATTACTCACAAACCACTACTAAATCTGTGTTGAGTATGCAGTTATATGTTGAAGAGTAGGTACCCTTTATCTGCTACAATACTCAGATTACTCACAAACCACTACTAAATCTGTGTTGAGTATGCAGTTATATGTTGAAGAGTAGGTACCCTTTATCTGCTACAATACTCAGATTACTCACAAACCACTACTAAATCTGTGTTGAGTATGCAGTTATATGTTGAAGAGTAGGTACCCTTTATCTGCTACAATACTCAGATTACTCACAAACCACTACTAAATCTGTGTTGAGTATGCAGTTATATGTTGAAGAGTAGGTACCCTTTATCTGCTACAATACTCAGATTACTCACAAACCACTACTAAATCTGTGTTGAGTATGCAGTTATATGTTGAAGAGTAGGTACCCTTTATCTGCTACAATACTCAGATTACTCACAAACCACTACTAAATCTGTGTTGAGTATGCAGTTATATGTTGAAGAGTAGGTACCCTTTATCTGCTACAATACTCAGATTACTCACAAACCACTACTAAATCTGTCTTGAGTATGCAGTTATATGTTGAAGAGTAGGTACCCTTTATCTGCTACAATACTCAGATTACTCACAAACCACTACTAAATCAATTATAATGCACAAAAACTTGTAATTAGTAACTTTTAGTTTAGTTTAATTTCAGAAGGGGGCATACATATTATGCATAATAAGATTAAGAAAGGGACCCTCAGATGGTTTGGGCATGTAGAGCGAATGATCAAAGAAAGTAGTGGAAGAAGAATATACGACGCGAATGTGAATGGTAGAAGTCGGGGACGCCCGAGGAAGACATGGCACGATCAAGTGAATCAGATACTTGAGCCGGGCCATGTCAAAAGTCAGAATAATAGAAGAGAATGTATGAAACGATGTATGAATGTGAGTGAGGCAAAGAGTGTGTGCCAAGACCGAGTTGTTTGGCCGTCCGTCCTCTCTGCCTACCCCTGCGGAGAAACGGCGTGATGGTTAGTTAGTTAGTTAGGCATACAATAATTACGTGAGAAATTTTTCTTCCAATCTAGACCCCCCCCCCCACTTCGTGAGATAAATTTGGGCCACTTCGTATATTCTTTTCAAATAACGTGAGATTTTGCTGGACCCCCCCACCCTTTTGAGCTCACGTAATTAATGTATACCCCAAATGTCATTCTAATGTATCGGACCGTTATGCTTCCCGGTATTATTTTATAGCACATTAATATGTTACGTTAAGCACAGATAGGTGTAAATAATATTTGATTTATAATGAGCATTCGAATACTGCTTTCTACGTTATCTCAAAACTTAGTATTTGGAGATTTAACAGTCATTAACAACATCAGAGATCATGAACGCTAATGTCTGTTCTAGTGGAGTTTAGGGTAAAAAAAGAGGGAAGTTCTACGAACTACCCTACACAACCCCTTTTATGTTTCCATCTCATTCTAGCACTGCAGTAGTCAAAATGACAACTTTATTATTCCACAGATTTGAAAAAAAAATGTCAATCCAATTTAAATGTATTTCAAAACTAGCATTATCATTATGATCTTTAAAGAAAGACAAACATTCTCGGGTTACGAATAACCCGACAATATTTGAAAATCTCCTACTACCACCACAATAAGCCGAAAATGTTGCTTGAGTCGTGATGGAGGACTTAGCCAGCCGAGGAATCGAACACGGAACGCCTGGGACACCAACCACTGATCGGTCGAAAGAATTGTGTAAGTCTAGACCTTGCCGACAGAAAAAGTGTACAGATTTCATGGCGCCATACACACATTTGAGAGTTTTTCCTGTTTCTAATTCAGTAATACAAATTTTGCCGTTTACATTGAAAACGTTTTAGACGTTGGCTTAGAACTCCTAAATGCGGCCCTGCCAAGGGAAGTATTCCCACTGCTAAGGCCGGTGCGCCGTACTGGAAAATTTCTTCCCCGGACTCGGAAAAATGTACAAAATACAGAGAGAAAAAAATCAAGAAACGTTCCATTTCCAAAACCGTAAAATGGAACGCGCCGCTTTTGTTCCTTTCGCCTGGCGAACCTTCTAATGGAACGTTTTTTTAATGTTTTTTTTCACTGAGGTAGATTGATGTTCACCTGAATAAACTTCTCATTTTGTATCCATGAATATTAAAATTAAAAATTTAAATTTTGTGTTTTATTTTAAAAGAAAAGAGGGAGACTTTTATTTTATTTTAAATTACATATACATGAAGATATTATTAGGTCATTTCCTACTTTTGAAGAGATCCTTTGTTCGTTTCACGGAGTTGTGATAACATCATCACTGAGGAAATTGTATTTTAATTTGAATGTTTTATGTAATGTATGTAGCTCAGAAGTTAAAGGGAGCATGTCACCTTTTAAAAATCGTTTAGACTTTAGAGAGGGAAAATTACAGTGTACAGGATTATATTCAATGAATAATTTAAAAATACTTAGCGGGTATATTTACCATTACCACAGCTGTCAGAAGCAGTACTCGTAGAATTAAAAAATAATAATCATTTATTTTATTTTATATATTTGGTACAAGACAATACATTTTTATACTTAAGTTATAAAACAAGTCGGGTTAGTTAAACCATTTATAACTCGAGAACGGCTGGACCGATTTTTATGATATTTGATTTGTTGGGTTTGTCTCCGCCCCGAATAGCAGAATAGCTATTAAAACACCGGAAAAATTCACGAAAAAAATACTTATTTTCCTCATTCATTTTGCATGGCACGAATTCTCATCTTTTGAAAGAGCTGCAGGAATATTGTGATAAGTTTAGTTCTGAGTAGTGAGTGCATTCCAAAAATTCAAAAACGTCAATTGTCAATGCGCTGATTGTTTTGCTTTTGTTCTAAACATTATAATGCTGTCCCTCTTTCTTACACACTAAATGTCAACAGTCGAAAATGGGACAAACGGTGAACGTATGTCTGCACCCCTCCAAAGGAAAAATACAATAATTGTAATAAATCTCCCTCACACGTATAAAGAAAATGAAATGCAATTCCCGTAAGTAAGTGGAAAAGTAAGAAACTTACAAAAAATATAAATCCGTACAAAACGCCATCTCTGATACTGACAAAAAACAAAACACGGACAGTTGCGCATTGATAATTGCTTCATTGTGTAATTTTTTTTATTTCAGCTAATACGTTAACAAGGGTTATTGATTTTGAGGATCGGAGTTCTCCGGGTTAGCTAGTTATTATTTATAAAATGTTTTTACTGCCCAACTGGGAGGATTCCCGGTTTAGGACAGTCACATTAGGATGAGTATGAAATTAGATCTGTTATTGTTAAATTCTGCAAATATTTTAGTTTTTTTATTTATTATTATTGTGACAGCTGTTTCCGCTTGCAATGCCGTTTTCGAACTGTGGTTAGGCCACTTTCAAACGACTTATTTATATGATTCGATTTACTCCCACCCAATTTCCTAAAATGATTATTACCGGTTAAACCGATTTTCTGAGAAAATAATTTTAACAATAGATTCTCTATTTTGTGGGGTACTTTGAAATCTGTTTTCCCCACATTAAATAAATAAAGTATAAAATAAATGTTTACGTTTTCTTAATTATTTAATAATGATGCTTCTGCTAATGACTTAAATTAATTGGAGTTTTCCGATTTAAACACAAATACACTATCCATAGGATAATGTATATTTTCGATTTACGATTTAAGATGGAATAACCAGACAAAACGGGAAATATGTCATTGTAGTGACACTTTTCCACAAAAAAATTGATTTCGAAAGACTGTTCTTTTATCTAGTAAAGCTATGTTTTAAATTTTGAGAAAATATGTTTACTTTTAGTACAATAAGATTTTACCGTAGGTCGTTGGCAGATTTGGTAAATTTTTAAACAAAATTTTGTATTATACAACACACATTTCAAATCATGCAGTAAAATAAATCAATAAATTATCTGGGAAAGCCATGTTTCAGAATTTTAATTTTAGTTTAAATAAAGATCCGCGCACGTGTTTTGTGACGAAAATACTTCAGTTTGTCTATTTTTTTACGGTCTTACAAACTAATATATTTAAAAAAAAAATTGAGATTCTTATTTTGCTTAGACATTATTGAAAAATTATAAATACTTACAAAATAAAATAATTACAAAAAGAACATAATTTAAATAGGTTTATCATCACGCCTTTCAGCATTTTTGAATGTAGGTATAAATTAAAGCAAATTTTAAATGAAATAAAATCGATATTGAATTATTATTTATAAAAAGCTGGTACGGAGGATAATTAATCTTTCTCATTTGAACCGCCCTGTACGATCGCAAGAACATCTTTCGTCGAAAGATGAATTCTCGACCGCTGGCTGGTTAATGGCCCTTAAGGGATGTACTTGACATACTTCAACCAATGAAATTTTAGTATGTAACCGTATCCCATGTATGTACACCTACACTTATAGATAATCCAGAAGTTTCAATTGTTCCCATTATATACTTACCTATTGCATAATGTTATTCTATTTCTGTTATAATTAGTGTAACTCGCTCATCAAGCACAAGAACTAGTTTCTTCTTTGGTGAGATTGCAATTTTAAATAATTTGTGTACCGATATGTAATTTATATAAAACCACTGTACTATATATCTGTATTAAGTAAAAAAAAAAAAAATGATTGTTTACATTATTCAGAATTAAAAAAAATGTTAATAAAATTTGATCTCCGGTGATTTTTTTGTCTTTTTTTCATTTTTTTTTTCTTCAAATCAAACTTTGTTTTCTTCCACACATCGTTACTGATCACTCAGCTGAAAAACTGCAGAACCCCTCGCCCCTAAATGTCCAGTAATTAATGATTTTTTTAAGTTTTTTAGTTAAAAAAAAAAAAACATCTAGTCACCGGAGACCAAAATTTCATTTACTTTTTTTAACTCTAAATAATGTCAGAAATCACCGGCTAATGTATTTCAAGTACGTCAATTCACGTCCTGTATAAATATATATTTTTTTTGCAGTAGACAATTCCATCGGTCTGTTTGTGACCTCAAGGAATCGAAAGGCCTTTGCAATCGGTTTAGATCACAATTTTAGAGATTAAAATAATGTTTAGTGATCGTTGGGTAATTTTTAGAAAATTACAGGAAGTACAATTAGTACAATGACAGGAAATGCATGGTCATTGAAGAATCTGTTAATGTTTCATCTCTGTTTACCCTTGCGGAAACACGGCCGGATGTGTGAACGGTGCCAATATTGTTTCTTTGTCTTGCCAAATAATACATTATCTGTCAATAATGACCCATTCTCCCGCTGTCTGTCTCTGTACGATTAGCAATCAGTACACAATCATAAGAAAGGAGTGTCAGGAGAATATATGTGAATGGAAAGTCGGGGACGTCCCAGGATTCGATTAAACTAATCAAATTTCAATTAAATTTTATTAGATTAAATAGCGAGCACTAGTTGTATGATGTCACTCAAAGAAAGATAGTGTGTGTTTTAATTCTGTTTATCGAAGTGCTTTTGGATACATAATATTTTTTTGTTTTTCCGACTGGTGCGTGGCATAAATAAATCAGAATTTCAATAATAGTAATGGAATAAATAAAAAAAATCATAATTGCAATAACATAACTTTGTTTGAATACCACTTTATTGTATATCTTTTACAAACCGGTTTCGGTTAAACCTGAACGTTCATCAGGGGTATAGAAAACATAGTAAATAAATTAATTATTATTTTTAGTTGAGAAACTAACGTTTACGACACGATTTTTATGCATAGCACAAAGGGTAACAATTATTATAATCAATAATTATCAGCCTGAAACACTCATCTATATTGAAAAAATCTTCCGAGAAAATAATTTAAGTTGTTACAGAGTATATATAGGTAAAATAGAAGAGGGAAAGAGAGGGTGAACTTGACCTCCGACGCTCAGCAGAACACGTAAAGCTGGGGATAGGGGGGGAGGAGCATGGATAGAAAATCCATCCCTATCCCCTACCGCTGCTATGTCCCCTTTGCAATCCCTTCCCCAGCCCCTTCCCCATCCAAATTCGCACGCGTTTAGGAACGCATAAGGGACAAACAAAGAAACATTCGTTTTATAGTTTATTAAGAAGTGTATTATTTTACAATGTATTCTTTAAAAAATAATACTTAGTATATTTGCGGAACGTTCCAGAGTGTTATATACTTTCAGTATCGCCCTGATAAAAGATCACCATTCAGAATTTACAAACCTTACTTGAAACCTTCCACTGCGAGCGGAAAAGAGCTGAGCGGAGCGGGGTGGGAGATGAGCGAAATAGTTTTGACCTTCCATAAAAAAAGAGTCGCTAAGAAGATAGGTGTTTGCCTTCCACTGCCCGTACGAGAAATGAGCGAGGCGAGCGGAGCGAGGACAATGAAAAATGAGAAATAGTTTTGCCCTTCCATTGAAAACGAGTTAGTATCGCTTTGTTGTTCGAAGTGAACGAAGTGATTTTTGTGATGTCAGGTACTGATTCTAGTGAAGACGATTCTGACAGCATGTATGCAATGAAAAAAATGTTTGCAAGTGTACATTTATAAAAAGAATCTCATCTCAAAAATTTTAAAACTTAAAAAAAAAATTACTTTCTTATTTCCGCCAATTTCATCTCAATAATGGTTTTCTAAGCCGAATCCTTTATGTCGACAATCTTTGTTAATCGTATCCTATAAACAAAATTGGCAAACGACTTCAATAAACACCTCCATCTCGACAAAAACGCAGCGAGGCAACTGAATTGGCTACAGTTCTTGAGCGGAGTCCGCTAGAAACTAGTCGGCGATGGTGTGCGCGAGCGGTCTCTTTCGGACCTATTTTAACAAGTTCGTTCCGCTCTGCTCACCTGGTTCTTGATGGAAGCACTTGTATGCAGTTAACGTGTGCGAGTCGAGCGGAAATCGTACGGAGTCCGCTCCGCTCACACTTGCGGAGCGGACTCGTTCGAACCTATTTAACTCGTTTAGTCCGCTCCGCTCGCCTCGTTCTTGATGGAAGCACTTGTATGCAGTTTACGTTTGCTAGTCGAGCGGATTCCGTAATGAGTCCGCTCCGCTCGCAGTGGAAGGCGCACTTTACTGAGTCGTGTTTGGTAACTTAGTTACTTGACACGTACTTACCGACTTTCCTCACCCCAATCTCCTTCCCCTGTATTTTGTTTACATTGGATCCACATAGAAGGCCCTGGGGAAAGTCTTTTTTTTTTTTTGCGCATTTCAGATTGATTTAATCCTATTACAATACACATAACATATACATGAGAAAAGAAATTACAAAAATACATATTTTAGAGTCCTTGCCTAAAATTATTCTTGAAACCTTCAAGACTAATGTTGAAAATGTCAAGAGACCTAGAAATATCATTTAGCAGCACCATACCTCTTGTCATGCTATGTTGGGCCACAACGTCTGTTCTGCCATGAGGGTCATCATGTCTCCCAGTGCCAAAGATATTGAAATATAAGTAGATGTGCTATCTGCTGTTTTTACTGGGTGGGACTGCGCTTCCGGGTGTCGCCGATATTGTTTACCAATTAACAAATAAACTAAATGAACGAATAATTAACGAATAAACCAAACGAACGTTAAACTAAATGAACGAATTCTTTCCGTATCAAACTATATTGTTAACCAATAATAATGCACACCTTCAAAAAATCAACGAAATGAACAAATTCTTTTCGTATGCAAACTACTCTAATTAGGTCGTAGTTCGCCGACAGTTGCGCGGACACCATAGCATATCTCTTTTGTATTTGAATATCTTTGCCCAGTGCCAATGTCTTTAATAATAATACTTTAATAGTACCCAACTGCTAACCCTGTACAAATCGCAAGTGCGCCCCACGGTTGAATTTGGCAGCCACCTCTGGTCTGGAGCTCCAAAATACCTGAAAAATACCCTCGACTCTGTGCAGAAACGGGCGGTCCGTTTGATAGATTCTCCCATCTTAACAGACGGATTGCAATCTTTAGAGCACAGGCGTCGGGTGGGAATGCTATCCTTGTACTACCGGTATTACAATGGAAGATGCTCCGAGGAACTAGCATCATTGATCCCTTCGGCACCGGTGCATAGTCGGGAAACACGCCAAACGCGTGCCCAACATTTGTACACGGTTGACATTAGTCACATGAGAACGGGTCATTTCTTCGACTCGTTCTTATGTTCAACAGCTCGGCTGTGGAATGATTTGCCGGCCTCTGTGTTGTCATCATCTGTATGTCATCTTTGGGGATGCTGTTTTTTTTTTACATCAATTCCACACAGGAGGAATTCCTATGTCATCTTTGTAGATGTTGTGTGGAGGGTCTTTTTGAGGAAAGGAAGGAGTGAACATGGGTCTTGAAGAGACCCATGTTGTAGGAGGGAGGAAACACAGAGGCCGGCAAATCGTTCCACAGTCGAGCCGTTGAACTCAAGAACGAGTCATAGAAACGACCCGTTCTCATGTGAGTAATGTCAACCGTGTACAAATGTTGGGCGCGTGTTTGGCGTGTTTCCCGACTATGCACCTGTGCCGAGGGGATCAATGATGCTAGTTCCTCGGAGCATCTTCCATTGTAATACCGGTAGGACAAGGTCAGCATTCCCACCTGACGCCTATGCTCTAAAGATTGCAGTCCGTCTGTTAAGATGGGAGAATCTATCAAACGGACCGCCCGTTTCTGCACAGAGTCAAGGTTTTTTTTTTTTAGGTATTTTGGAGCTCCAGACCAGAGGTGGCTGCCAAATTCAACCGTGGGCCGCACTTACGATTTGTACAGGGTTAGCAGTTGGGTACTATTAAAGTATCTGCGGGCCCTGTACAGTACGCCCAGTTTCTGAGAGGCTAACGTAACTCTGGTTTCGATGGAGCCCCCGTACCTGAGCTGGTCACTTAGAGTTTTTTTTTATTATTATTATAATCCTAATTTTTATGTTACATAGGTGATTGTGCTGTGCCTGTCTCACTAGGAGTTCCTGTGTTGAGAGCAGGCGCATTTTAACATAAATAGTTTAAAAATAGTGTATAAAGGATAACAACAACAATTATTTACATTTAGAGTAAAAGTACAAGGACAATCAGCATCGTATCAATTTAATTTTTTTATTTTATTTTATTTATTTGAGACACAAACAGGATATTTATAAAACATTTTTGTGGGTAAAATATAATAAATTAAAATACAAATATAAATATCCCTAGACTAATGTGTCTGCAGTAATTACATTTGATTTGAATTTTTACAGAAGCAAACACATGAAAAACAATGCAAGTATTATTTATACATAACTTTAAAAAAACTTAAATACAAAATTGAAATACATTATAAGTATACAATATTTATGAAGTATTTCCTGAGATATAATAAAACAACAAATTTTTATTTTTATACATTTTTTTTTAGGTGCACAATTCGTGGAGATATTTTTTGAAACATGTTACATTATTTAGAAAAATATCTATGAAAGTGTGTATTTTAACAAGATCGTTGTATGATCGACACATTCTGGACATAGGATTAAAATATCCAGTATTATTGGTAAAAATTTCAGTCCAGAATATGTTAAGGTTTCTGGTAGATTTGGGCCTGGCGTATAACTTGATTTGGTTGACTAAGTTACTGTCTACACGATTATTCACAATTTTATAAAGCATTAAGAGGTCATTTATGTTTCGTCTTTTAACCAGACTTTCTAATTTGAAATGTCTAAGTCTTTGTTCGTACCCATCTAGAAGATGATAGACACCTGATCGGTAAGACAAAATCCGTGTAAATTTTCTTTGGACTGATTCGAGTCTAGATATCTGTGTAATATAATGTGGATTCCAGACTGTTGACCCGTACTCAAGAACACTTCGGATTAAGGAATTGAATAGAATTATTAGACTGTTAGAATTCTTAAAACAGTTTGGTCGATCTTACAATAAAACCAAGTAATTTATTTGATTTACACACAATGTATTCAATGTGTTGATTGAATGTTAGTTTGTTGTCAAATATAATTCCTAAATCTTTTATTGATTCAACTGTTTCTAGATTGTGACCACATATGCTATATGAATACAGAGTTTTGTTGGTGTTCTTGGTGAAATTTATAACTTTGCAGTTCAATTTCATTGTCAACACACCAGGTTGATATTGTGTTAAGGTCTTGTTGTAAGAGTTCACAATCTTTCATAGATTTAATTGCTTTATATAATTTGAGGTCATCAGCATATAGAGAAAAATTACAGCGGAGTTTGTATGTAAGGTCGTTAATAAAGATTAAGAAAAATAAGGGTCCAAGGTGAGATCCTTGGGGTACGCCCGACGTAACTAATATTGGGGAAAAGTTAAAACCGTTGACAGTAACTAATTGACTTCTATGTGATAAATATGATTCTAACGAACGAAGCAGATTTCCGTGAATGCCGATTTTATCCAGTTTATTCATTAAGATAGAGTCACTAACTTTGTCAAAGGCCTTACTGAAATCGGTGTACACGGCATCTACCTGTGTTTTATTATTCATCGATTTACACAGAAAGTCCATATACTCGAGTAAATTAGTATTTGTGGATCTTTTAGCTACAAAGCCATGTTGGAAAGGACTAAGTATATGTTTTACATGGTTAAAGATGGTTTTGTATACAATGGACTCGAATATTTTGCCAAAACAAGATAAAAGGCTGATAGGACGGTAATTTGTTACATCATTAGCATTGCATGGGTTAGCATGCATTAGGAGGTTCTAAAAATATTGTTGATATATGATCTGTCTTTGGTAGTGATCCAAAACTTGGTATCTGTTTTGTATTTTATGTGATTAGTGTGCTGTCTAATGGTCAGTGGAAGTTACACCAAGCATATCGATGGAGGTCCTGTTCGGAAGATTGCTTCCGTTGAAGGTGACTAGATTTTCATTTCGATCCCTTTTAGACGTTATCAAACATGATTGGGTCTTTGAAACATTAAATTCGACGAGGTTATTCTTACCCCAAGAGAAAACACTCTTGAGGTAACCGTCCATTCTTTGCTTCAAAGCCCTCCGAGCTATAGGAGTTTGTGTGCCCTTTGGGGGCTTGTCAAACAAAAAGCTATCATGGACTGTACTGTCATACGCGTAACAATGAATCGGTGCACATGACAACAGGTCATTGATGTGCAACAGAAACAAAGTCGGTGACAGAACCGATCCCTGTGGGACGCCAGCATTTATCGAATGCGAGGAAGAGGTGAAACCGTCAGCAACCGCCTGAATCGACCTCTCCCTCAAAAAGTCGGCAATCCACGTACACAAGGATGCGGGAAGTCCGTAAGAAGGCAGTTTGTTGACAAGCCCTCGGTGCCAAACCCGGTCAAAGGCCTTGGAAATATCCAGTGCAACCGTTTGGGTCTCACCAAAACGTTCCAGATACCGCCCCCAAACATGCGTCACATACGCGAGAAGATCCCCGCACGAGCGGTTCCGCCCGAATCCGTATTGACGGTCGTTAATAATTTTGTTCTTCTCGAGGTATGTGAGCAGTTTGTCGTTGATCACACGTTCCATTACCTTAGACAGAACTGATGAGATCGCTATGGGGCGGTAGTCGGCTGGGTTGGAGCGGTCACCCTTCTTTGGAATAGGGTGAATGATAGCTTTTTTTCCAACCAGAGGGCACACAGCCAGACTTCAGGGACATTTTGAAAAGCTTCGTCAAAATTGGAGCTATTTCTGCAGCGCACCTCTGTAATACCAGGGCAGGTATTCCGTCAGGCCCACTAGCTTTATTAAAATCAAGCCATCGTAAGACTTGGAGTACATCCCGATGCCGGATCCTCAGCTTTTTCATATGAAAAACCGCAATGAGGAACCGACGGCGGGGTAGCACCTTGATCATCGAGGGTCGAGTTTTCCGCGAACATTTTGCCTAATAAGTTAGCCTTTTCGGCGGCGGTATTTGCTAGAGAGCCGTCAGGTCTGGTAAGAGGTAGCAGACTGGGTTTGCAGAAATTGCGACCTATTGAGCCCGCAAGCGACCAGAACGCTCTGCTGCCGTGCGGGCATGCAGCCAGCTTTCTGCTGATCTGCAGGTCGTGCTCGAATTTAGACCTATTAATGATCCTCTTGCTTTCCTTTGCCATTTTGTTATATACTATTCTGTTTTCGGACGTTCAAGATGTGTTGTAGGCTCGGTAAGCCGCGTTTTTTTTGTCGCACTGCTTCAGAGCATTGTCGACTGAACCACGGCTTTGAGCCTACACCAGTTTCTTTAACAGTGGAAGGTTTGGAGGGTCTTTTTAAGGAAACGAATTTTGGGAAAACGGTATAATGGTCGAAGGTTTTTTTTAAGGAAAGGAGGGAGCGGAAATTCTGGAAAGGAAAAATGAGGGATGAGTACGTGTATTATATATATATACACAGTTTGTCCAGGAGTGCCGGACGCATGAATCCACCCCTCCCACTTCAATGCAAGGCGATGGGTAGAGATAGTCATGCTGGAGAGGTCAAAAAGTCTCCCTAAACCAGTTTCTCCCAATCAGGCCCGCCAAGCAGTCAGTGGGTAGACGAATCCGCCGCTAAGACCTAGACAAATTACACCCCATGAACCCGAAACCCCCGCTTTGTCACTAAATGTAGCAAACCACTTAGGGTGACCTATGGCAAAGGTGTTGGTTATCCAATAAATGGTTCCCGGGGCGCCAGTACCTATACCGCCTACCAAATTGCATAGAAACATCCCTTAATCCGTCTAATCACAGTAGACCATATTTGTCCCAGCTCACATGGGTCTCATAGAAATCGTTCTATCTCCCTTACTATCAAAATAAGAAGTATGATCTAAACGGTATTGGAAAGAGAAAACAACATTCTTTATGATTTTAGATTTTCACGGCCAAAAGTTTTTTTTATTTATTTGTTTTTGGGGTGTTATGCCGTGTTGCGCTACCTCCTCCTTTAGCCAACGTTTCGGACAGCGTAACGCTTGAAACACTTTTATAAACTACATGTAAACCTTCATGCTTCACTTTTTAATACAATTCTACTGTAACTTCAAGACTATTTTTATTTATCTTCTTGAAACGGTAACAAAAAATCAACTAACTTGTATTTGTCACTTTGTTACTACAATATTTTCAAAAATGCGTACTTATATTTTTAAACTTTCACTTTGAAATTTACATTTTTTTTACTTGTACCACCCACTTATAGGTGTAATTTAGCACTTAGTTTATTTTACCCACGCACAGGCAGTGCCTTAGTGGGTTCCCATTATTTACTTTTGTCTGATATATATTTTTAATTTTTTTACATTATTTGTATCTTGTGTTATGTTATATATGTTTAGAAAATATGTAGAAAATTACTTTTGAAATATATCAAGATATAATGGGAAAAAATAAAGGAAAAAAATACATATATTAAAATGTAAACCTTCACGAAACCAAATTTTAAGATCGCAATTTGAAAAAAAAAATAATGAAACTTTGTGAATTTTTGAAGAATTATTATTTCATGAAACGAAAAAAAAGTGACGATAACGTTTATAATTAATTTGTCTAAAGTCTAATAAAATATGTGTGTTTTTATTTTTTCATTATTAGTAATTTTACTTAGTTAAAAAAAAGTTAGGTGAGCCATTTTAAAAGCTTTTGAAAGTTTGCATTAAAAAAAATTATTAAAAAAAAAATACTCGGTTTTTTCTAATATTAAAATTTCAAAGCGTATCTATATTACCTTTGGAAAAAAGTTTTTAGTTTTTGGATACGTTCACTATTCCATGTATTTGGATATTCCATTTTTTCTAATTTTATTGCAAAGCGGAAATATTTTTACCTATTGACAAAATACAAAATGCCCGAATCTTGTAGGGTTAACGGAAAACACGCCATCAAGGAAAATATCTTTTAATGAAAATCTCTAACCCAAATCCTTGAGGACCATAACCGACACTCGACCGCGAGGTCCCACTTGTGGCGGAGGGGTCCGAAGCCTCGGGTTCCCAGTGTGCCCGCTTTGCTAAGTAGTCCGTCCCAAAAGACCCTTCAATAATAATTTGCTTCGCCGAAAACTTGCGTTGAACTTTCCCGACGAGCTAGTAGGGCGCCTTCAAATCTATGCGCGTGCTCGTATTAGGACAGGAGGCTTCATTTATAGCTGAACTATAGAAATCAAGGAACAAAAAAAACTGAAATTACTTGAGGATTTCTTATGAAAAGGCGCAAAGTTAGTGTGACTCCAGATATTTTTGAAATGATCTCTTTTATGTTAACTCCCACCAAACTCAATTTTTAAAATAGGTTTATTAACAATATTGTAACGAAAAAAAAATTTTGCGTGGTAAAATTTATTAATTTTTTATATTATATGCTCTCAAAGGCTTTTACAAATCTAAGGGGGGCCTACATTAATTACTGTACTTAATTTGGGAGGCGGAAATGGGTACCGCCGCCCTGGGACACTTTATTGGATAACCAACACCTCTGCCATAGGTCACTCCAAGTGGTTCGCTACCCTTGGTGATTAAGCAGGTGTGTCCGGGTTCATGGAGTGAGGTTTGTCTAGATCTTGGACGCGGATGACCAGGATACACTGACTCCCAGATTTCTACCCACCCCTTATACCCTTTTCCTTCCCAGAACTCTCCTCTCCTTTCTTTCATTAAAAAAACACTCCACACAGCATCCCCAAAGATGACATAGGCCCTGATGGAAATTATTTTCCTCAGGGCCTCCCGTGTGAAGCTAATGTAAAAAAAAACATTAGCAGTTTTTCTTCCTATCTAGACCCCTCCCCCCTCCTCCTTGGTGAGATAAATTTGGGCCATTTCGTATATTCTTTTCAAATAACGTGAGATTTTGCTGAACCCCCCCCCCCCCCTCTTTTGAGCTCACGTAATTAATGTAAGCCCCCTAATTTATTAACTAACATAACAAATTATGATAATAATAATTTAGTAGAACAGTAATCCAGAATTAATGTTAGCTACAGAACCAAAGCATAAGAATAATTATAAGCTAACATTGGATATAAAATTTATTTATGAGATATGTTATTTATAGCCTTCTTCTAACTGTAATATTCCGTGCAGTTGGACACATCTACCATATCTGGGAAAGTATTTCTCAACTGCATGAAATCTAGGTATAAGCGAGCATCTAAATAATTTTAGATAAAGTAGTTTTAGTTGCAAATAGAAGGTATTTTGGTTGAGTAAGTCAGGGCTGTCTACAATATCATTCATAATTTTATTTACTTTTTTATTCTTCTTAGAAATTCTGTATCAGAAAATCCACAACAGCACACGTTCGATATCTATTTTCTGGAGTCACCGTAAAATGTATGTAGGTAGGTACCTACTCTGTATTAGGCTTCCCTGAAGAAGCTTTTATGCCGAAAACAGTGGGCCTAGCAAAAAAAGTTAACTTGTACGCAAAGTAAGTGATTTTTTTCATGCGTGTGTTTTGTGTGTTTTTCTGTGTTTTTATTATATTTTTCGGAGTCTAAAACTAACCAACTAACCATCACGCTGTTTCCCCGCAGGGGTAGGCAAAGAGGACGGACCGCAAAACAACTCGGTCTTGGCACACACTCTTTGCCTCATTCACTTGCTTACATCGTCTCATACATACTCTTCTATTCTTCTGACTCTTGACATTCATTATTTATTTATTAAGTTGGTTTATACTACGTTAGTGTATAACCCTTATACATTAGGCAGTTCTGTGACTCTGATTTTTTCATATGCGGCAATCTAACTCTTTATATTTCTGGTTTCGTTTATTATCTGTATCTTTATTAAAAACAATTTCATCCTTAAAGTATTTTCACATTTGGTTTTTCATAACTTTATATAAAAAATTAACACTTTAAATAGCAGTCTCTTTTTTATTGGGATCCAATTTAGCTCTTCTCTCATTTGATTAACCCTTGCGATGACTCGACTCAAGTATTTTATTCACTTGATCGTGCCATGTATTCCTCTGGCGTTCCCGACTTATACTACCGGAGTCACTCTAAAATTTGTAAGTAGTTACCTCATATCAGATTATGTCAGGACCTAACCTAAAAAAGTTGACTCGTTTTTTACTGTATTTTTTAAAATACCATAGGTGTTTGGCAATGTATGAAGCCTAGTGTGCCGGGTGTATTAGACCCTGCTTATAAAGTTGCCGGGACAGAATTGAATTTGGCAAGTCGGTACAAACACGTCGACGCGAGTTTTCAACAACTTACCCTGTCTTATTTGTTATTTGCCGTCACAAACAAACATCGTAGACATCCAAACATCAAACGTCAAATCTACCCTTACAGGACTGCGAATAATAATCTGTATTTATTTATTTATTTATATTAATACACGTCTGTACGAGCTTTTACAAACATGTGATATACGTAATAATAATAATAATAATAAATATTATAAATTAAAGTCCTCCGCCACTCTGTCTGTCTATCCGCGATAAACTCAGAAACTACTGAATGGATTTTCATGTGGTTTTCACCAATAGATAGATTCAAGAGGAAGGTTAGGTATACAATTTGTCAAGGTTTTGTGTAAATTGATTGAAATAAATAATATAGTGGTGGACAAGCGGGCTGCCAAGCGGGCAGGCGGTGTGGATTTGATTTGTATGCAAATCTACAGTTTTATGCCGAGTTTAGGAGGTCACTGTCTACACCTGATTTCGAAAACTCTGTAAAGCCCGGACATCGCCGGGAACTTCAGCTAGTACATAATAATTTTGTGGAACAGTAGGCCCTAGGGCCTACGTCATCTTTGGGGATCCTCTGTGGTGGGCCTTTTTAGGGAAAGGAAGTTCTGGGAAGAAAAAAGGTGTGAGGGGTGGGTAAGAATCTGGGGATCAATGTGTTCAGGAGTGACAGACGTATGAATCTATCCCTTTCACTGCGGTGCAAGGCGATGGGTCGAGAGTCCGCCTGGAGAAGTCAAATGTTCTTCCTCAACCAGTCTCTCCCGATCCGGCCCGCCACGCAGTAGGTGGGCAAAAGCAACTGCTTCTAAAATCTAGACAGACCTCACACCATGAAACCGGGCGTCCTTGCTATTCGCGAAACGTAGCGAACCACTTGGGGTGACCTGTGGCAGGGGTGTTGGTTATACAATAAATGGTTCCCGGGGTACCGGTAGCGTATAGTACCCATACCTTTAGTAGGTAACATTACTTTAAACTTTCATGTCGCTTACTAAAATATTTATTTATTTATTTATTTCAAAACATACGGCTCAACATGTGCCATTGACATAATTTTATTTATATATATTATAATACAATATCATAAGAAAGTGACATATAAATGTAAAGTTAAATATAAAACAAAAGGTAAAAGAAAGGAGTTAAGGTAATGAGTAGTAAATAGAATTATGATGTATAAAATGAAAGTATAAAGTAAAAGTGTAAACTATAAAATATAAAGTATAATGTAAAAGTAAAAAAGTTAAGATAAAAAGTTGAAAGGCAGGAAAAAAATAAACACTAAGTTACCTTTGTAAATAATATAAAGTACAAAAGTTATAAATATAAAAAAAGTATGACAAGTAAACAGTAAGAAATGCTCTTAGGAGCCAAATATTGAAGATAACCAAAAATTTAAAAAAATATATAATAAATAAAAGGAAGATATTACGGAGTATACAAAGCGATATGAAAAGTAGGTAGGTACCTATGATATGTATGATATGTTAAGCCATAGGTATTCTATGATATGTTAAGCCATAGGTATTAGAGTGCATACTGGTAGGACATAATATTATGGTTACATGATTATATTTATTATGATTACGTGGTAGT
Source organism: Limnephilus rhombicus (assembly GCA_929108145.2). NCBI lineage: Eukaryota > Metazoa > Arthropoda > Insecta > Trichoptera > Limnephilidae > Limnephilus > Limnephilus rhombicus. The sequence goes on from OV815296.1 coordinate 29,278,774, forward strand.
ACTAGCAGATAAATTTTGTCTAATGCATCTTTTGTATGATGACAGACTTTCGGCATGATCGATATAAGCAAATTCATTACCTAAAGTGTGTAAACGATGTATTATTGAATTTTGTTCTGCATTACTGAGAGTGTTGTTGCAATAATAAGGTGTTTTGAGTCGAGTTGTTCTACTAGGTACATGATAATTTATTAACGATACCAATTCAGGGGAGTCAAACCAGTTATTGTTTATTTTAAATAAAAAAATAAGATCATTGAGTATTCTTCTATCTTTTAACGATAAGAGTCGCATTTTTTGTAATAGAGAATCATAGTTTATGTCATCCGCGGGAATTCCCAATTTGAAATTAATTGATCTGAGAAATTTGCGTTGGATTTTTTCAATGGAGTTAGCGTGGCTTTTGTAGAGAGGGTTCCATATGGGGCAATTATATTTTAAATGACTCCTAACTAGAGTTGTATATAGTAATTCAAATATATGAATGTTTTTGAAATCTTTACATAGTCTTAGAATGAAGCCTAGCATTTTCATAGCTTTATTAGTAATGATATCAATGTGGTTGATAAATAGTAGTTTAGTGTCAAAGGTTATTCCGAGGTCCCTTATTACAGGTACTGACATTAAACTGTGATTGTTAAGTGAATAATTGTATTTGATGGGGTTTTTTATTCTAAAGAAACTCATGATTTGACATTTTTTAATGTTAAGTGTAAGTTTGTTAATGGTACACCATACTGCGAATTTTACAAAATTGGATTGAAGGGACAAGCAGTCGTATATATTTTTAATGATTTTATAAATTTTAATGTCATCAGCAAATAATAATATGTTAACATCAGAGAATATGGAAGTGACATCGTTTATAAATAGTATAAATAATATTGGACCAAGGTGCGAACCCTGAGGCACACCACTAGTTGCTTCAAATTCGTAAGACAAGTGTTCTTTAATAGAGACAGTTAGTACACATTTTGATAAATAATTCCTAATCCAGCATAATAATTTACCACTTATTCCTAGTTTAGACAATTTATTTATAAGAATTTTAATGCAAACCTTATCAAAGGCTTTACTAAAATCCGTATAAATTGAGTCAACTTGTTCTCTATTAGCAAGAGCACCTGAGATAAAATTTTCGTACAGTGTAAGGTTAGTTAAAGTAGATCGTCCAGAGATAAAACCATTTTGAAATGATGAGATATTTAATTTTATGCAAGAACATATTTTTTGAAGAATTAACTTTTCAAAAATTTTTGGTATCGACGATTGTATGCATATTGGTCTGTAATTTTCAACTAAAGACTTGTCTCCGCTTTTAAATATTGGAGTGAGAAAGCTATTTTTCCATATTTGCGGGAACTTGCCTGATAAAAGTGATTGATTAAATAGTAGGTACAGTGGGTAAGAGACACTAGCCCCACAGTTTTTAAGAAATACGGGGGGAATTTTATCTGGCCCTGAGCATGATTTAGGTTCCAGTAGTTTGATACATACTGCAATTTCTTTAATCTCAATATGTATCTGAGATAGTTGTAAATTTATATGTGACTCGAAGTTTGGAATGTCTTCATCAGGGATATCAGTTTCATACACATCCTTAAAAAAGTCTGCAAACAAATTGACAATTTCATTGATTTTACAGGAAGTTTTCAGTTTGTAGTGCATAGTTTCAGGTATGCCAAGGTTATTATTATTTTGGGATTTACAATAGTTATTATATTGCAATGAATTGCGTGTCTATAATCTCTTTTGTCTGTGGCCACGTCAGCTTTCTAATTTTGTTTATAAAATGGCTTCTTATAATTTCGCATGTCATTCTCTTTGCTCGATTCTCTTAATCTCAATTATTCTTTTCGCTTCTGCTAGACATTTACGAATTACTCTCAATTATTGTCGCCAGTCAAGTGTTCAGACCAGAATCAATCTGTAAAATTATTCTTAACAGTTCTTCAACCGTTCTTAACAGACGGATTGCAATCTTTAGAGCACAGGCGTCGGGGTAGGAATGCTATCCTTGTTCTACCGGTATTACAATGGAAGATGCTCCGAGGAACTAGCATCATTGATCCCTTCGGCACCGGTGCATAGTCGGGAAACACACCAAACGCGTGCCCAACATTTGTACACGGTTGAAATTTGTCACATGAGAACGGGTCGTTTCTTCGACTCGTTCTTGTACGTGCGTATGTGATTATAATATTGCCGATCATAATACAACAGCTGTAAGCATACTCTATAAGTCGGTAGATAATTTCAATTCTAGCGATTCTAATAACGTCAAAATTCTTTCGCAAAAACAGATTGATAAACGTATTTGTAATTATGACTGGAAGTCGCTTCTAAAGGAAACCGAATGTTCGGTTATTTATTTAAAAATTAAAAATTATTTTGACGACTTGTATAAAAACAGCACAATTATAATAAGCAAAAAACCTAAAAGCCGACCTTATGCCATAAATGATTGGATATCTAGTGATGCACTATATAAAATTAAAAAAAGGGATTATTTATATAAGCGTTGGAAAAATGCCCCAACAAATAAATACTATGAAAAAGAATATAAGTGTTATCGAAATGTTTTAAATAAATTGTTACTTAAATTAAAAACCTCATACTATAATGACAAATTCAAAAATCTATTTCAAGATTCAAAAAAGACATGGGACGAGTGTAATCAAATTTTAGGTAAGAAATGTAAAAATAATTGTGACCAAGTTGCCTCCAAATATTTGATGAAAGATCGGACCAAAGAAAATGTAACTAATGATTTTGTTGATTATTTCTCTGACAGTGTTTGCAATATGTTACATAAATGTAATTACAGGACAAATGCTTTTGAACCAGAGAAGATGCCTCAAAGCATGTACCTACCAAGGGCCAAAATTTCTGATATAGAAAGCATTGTGCGGCAACTTAAAAGCTCTTCTCCTGGAATTGATAATATCAGAATGAGTGATATTAAAAAACATATAATAATTTTAGCTCCAATCATAGCCCATTTTGTAAATAGAATTTTATTTGAAGCAAAAATTCCAGATGACTTAAAATGTAGTATTATCAGACCCATTTATAAAGGAGGTGATCACACTCTATTGGGTAATTATAGACCGATTAGTATTTTGCCATCACTCGAAAAAATTCTTGAAAAATACATTCAGTTGAAATTAATAAAATATTTAGAAGATTTTTCTATTATTGATACAAATCAATATGGATTCCAGAAAAAAAAGGGTACCGAAATGCTACTTCAAAAATTTGCCAGTTTCATAAATAATGAACTAAATAGTAAAAATCATGTATTAGTTTTATTTATAGATTATTCTAAAGCATTTGACACTATTAATCATAGAAAATTATTGCAGATACTAGAAATCATAGGAATAAGAGGAAAGCTCCTAAAACTATTTGAAAATTACTTGAACAACCGATGCATGAAAATAAAGCTATTGAACACTTTAAGTAAAAAAAGAAAAATTTTAGTTGGCGTTCCTCAAGGTTCCATATTAGGTCCAATTTTATATATCATTTATGTATCTGTTATTAAGTACATCTTTAAACATGTAAAACACTTTGTATATGCGGATGATACTGCACTAGTGATTTCTCGCAGTGATTTAAAATTATGTATTGATTACATTGAGCTTTTGAAATGGTCTCATGACTCTGGTTTAATCATAAATGCAAAAAAAACCAAATTGATACATATTAGATCACCCAATGCCAAGACAAATATTATTACACCAGAAATAAAAACACACGGTTCAGATTGCTTACATGTTGGTATCCCAGCATTGTGTACATGCGAAAATATTGAAGTGGTTAAAGAATATGTTTATTTAGGTGTAATTATTGACTGCTTTTTCAAATGGGATTTACAAATAAATAAAGTCTGTGAACGTCTGAGATCTATTGTTAGTAGATTATATAAACTTAAATTCTATGTTCCAATATGCACACTTCGAATAATTTATTTATCATTAGCTGAGTCTATTATAAGGTACGGAATTACAGCTTGGGGACTTTCCTGTAAGACAAATGTTAATCATGTTCAATCTGTCCAAAATTCATTAGTTAAATTATTAGCTCATAAAAGTTTATACGAGCAAAGACACAATGTTCCGTACTTTTACCAGAATCTTAAAATTCTCTCAGTAAGAGCAATTCTGTGGCATAAAATTATTTTTCAGCATATGAATAGCCCTATATACATAAATAGACTGGACCACACTTACAATACTCGATTTACGTTAAATGAAGGACTAATCGTACCTAAGCACTTAAACAAATATGGACAAAGAACGCTGGACTACATGATACCTACATGCTTAAATATGTTACCTGCTAAAATTAAAAAATGTACAAATAATGTAAGAACAAATATTATATTGAAAAATTGGCTCGCCGAAAGAAAAAGTTTGTATTAACATTCTTGTAGTACTCGTAACACAAAAAATGTCTAACTGCATTATAAGTTTTATTTAAAAAAAAAAAAAAAAAAAAAAAAAAAAAAAAAAAAAAAAAAAAAAAAAACTTCAAAGTAAAAGCACCCATTGACAAACTACTTAAAAGTAGTTTATTGGGACTTTTCTTTTTTGTAATATCTTATTTTATTTTGATTTCCTGTAATATTTTATAACTTTTTTTTTTTTTTTTTTTTTTTTCTTCTAATAAAAAAAAAAAAAAAAAACAGCTCGGCTGTGGAATGATTTGCCGGCCTCTGTGTTTCGTCCTTCCTACAACATGGGTCTCTTCAAGACCAATGTTCATTCCTTCCTCTCCTCAAAAAGACCCTCCACACAGCATCCCAGATGACATAGGCCCTGAGGGAAATTATTTTCCTCAAGGCCTCCTATGTGGAGATAATGTAAAAAAAATAAAAAATTCAACAGAATAAATAGTTACAAATATCCAGTATCAACGTAAGTGGTTTTACTAACAAAGGATAACCTTAAACCACCACCTCATACTCTCTATCTCATTGTACGTTCCCTTGGTGCGGAACCGAAGGAAGCCACCAAATGCAGCTCAACTTACACCCTGACTGCAGATTATCTGGAGGCCACACCTGGGGATCTGCGCATGGTAACCTTAGACCAAGTATATCCGTCATCGATATTATACGTCAATGATGGTACCTAAAGTAATGTACCCATATCTGCCTCCCAAATTGTTTACACTTATATGCTTACAACTATATCACAGAGGTCGCCTTATTATTATTATTGACTGTGAAATATATTTGCCTCTAGCTGTAAACACTACCGCCTCTTATAACTTTATGTACATTATAACCCAAGGAACCTCCATCGTAACAAACTACTCCCATACTGTATCTGACTGTCCGCAGTCCTTAGGTCTGCCGAAGGTATCTAATCTAAAAGTTTCCCTTTAAAAGGGGTAGTTTTAGCACTTCGGGGTTTCGGGAACTTTTGTTTGAAGGGCTCGTTTATTTGTTGGCAAGGGACATCATCTGACCTAACATTGGGACCATTATTTCTACGTAAAAGTGGTACCTACCTAAGTAGATTTATGAAAAACTAGCTGACCCGGCCATGCGTTGCTGTGACTAACGAAACACAACGCGGTCTACTGCATGGTTACCCAACCTTTATAACCACCGCCATATGATAATTTGCATACAAATCAAATCTACACTGTCTGCTGCCAGCCCGCTCGTCCACCACATACAGACATTCTCCTTTATATATTATAACTGTACCCGAGAAGCATATGGATGCAAGTCCATAAAGGTGAATGTTGAGGAGAGCCAAAAAACTATTTTTTTCTGTAAATATGGTCTCATAATTCTTCGGATATCCACGCTGATAAGTGATAACAAATAAAGTAATTATTAAATCAATTACTTTTGTTTTAAAAACGGGCAAATAAAACGAAATATTTTATATTTAAACCGTTTAAAAATATTGTTTAAAAAAAACGCTGTCTTGAATAAAAAAAAACACGGACTTGAGTCCTTCTGCTTCAAAATGAAGTGGAATATTTGGTTATGGACATGTTGTGTATTATGAAAGGATCAAAGTTTGAAAATTGTTTACTTCCATAGAAAGCGTAGTAATGTTGGAGGCAGGAGGAAGTCAAATCCATTTGCAGCCGAATTTGAATCATAATACTCAAATTGCAACTAAAGCATAAAGATGCAAGTCCACTTACATCTTTCTGCTTCTAAGATAGTTGTTGAATCGTGATAGGACCTGTATCTTTCTGCCACTGATAAACATGATAATTTACTTCATGTCTGCATCAAAAACTCACTTCTTCAAATTTTGTACTTGCTTCCGTGTGCTTCTCGGGTACATGTATATTTCAACCAATTTACACAAAACCTTGACAAATTATATGCCTAAACCTTCCTCATGAATCACTCTATCTATTGGTGAAAACCGCATGAAAAGCCGTTCTGTAGTTTTTGAGTTTATCGCGAACAGACAGAGAGACGCGGCGGAGGACTTTAATTTATAATACGTAGAGATACAAGATTACCCAAGATTGGCAATGTAACCGATTAAAATGTACAGGGTTATTAATTTAAATGTGTGTAAAGATGTAAAGTGTTATATGCAACCAGACCATTGAAATAGATGTCAATCTATATGAAATGAAACGCATTGTAAGAATATAAAGATTTATTAAATCTACGGATTGAACATGATTAGATTGAATGAAATCAATTTACTAAGACTCTATTATTTATCATTTTAAATATTTCATGGCTGGATTGAAGCTCCATGAAACCTTCCATCAGTCAAATTAAATGTCACATGTTAAAACAACAAAAATCCTAATGTGGATATGTTTTATTATAATACATATATCTAAGGGCGCCAGATCGTTTTTACATTACGAACAAGTAGTAGAGTAATTATTTAAGTGGCAAACAAAAATGATTTATAATAAGTGAAGACGAAATGTTACGATTTCGAAGTTCCGCCATTTGCTTGGTGTAATCCTGCGTCGTGAATAAACGTCCTCCCTAGGTCCTGTCAGAATTACAACTCTTGGAACTTGGAAGACATGGTTTTTTACCGGCCACCAAAAATACGTACTTTTGGGTGGGGAATATACTCGTAGTTTTTGAACTTCAATTCGGATTTACAATTTCTCTTTATCTAATTATTATTTTTGTTGTGTTATGTTATGGATCTCATCCAGGCATCGCGAGTTCAATTCCTCGGCTGGCTAAGTCCTCCGTCACGACCCAAGCAACATATTTTGGGAGGCGGGTGCGGGGTACCGCCGCCCGAGAACCATTTATTGGATAACCATCACCCTGCAATAGATCACCCCAAATGGTTCGCTACGTTTGGCGACTTGGCAGGGGTGCCCGAATACATGGGGTGAGGTTTGTCTAGATCTTGGCGGCTAATGCGTTTGCCCACCTGCTGCGTGGCGGGCCGAATTGGATGACACTGGTTGAGGGAGACCTTTTGATTTCTCCAGCCGGATTCTCTTGACCCGTCGCGTCGCCTTGCACGGCAGAATGGATCCATAATTCGTCACTCCTGGACCCACCGACTCCCAGATTCCTACCCATCTCTCGTACACTTTTCCTTCACAGAACTTCCTCTCCTACCTTTCCCTAAAAAGTCCCTCCACACAGCATCCCCAAAGATGACGTAGGCCTCCCATGTGGATCTATTGTAAAAAAAATTACAACTTCACGTTGTTTTTTTTAAAAACCATGTCGAAGAAGATACGGTTTTTTTACTGATCACCAAAAATATGTACTTTTGAGAGAGGAATTTATTTTTTGAATTTCTGTACAGGTTTAGAATGTCTCTTTATCTAATTATTATTTTTGTTAAAAAAACATAGGATGTGGTCAGTGGCTAAGATGGCATCATGTTTGTCACTAAGTCCTTCATCACATTACAACATATTCCGCTTACCGTGGTGATAGCAGAAGATTTTCAAAGTATTGTCAGGTTATTCGTAATCCGGGAACTTTAAAAAAAAATACGTTTTTCAAAAAAGCAATCTACGAGTGTTATGCCTTCTTTAGTTAACGTTTCTGACAGCTTTACAGTCTCCGTGATCAGGGCAGATGTGTAGATTGTGGTGAAGTGTGTGTGTACGCATGTACAAGTGATACAAGTGAGGTCCTCTTTGGCTCACGCTCCCTTATTATGCCTTCTTTAGTTAACGTTTCTGACAGCTTTACAGTCTCCGTGATCAGGGCAGATGTGTAGATTGTGGTGAAGTGTGTGTGTACGCATGTACAAGTGATACAAGTGAGGTCCTCTTTGGCTCACGCTCCCTTATTATGCCTTCTTTAGTTAACGTTTCTGACAGCTTTACAGTCTCCGTGATCAGGGCAGATGTGTAGATTGTGGTGAAGTGTGTGTGTACGCATGTACAAGTGAGGTCCTCTTTGGCTCACGCTCCCCTATTATGAAAGAAAAACAACCGATCGGGGATGTGAAATTCTTTTATTTGGGACTGACGCGCCCCCTTGTGGGCCGGGTCCCCTGGCGACTGCCCGAGCTCTTGCCATGCCACTGTATATTATGACCTTTTATAATAGAGAATGCGTGCCGCTTCGCCCATTTATACAAAAGATATAAACGTAATTCTGTGGTTCTTGGGGTGTTTTTTCCTTTGTACAGTGGGGTGGGCCGTAAAACCTAAAACAAAAATACGTTTGGAGACCCAAACATCGCACACCCGAATACACTGATAACTTTAACATTAAACCATATTCCTTTTGGTCCCCTATCAGAGGCCAGCGTTTTAAAACTTTACGTTTTGGTTTACTACTCCAAGTTCGAAATAATGCATTTATTTGAACAAAAATCATTATCATCATTATCATTAAATGATTTTGATTTTTGATTTTATCATAACATAGTATAAAATGAAGTCGCTCAAAATGTATGTGCGCGTTAATCTTTTAAACTACGCAACGGATTTTCATACGGTTTTCACCGATAGATAGAATGATTGAAGAGGAATGTTTATATGTATAATACATGTAAATTATATTAGAGAAAAGCCGAGAAATTCAAAGAAAACATATTTTTGTGCGATTTAAAACGGCTGGCGGGCCGTACTATAGTCACTTTTGAAATTAGTTCTACGGAAGAAATTGGAAAATAGATGTCCTAGAGTAAGTAGGTATTTGATTTTCCCTTTTCAAAAATCCAGTGTTGCATTGCAAGCATTGTATAATTAGTGGCAATCGCTAACTATATTATTATATAAATGAATAAAATAAAATAATAATATAGTTGATTCAAGAGGATGTTTATATCTGTAATACATGCTTATTATAGTAGAGAAAAGCCGAGAAATTCAAATACTCAATTCAGGCAGCGGGCAGCTGGCAAGCGGGTGGTGTAAATTTTATAAAGGTTGGGTAATGGCGTTGTGTTTAGTTAGCCACAGCAACGTGTGGCCGGGTTTGCTAGTATTACAATAAAATCAAAAATACTAATTTCGGTTGTGGGTATGTCTGTCTGCATATAATCCTGGTTCAACGACCTCGGTCTGCACTGGTAGTTATTAAACATACTAATTTCGGTTGTTGGCCTGTCTATCTGCGTGTAACTGTGTTTCAATTACCTCGGTTTGCACTAGTAATTATTAAATTACTAATTTCGATTGGGGATCTGTAATTTCGGTTCAATGAAAACCCTTCTGGACGGAAGGAGAAACACTCCATCGAACACCTCTCACCCCGGAAGATAGGTGGAAGCTTGAGTCTTGAGTGGCAATCGGCCATCGTCAAAAACGCCCATCTCGTTCAAGACCCCACTGAGAGACAACCTGGGTTCTCATTGCCTCGCAAACTCTGGACTGCCATCAATAGGATAAGATGCTCCCATAGTCGTCGTGCAAAGAGTCGGCGATGTGTGAATGCGGTGCGGTGCAGACCACCGAACATGTGGTCAACGAATGCCTGCTCCATTCATTCCCCGGCGGGATTGATGAGGTCCACAGGGCAACGCCTGAGGCCCTAGACTGGCTCGCAGATCTAGATGTCCCCCTCTGACCCCCTACCATACGAAAGAAGAAAAATGAACTCAAGAATTTTGATTTGTTTTGAATTAAAATGGTCAGCGTAGTTGAGTTGCCTACTAAGGATTTTTCAGTTGATCGGTATTCGATTCCGGGGTTTAAACTTTTTTAAAGTGTGCAGTTTAAACGCGGTAGAAGCGAAACCTTCAGAAAACCAAAGTAGACAAGAGTGGGAGGCTACGAAACACCGCACAAAGAGGAGACAGATTATTCTATCTCATTCTCTCGCAGGCTAAATCCTATAGATGTATGTGTTTGTCTCTTTTTAGTGTCGCTTTTTCGTTCCATCCAGTTTCAAATCAAACTATAGAAATTTCCGCTTCAAAAATTTTTACTTAAAAAAAGAACTTTTATTTTTAAAAATACATTAAAAATATATATATCCCGTGTTTTTTTCACGGGTAAATAAATAAATAACAAAAAGTGTAAAAAAGTATAGTCGTGCTTAGAGTATCTTCCGTGTTTGGGGTCACGTCACAATATTGTGGGTGTCCGTCCCCTTGGGTGACAGGGCCGGCTGGTGTTGCGCAGGGCCCGCTTAAGGGTCAGCGGCTCTAAGGGCTCCTCGGGGAAATCTGACCACGCAGGAAATACCCGACTAAGTAGTTACCTACCGTACAAAAATACAACAGGGTGAAATAACTGAACATTTTCTCGGCGATTTTTTGAGATAAAAGCCTACTGCAGCACCGATTGAGAAATCTTTCTAAGCGCATTTATTAGCTTGTGTGCGCAGCATATAAGTCAATAAAATGCAAAAATTGCAATTTCTTTAAAAATATCATCGTTATCATTAGGCATTTTGTACTTTGGGCGGCGGAAATGGGCGTCACGAAAACCACCTCAAGCGCGCTGTACAATTTATTGAAGTAAAACTTTTTTACGCACGCTCGACTTGGGGGGTAAGCTGGTGAATGCGTTACGAAAAGTGTGGTTGTTACGAAAAATGTCATGCGAACGGTAATCGATGCGAACGGTGTTCGATTGCTAGGCGAACGGTCGGGCCTTTATGCGCGTTTGACCTGTGGAGTGATAAGGATAAGGATGGTCACCCCAAGGTCGTAGGTCACCCCAAGGTCGTAGGTCACCCCATGGTCATATTTCACCCCAAGTCATATGTCACCCTTAGTTCATAGGTCACCCCGTTCGCTACGTTTGGTAACTTAGCAGGGATACCTGGGTTCATTGGGCGAGGTTTGTCTTGTTTTTTACTTCAGTCGTGTGGTCTAAAGCACACTCGTTTTTTTATGAATTCTTAGGTTCTATTTAATTTTATTATTTACAAGTATATACAGAAAACATACTTAACTGGCAGGTCACTTCCGATAAATACAACTTTATTAGAAAGTTTCTGTTTGGTGACGATAGACTGCACGCGGACTGACTATAGACGATATGCACGATAGACTGCACTATATTTAATGCCAGATTTTACAGCTACCCCCATTCCCCATTCCTGTTGATATTTATATTGAAAAACGGGAGAATTTAGGACTCCTCCTTAGGCCTGGTTAAGTTTTATGAAATGACATTAATAAGCTTTCAAGTTCTTATTTGCTTACATTTTTACCCAATTGGTTATTTGACTTTATAAATACGACTGTCTGAAAAGGTGAGTTTTAAATTTAGCTCTAAATGCTGCCGAGTCTGTGATCATTCTTAAAATATATGGCAATCCATTTCCGGTTTTAGGTCCTGATACTCCGTAAGCACGCTCACCGAACTTGGTATCTGATGTGCGCTTCCGATTGCTGATGACGCTGCTGACCTGAGGGTTGACTGTTGAGAATTGGAATTTTATGGAATACACATTTTTGATTAGTAAGCCAGAGCCATTCCGGGACTTTGAACCACCCAGCAAAACTTGAACTGGATTATTTCAGGACCTTTGAGCCAGCGAAGATTTTTGAGATGCTTTGAAAACGGATTGTAATTTGTTGATTTGATATTTGGGGAGACTTGTATCTAACAAAAATAGGTGTGCTACTTGTGACGAATTATATAATTTTTTCAATTGGTAAGCAACACCATTGTAACCGTGTGGTTGAGCTTATATTGTAACGCTCAGCTGACACGTATCCATCGACAGTTTGGTTGGGACCCTACGGAGGCAGGGCACGGGTCCGTGGCCTTTTCACGACCGTTAAGGGAGCATTATAACGACTCTGCGGCCTACTACCACACCGTATCGGGGAATACATACCTACTTACTGAGGTTGTGTTGGGTGGGGCGGACAAATACATAACATTCAGTAGGGGAATGCACGAAATTAAGTAATTTAATTTCGAACGTCTCTAGAATTCTAGTTAATTTTGTAGTGAAAAAATAATATAATTTTCAAATGTCTCTCTAAAGAAACTGGGAAACTTTCAAAAAACTTTAAACTATCCCTCTTTCAGAGGGGAACTTTTTATAGTCTGATGCCATTTTGATGTTTGTCTTATCACTCCCGGATCATTAAGAATTGTTTCCTTCTAAATTATGCCAATTCGTGGCTCGGTTCTCTTCACTTTTCTTTATAAGCATCCTTAATATACGATATTTTAAAAGAAAATTGCTATAATTGTTATTGTCAAATTAGAACTCGTGTTGAACGTCGTTGTGACAAGCGATGAAGTACCTACAATTTTATCTTAATATATAAAACAAAGTCGGGTTAGTTACACCATTTATGGAGAACGGCTGGACCGATTTTTATGATCTTTGATTTGTTGAATTTGTCTCCGCCCCGAATAGCAGAATATCTATTAAAACATCGGAAAAATTCACGAAAAAAAATAATGAAGAAAATTCTTTTCCTTATACATTTTGTATGGAACGAATTCTCATATTTTGAAAGAGCTGCAGGAATATTGTGATAAGTATAATATTGAGTAGTGAGTAAATTCCAGAAATTCAAAAACGTCAAATGTCAATGCACTGATTATTTTGCTTTTGTTCTTAAACATACAGATTTTTCAAAAGCTTTCGACAAAGTGTCACATAAATTATTACTTAGTAAACTGTATGCTTTGGGACTGAGAGGCAAGTTGTTAAACTGGTTCTCAAGTTATTTGTCTAACAGAATCTTTGTTCAGGATCTGTACTTCCGCTCTCCTGACAGAGCAATCCGGCGTGGTAACACCAGATTCCAACGGGAAGTGTGGCTGGAGTAACTCTTCAATAACAACTCCAGTTCTTGAATAATTGGTCTTTATTCACACAATAAAAAGACCCGTAGGGTAGCTCATGTAGGGTGAGCTCAATGATGCTATCTCTCTCCGCGGTTTTATAACCCACATGAAGTGAAAACCTGGCAGCAGACGTTTTGCCAAAAACGACCCGCCCAAGACGGATGGTAACAAGAGAAGAAGGAATTAAAATCCGTGGCAATACGAACTCGCCCTGGCAATTGCCAACACAAAAGAATGTTGCCACAACCATTAGGGTGACAATCACAAATATTAATATTTCAGTACCTGAAATCTTAACATATTCCCGCCCAAAAACGAGTATTAAGGAATAGTTGTTTTTCATACAATAATATAAGAAGAGATTGCAACATTGATACCCAGAATTTACCCAACGAGTTCACATACAAAAATAAACAATATTCAATATATGGATATCAAAATAATAACAAAAAAACTTATAACTAAGTATATAACCCTATGTCAGACTTGACATTAAAAAATAAAGTTTAATAACGTAGAACCTTCTGGTGCGCTGCACCCACTTATGAGAAAATAGTTTAACACTTGGCACTGATGAGCCTGACGGCACTTTGATTTACACATCACATCACTTTTAGTGTTGTAATTGGTTCTTAATCCAGGTTGGAGGAAGGATCCTCCATGGGAAGTAGACAGAGCTGTGTCACGGCTCTTTTGGTGACACCTCTGGCCGTCCTCAAGGAGACGACGCGGACGCGTCCGTCTTGGCCAGGGTGGATCTCCGTCACTCGCGCCATCCTCCAGTACTGCGGAGGTAGTTGGTTGTCTTTGATGATGACCATGTCACCAGGCTGTAAACTGCGTTGACGTCCTTCTTGCCATTTGACTCGGTTCTGCAATTCTGCTAGGTATTCCCGGCTCCATCTGTGCCAAAAAGATTGAACAACGGTAGACATCTTTTGGTAAATATTAAGCCTGTTTGTAGGCAGATGGTGGATATCAAGCTCAGGCAATGCTAACAGGTTGTCGCCAATAAGGAAGTGTGACGGAGTGAGTGCGTTTAAGTCATTTGGATCTGATGTTAATGGAGTCAGAGGACGGGAATTTAAACAAGCCTCAATCTGTATTAGTATGGTATTCATGCCTTCGTATGTCAAAACAGTTGACCGCATTGCTTTTTTTTAAATGTAACTTGGTCATTTTAACTGCACTTTCCCAAAGTCCCCCGTGATGCGGTGAGCGGGGAGGCAAGAAACTCCAGCTAATATTCTGCTGGGCTAAAAAATTATGGATTTCTTTATCAGATGCCTTCAAACAATCAAATAGTTCAGTAAGTTCCCTAAAACTACCTGTAAAGTTAGTTCCATTATCAGTAAAGAGTCGTGAGGGTTTACCCCTCCTAGCTATAAATCTTTTCAATCCATTCATAAATGCCATTGAAGTTAAATTAGTCACTAATTCTAGGTGAATTGCCTTTGTTGAAAAACAAATAAATAAACATATGTAAGATTTTACACTCTTAGCATTTCTGGTTAAACCAGACTTAATTAAAATTGGACCTGCAAAATCTATGCCGGTTACATAAAATGCTCTTTCGATTCGGAATCGGTCAGCAGGAAGGTCACCCATGAGCTGGCGACACTCGCGCGGACGGACTCGGAAACATACAATACATTTATGCAGTGCTCGCTTCACTGCGTTTTTACCATATATTGGCCAAAAACGTAAACGCAGTAATGGGAGCAGAGCATTACATCCTAAATGTAAATTCTCATAATGCAGATGGGTTATTATTAAGTCAGTCAACTTATGATTTTGTGGTAACAAAATTGGATGTCTTTGAGAGAGCGAGGTAATATCGGATTGTGATAGTCGACCTCCAACACTCAACAACCCATCCTGCATAAAAGGATTTAGTGCCTTTACCTTGCTCCGCCTAGATACAAATCTTCCATTACTCACAGACGCTGGTAACGATAAATTTTTTAGTGGGGCTACACGAGATTTAGCGCATATTAACTGTGATTGGTGAATGCCGTGTTCATCAGTAGATCTTAAATACAGACAAGCCCCATATGCTCCTTGAGATGCATCGCAAAAACCGTGTAAGCTAAAAGATTTTTTATTAAAGCAGAAAATTTTCCTCGGTACACGAATATGATTTGCTTTACTGAGACTCAGCGTGTAAGTCTGCCAGGCCAATAAAAGGTCATTGGGTAGCTTGTCATCCCAGGATGTTTTTAGCTTCCACAATCTTTGCATAATTATCTTACCGACAATGATTACTGGGCCTACCAGTCCTAAAGGGTCAAACACTTTTGACATTAATGATAAAACTTGACGTTTTGTTACTTCTAACTTTGCGTCTATGCTTTCTACCTGATAGGTAAACTCATCAAGTTTGGTGTCCCATATTAATCCGAGAATCTTAGCTTCATTGGATTCATTTGGCAATAATTCTAAATT
Source organism: Limnephilus rhombicus (assembly GCA_929108145.2). Lineage (NCBI taxonomy): Eukaryota > Metazoa > Arthropoda > Insecta > Trichoptera > Limnephilidae > Limnephilus > Limnephilus rhombicus. The sequence goes on from OV815296.1 coordinate 29,294,431, forward strand.
ATCTTTAGAATCATTAATCGAGGGCGCATTAGACCTCCATTTTCTAATCTCCATGCCTGCTGTAGCAAGCGCATTAATGATTTGTGATTTAAGCAAGTGACAAGTATCAATGGAGTCACTACCAGAAAGAAAATCATCTACATAAAAATTTTCCTTAAGGGATTTACTAGCTAATGGATGAGTAAATGAAACGTCATTACCTAGCTGATGCAGACAACGTATTGCTAAATAAGGCGAAGGAGCCAAACCATATGTCACCGTGTTTAGCGTATAGTGTTTCGAACAATCCTCCGCATCCTTTCTCCATAATATACGTTGGTAATTTCTGTGTTCCGGGTTGATATTAATTTGGCGGTACATCTTTGCAATATCTGCGGTGACTGCATATTGATGTTTTCTAAAAAATACCAAGTGACAAAATATATCATTTTGAATGGTGGGCCCAATCATTAGAGCGCGATTCAAAGAAATCCCTCGAGCGGGTTTAGCCGACCCATCAAAAACAACACGAATTTTAGTAGTTGTGCTTGATTCTTTAAATACAGCGTGATGTGGTAAATAATAAGTAGTTTCATCGCGTTTTGGAGGTTCACATTCAGTCATGTGACCTAATGCAAGATACTCATCAATAAATTCCGAGTATTGTTCCTTTAAACTAGGTTGTCTTAAGAATTTTCTTTCCATTGACACTAATCTACCTTTAGCAATACTAAATGAATCTCCTAATTGAGATAGGTTAGATTTAAATGGTAAGTTGACTACAAATCTACCATTTGCATCGCGTTTATGCGTGCCTTTGAAAATCTTTTCACATTCACTATCTTCCAGAGAGTGATGCTTACTATTTTCATATTCTTCAACCTTCCAAAACCTTTCTATTTGATTCTGCAAAGAATTTAATGAAATATGACAAACTTTAACTGGCCTCGTATTATGACGCCTCTGTACAGCTCCTGATATTATCCAGCCTAGCTCCGTTCGATGCAATATAGGTTTATCCTTTCCTAACTGTATCTGATCCGTACGAACCACTTGCCAGAATATCTCTGCTCCGATCAGCATATCAATAGAAGCTGGCTGGTAAAACTGCGGATCAGCTAACTGGATACCGTCTGGAATGTTCAACATTTTTGGATTAATCAAGGTCTGCGGAAGATTGCAAGAAATCTCATCTAATACCAAACAAGATATTTCATCCCGGTATTGAGAACATAATGATTTAAATTTAATGTCAACTGTTTCCTTTACATGAATTAAATTATTATGCAAACCTGAAACAGGTATATTCAACTTTGTACAATGCAAATTTAATCTTTTACAAGTATCCTTTGTAATAAAATTAGACATTGAACCCGAATCCAAAAGTGCGCGTATTTTGTGTGTTCCACCATACGCGTCTTCTATTTTTACTATTACGGTAGATAGTAAAATTTCCCGCCCATTCATGTCACTATGACATGTTAAATTTACTGGTGCCTCCGACTGACCCTTGCCAGCTGAAGTACCCGCTTGTACATTATCAGTATTGATATGTAACAGAGTGTGATGTTTTCGATCACAAACACTGCATTTTTCCTTCCACCTGCACACCTTTGAAGGGTGCCCCGGTTTTAGGCAGTTATAACATAAATTGTTCTCTGATACGAGCTTTCTTCGTGCCGCTGGTTCTTTGTTAACAAATATTTTGCACGAATAAATGAAATGACTGTCCTTACACAGCATACAATTAACGTTGCTCGACGCTAACATAATCTTGTTTGTAGAATTCCTTTCCTTAAAATTAAAAAACCTTGGTTTTGTTGCAACTGGTTCCGATTTCTGTTGCATTCCACCAATGTCACCTTGGATAGTTTCCAGGATCTGAGACCTTTGTGAAATAAAATTGCTAAACTGCACGAATGTAGGATAAATTTTGTCGCACTCTATTGATTCCCAAAGGCTACGTGTGTGATTATCTAACTTTGAGGTTAGAATATGTATGATTAATGTATCCCAATGTTCTGTTGGTAGCTTTAAGTTGTGTAAAGCTCTCAAATGAATGTTTGCTTGATCAATTAAATTCCGTAATTCATGATGATTCTGTCGTTTTAACGGTGTAAAATTAAATAAGAAATTCAAATGTCTATTCGCTATAAGTCGGACATTTTCGTATCTCGAAATAAGCATTGTCCAAGCTGCACTGTAATTATCCCCGGTTATTTCTAGAGAACTAATCAAATCAAGTGCCTCTCCGGACACATAACTAATAAGGTAATGAAATTTCTGAACATTATTTAATTTACTGTTATCATGAATTAAGGCAATGAACGAATTTTTAAAAGTCAACCATTTATGGTTGTCACCTGAAAACACTGGTATAGAGATTGGTGGTAAATTTACTGAGATATTTGGGACATTTTCAATCTTCTTAAATTTTGATAACATTTCCTGTCCTAATGCAATTATATTAAAATATGTACCTTCAAAATTATCCCTCGCGTCATTATCTTCTGATTTGTTCAATAAATCAATCTCCAGCTGAATTTTGGAGAATTCTATCAGAGAAGGCTTGATGGCGTCTAACCTCGATGACAATACGCCAGGTGTAATATCATTTTCGTTGCTTAAATAGGTTTCGAATCTCGTTAATGAACCTTTCAAAACCCCGCGCCGTTTAATCAACCTGTCGAGTTCCATTTTTTAACGAAATAACACTAACTTGATTTAAAAACTGAAAACACAATACGGCAGTTTGACGCGGTTTGACGTAAACAAAAATGATTAATACTATAGATCATACAGAACCCAATCACAATACTATGGCATACAAAGACGAAACTTGCAAACGCGTGGCTAGAAATGTAGGTAGGCAAAGCAAAGTTATTCGGCAGACTGAATACAACAATAAAAATTATTATCACCAATAAATTTATGCTATATTGAAAGCATCTGATTATGAACACCCGAATGTAATTCGATATAATCAATACGAAATAATGTGGCATCTACACAGATTTTTAGCTTTTTAAATGGAATTTGAAAGGACAATGAAAGGAAGGCTACAACCTGATTTTCTGTGCATGCGAGCGTCGTGATGAGGCTCGCTTGATCAATCCAATGATGGTGATGAGGACGCCGACTGGACCACTCCCGATGATGATGAGGCCTGACTGGGCCACTCCAAATAATGATCTTCCGTCTCAAATGGATCAATCCAAATAATGATCACCCAGCTTGAATGAATCAATCCAAATAATGATCATCCGGCTCGAAGGACCAATGTTCAGGATCTGTACTTCCGCTCTCCTGACAGAGCAATCCGGCGTGGTAACACCAGATTCCAACGGGAAGTGTGGCTGGAGTAACTCTTCAATAACAACTCCAGTTCTTGAATAATTGGTCTTTATTCACACAATAAAAAGACCCGTAGGGTAGCTCATGTAGGGTGAGCTCAATGATGCTATCTCTCTCCGCGGTTTTATAACCCACATGAAGTGAAAACCTGGCAGCAGACGTTTTGCCAAAAACGACCCGCCCAAGACGGATGGTAACAAGAGAAGAAGGAATTAAAATCCGTGGCAATACGAACTCGCCCTGGCAATTGCCAACACAAAAGAATGTTGCCACAACCATTAGGGTGACAATCACAAATATTAATATTTCAGTACCTGAAATCTTAACAATCTTATTTGTTAAAATTAAACATTCTAAATCTAAGTTGTTACATGCAACTAGTGGTCTACCACAAGGGAGTCATCTCGGCCCCATCCTTTTCTTAATATTCATAAATGATATCATAAGTTGTTTCGACGATGTAGAAGTTCTGCTTTTTGCCGATGACATCAAATTATACAAAGAAATATCTAATATAGGTGACTGCCTAATCCTACAGTCAAACATCGTCAAATTACAAAATTGGTGTGTCGCAAACAACTTATTCCTCAATATCGATAAATGTAAGACACAAACATTTTGTCGAACAAAGACCCCACTATCTTTCAAATACACAATAGATAATAAAATCTTAGAAAAAGTCAAAGAAATTAGGGATCTTGGAGTTGTGTTTGATTCGCAATTAAATTTTATAAATCACATACAACAAATAACTAACAAAGGCATGAAAACACTAGGATTTATAATCAGAACAATCAAAGACTTCGATTCGCTGGAAGTTATAAAAATCGTATATTTGTCACTCGTACGCAGCTTGCTGGAATACAATTCCACAGTTTGGTCCCCATATTATCAAATTCATATAAGAAATATCGAAAGAGTGCAGCACAAATTTTTAAGATTTATTAACTTCAAATTACACATACCTATTCAACACATTAACTACTCATCTTTACTAAATACACTTAAATTGCATTCCTTAGAAAACAGAAGAAAAATAAACGACCTAACTTTTTTGTTTAAAATTATTCACTCCGAATTAGATTGTTGCGAACTCCTGCATCTCATTGACTTTAAGGTACCAACTCGAGCGACAAGGCAAAACACATTATTCTGCAACAATAATTCTCTAACCAACTACCACACACACGCATCAATTTCTCGACTACACACACTAGGGAACAAATATACCTCAAATATCGATGTATTTAATACAAGTTTACCGTTATTCAAGAAATATCTGAACAATATTTTTATGTAGAATATGTTGATATCTAAGGAGCATCACGTAGGGTCTATTGCGTATATTTGTGTATTTCTATCTCTCTGTAAAAACTTGTTAACGTTTTCTTTTTATGTATCTTGCATTTTGTCATGTATTATTTATAACATTTAATAAGTCACCTGTAAATTTTGTATTTACTAACATACCAACTAATTTATTTTCTATGCCATTCACAACTAAGATACTTTCTCTTTTATTGTAATGCACTATCTTTCCTTAAATTTATCTGTATACCTACCTTTCATATGATGTTTACTTGTTATGTTTTTATAGTTTATCTTTTTTATTAAAAAAAAAAAAAAACTGTCTCTGTATCATAAACTTGTCATGTAAAAGCCCATCAGGGCGTTGAAAATTAATAAATAAAATAAAAAATAAAATAAAATACAATGCTGCCCCTCTTTCTTACACGCTAAATATCAAGAGTCGAAAATGGGACGAACGGTGAACGCATGTCTGCACCCTTCCAAAGGAAGAATATAATAATTATAATAAATCTCCCTAGCACGTATAAAGAAAATGAAACGCAATTCCTAAAGTAAGTGGAAAAATAAGAAAATCACAAAATTTTTAAATCCATTCACAACGCCATCTCTGATACTGACAAAAATAAAACAAGGACTGTTGCGCATCGATAATTGCTTCATTGTGTCATTTTTAACTTAATAAGAAAACTGAATTTAATTCAGCTAATAAGTTAACACAACAGTTATTGATCCTGAGGCGGTCCTAAGTTGGCCGGGTCATCTAGTAATAATATATTTTAATATCAGTAAACTCTATTATTTTGAAACGTGTATTTTTTTGTTTAATTTTCTTAGGACGGTTGTTTCACATAATTTGAACTATTCATCAATTTTCAAAATTAACTTTTTAGTTATTTGAAAATTATATTCAAGTCGTCATTATTTCAATTCTGCGAAGCAACTGGCCCATAAAGATATTATAACATAACTTGAATAGAATTTTCATAATACTTGAAAATTAATTTTGAATTTTGATGAATTATTCAAATTCTGTGAAACAACTGACCCTTAGAGTTAATATTGACAACTAAAATCAGATTTATAGAATTTTCAATGGTTTATGCCTTTTCCATTTTCAATGGTTTATGCCTTTTCCATTTTCAATAAAGCGTTATTTGCTAAGTATTTTAAATAGATTTATGAACATAATATCCCGTGATTTTTTACGGGTCTGCGCTGGTATAAACAGTAAATAAAGAGTAACAGACATATTAGGATTAGCGCTTAGAATCACAAATTGCTTTAAAAGTGCAGAATTAACTTTAACATTATATAAATCAATTGTGCGAAGTATTCTCGAATACGGATCCACTATTTGGTCTCCCAATTGTGTGAGATTCACAATTATGGAATCGAATCCATACAAAGAAAATTAACCCGTGTTATTGCTTATCGCGAAGGTTTATCTGATCAATTTGGAACGTATAACGACTGAATTCTACACTATAAACTACACTCTCTGACAGGAAGACGGAAACTTTCAGATTTATTGCTTCTGCACATAATTATACATGCATCAGTTAATAAACCAAACATTTTATCCCAAATTAACATCAACACACCATCAAGAAATTCAACAATACAGGATATTTCTCCCCTTTACCACGAACATTAAGACATTATAACACTATACACTGCTCTAATAATGAAATTGACATTTTTAATAACCCATTTAAACACTTAAAAAATATATTTTACCATCAATCGTGTAAAGCTGATATTGTGATGAAGCCCTTTATTCAAAGACAGGAAATATTGTACCTACTAAGGCTGGCCGCATACACACGTTTTCCGTATTCGATTTCCTAATACGGAATTTCGATTTGGAATTCCGTGAGATTAGCGCAAACGTTCGTTTTTCTTCATTCGGAATGTATACACGTCAGTACAGATAGTGTTAGCGTGGTGAACGCACGACGATGGAGGATGACGATTTATTAGCGATTTGCATTGCGGTGCGGGTGCGATACTGAATAGAAATTTCCGAACGTGTGCGCCGGCACAAACAAAATGTATGTAAGCGCTGCGTTCCGCATGATGTCATTAGGTTTTTTCCAGTAGGTTTCTCCGAACGCGCCGGCTTGCATTCGAAACGTACGTACGGAATTTGTTCCATTCGGAAAAAAAGCGAACATGTGCGTCAGTTAATGTATTTTCTACTGATTCCATGCATTCGGATGTCCGAATACGGAAAACGAATTCGGAAATCGAATACGGAAAACGTGTGTATGCGGCCAGCCTAAATCATTGTCCCATCAGCACAGATGCCAATAATAAATTGTTAGTGATTTTTTTGTATTCTATCTTTTACTCATTCTTGTTTGTCATTCACTTTTGTATATTTACGAGTAGCTAATTATTTTTGATACCATTTTTGTTATAATTCTGTTATTTAAATCATCCATGTATATAAATTTTTAGGCATAATGCCTGTTTTATGTATTTAAATAAAAATAAATAAATGTTTTTTGTCGAGAAACACGAAGGTTTAGCAGGAACTTATCTTTACCGTTTAATAATGTAATTGAACACCTCGGCGCCTGAAATATAATAATACGCGCACACATTGCGGCTTATCTGACACGTTATACTCTGCACAACACACATTTTACTTTGATTTGATCCACCCCCTCTCCACATCGCACATTTTACTTCGATTTGATCCACCCCCTCTCCACATCGCACCCTAACGTGTTAAAATGTGGGTTTATTTGGAACGATCTTCATTTACAACTCTATTAATGGAGGACTGAACGCCGTTGACTCCAACAAAAAAATTGTCCAAAGAAGCTAAGTTAGCCGTCCATAATGGAGTGCTGGGACCTACCCTGATGTATGGCAGTGAGGCATGGAACTGGCAGAGGAAGGATGAAAGTAGACTGAATGCTGTAGAAATGAGATCCCTAAGGCGTATGAGAAATGTGGAGATCCACGAAGAATGCAAGGCAGATGTAAGCGTAATGAGTATGATTAAGAAAGGGACGCTCAGATGGTTTGGGCATGTAGAGCGAATGAACAAGGAAAGGAGTGTAAGGAGAATATATGACGCAAATGTGAATGGTAGAAGTCGGGGACGCCCGAGGAAGACATGGCACGATGAAGTGAATCAGATACTTGAGTGAATGTGAACGAGGCAAGGAGTGTGTGCCAAGTTCGAGTTGTTTGGCGGCCCGTCCTCTCTGCTTACGATGGAAACGACGTGATGGTTAGTTAGTTAGTATTTTTTACTATAGAAACGGTTCTTGAAATGGCTTTAGTCATGTTTGGCGACCAAGTCTGAATTACCAGGTACTTCCCCACCTTCGTCTCCACGTCTTCTATCCCTTCTCTTTCCCTCAGCCTCAACCAATTCAACCTAAACTAATGCACCGTACGATTTATTCATATAATATCTACTTAGTTCCCGGAAAAACAATTTTAACAAGTTCCGGGTAGTTTTGCAGAAGGTCACCCCAAATGGTTCGCTACGTTTGGTGACAGTGATAAGCAGGGGTGCCCGGGTTCATGGGGTGAAGTTTTTCTAGGTCTTGGCAGCGGACGCGTTTGCCCACCTAGTGCGTGGAGAGCTGGATCGGGAGAGACTGTTTGGAGGAGGCCTTTTTGACATCTCCAGCTGGACTCTCGACCCATCGCCTTGCACTGCAGTGGGGGGAATGAATCCATACGTCCGTCACTCCTGGACACACTGATCCCCAAATTCTTACCCACCTCTCATACTTTTTTCCTTCCCAGAACTTCCTCTCCTTTCTTTACCTAAAAAGATCGTACACACATAATCCCCAAAGAATATATAATTCTTATTTTGTGTAAAAAAAAAAACAGTTTTAATTAATTTATTTACCGACCGGTTTCGCTTTGCTCAAGCATAATCAGGGTACAAATTAATGGCATTAAAATTTGTACAATAATAGTAAATTGTTTTCCTCAGGGATGTGTGGAGCTAATGTGAAAAATTTCAAGAATGTCTGCAGAGACTGCCTTGTATAGGATTTAATGATGGAATATACCTAAAGCCACGAACGCAAATTCCCGGGATAGCTAGAAAAATAGTTCACCAAGTTGGGGGCGAAATGTTCGCACCCGGGACAGATCGATGGCAACCACTCTCTGTCGTAGGAATTTCTAAATTTCCAAACACCGCAAGAAGTTATTTAACGTTTGTTTATCTAACTAAATTTAAGGCCGTCTTTATCCGGCGGTGGGTGAATAGTAGATACTGATATATATCATTTAATCAGTGAAGACAATATTAATAAACAATAAAGTTAGATTATCTGTGCTACTTGCAGACGTTTTTAAAAAAAAAGATGATCTCCCCACGGGTGATAGAAACTGTCCTGCACAGCGAGCCGCTATTGATATACAAGTCAGGATGACCGATTATGGTCGTCCTTGATCCTCCTTTCAAGTTTAGGTATGTATTGTAAATGAAAATATATTTATTTTTTATTGCTTCTTAATGTGATCTTTCTGTGAATCACTTTTTTTTAAATTTACATTTAAATTTTGTGTGAAAAGAAATTTTTAGTTATTTTTTTTTTCTTATTTTGTCTTTTATTGTGATATCGCTGTGTATCATTCTGGTTACGTTGATTTTGGTTGTGCAAAGTTCCTAGAACTTTATATATTTTGTATTGTCTACTCCACCTCAGTCCCTGTATCTTTCTGGTGTATCTGTACTTGTAATCTTAATATTTTTACAGTTATTATTTTTCCATTGTTTTGAGTGATGGCATTGTTTTTTCTTACATTTTTCTACAAACTTTTATAAAATAATATTAATCTTATTCTCTGTATTTATCTCATGTCATGTTCATCATTCATTAAACTAACCCATCACCCCATTTTCAGACTAACTCCTGTTTTTCAGGAACATTTGAGGGTTTAGCTTCGTGCATCATAAGTAGCTTCGATTATTTAAAAAAATTAGAGTCCTTGTGAGCAGGGCCGGATTAACCACGTCGGGGCCCCTAGGCAATGCACGTCTCGGGGCCCCTTTACCAATAGCGGACTCCCGTAAGGGGGGGGGGGTTGAAAGGGCCTCCAACTTGTTCCCTTGATAAAATCCTTAACAAGGCTTTAAGGGGGGGGGTAAGGTTTTAAAACTGAAAAAAAATCTGAATGTAAAACATGTCAGTATGTTGAGTATTGTGACAAAATTTCAAGTTAATCGGAGCAAAACTAACGAAGGTACAGCGCGAGCGTTTCAAGCGACCAGCCCTCATGCTCGATTCAAGTAGTATATTTCGAGTAAAAAAAAATTTAAATCGGTTTTCTCGCAAGCAACATTTCTGAAGTTTGTGAACAACATAACTCAAAATACTCAGTAAAAGTGGAACAAATAGAAGGAAAGGAAAGTAAAATACAACTATGTTTAGATTTATATTTGTTTTGATTATAGACTTTTTATTTTTTATTTGTGCATGATGTGAACATTGATTATTTATTGGGTTATAACCTAAATATTATAATTTGTTGTTTTCTTTAATACGTGTACCTAATATTATTAACCTGTAAATGTTCCTAATAAAAAAAAATAAACATCTTGAGAGTTGACTTTTTCCGAAACATCGTTGCTCACTAATTGAAGCAAGTCATTTTTTCTCGGGACGCGGGGCCCCCAGCTGATGCGGGGCCCCTAGGCAGTTGCCTACTCTGCCTTAGGGATAATCCGGTACTGCTTGTGAGAGCCCTGAAGGAGTAACCATGTGTTACTTATACCAGGGCGGGAAAGCGGTTCGATTACCTCAAGATGGAGTCTAAGAATTCATAATAAATTGTATAGCGCCCTTAAGTTGATTTTTCATAAAAACGACACATACAAATCATCCAAATAGTATTATTATTATTAGCGACCTCCGATTGCATAGTTAAGCATTTCGATATTATGTATGCTTACGTAGACATTATAATCAAATGTATGAGAGATAATTTTGAATTGAATTTCCCCGTGACAAACAAACATAACACAATTTTCTTCACTAAAACCAATAAAAAGTTCATTGCACTTTCATAACATAAACACAAAATACAAATATTCCGGTCTTTCTTTTATTGCTTACAACGCCCCCGTGTCTCGAGTCAGAGTAGTGTGCAGTATAGAGTATACAAAATACACAAAGATGATGGAAACAACTGAGATCGGCCATAAACCATTATTGATTCGGAACAGCGCGTACAATGCGCACACTATGCCATACACTCGTATCTAAGCCATAGATCACCCCAAGTGGTTCGCTATGTTTAGTAACTTAGCACTGGTTTATGGGTCTTTTGTATAGGTGTTCCGGATCTGGAGAGACGGGTTGAGTGAGACCTAACCAGCTGGACTATCTCGACCCATCGCTTGCACCGCAGTGGGAGGGATGGATTCATACGTTTGTCAATCCCGGACACATTGACCCCCAGATTCCCTCACACCTTTTTCCATCCCAGAATTCCCTCATCTTCCTTTACCTAAAAAAGATCATCTGCACAGCATCTCCAAAGATGACATAGGCCATAGGCCCTGGGGGATATTATGTCCTCGGGGCTTCATTGTGTGAGGCTAATGAAAAAAAAATTTACATTTTTTTAAAGCTGCTTAATATTTCTTTTCTGCATTTTTACTGTTCTTGAGATCAAGAAATTTTATTTCATTCAAAATTCCGAAAATACAGACTTTTAAATCAATAAAATAAGCCAATACACAGCAACACATAGAATATCCATATTATGTATAACGGTCACCGTAACTCGGACATGTGCCTTGCATGGTGTTCGAAAATCCACAAATTATATAACCATCAAAGCAATGAATAAAGAAAAAAGTACATAAAAAAAAGTTTATAAAAAAAGTAATAATGTTTTCAGTAGAGTGTGTAGTGCCATAGAAAGCTGGGATTTCACACTAAGTGTGCAGTTTGGCTCCTGCGCAAGAGCTGAATATAGTCTAGTATAGTATTGCTTCTCATTTTAAGGATCACTTTTTGCGCTTAATTTTGGCCCGACACCAAGTCGAGTCGTTGCGCCGGACTCAATGTGCATGCAGGGAGAATTTCAAAGCCCGCCGCGTTTTGGCGTCTGAATTTAGAGTGAACATAGACTGTCGTAACTTCTGTTTTATCTCTATTATAATTTTCATCAGCTCTCATGTTTCACCTTACTTCTTTGAACGTTGCCCAGTCCCTTTATTGAAGTTCATAAGGGCCTGTTCAGATTGAGCATATAAATATAAAAGATCATAGCACGCCAAATATAGCTCTCCATAAAATCCCTTCACACCGTTCACACCTAAGCGCTTTATGTGCACGTCAACCATAGACAATGCACATCTTACGCCGTAACCGCTCCTGAGGCGATATGCCAACAGTTAAGCCCCCCCCCCCCACTCCGACGAAAACAGGAGAGGGGGTCATTTTAATTACGGAGCTGCCTAGACCGGTGGATAACAGATGTCAAGTTGATAGATTAGTACAAAAAATGCGCACTCCGTGGCCGCTCGCTAATTCATCTGACCCCCTCTCCTAACATAGGAATAAATATTTGATAGCGTCGTGTGAACGGTACGAAACATAAGCGATCGCGGTTCAACAGATATCTTCTGCTCGCGGTTATATTCGATGGCTGAACAGGCTTTAAAGGTTACTAATGCGTGTTTGGTGATATTTCCTAGATCCATTCCTTCTCACGCATCTTTTTTTTTACATTTGCTCCACACAGGAAGCCTTAATGAAAACAATTTCCCTAGGGGCCTATGTCATCTTTGAGTATGCTGTGTGGAGGGTTTTTTGAGGGAAAGGAAGGAGAAGAAGATATAAGAAGGGAAAAGGTATGAGGGGTGGGTATGAATCTGGGGGTCAGTGTGGCCAGGAGTGACGGACGTACGAATCTATTCCTCACACTGCGGTGCAAGGCGAAGGGTCGGGAGAATCCGGCTGGAGAGGTCAAAAGGCCTCCCTCAATCAGTCTCCTACGATCCAGCCCGCCACGCAGTGGTTGGGCAAACGTATCCGCCACCAAGACCTAGACAAACCTCATCCCATGAACCCGGGCACCCTTGCTAAGTCACCAAACGTAGCGAACCACTTGGGGTGACTTGTGGCAGGGTGTTGGTTGTCCAATAAATGGTTCCCGGGGCGGCGGTACCCATACCCGCCTCCCAAATTGAATTGGGGATGCTTTGTCAGTGGTCTTTTTTAGGGAAAAGAAGGAGAGAAATTTCTGAGAAGGAAAAAAATACGAGGGGTGGGTATGAATCTGGGAGTCAATATGTCTAGACTCCATCCATCCCTCCCACTGCGGTACAAGGCGATCAGTCGAGAGATTCTGGCTGGAGAGGGAAAAAGGTCTCCCTCAACCAGTCTCTCCCGATCTGACCCCCCACGCAGTAGTAAGTGGGAAAACGCATTGACCGCAAAGACCTAGACAAACCTCACCCACTCGGATACCCGTGTTAAGTCACCAAACGTAGCGAACCACTTGGGGTGACCTATGGTAGGAGCGTTGGTTACTGGGTGTTGTTTGACTCAACTTTGTGGGAGTTAGTAAACATTTGGATATTTATAAAGAACTGACTTACCCCTTGCCTTTTGATACTGAATTATTGAATCGACATTATGATTTTGAAGGACCGTTGGCGCTAATCTATCTATATAAAATCATATAAATTAAACTACTTTTGTAAGTCGAGTATGTCTCTTTATTGCCGGTATATAAATAAATGCATAAACACATACTAAATATTAATTTAATGTTCCCAAGCCATGTGGTGGTTTGTAAATGTTCGCCGCCGTGTTAGAGCTTTAGAGAGAAAGTGCCATCTATGAACCTGTCTAGAAGTTAAAAGTGCCAAACAGTCTGGAGGAAAGTGGCGGCGCAATGTTTACTATTACACTAACTACAGCCAGCTGCACACTGCATTGCACAGTACACACACATACTAGGGGGGTAGTATTGAGTACTGATTTATTTGCATTCATTAATAAAAAATATTATATAGTATTACTACAAAAGTTTTGGATTACCACAAATGTTTAGTATTACGACGATTTTTTTTTTTGTGTTACTACAAATGTTTTGATGTGATGAGGTGTTTGTGTATAAAAATTCTAAAATTTTTCATATGAAATTCTCTAGCCACCTCCTCCCCCGCCCAAGGATAAATATTCCCTTTTTGGCTCTCTCACACTTAACACCTCACCTCATTTGAGTTAGGACACCTCAACACCTCATTTCAGTATTTGAGTACCTCGTATAAAGTCGTTCTCAAATCGTGTCCTACCAACTTTTCAATTCTGAATGACTTACTCTAGGGCGTTACTGAGAGTTTACGGAGTTTACTGGGACAAATATATTTACGTTTTGAAAGAGAGGAACGTGTCATAAATATACCTTATATATTTTTTGATGATCAAATTGAGAAATAACACAATCAGTCAAATAAAATTTGATTAAATGAAAACAAATCACTTTGTAAAACTAAAATTTACTTGTCCCCCCCGTGATTTGAACCCGCGACCTTCGGAATGCTAGGCGAGAGCCTTAACCCTCGACGACGAGGGCCGTCAATACTTGTTTACACTTTCTATATCGATAACGGTAATTTGAAATGCTGTAAAAGACAATGAATCCAAAAAAATAAGTTAAATTTGTCATTTTTCTCTGTTTTCTTTTTCTCTTTCGATCAGCGCCGTTGAAATATTTCTAAAAAAACAAGTGCGTCTTTTACGACGTGCGTTTTAAGAGGATTTTTTTGTTCAAAAATTAAACTAAATTAAATGCAATATTTAAATAAATGAAGACAATATAGGCGAAACTCAATCGAAAATCTGGAAACAGAAAAACCAGAAAAACATATTGACACCTCTGGGACACGAACCCAGGACCTCTTGTCCCAGAGGTGTCAATATGTTTTTCTGGTTTTTCTGTTTCCAGATTTTCGATTGAGTTTCGCCTATATTGTCTTCATTTATCAAAATATTACAATTTGGGGTTTTACTCATAAAGTTAAAAATAAAAAATAAAATAAATTAAATGCTTTTATTAAATAAATTCACAAAAAATTTTAAGCATTCTGAAAGATCTATTCAATGTTATTCCATGATAACATTTCACAATAATAATTATAGATCTACAAAAACAGAGCTATGATTTTTTGAAAAAAAAAATCTTTTCGCTCTCCTGAACAATTAACATTTTGTCCTTTACACCTTTACAGTTTTCATATTTCCGTGATAGATAGATATAGACTGGAGTCCAAGCATGGGTGATCGATAAGGATTGATATGATAACTTTCGATAACTTCCCATCATTCTCTAAAACAACTTCAGATCGCTAACATACAAAAAACAGTTGACATAGATATATTAAGAACACCCAGTCATTGTGAACTGTTACTTATTCGTTTGGGATCTGCATTCATGCTAGGACCCCTGCATGAAGTATTGGCGATAATATTGACAATAATGGATATTTGTCGTGTCATGGGCAATTTAGGGACAACAAATTGATAATTTATTTATGAATGCGAACCCTAATGTGGTGTTTGCAGTTGACTGTACATTTATTCGTTGTCGGCGTTTATTGCTCCGGGAATCCCGCGCTGCAAATTGCGATCAATAATGTGCATTTTGCTCGTTGAAATAGATTACACGAGGTTGGCTTTTGCGATATGAAATATGACAAGTTTAGTATCGACTTGTGGGTGGATACTAGACTATAGCTTTACGATATCTCTCTCCCTTCGGTTATTTCGTTATTCGGTATGGCCATAATTTTTAGTTACAATTTTATGTTTATGTTAAAGTCTGTCATTGGATTTTATTTGTTTTGTTAACCCCTCAGGCCTCGACCATATTATGTCAAAGGGTCAAAATAATTCCGTATAAGATAAAAAAAAATAGATGCAAAAAAGACTTGCACATGGTATTTATAGACTTGGAAAAAGCATTTGACAGAGTACCCCGAAGCCTGATATGGGCGGCGTTGAGATCCCACAACGTACCAGAAGGATATGTGCTCTCCGTATAAGATATGTATACAAACGTAGAAACCCAAGTAAGATGCACATCAGGGACATAACCAAAATTCCCAATTAAAGTGGGGCTTCACCAAGGATCTGTCTTCAGCCCACTGCTATTCATAATGGTCATGAATTATCTAACGTTTCAAGAAATGAACAACAGTATTCCCAAAACTAGGCTTTTTGCAGATGATGTAGTACTGATAGCAGATAATCATTATGGCTTACAGAATAGCCTGGAAAGGTGGAGAAAGATCCTGGAGGATAATGGCCTAAAAATTAGCAGGAAAAGGACTTCGTATTTGAAGGCACAAATGCTGTAATTCCTTCGATGCAACTGGATGGGAGTAACATTAGCCAACTGTGACTCATTTAAGTTACTGGGCTCATTCATCCATAGAGGATGGATGTGCAGCGGATGTCATCCATAGAATATGTGTGGGATGGATTAAATTCAGATCCATAACAGGAATATTGTGTGACTCCAAAATGCCTATTAAACTTAAGGGAAAGATATACCAGACTATTGTTAGACCCGCGATAATGTATGGCTCCGAATGCTGGACTATGTACAACTCCTACTCTAGGCAACTCGAAACAGCAGAAATGCGAATGCTTAGATGACCACACAGTGAAGCAGGCAATGTCTATGGTGCTTCATCGACAGTCATCCAGAGGAAGACCAAAGAACTCCTGGATGATTCAATGCTCCAAAATACTTCAAAGAAACGGCCTGGATGAAGGCGATGCTCAGAACCGAAGAAGCTACAACCTGAGAACGAGAAGAGCCGACTCCAACAGCCTACCCAGGCAATGAGTTGGGACAGTGCAAGGAAGAAGAAGAGGTCAAAATATTTCCGCTTTACAGTAAAATCCAAATAAATATTTGCTCTGGTTTTGTCTTATGCGAGGTGTTTGCCTTTTTCTGAGATGATGAACCAGAACATTTTTGCTTCTTCAAACACAGCAAATGTATTTGTGGCACAATTAATAGAATACCTGGTTTTAACCATTGTTTAAAAAAACCAACACGTTTCGTAAGCAATGCTTACTTCATCAGGATTTACTTAAAACTAACAACAACAATAGACATAGACAATATACTATAGATACAATATATTCAATATCTCTACATATTATGAAACAAAGTCCTT
This sequence comes from Limnephilus rhombicus, assembly GCA_929108145.2. Lineage (NCBI taxonomy): Eukaryota > Metazoa > Arthropoda > Insecta > Trichoptera > Limnephilidae > Limnephilus > Limnephilus rhombicus. The sequence continues at coordinate 29,311,271 of OV815296.1, forward strand.
CGCCGCGTCTGTCTGTCTGTCTGTTCGCGATAAACTTTTTTGTGTGTTCGTTATTGTCAGGACAAGGTTTTTATAAAACTTCCTTACACATTCATGGCATTATGAAATTTGTATAAAAATTGCTATTCGTGGCACGCGAGGAAGCGGCTATTGCTATGGAAAGCGGGAGGGAGGGAGAGTTGGGGGAGGGGAACCAGGGACGGGGAGGGGAACCTGGGAGGGGGGAAGGGAACTCGGGAGGGGGGTTCGCGGGACGGGGGTTCGCGGGACGGGGGAAGGGGGGGGGGAGTGGAGTGGGAGAGGGAAGGTGGAGGTGACAGAGTGGGAACGCGAGAGGGGAAGAGGACGCAGGAGAAGAAGGGGAGGTGGAAGGGGAACGGGACGAATGGGAAAGGACACTCAGGGAGAAACAATTTCTTTATTAAATGGCATAGCAACGCAGGCCGGGACCAGCTAGTAGATAATAAAAAATATCTTTAAAATGACACGTTATTAAACTTGTTCCTTTTATTCCTTTTATAAATTATGTCATATTACCCCCCCCCCCCCATCCTTTCCCACCTCGAAAATAATTTCCCCCAGGGCCTATGTCATCTTTGGGGATGCTGTATGGAGGGTTTTTTTTAGGAAGAAGGAGAGGAGAGTTCTGGGAATAAAAAGGGTTTAAGGGGTGGGTAGGAATCTGGGGTTCAGTGTGTCCTGGTCATCCGCCTCCAAGACCTAGACAAATTAAATCACCAAACGTAGCGAACCACTTGCGGTGACCTATGGCAGAGGTGTTGGTTATCCAATAAATGTTCCCGGGGCGGCGGTACCCATACCCGCCTCCCAAATTGAATTATTATTCCATCAAGGCATCACCTAGTATGTGCTATATCTAAATTAAAGTGCGTTCCGATCGTTGTGTTTGACATGCACGATATTTAAAGTTTTAGTACCTCCTAATCGTAATACAGCGACTTGTAGCTTTAGACTGGCAGTCATTTCACCCTCTCAATTGAAAATAATGCTTTCGGTTGTGATTGTGTCTGTCTGTAACTCCGGTTCAATGAACTCTAGAACTTTTGCCTTGAATTTAAGTGTAATCATTTTCTAAATTGGAGAATCTCGACAAGCGATATTTTATATTTTTAACAGAAAATTACTTTAATTGCATTTTTCAACATTGGAACTGATTTTGCGAGAATAACACTTGCGGGAGCAACGGCGTGATGGTTAGTTAGTTATTTTCAAAATTTTAACTGGTTTTTCAAGAATTCAGACTATCATGATCTGCAGGATACTTTTATATGAATAGGTACTAATTTTAATTTCGCTGTTTTCGAGAATTTATTATCGTCACGAGGGACTTTGTAAAGTCGTACTGCGGAAATAAATAAATAAACTCAAAATTACTAGAATACTTAGTTTTTACCATGTTTATTATTTCAAAATTAACAAAACACTTTTTACCACGTTTATTCAAAATTAATAGAACACTTAGTTTTCACCACGTTTATTAATTCAAAATTAATAGAACGCTTAGTTTTTACCACGATTATTCAAAATTAATGGAACAGGTATTTAGTTTTTACCACGTTTATTGATTCAAAATTAATAGAATACTTAGTTTTTACCACGTCTATTGATTCAAAATTAATAGAATACTTAGTTTTTACCACGTCTATTGATTCAAAATTAATAGAATACATAGTTTTTACCACGTTTATTGATTAAAAAATTAATAGAATACTTAGTTTTTACCACGTTTATTGATTCAAAATTAATAGAATACTTAGATTTTACCAAAATTAATAGAGCACCTAATTTTTACCACGTTTATTAATGCAAAATTAATACTTAGTTCTATGAATAAACTCTACTAAATTATCTCCAAAATTCATGGATTCGGTGCAGTTCCACAAATAAATTGAATAAAGCAAAACATAAATAAGCTGAAATGTTTGAAGGAGAAAAGTGACCACATCACGTGGGGCACCAAATAAAAGGTCACCCAACTAGATAATATAGGGGAAGATTCATGATAGTGAACTTGGGGTGAAATATCACTAAATTGCGCTCTATAAAAGCGATTTTATTATTATGGGGGACGAGGTAGTCACAGGTCACAGGAATCGCCGGAACTCGGAATTACTCCTTTCTTGACGGGTATGTGTGATAAATATTAATAATAATTTTTATTTTAGTAATTTGTACATTTAAGTTTACAAATTTCTAATTGATTATAATATTTCATATTCACTATATTTTTTCAAGTTTTATGTAGCTCCTACAATACATCTTGAACTTTCCAATTGGTGTGGACTTTAAAGTTTCTGGTAGTGTGTTATACAACTTCATTGCCTTGTACAGTAAGTAGACTGTTCTGCGTATTCGCTTTGTCCTTTTTTGTGGCCTAATTTCCTTGCACGTCCTTGTGTTATAGCTGTGAATGTCTTTATTGTATACAATTTTATTTGAGAAGTATTTTGGTAACGTGTTGTTCAATATTTTGTGGATAAATACCATCGTGTTTAAGGTCAGCATCTGTTTCACGGTCAACCAATTTAGTTCCTTTAACATTTTAATTATTTTTGAAAATCTGTTTCGTCGAAGAATTATTCTCATTGCCCTGTTTTGGAGAATTTGTAACTTATTTTGTTCTCTTTCGTTACATAGGAAAAGTATACTTGAGCAGTAGTTGAAGTGTGGAGCAATAATTGAATTGTATATGGTGATTGCAGTTTCTCTAGAAATTTTTGGCCGAATTCTTCCAAAAAAAGATATCTTTTTGCCAATTTTCTTTTGGGTGTATTCAGCATGTCTATTGAAGTTTAGTTTGGAATCTAATATAACTCCTAAGTATTTCATTTCAGTAACATTTTCAATAATTTCACCATCAATTTTAATTTTGCTTTCACTGGATGTCTTCTTGTATCCAATCACCATGATGGTATGAATGAAGTTCAGGCTAAATTTTACACAGATGATGACAGCAAACCTTCGATAGAAAAAAAAACATCAGAAGATTTTGAAAATAAGACAAACTTTTAAGGCGATGCACCACGTCGAGTAACATTCGTAATCGGGTCGCTAACAATAACACTCCTTTTGTAAATGGCGATAGGGCGATAAATTCCCTCTTAAGACGCCGCTACCCGAATTTCTACCGATTTCTTGCAAACCTCCCTTAAACATTTGGGAGGCGGCAATGGGTACCGCCGCCCCGGGAACCTTTATTGGATAACCAACACCTCTGCCATAGGTCACCCCAAGTGGTTTGCTACGTTTGGTGATTTAGCAGGGGTGCCCGGGAGGCGGATGACCAGGACACACTGAACCCCAGATTCCTACCCACCCCTTAAACCCTTTTACTTCCCATAACTCTCCTCTCCTTCCTTTCCTTAAAAAAAACCCTCCACACAGCATCCCCAAAGATGACATAGGTCCTGAGGGAAATTATTTTCCTCAGGGCCTTCTGTGGAGCTCATGTAAAAAAAAAAAAACATTTGAAGTTTTTAAGCTCTTAAAAAAAAAAAATGTTATTTTTTAAGACAATTTCTAGACATTCGTCGTGCCGAAACGCAAATTATATAAAATTCCCTCGATAGAAAAAAATCGCAAAGTATGCTCCAAAAATTATTATAAACACGTTTGTTTCAGTTATTTTACAAGTTATAAGTACGAAAAAATTCACAGTGTTTCTTTAAATGCTATTTAAGACAACCCCGCGAAATTTTTGCTCTATTTTAAACGAGTCGTGTTTTATTAAACATTTTCACAATTTTCGCATCGATTTTGTCGCTTCAAATATTAGCGCGCTCCTCTAACGCTTGTAATTTCATATCTCTCCATCTTCTTCTTTTTGTGCGCGGTTGCGGGGCCTTAAAGCCGCCTGTTTTGATTTATCCAAGAGAAAAATATCGCCAAAAAGCGTGTTTTTTTTATTTTGTGAAGTTCAAAGGCACAAATATTAAAAATGTTTCACGATCATTTTCTAAAGAACTTAATTTGTCACATTATACAATAAAACCATATCCGAAAAAAGGAAGATTTTGAACTTTACGGAAGTAGTAGTACTAGGCCTGATACATTTTTTAGGAAGGTGGGTTTTGAAGAGGCTAATGTTGTATGAGGGAGGAAGCACAGAGGCCGGCAAATCGTTTCCTCGGAGCATAATCCATTGTAATACCGGTAGAACAAGGACAGCATACCTACCTGATGCCTGTGCTCTGAAGTCTAAAGTTTGCAATCCGCTTATTAAGACATGGGAATCTATCAAAAGGACCGCCCGTTTTTGCACAGAGTCGAGGGTATTTTTCAGGTATTTTGGAGCTCCAGAGGTGGCTGCCAAATTCAACCGTGGGGCGCACTTGTGATTTGTACAGGATTAGCAGTTGTGTACTATCAAAGTATCTGCGGGCCCTGTACACTACGCCCAGTTTTTGGAAGGCTAACTTTACTCTGGCTTCGATGGAGCCCCCATACCTGAGCTGGTCGCTTAGGGTTACACCAAGCATGTCAGTTTTTATAGGTCTGATGTATATTTTTTTCTATGCTTGTGATGCTGTGTTGAGGGTCTTTTTGAGGAGAGGAAGGTGGGTCTTGAAGAGACTAATGTTGTAGGTAGGAGGAAACACAGAGGCCGGCAATCCTCGGAGTATTTTCCATTGTAACGCCGGTAGAACAACGACAACCTGACGCCTGACTTTAAAGATTGCAACCCACTTGTTTAAATATGGGAATCCATTTGTTTAAATACCGCCCGTTTATGCATATGGTCGAGGGGTTTTTCAGGGAATTGTTTCTCTAGACCTGTTGTGGCGGCCAAATTCAATAGTGGGGCGCACTTGCGTTTTGTACATGTATCTACGCCCAGCTTCTATTAATTACAGTTATGGTAAAAGTGATGAAAGTTACGGTAGATAAAAAACGGATCACAGAAAACTGTTTTGTTCGGGAAAATCAGAAAATAGTCAGCAAATAAGTTTTAGCAGCTTCATAAAAGTTACGGAAATGCTGTTTCACCTTTTTTAAATTTTATCGGTCTATGGAATTGGGCTACATAAAGAAATAAGAGTCAGCAATTACATTTCTAATAAAATCTATTCTTATCATCTCATCTTTATTGTTTATCCGATAAATCTCCCAGACCGGCGTCTCTAGCCCACCTTCCCCTCCCCCCTCTCTCGGCTACAGCCTCTCACTTCTCCCACTTGACGACCCCTGACCTTAGTCTAACACCACCCATTGACAATCACACATTTACATTCACACACACACACACAATACACGACTTTGGCCAGTGTCAGACTATGGCGATGTATTGTTCGATATCATGAAAATTATATGTCAATTCACACGTGGTAGAAGTGAAACCTTCAGTAAACTAAAGTAGACAAGAGTGGGGAGGCCACGAAGCATCGCACAAAGAGGAGACCGATAGGCTACGAAGCACCGCACAAAGAGAAGACCGATTATTCTATCTCAATAGATGAATGTGTTCGTCTCTTTTTAGTGTCGCTTTTTCGTTTCATCGAGTTTAAAATCACAACGGCGCTAAAGAAGTTTTCACTTCAAAAGAAAAAGGTAGTGTGGAGAGGAAGGACGCGGGGAAGATGAACGTGGATGAGTACCGGGTTATTCAGATTTGGTCGTAAATCATAAAACCATTTCAAGCAAATTTTCGATTCTGAATGTTGGTCTTTCACCAGGACCATACTGAGAGTATCTATTACTTCTGTTATTTCGACAGAAATCTCAAATTTCATAATATTTTTCAATAATTTGGTCGCTTTTTAAGGGCTTTTAACCAGCCAGCGGCCGAAAATTCACATTTCGTCGAAAGATGTTCTTACGATCGTACAGGGCGGTTCCAATGAGAAAGATTAATTATTCTCCATACCAGCTTTTTAAAATTATAACTCAACTAGCAGACCCGGCCACACGTTGCTGTGGCTAACGAAACACAACGCCATTACCCGATCTTTATAAAATCCACACCACCCGCTTGCCAGCTGCCCGCTGCCCGCTGCCTGAATTGATTATTTGGATTTATCGGCTTTTCTCTACTACAATAAGCACATATAAACTAATTAACTCGCCACTAATTATACAATGCTTGCAATGCAACACTGGATATTTGAAAAGGGAAAATCAGATACCTACTTACTCTAGGACATATATTTTCCAATTTCTTCCGTAGACGAATTTCAAAAGTGACTATATATAGTATGGCCCGCCAGCCGTTTTAAATCGCACAAAAATATGTTTTCTTTGAATTTCTCGGCTTTTCTCTAATATATTTTACATGTATTATACATATAAACATTCCTCTTCAATCACTCTATCTATTAGTGAAAACCGTATGAAAATCCGTTGCGTAGTTTAAAAGATTAACGCACACATACATTTTGAGCGACTTCATTTTATACTATGTAATGATGATGTCGATTTTATTTCATTCCAAATTTGCTTTAATTTATACCTACATGCAAAAATGCTTAAAGGCGTGATGATAAAATTATTAGAATTATGTATTTTTTGTAATTATTTTTTGATCATAAGTACCTACTCATCATTTTTCAATAATGTCTAAGCAAAATAAGAGTGTAAAAAATCTGAAATACATTAGTTTGTAAGTGCGCAAATAAATACTCAAACGGACCAATTTTCGTCAAGAAACACATGTACGATGATGTACGAGTAGTAAAATTCTGAAACATGCGTTTACCAGATAATGTATTGTTTTTTTTTTAATTGCATGATTATATGATTTCAAATTGGTGTTGTATAATACAAAATCTTTTTTGAAAATTTAACAAATCTGCCAACGTCCATGGTATAACCAGTTCCATGGTATAACCTTATTATACTAAAAATAAACATTTTTTCTCAAAATTTAAAACATACGTTTACTAGATAAAAAAACAATATTTCGAAATCAATTTATATTTTTTTTGTGGAAAAGAGTCAATACATCTAAAATCTGATTTAAAAATGACATATTTCTGGTTTTCTCTGGTACCCTCTTAACAAGATCATATAATTTTTTTGTTCCGTCTTGAAGCTTCAAAAAGAATAGCGCCCATGGGCCGGCGTCACTTGCCCCAGTATTATCGTTTCCCCTCGCTATGTTTCGGGCCTGAACTCTGGTGCTATTTCCGGCACATAGCGTCGCAAGATATCGTGCTGCCTATGTATTTCGGAAACCTCTTTTGGAAATAATGCGGTTCGTAATATTTTGATGACATTCATTTTATTACGCTGTAATCTGCTTTGGGAGTCACTCAGATTGTTAGGTTTGATGGGCCATACCAAAATGGCTTTGCAGCTCTAACGATTATTGATAAATAATAAAACTAAATAGTGCCATTATTGCCGTTCATTGCCGTGTTAACCGCTAGTAAAAATATTAAGAGGAATAGCTGTGCGACCTTTTTCATATAAAATTTTAATTTAGATTTGAGACCAAAATACCCAGAAGCAAACTGAATGATGATATAGTTTAATTATGTAATTTTCTAATCTGACAATTTTTTAAAAATTTAATTTTTTTTTTTTTCAATTTTGTTAAATTTTTTTTTTATAGAAATTTCTATCTTTGTAGAAATTATTTTTGTTTTCTGGTAAATGCAAGATTGTGTTCAATAGATCATAACACCCCCCCCCCCCCCTTTTGATTTGCCCAACAAGTGAGGTGTTCTTTTGTGCAGTTTGATTCTTCTCTTCCGGTTTGTCCTACGTGATATGCAGGACAATTCATTATTTTTAATTTATTAAATTATCGATTATTCTGCTATAGTGACCATTGTTATATTATTATTTCATTTGATATTTTTTCCCAATGTTAATATTATTAAATATTATTTAATGTAATAATCAAAACATATGTAGGTACCTACTCTAATATTGTGTACCTACCTACCAAATTTTATAAAAATTCTCTAACAAAAGAATGTCAATTGCCAGCCTGAAGATGTCCATAATAGGTTGAAACCGGTACTGGTTAAATAAATATGTGGAAATAAGTAAAAAAATTGTTTTAATTTCAATTTAAACTGAATGATTATTTTTGAAGTAAAACTTCTTACTCACGCTCGACTTGGGGAGTGATAAAGATAAGGATGGTCACCCCAAGGTCATAGGTCACCCCAAGGCCGTAGGTCACCCCGAGGTCGTAGGTCACCCCAAGGTCATAGGTAACCCCAAGGTCGTAGGTCACCCCGAGGTCGTAGGTCACCCCGGGGTCGTAGGTCACCCCAAGTTCGTAGGTCACCCCAAGGTCGTAGGTCACCCCAAGGTCGTAGGTCACCCCATGGTTGTATTTCACCCCGATATCATGTCACCCCTAGGTCATAGGTCACCCCGTTCGCTACGTTTGGTAACTTAGCACCTGGGTTCATTGGGCGAGGTTTGTCTTGTAGTTTTACTTCAGTCGTATGGTCTAAAGCACACTCGTTTTTTTTTTTTCAATAAAAAAATTCGGCAAATTTGTCTAGTACGGAAAAGTGGTATTTTATTTATTTGAGTTAACCCTTCAGGCCTCGGACCTATTTTGTCGAAATATCAAAATATTTCCGCTTTAAATAAAATCCAAATAAATGTTATATTTCTGAACGCATCGGAGAACTAAAAATTGTTTTTGAAACGTGATGAAATTTTATAATTCGAAATAAACATATACTTTTTGAAATATAAAAATTTTGAATGTAAACAAAAAAAAAAAATTTAAAATGGCTCACCAGTTTTTTCTAACAAAATTTGTAGTAATGAAAAAATAAAAACACAAGCACATTTTATTAGGCAAATGTATGTATTTATTATAAACGTTCTTTAACACTTTTTTGTTGTGTTATGTAAAAATAATGAATGAAATATTCCTAAAGTTTAATAATTTTTTTCAAATTAAAAGTTAGCTTTTAATTTTGTATATAAAGCTTGGTGTTTTCTCTTTCTAACATCGTTTAGATCAGCGGTCGGGGAACCGGGGTAAATTACCCCAGATGGGGTAAAAATGTTTTCTTTTTGGGTAATAAGGAAATTTTTCTAGTTTGCTACGAGTATTTCATAATTTACAAACTTAATCAATTCAGGTGTTTGCGTGAGAAGTAAGAGACGCACATTGTGTGTGCGCGTGCTTGCGTATCGTTGTTTCTTGCGTCGGCCAATTTGAGATCAAAACCAATCTGTCGTCTTTTTGGATGTCAAAAGGTACGAAGGCTTTTCAAAATTGCATATTAGGAGGCGGTAAAAAAGTTGCTGCCATTTGCAACAACCTATCTTTGTAACAAGGCTTTTCCACTCTAATGAACATAAAAACGAAGAACAGAAATCGATTAAACGCCGAAGACTGTATTCAAATTGCTCTTACATCAAAACATCAAAGAGTCCAAATTTTGAAGTAATTGTATCAAACATGAAGCAATATCATTTCTCCAAAAACTGAAAGGGAAACCTGAAACCTGAAAACTGAATTTTTGTTTGATCCAATTTGAGAATTTTATTTTGTTTGTCTATTACATACTTACTATTTTTATGTAACTTTTTTATTATTTTCCGTGTAAATTAATTCAATAAATGATGTTTATTTAAATATACATTGATTGTCTTCTTTTTAAAATGAGGGGAAGGGTAATATCGACTTACGCAAAAATATTTTGGGGTAATGGTTAAAAAAGTTCCCCGACCGCTGGTTTAGATCATATTTCTAACCGTGATAGTAAGGGAGACACAACGATTTCTGTGAGACCTATATAAGTTGTTGTGAAAACCGAACAAATGCCTGAGTCGCTCAATATGTTTAATTGTTCCTGGATGCAGTCGGCACGTGAAGAATGCCCCGATGATGGCCAACATTCGATAAGAGAGCCGCGAAAGAAGAAATAATTAAAAAAATGGTCGAAATTAACAATTTTTTGTTTGTCTCCAGGTTCGTCCGTACTGCGCTTCGCCACCGAGCCCTCGGACGCCTCCGTACCCGCCGGTAGCTCTCACTCGCTGCACTGTGCCCCCGTGGCTGGCGTGCCCCCGGCACTCACCACCTGGCGCTGGGCCCCCGCACTGCCCTTGGACGAGGCGCCGCCGCTGGACACCACCGGAGACCCTTACAGGTGAGACACTTCGATCCGGACAGTGGAAAATACCTACTCTCAGTATCGCCCCGGTGTGATTTTTTATTTATTTCACATTTCACGCCAATCAGCTTTTACGCTTGCCCCTGCAAGACACACAATTTTTTTATTTTTTTAAATTTTAAATTTTAAATTTGTTTTTTTTTGTAAATTAGTTCCACACAGGAGACCCCAAAGAAAATAATTCCTCTCTGGGCTAAAGTAATCTTTAGGGATGCTTTGTAGAGGCACTTTTGAGGAAAGGAATAAGAGGAAGTTCTGGAAAGGAAAAAGGTATGAGGGGTAGGTAGGAATCTGAGAGTCAGTGTCGACAGGAGTGACGGACCTATGAATCCCTGTCCCACTGCGGTGCAAGGCGATGTTCCGAAAGAGTCCCACCAGACTCTCCCGATCCGGCCTGCCAAGCAGCTGGTGGGCAGACGCATCCACCACCAAGACCCGGACAACCATGAACCCAGGCACCCCTGCTAAGTCACCAAAAGTAGCGAACCACTTGGGGTGACAAACAACCATTTAATGTATAACCAACACCCCTGCCGTAGGCAGGGGTGTTGGTTATACATTAAATGGTTTCCGGGGCGGCGGTACCCATACCCGCCTCCCAAATTGAAAAGTATACATCCTATTTAAATATTTTCCTTTAAAATATGTTAAACTAAAGTACTTTACACAAGACTGAATCTCAAAATCAGAAATGAATCTCAAAAAAGTATTTACTCTTAGTATCGCCCCGGTGATATTTATTTGATTTTTTTCACGTCCATCTTTGTATTATTACATGTTTATTTATTTTTTTAAAATAAAGAACATATTTTTTAAATGTGAATACCGCACAAGAGTCCCAACTGCTCCCAACCTTCGGGAGCCATTGAGACACAGATATGGAATCTCCAATTGGGCTATGTTGGTAGGCTTAAGGAAGTGGGGCGGTGAAGGAGATAGGGTAGAGGAAGGTGGGATGTACCTGGCTATTCAGATCTGGTCACAAAACACGGTTAAAGCAATTTCAAGCAACATTTCAATTCCGAGTGGTAGTCTTACACCAGGGCGATCCTGAAAGTACCTTTTACTCTGGAAGGTGCCGTAAAAATACCTTATATTCTTTTATATGATTAAATTGTGAAATAACACAAATCAATCAAATAAAATTTAATTGAGCACCCCGGGATTTGAACCTGCGACCTTTGGATTGCTAGTCGACAGCCTTACCCCTCGACCACGTAGGCCTTTACTTTTCACTGTTGGTCACTTTTCTATGCCAATTTTTTTTTTTAAAGAACATCAATAATTACATTGTATTTCAGTGGTAATGCTATAATAATTATAATGTCCACTGTGTCTGGAAAATCATGGTAGAATGGGAAAACTGGTGAATGTATGACACATTATTTTATTAGTTTCAACTTTGTGGTATAAATTTTTTGATTTGAGGTTTCGTTTTTGGGTAAATCTTTATTTTTTTACATGAGCTCCACAACAGAGGCCTTGAGAAAAAAAATTCCCTCAGTGCCTAAGTCATCTTTGGGAATGCTGTGCGGAGTATCTTTTTAGGGAAAGGAAGGAGAGGAAGTTCTGAGCGGGAAAAAAGTATGGAGGGGGTAGGAATCGAGACCTCCCTAAACATGTTTCTAAATCAGTCATAAAGTCGATCCAATAAATGGTGCCTGGGGCTGCGGATTGATAACCAATACCCCTGCCATATGTCACCCCAAGTGGTTCGCTACGTTTGGTGACTTAACAGCGGTACCCGGTTTCTTGGGGTGAGGTTTGTCCGGAACTTGGCGCGGATGCGTCTGCCCAACTACTACATGGCAGGCTGGATCTATAGAAAATGGTGGAGGGAGATATTTTGACCTCTCCAGCAGAACTATCTTGGAACATTACCTTGCACCGCAGTGGGAGGAATAGATTCATCCGTCCGTCATTCCTAGACAGACTAACCCATAGTTTCTTACCCACCCATCATATCTTTTTTCCTTCCCAGAACTTCCTCTCCTTCCTTTCCCTAAAAAGACCCTCCACATAGCATCGCCGAAGGCCGGATCTCTCTCGATTCATCGCGTGCTCCGCAGTGAGAGGAATGGATTCATATGTCCGTCCTCTCACCCTTTTCATTCCTCTCCTTCCCTTGCCTAAAAAACTCACCGCACAGCATCCTTAAAGATGACATTGGCTCCAAAGGAAATTGTTTGGCTCTTGTGTGGAGCTAAATTTAAAAAAAATCCCTGAAATTAAGCTGAGCTAAATCCCTTCTTGAAGATACACTTTACAGTGATTTATATAGTAGTACAAAAAATGTTAATATTCAGTAGCTGTATGTAAAAAGGTTATTTTTATCATTTTGTGAACACTTCATTGGAAGAACCTGTGCTGAGGTGTTTAGGATTAAGTGCTATTCTGTCGACATAAGTAAGAACACAGTATCCTCCTTGATATTGTCAAGAAGAGCGTTGTGGGTCGACCCATGGCGGCAGTATCGTTTACATAAATTTAATATGTTCAATGTTCTGTTCTGTCAACCTGTCGCAATATTATTTAATTTAAATAATAATGTAACCTTTTCCAGGAAAATATTGGACAATGGCACACTGGAGCTGACAGAGCTGGGAACCGGTGCACAGCCGGGTGACTACCAGTGCCTCATTAGTGCCGAGGGTGTTGGCACCATCGTTTCCAGGGTCGCCACCGTCACACTGCCCAGTAAGATATATGCCAAATCAGACATTGTCTCCTGCGCCAACAAAATGCTTAGATTTGTTCTCCATAATGCCAGATCATTTACTAATGGAATCGCAATACGGAGAACATATGAACACTTGTTTGTAGTATCATGGAATATAGCTCAATTATTTGGGCCCCTTCTCAACAAAACCAAACCATAGAAATAGAACGAGTACAATGAGATTTAGAAGTAATGAGATTTCTCTACAATACAAGTAAAAAGGGGTTTAAGTCAGTTCTTACGGCGGGATTTGAATTCAGTGTATTCACCTACAAACCCTCCTTTTACCCGGCTGTGAACAAATATGTTAGGTATATATATATATATATATCTGCCAACCATCGGACCAGATTATCCGATCATTGAAACTGTTAACCCATTGGCCACATAATAAATGAGCTAAAAAATTGGCCTTCACCACTGAATTAATTTTGTACCAAACAAATTGAAAACCTGCATTGGTGTACTAAATCTGTTGTTACTTTTGGACCGTATATTCAAATGAAATGATTTCTTTAAATTGGTTTACATATTGGATTAAGGTAAAGAAAAACATACAGACACAAGAAATGAGATCCCTGAGACGTATGTGTGGTAAAACCATGTATGATCGTGTTAGAAATGTGGATATCCGCAAAGAATGTAAGGCTGATGTAAGTATAATGAGCCAAATTAAGAAAGGGACCCTCAGATGGTTTGGGCACGTAGAGCGAATGAACGAAGAAAGTAGTGTTAAAAGAATATATGATGCAAATGTGAATGGTAGAAGAAGTCGGGGACGCCCGAGGAAGACATGGCACGATCAAGTAAATCAGATACTTGAGACGGGCCATGTCAAAAGTCAGAATAATAGAAGAGTATGTATGAGACGATGTATGAATGTGAGTGAGCCAAAGAGTGTGTGCCAAGACCGAGTTGTTTGGCGGTCCGTCCTCTCTGCCTACCCCTGCGGGGAAACGGCGTGATGGTTAGTTAGTTAGTTAGTTAGTTAAAACATAAAAATATATTTAAATACATATAAATAAGGATACAAATATAACCTTCTCTTTTTTCATAACTTTTTTCCTAATTTTTATTAAAAAAACATAATATTCATAAATCGAACAATAATAATTTTTGTTTTTTATATGTATACATGTAAACTAATAACGTTTTTTATATGTATACATGTAAACTATGGTATGATATCCTCAAAGCAATCAGCGACGTTCAGGGTCACTACCAAAAGCCTAGAACCACTCGCAATTTTGAAGCAATTAAATGGCGGCTGGCTGCATACAAAACTTGGAACACAAATATCAGGGAAAAAACATAAGAAACATATTAGTGCCAATTCTATGAAATTAATGATTAATTACCTACAGAGCGTTCGGCATTTAAAATTTTATTAAAAAAAGTCACTATCGTGCTTGTTTTCCGTTTTTTGGCGGACCTACTCTAGCCCGTCAGCGTGCCGAGGTTTGTGGTTAAGTAAAGTTGCACACCCGGCAGGCTGCCGGGGTTTGTGGCCAATGGGTTAAGGTTTCAGGTCACATTCAGTAAAAAACTCACTGTTTAGACAAGTATTCTGAGTTTATTTTACAATAACTCGTTTAGATTATGATTTTGCACTTTGTATTTCTACCCAGTTAAACACCGGCTCGGCCCCCCTGCTTTTCTGAAGGACCTGCATGTCTCACTTCCGAATTAGAAAGAAGAAGGATTCAAAGAATCCTATTGAATTTATAAACAACGGGTTTAAAAAACTAATACCACAACAAACCAACTGTCAGCGTGTTTACAACTAGCTCACAATAACACTCTTCATTACCGACTGAGATAGAGAGATCTGCTTGATCATATAGTAATTAATTAGCATAAATAACAGTAGGTTTTAGTCAAGCTCCGAATCTGATGCCTTTGAGTTTTTACTTTACCAAGGGCAATGGTAATTAGTAATAGTAGGCAGCTGGCAGAGGTAAAATGTATGGCAAGCGATATGCTGAAATAAGCCAAAACCAAATGATCTTTTATAGCTAAGTCTGTTGTTATATCGATTGGCAGTCCCGGCAAGAATGCGCATGGCGTTCGATCTAGCAGTAAACTACACTCCGCTTCCGCGCCCCTTAGCCGGTTCCTCGGTGGTGCCTTAACCGGTCACATGCCGTGACATTTAGCGGAAATTCGCGGAACTTCGCAAAAAAACACTAAAAAACCACCACTTTGAATTTTGAATTGAATGTTTTGTTGATAAATTTTGAGCTATTGTATATTTTATTAACTGAAACACGTTCACAACACAATAAGCTATCTACTAAAACCACATTACTTGCATTTATTACGTAAATTAATAGGTTTTATGATCGTTTTATTCGCGATACACCCATTAATTGCGACCGTTAAATTCGCGACAAATTCTGACAGCCGATTGTCATAGAAGAAATCGTTTTTAAAATATTCCAGGGTGACTAGGTGAATGAAACTTGTAGCGTCTCCGAGAGTAATGACAGCGCAAGCGATTCTGACACTGTTCTCCATACAAATTGTGTACATAGAAGGGCCAAAATCGTGGACCAAAAGTTTTTTGTCGGATGTATTATTCAAATATTTGAATTATTTTCTCGCGCATGCGCATATGACGCGCGCGCCGGCGCGTCTCCGGCGTCCCAGCGGTTAAAGAAAAGTAATTGGGAGATTGGGGGGAAATGCCCGATGACCCTAAATAGGAATTCGGCGTCAAGGTCGCCGACCAAACCTCAAGCCTGCACATATTGCTGGGGGTGTCGCAAATGATTTACTGCTTACTAACAACGTATGCAGGGACACTGGAGGTCTAGATTCATTAAAAATTAAATGTAGATTCGTTCATTCAAAGAAATTAAGAGTCCTTGCGAGAGCCTTGAAGGAGTAACCATCTGTTACTTATTTGTACCAGGGTGGGTAAGTGGTGAATAACCTCCAATGGACCCATAAAACAAATTTGACTGGTTAAATAACTATGATTTAATTGTTTTGCCTTAAATAATGAGCGGCTCCAGAATCTTCGTTTTGCCTCCGCCATCCGCCTACTAGTAATTAGTTTTCAAACATTTACTTTTTAAACAGAGACTATCATGCCATATTGATAATAGGTTTGTCTTATTTAACGTATCTCTTTGTTATAGGTAATTTATTAATTATTTGAAAGGCCTTTTTAGAGAAGTTTAGCATCGTAATATAATTTGTCTTTGTTTAATTTTCAGGTCTCCCTACATTCGATGCTGAGCCCCAGGACCTGACAGTCTATCCGGGAATGTCGGCCTTCTTTGCCTGCTCGGTGAGGGGTCGGATCCCCTCCTACACCAAACCCTCGGCTCTGGCCAGGCAGCACCACGCCCAGCCACCGGGGCCGCTGGACATCAAGGTATTCCTCTCCCCTGCTTTCTTCAACCTCACAACATTACCCTGATTGGGGATGTCATAGTTCCACTGGCTCCGGGCAATTATGGCAATATGACAACAACTAAAATTTTAACCCATGCAATTTGACCTGATCAAGATACACCAATGATTGATCGGATCACTATTTCAAAACTCATTCTCGTGATACAGAAATAAAGATCGTAAATACCTGAAATCTGAAATAGGCTGTCATTGTATTGGGTGGGCCATAAACATTTGCACTTTTGAAATAACCATAAAAAAATACAGATTGTATTTAAATAAACGATTATTGGATAAGAACAAAAATATGTTCTTTTTTTACATTAGCTCCACACAGGGCCTACGTCATCTTATGGGATGCTGTGTGGAGGATCTTTTTAGGAAAGGAAAAAGAGGAAGTTCTGGGAAGGTAAAGGGTATGAGGGGTGGGTAGGAATCTGGGGGTCGATGTGTCCAGGAGTGACGGGCATATGAATCCATCCCACCCACAGAAGTCAGAGGGACTACCTCAACCATTCTCCCCGATCCGGTCTGCTATGCAGCTGGTGGACAGACACATCCGCCGCCAAGACCCGGACAAACCTCACCCCATGATAACAATTTAATACAAATACATCCCATAAAAAAAATCAGCTGGGGTTAGATCCGGGCTACGCAGAGGCTATGGAATATTTTCTCTGCCCTTGATCAGTTTGTTAGGGAAAATTTCGTTAACCATGAGTATACTCTCGATGGAAGTATGGCAGGTTACACTATCTTGCTGCATCCAAGTCTATTATTGTAACTAACGAACTGCTGCAACTATGGTTGAAAAAATTCTATTACCAAAGCATCTGAACATCTCGTACAGACATGTTTACTTGCGCCATGTTCTCTTCGCCTCTCCTGCCCCATGGCCGCCCTATTTGTTTTTGATTGAGAGTCGTGCCGGTTTCTTCGAAGTTTTTAATCCATGTTTTAATTAATTTAACATTAATTGGTAATTGGTGATATAAACGAAATAGGCGGCGTGCATCATTGTTTTGTAAAACAGAATAGAATCATTATTGAACAGAATAGAACAAATCATGTTTTCGTAAAACATGTTTTACCCAGAAAGCACATTGCTCTCCCGTAAAGTGATTCATTGTGACTAAATTTCCAAGGAGTGATGAGCCGTGAGTAAGTGGCCCTGCTCTCCTCCCCCTTTCGAAATCCTCGCTAGCACAACTACAAAAATGCAAATGTTTACCCACCCTGTAGTTCCACCTGGAAAATGGAGTTACAGTCTATTTCAGATGAACCTTTAATTATTTATTCCTATTACAAAGTTTTCTCATGTTCTGTTTCCAGATCCAGTGGCTGAAAAATGAAGCCCCCATCCGGCTGGACGAGGCCCGCATGACGGTGCTGCCCACGGGGGCTCTAGAGATAGACCCCGTGGGGTTGCAGGACCGAGGGGCCTACCGGTGCAACGTCTCTCGGCTAGCGGCCCCTGGTTACAGGTGAGACACTAGAAGAAAAATTGATAAATAAATATTAATTCCTTTTTGTACCATTTTTATGTTACATTCACAAGTGATGATCAACCTTTTTAACTGGAAAAGAAGACAATATTAGCGAAACTCAATAGAAAATCTAAAAACAGAAAAATCAGAAAAAGATATCTGCACCTCTGGGACTCAAACCCAGGACCTTTCGCTTTACGAAAGGTACACAGTCCCAGAGGTGCAAATATTTTTTACTGTTTCCAGATTTTCGATTGAGTTTCGCTAATATTGTCTTCATTTGATTAAATATTAAAAACACATAAAGTAAAAAAAAAAAATGTATTCATCCTAGATGTTTTAATTTATAGTTAGGGTTCAAACCAATTATGAATTACAAATAGTGAATATCAGTATCAACAAGTTTACCTCATTTAGGCCAAAGATAGCGCTAGTAACCAGCAAATGTCGCTGTAATGTGATATTTTTTTTGTCTTTTCCCCTTCTCAACGGATAAAGGAATTTAATTATAAAAAGCCCACGCCGGCTAAAAATTGCTTACTTCTTAACTAAACTTGCACTGAAAAACATTAAGTATTGATTGAACCCTTGTCCGTTGGGAGGGGAAAAAATGCTTGTCGGTAATTTGTAAATTCAAAATCACGACAATAAAAAATTAAGGATTTAATTTCTCAAAGGTGCTGGATACGCGCCATAAATATATTTGGGCATTAATTTCTTTAAATTGATAATTTATACTATAAGACCATAAGGGCGCCATCTATGGGTTTTGTATTGTATTGAATTGAACCTATGTGACTTGAGATGCAGTGTATTCATGCGTTTCCTTACCTTTGTGAATCAAGCAATTACTTCTGACGGGAGTGTCAGTAAAAGGCCAAGAGATGTCTCTCCTGGTCAGTCTTAAGAATAATTCATCCAGTGAGTGAATTATTGTTGTACCTAAGATTGGATTTTTGGCACGCATTATTAATATGCAAATTTTTCATTGTTGAAACTTCCTTGCTGTGCGAAACATCTGTCAAGATTATGCAATATCGCCTTGACATTTTTATTGAAAAGAAGTGTTTTTTTGTGTGGACATCGTGGCTGAGCTGCATTCTCTGAGTGAGTGTTTGTTTGTTTTCACTTTGGTTTTTGAGATTGCTGGGTCAACTGTTTTTTTGTGTCACATAAGGAAGAATTCAATTTTCGTTAAGTTTACATAGGGTAGTCATCCCTTGTGTCAGGGGCTATTTACACGCCCCTACATATTTATTGGTCCTTCGTAGCCTGGATTATTAATTCATTCATACATTCAATTCGAGATTATAGCTTAATTACATGGATGTTTGAATTTACGTATTTTTTTTGGTAAATTTGAAGTACCTCTCATTTTTTGAGAACTATAGCTGGTCTTGTTTTTTGCTTTTGGATGACATATTTGGATGTTCGCAGAATTATCGTAATTTTGGATAATTATTCGCAACATTATTATTATTAATTAATTGTTAACATTGTTCGCAGAATTGTCGTAATTTTGGATAATTATTCGCAACATTATTATTAATTAATTATTAACATTGTAACATTATTGTAAAATTTTGTGGTAATCTTTTCGCATATATAAAAAATGCCAAGAATTACGGAGGAGGGTTTTGATGAGGCTCAAGACAGATCGCTTATTCTTTTAACCGCAAAAAAGGAAAATCTTTTTGTTCGTATGAACGATCTGTATAATGCAACAAATAATATATCTAATTTTGAGTCAAGAAATAACGAAGTGTTTATGGCTCAGTCAGAGATGATTGATCAAATGCGAAGTCAATTTGAAAATATTATAGATAGCATCAATGATCGTCAGTTAACTTTAAATCCAGAATTTAAACCAGATTTTCAAGCTTTAAATGCTTTTGATGATCTTTTTTTGAAGGTCAAACGAACTAGATCGAATATGAAAACTTCTGTAAGAGAATCACTGACGTCACAAAATAAGTCGCGGGAGCCGTGTATGATTAATCTTCCTGCAATAGATCTTCCAACCTTCGATGGTAAGAATGAAAGTTGGTCGAAATTTTTTGAGTCATTTAAAGCCAATATCCATAATAATAGACAGCTAACTGACTCGCAGCGTGTGCAGTACTTAGTCGGAAAACTCACACACGGGGCTTTGAACATAACCGCAGGCATTGTGCCTTCGGGTGATACATATCAGATCATTTGGGAGAGTTTAGTTAAAAAATATCAAGATAAACGTACACTAGGAACACATTATTTAAATAATATTCTCGATGCGAAAAACTGCACGAATACATCTGCCAGTCTCAATTCTTTCATTGAAAGATATTCTTCGTCAGTGTCGGCATTAAAGCAGTTAGGTATTGAAGATTTAACTGATTTTATTTTGTTTCACTGCTCGGTAAGAAAAATTGATTCACAGACGGCTCAGAACTTTGAGCTGATAGTTCGTAATAAAGAAATTCCTTCTTATAATGAGTTAGTTTCGTTTGTACAAGATCAAGTAAAGATTTTAGAGCGAACGAGTAACTCGCATGGTGTCGTAAATAAAACGCATCCCATTTCGTCCTCCCGATCAAATAATACTAAATCGTTCGTCGCGAGTAATGCGAATATTCCGCGCTTCCCAGCTCCGCCGAAAGGATGTATTCTGTGTAACAAAACTGATCATTTAATCAACGTTTGCTCAAAGTTTAAATGTATGAGTTCCCCACAGGCTCGATTTGAATTTATAAAATCGAAAAATGCCTGTGTAAATTGCCTTAGTGGTTCACATACAATCAAGTCATGCAAATCGGGGTTAGTTTGTGATTTGTGCAATAAACGTCATCATACATTCTTACATTTCGGCAGTGTGAATAATATGAAAACCAATACTCATGTGCATACGTCGCAAGTACCTACCAGTGAAGAACCGTCAGTCCCCCCTCCAGTGTCATCCAGCATCAATGGAACTGGCATTGGTGATAAGCAAGTGGAGGGGACCGCGAATGTCAATCCTTCGTGTTCGCTTTGTGCCAAAGTAACACCGAACTCTTCTATTTTACTTTCGACCGCACAAGTATACGCGAAGCTTAAAAACGGAAATAAAGTTATTGTTCGGTGCCTAATTGATAATGGCTCTCAAAATAATTTGATTACGGTCGATTGTTGTAAGACTCTGAATTTACCAATAATTCCTTTGAGTAATTCGTTTGTCAAAGGAATTGGATCAACGTCTCGACCAATTTTCGGTTACGTGTATTTGGATATTGAGTCTCGCGTATACCCAGAGAATAAATATAATATACATGCGCTTGTCGTTGACAGTATCACCGACCAATTACCTAATCACTATATAGCCAAGGGTGATATGAGGTACTTAGAGGGCATACCTCTCGCAGACTTAACATGGAATATTCCTGGATGCGTGGATGTCGTCATCGGTGCACAACTGTTCCCATATATTTATTTAGGGAACAGGGTTGAATCGGGTACTAGTGCACCCCCCGCGTTATCGACCGCTTTCGGTTTCGTGTTGATGGGTGATTACCCCAATAATGTGCTCAACACAAACACATCATTCTCGGCACTCGCACTTAATGATTTAGTGCAAAAATTTTGGCTGTTAGAAGAGATACCTAATATAAAATTTCTAAGTCCGGAGGAGACAGAATGTGAGAATCTCTTTACTTCATCAATTTCTCGCACTGATGATGGTAGATATTCTGTTGCTTTACCTTTCTGTAAAGATCCAAGACAATTGGGTAATTCTCGTACTGCTGCCCAACGCCGATTTTTGGCATTGGAGCGAAAATTTAAACATTCCCCTGCTTTGCAGGAGAATTATAACAAGGTTATCAGTGAATATATTGAAAATAATTACCTATCAGAAGTCTCAGAGTCTGATATCACAGAAGATGGATATTACATCCCACATCATGCTGTCACTCGTCCAGACAAACCAATGCCTCGTATTGTGCTCGATGCTAGTGCTAAAACACACACAGGGCTGTCACTGAATGACATTATTCATACTGGTCCCAATTTGCAAGCCGATTTGTTTCTGCTTTTGCTTGACTTTCGTCTTTTTCCCATCGCTATGACTGCGGATATAAAGCAAATGTATTTACAGATTGAAGTTCCTAGCAAGCATCGCAGATACCTGAGGATCTTATTTCGATTCTCAAATAATGGTCTCATACGAACTTTTCAGTTCAATCGAGTTCCTTTCGGCTTGACGGCAAGTCCATACTTAGCAATGCGGACGGTTCGCCAGTTGGCCCAGGATATGAGACCACATTACCCGGATGCTGCCAAAGTGGCAGAGTCCAAGCTGTATATGGACGACCTGGTCTATTCTATTGCAGATGAGCCCAGCGCCATACGTCTTTCTCGAGAATTAATCTCGTTGTTTAAGTCCGGTGCCTTTGATTTAGTAAAATGGACTAGTAATTCTCAAGTTGTACTTGAGAACCTCCCGGATTCTCACCGCAGCCCAGTGGACTTCACTGTTGGTTCTAACAATACCTCTAAGGTGTTGGGCCTTTCGTGGGAACCAGCTGATGACAGCTTCTTCTTTACGACATCTTATGTTCAGGAGAAGTGCACAAAGCGGAGCATACTCTCCATAGTCGCCCGTTTATTTGATGTCCTCGGCTTGGTCGCCCCTGTCATTCTGTACGCTAAATTACTTATCAAAGAGCTATGGCTGTGCAACATTGGTTGGGATGATACACCCCCTGATAGCGTTATTCGTCGGTTTTCGGCGCTTACACAGGAATTTCCGCTAATTTCAATGATAAAAATCCCTCGCCATGTTGGTGTCCTGAAAGACAGTACGGTGCTCGTTGTTGCTTTCTGCGATGCAAGCATGAATGGTTACGGCTGTGTGATTTATTTGCACACCACTGATCTGTTTGGAAAAATTACAGTGAGATTGTTGTGCGCAAAATCAAAGGTTTCTCCCACCAAAGTGACGACCCTCGCTCGTTTGGAGCTCTGTGCCGCAGTATTGATGTCCAAATTAATACGGACGGTTCAAGATAATTATTCTGAGCGTCTTCCTATTGCAGGAACATATGCGTTTTCCGATTCTACCGTTGCGCTCTCTTGGATACATTCTTCACCGCATCGCTGGTCGGTGTTTGTTAGTAATCGCGTAGCTCAGTGCCAAGAAAATTTGTCTCCAGAGAACTTTTACCATGTTGCTGGTAGTGAAAACCCGAGCGACTGCCTTTCTCGTGGCATGCTTCCTTCCCAACTCGTTTCACATGATTTATGGTGGAACGGCCCATCATGGATTCGCAGCCCACCTTTGGAATGGCCATTAAAACCGTTTCACCCTACCAATACTGGTGAAATGCCTGAACACAAGGCTAATGTGCTCATTGCAACATTTCAGGGTGAAAAATCGGTCCTGAGTGAACTGGCTCAGCGTATATCCACTTGGGATAAACTACTAAGGATTGTTGTTTATGTCCTCCGATTCATAAAAAAGATATCACTTTCCTCTGGAACGGTCAATAATCTTATGACTGCTGAAAAGGCTGTGATTCGTGCTGTGCAGAGTATTCATTTTGCAGGAGATATTGCTGCACTCCAGGAAGGCAAATTTCATTCCAAAAGACTTCAGAGTTTATCTCTATTTCTTGATGGAGATAATCTGTTACGTATTGGGGGGCGGCTTTCTAAATCGGATTTACCTTTTGAGGTTAAACATCCGGTTTTGCTTCCCAAACATGACTGTGTTGTCGATCTGATCATCGCTCACTTTCATGTCGTGAACTGTCATACAGGCCCAGGACTTCTTATGTCTATCTTACGTCAACGCTATTGGATATTAGATGCTAGGACTGTTATTAGGGCGATGGTGCGGAAATGCAATTGTTGCTTCCGCTTAAATCCATCGCATCCTACACCGAAGATGGCAGATTTACCGTCATATCGTGTTGCAGAAGCAAAGGCCTTCGTACATACCGGTGTAGATTACGCAGGTCCACTCCGTATTACGCTGACTCGTCGGAGAGGACAACATTCTCAAAAGGCATATATTTGTCTATTCGTATGCCTTGTGACCAAGGCTATTCATATTGAGTTGGTCTCTGACTTAACTTCAAATGCTTTCCTGGCTGCTTTCAGCCGTTTTATTTCTCGGCGTGGCCCGGTAACATGCTTGTATTCAGATAATGGTACTAATTTTGTGGGTGCGAAGGCACAATTAGATGACCTCTACAAGTTTTTGGTTGAATCTGAATATGAGCCCTCATTAAAGCGCGAACTCGCTAAGCGTCGTATAGAGTGGAAAATGATTCCACCACGCGCGCCTCATTTTGGGGGTATGTGGGAGTCGAACATAAAGAGCATGAAGACACACTTGTACCGTGTGATTGGAACTCAGCTTCTCACCTATGAGGAGTTACAGACTGTGCTAGTTCAAATTGAGTGCATAATGAATTCGCGTCCACTTACAGTTATGTCTTCTGACCCTTATCCAGAAGTCCTTACGCCTGCGCATTTTTTAATGTCGACACCATTGCAGTACTTGCCTGCTTCTGTCCTGGCAGACGGTAAAATCAATTTGACTCAGCGTAAGCAATTATTAGACAGCATGGTTCAGTCCTTCTGGAAGAAGTGGCGTTCAGAGTATCTGCACACCTTGCAAGTCAGGCAGAAGTGGACTACTTCTGATCATCCGATTGATATCGGAACTGTCGTACTAGTGGGACAAGAAGATTCCCCTCCGTTAAATTGGCCTTTAGGCGTGATAACTGAAATCCATCCCGGAATGGATAAAATTGTTCGCGTTGCGACGGTAAAGACAAGATTTGGTTCTTTTAAACGTCCGGTTGTCAAATTATATCCCATTCCAACGCAATAATTTTATATTTTATCTATTTTTGTTTATTTTTATTTATTTATTTCTTTTGATTTTAGTCATTGTTTCAATGATCTCTGACCCAGACATGGCATTACTTAATATCCGTTATCTTGGTCAATTGAACTTTATTACATTGTATTTTTGGTTATTTTTCTTTATTTTGTGAGATTCTGCGAATTTCCAATGCGTGTCATTCCTGAATATTACCGGTGAATAGTCACTTTATTTCTATTTCAATTCTTGTTTCATTTGTATTTTTATATTCTTTCTTTTGTAAGCTCTGCGAACTTCCAAGGCGGGGAATATGGATACGCGCCATAAATATATTTGGGCATTAATTTCTTTAAATTGATAATTTATACTATAAGACCATAAGGGCGCCATCTATGGGTTTTGTATTGTATTGAATTGAACCTATGTGACTTGAGATGCAGTGTATTCATGCGTTTCCTTACCTTTGTGAATCAAGCAATTACTTCTGACGGGAGTGTCAGTAAAAGGCCAAGAGATGTCTCTCCTGGTCAGTCTTAAGAATAATTCATCCAGTGAGTGAATTATTGTTGTACCTAAGATTGGATTTTTGGCACGCATTATTAATATGCAAATTTTTCATTGTTGAAACTTCCTTGCTGTGCAAAACATCGGTCAAGATTATGCGATATCGCCTTGACATTTTTATTGAAAAGAAGTGTTTTTTCGTGTGGACATCGTGGCTGAGCTGCATTCTCTGAGTGAGTGTTTGTTTGTTTTCACTTTGGTTTTTGAGATTGCTGGGTCAACTGTTTTTTTGTGTCACATAGGGAAGGATTCAATTTTCGTTAATTTTACATAGGGTATTCATCCCTTGTGTCAGGGGCTATTTACACGCCCCTACAGGTGCTTTATTCAATAAACCATTCTACCATTTCTTCTTTTATGAAGATCTAATTATTTTACACTAGACTTTATAAATATTTACCTAGAGTTTCATTTTATTTATACATATGAGGGAGATGTATGATAATGATTGTATGTTTCCTTTGGGTGGGTGCAGACATACGTTCACCGATTGTCTCATTTTCGCCTGTTGTTATTTAGTGTGTAAGAAAGAACTGCAGCATAATACGTTTAACCCGGCGATTGCCGCTCGTGCTCCGGTGTGACTTGAGATTTTACACGGGATTTTGACTTTGATGTATAAAGAAAGTGTATGAAGAACACGGTCAGAATCGCTTGCTCTATTATCGCCCTTTACCATAGCGAAACCTGCAATGCAACTAGTCACTCAAAATAATTTATATTTAATTTTCAGCGAGCGCGGGGATGTGCGCAGTTCTTGCGCATGCGCAGGAAAAATTCCTTTATCTACGATTTTGTACAAAATTTGTAAAGGACAGTGTCAGAATCGCTGGACACGAAATGTCATTTCTGCCGCCGGGTGCCGCGTCATAATTTATGCGTCTTACTCAACTAAAACATCGTAAAACCTATCAATTTACTTAATTAACGCAAGTAATGTTGTTTTGGTAGATAGTTTATTGTTCTAGGAACGTGTTTCAGTCAATAAAATATACAATAGCTCAAAATTAATCCACAAAACATTCATTTCAAAATTCAAAAGTGGTGCTTTTTGCTGGCCTTCCCTGGCTGACCAGGGGTTAAGAACAAAAGTAAAACCATCAGCGCATTGACATTTGACTCACACTTCAATATTATCCTTGTAACTATACTCCATACTTTCAAAATCATCGTCACGGCTTGTAGTATTGTAAGGGTCTACGGAGACGTCACGGTGCGGTGTGTGAGAGAGATGCAAGAAAATGATCACTTTTATCCTTTGGAGGAAACAGACCTACGTACATTGTCTATTTACATTGTGTATCTCATCTTTTGAAAGAGCTGCAGCATTATAGCGATTAGGAACGTATAACCGTATAGGAACATATTGCCTTTTCTGCCATCACAGTACCGTAATCGTGAATCGTCACGGTAATAATAAAAGTGTTAAATCAAATCAAGACGGGCAACTTGTTCCCTATCTTGTATTGAATAATAATGTAATGAATATTTATTTGTTGTTTTTATTTCAGGCTCAGCAACAAGGCCCAGCTTACGATCAACATGGACATGACGCTGGCCGAGACCGTCACGGCTCCCAAGTTCATCGCCGAGCCGCGGTCACTGACTGTCATTGAAGGTATCAAATGCGCTCAAATTTTTTAACATTGACAATTATTCTTACAATTATTGTTACCATAGACTTAACATGCTTGAAGTCCGTCATAAAATACAAGTAATATATTGCTGCATTTTTATTTAATAGGATCACCGGTCACAATGGATTGTGCGGCCTACGGGAACCCGAGGCCTGATATCACATGGCTGAACAATGGAGTGGCAATCGACCTCAAGTAAAAATTCTTATTTTTTTTTCTGAAGTACATATTTTTTATTATTAAAATTATAAATCAGAGATACAAAATAATAAAGTCAAACATAACATTCTTAATAAAATTATTCAATTACCCAGTTAGTAGAGAACTATTCTCAGGTCTTACTGGGGAACTAGTCGAACTAGTCTACATATATTTAATTTTTTTTTATATATACAAATAGTTGGGACTAAAGATACAAGAGAAATGGTGTTTTATGGTGTCCGCCCGACTGTCTGCAGATTACTTCCTAATGGGAATAGTTTGAATATGGAAAGTAGTTGATTTTTTGAAGGTGTGCAATATAGTTTGAATACGAAAAGAATTCGTTCATTTAGAGTCCATCAATTAAGAGTAGAAAATGTAAAAAATGGAACTACGAATTTTTTAGGCTGGTAACACCAAATTAACTGTCAAATATTCATTTAACCTTTTCTACGCGTCAAAAATATGTATCACTTCGTTCACACGCGGGGCTATTTATCATTAATCTAATTTATGGCTTTAAACAATAATCACTCATGGATTTTAATATTTGTTTTAAAAAATAAGTCAATTATGTCTTAAAGTATTTTTTCAAGTGTAAATAAACATTCCGATTATCAATGGGACTCTATAAATCTTCGACGCTTATCTCAGTAGTGTAATGAATACGTTTGAGTCGGGCGGCCATATTAATATCTCAAGGTCAACACAATAAGCACGTCAACATACCGGAGTACAGCTCTTCAACTGTGGTGCGATGTCTCGATTGGCTAGATGCATGAAATATTGACACACTTCAAAAGGGTCGTATAATAAAAACAACTGCAGCTTCACAATTGTCATCTTCGTCACTTTCACTAAGTTCGAAATCTAAATCTATTTCTAAAGTTGCACTAATTATTTCGTCGTCATTAAGACTACGACCCGACATTTTGTATGTCGGTAATAAAAATTATTTCAATTATTGATAAAAAGTTAAACGTCTACAACTTTTCGTAAAGAGTTATAAAATCACTACACTTGATTGCCAACTAAAAACACTCTTAATCATTTATTTTTATTTGAAAATAATCTAACACTGATGAAATTTTATATTTCTACCACAGTTTGAAAGTATCTTTAGTATATTTATAAAAAACTTATTTTTAAATATGATAAATCAGATAAATGTCCACAGTAATCACGATAGTTTGCATCAACGAAAAAGCAAACAATAATTCGATATGGGGTCGTCCATTAATCACGTGACGTTTTTTTAGCAAATTTTTAACCCCCCCCCCCCCTGGTGATATGTGGTGAGGTTTTAGACAACCCCCCCCCCCCCAAAATCACTTGTATTTTTTTTAGTACATAGTATTTTGAAATTTTCAGAATATTATCACGAAAAATAAATACACGTGATATCTCATTTTACCCCCCCCCCCCCCCTCGTGATATTTCGTGATTTTTTCCGAACCCCCCCCCCCCCTTTCGAGCCTCACGTGATTAATGGACGACCCCTATGATAATGTATTACTCGGCGAGCGTCTTCGCTTGAGAATCTTACGAGTGCTTATGAGAGGCGCCTGCACAATAGCGTGTGAAAAGACGCGGGAAGAATTCAAACTGATTCAATTTTCGCTCTGAGTTGGGAGGTCCCTTCAAACCTCTGTAACTCTGATTAGGATACGTATTAGTATTGTCAGTAGGGTAAAGTTTTGAGAATTTTTAGGAGTATAAATTTTACCATATTCAAGTATGTTTCGTATACATAACGCCGGAGAAACTTCGCGGCGCACAGACACGCCGCCCGCGTACAAGGCATGTACGGGGCGGCGCAGTGGTGCACTTCCCGCAGGGAAAGGGTTAAAGAGCAATGACACTGAAAATACAGATCAGTAAAAATGACATTTTAAAAATATTTTTTTGTTCTTAAAGAAAAAAAAAAAAAATCGAAGAATGTTGAAGATGTTGTTAAGGTACCTACTTATGACATAAATTTGATTAAATGGTTTTTTACAAAGTGATTTCTTTTAATTTTATGTAACATATTTTAATTTAAAAGTAGGTAGAACCGAAGAAACAGAAATGGTGAGGAGTTCAGTTAGAGGAGTTAGTTAACACAAAATTGCAAACGTAAAATATACCTAAGTATATGCAATTCTAATTTTGAGATTAGTGGATATCGAAATTGCAATAAAAAAATATTTTTCCTAATTTTGTGTTTTTGAATTTTTACAAAAAATGTAGGTTTCACAGCTTCACATTGCCACCATGTGTTATATTTTTAGAATTGCCATTTGAACTACAGTGGCGCCCTCCTATGTTTTCTACTCTTATTTGACAGACTGTGGTTGATTTTTTGAATGTGTACAGAGTATTATTAAATTGAACAGTTAGTAAATAAGGGAATATTCATAGAAAGTATAATTATGTATACAGGATGTTAAGGGACGTACTTGACTTACTTTAACCACTGATCCCTGACATCATTTGAAGTAAAAAATGTTAATGAAATTTTTGGTCTCCGGTGACATTTTTGACGAGTTTTTTTTTTTTTGTTTTTTAAATTTTTTTCTTCAAATTTTTTTTTTTACAAAATCAAAAAAAATAATTTCTTCTGCATGTCTGTTGTTATTAAATATTGCCGACTTTGAAAATCTGATATATTTGATGTAACTGTCTTTAAGATTTTTAGTAATTTGATAATGTTTGTTCTAGCCACCTGGATAGCAGGTTCACCCTCCTGGGCTCGGGAGTGCTGTACATCAGCTCTGTGAAAGAATCCGACGCAGGGACGTACCAGTGCCGGGCGGACAACAGAGAAGATTCATTGGACGCCACCGCTATACTCGACGTTCAGGTAAAGTTGTTCTTTCTAACTCTCAAATACCTGGCAACAAAAGCCTTAATTTATTAATATTTATCGTTCAATAATGGCTTGCTTGGCACCAACAGATATTAAATTCAAATGATATGATCAGAACTGCGACAAAACAGAACATGATAAAAGAATAGGTGGTTTAGGTTGGTTTAGGTTTATTGTTTATTGATGAAATGGAAACGAGCGACACTAAAAAGAGACAAACACATACATCTGCAGGATTTAGCCTGCGAGAGAATGAGATAGATTAATCGGTGTCCTCTTTGTGCGGTGCTTCTGGGCATAAAATGAAAAATAATTTTTAAACTTGATAACAATATTATCCTACTTCCTACTTATATTATAAAGGCGAAAGTTTGTATGGATGTATGTTTGTTACTCTTTCACGCGAAAACTACTGAATGGATTTTATTGAAACTTTACAATAACAAAGCTCTTACATAAAAATAGGCTACAGGCTATAGCTTAGAACTCTGGCATTATGAAATTTATATACAAAAATTGCAATAGGTGGCACGCGAGCTGAAAAATGAATGTAACATGTATGGAGAGGGGGTTAGGGGGGGGGATAGGATGTGGGGGCAGGGCGAAGGGGGGGGAGGGGAGATGGGGGAGGGCGGAATGTGGAGGGAGAGGGTGAGGGGGGATTTGTGGGGAGAGGGGGTGGGGGAAGAGGGTTGAGAGGGGGCGGGGAGAGGAGGAGGGGGGGGATTGGAGTGGGATAGGGAAGGTGAACCCCCCTAATACTATGCGAGCGAAGCCGGGGGCAAAAGCTAGTAATAAATAAACCTTACAATTATCCTACTCCTGCATTCCTCTGCATTCGTCTCATTCTCTCCAAGTTTAGTTTTCTGAAGATTTCTCTGTGTGAACTGCATACATGTTTTTTTTTTTTTACATTAGCTCCACACAAGAGGCCCTGAGGAAAATAATTCCCCCCAGAGCCTATGTCATCTTTGGGGATGTTGTGTGGAGGGTCTTTTTAGAAAAGGAAGCAGACGAAGTTCTGGGAAGGAAAAATGTATGGGGGTGGGTAGGAATCTGGGGGCCAGTGTGTCCAGGAGTAACAGACATGAATACAACCCTCCCACTGCGGTGCAAGGCGATGTACCGAGAGAGTCCTACTGGAGAGCTTAAAAACTCTCCCTCAACCAGTCTCTCCTTATCCGGCCTGTTGCGCAGATGGTGGGCAGATGCATGTGCCGCCAAGACCCGGACAACCTTCACCTCGTGAACCCGGGCATCCCGGCTAAGTCACCGAACATAGCGAGTCCAAATTGGGATGAGCTGTTGCAGAGGTGCTTGTTATCCAATAAAAGGTTCCCGGGACGGCGTTACCCACACCCGCCTCCCAAGTTGTTTGTTCTTTATAGCTAATTTTATTACCACCTCTTTAGCACTCTTCGCATTAACTAACTTAGCAGAATTGAAATGGTTATATAACTCTTAATTTTGTTTGTTGTTAGGTTCCGCCGCGGTTTATAAAGCGCCCCCTGGACGTGACGGCAACGGAGCGTCAGGACCTGGAGCTGGAGTGCCAAGTGTACGGCCGGCCCGAGCCCACGGTGCGCTGGCTCAAGAACGGCGAGGTCATCACGCCCAACAACCACGACATGGCGCTTGTTGGGGGGTCAGTACAACTTTACATTATCATATTATTATTATTTAAACACTATACAACTGCTAAACCTGTTGTTTAGTGTTGAAATAGCTTTGGGACTTCTCCATATATCCCAAGGTCCTGTTTAATGTATTGTCATCTACCATTATCCCTCTCCTTTCCTCACAAAGCCTTACTTGGGAAGCAGAATAGAAGGAGATGACTAAAAACACTGCCCACCTTTGCCATTTATAACATGTTACATACATGTGATAAGAATATCAACATGTTAGTTGAAATATTGTCGCGATCGTGATCACGCCAGTTATTGAAACTCTAAAGTCGCTCTCAAATATGTTTTATATGTTAACCACCGGGTGTAAGTGACCAGTGAACGAAGGAATAGAATCATCAAACATTTGAAGGTAAGGCTTTCTGACGTCTTTTTTCCCAGTAAAAAACGCAATTGAATGTTCTTTGTTTTGTCAAGTGTTTTACAGTCTATTTAAGTTGCTAATCGGGCACTAAACATCTGTACAAATCGCAAGGGCGCCCCACGGTTGGATTTGGCTGCAATCTGTTCTGGAGCCCCAAAATACCTGAAAAAAACTCACGACTCTGTTCAGAATGCTCCTATCTTAACCCCTCCGAATTTTCGAGAATATTAGCTTTTGGTGTCTTAAACGAAATGACATTTTACGAAAACTTTTAGTTATAACCGCTTCACAATTAAAGCTCTATAAATGAAACATTTCTGAACGTAGCCGAATAGTAAAAACTGTTTTAGAAAGGTTACAAAATAGGCTTTCAAATTATTATATTACAAATAAATATTAGCATTTGTAAATATTAAAATTTAGAACGCAAACATTAAAAATGGGTAAAAATGACTCACGTGATGTTTTTATGTGAAAACGGTACTAAAATCACAGATTATGCAAACAACAATACTTATTCTATTGTATATATGTGTAATAAACACTTTTGTCACCTCACTTTTTTATCATTTCATATAAAAATATTTAATAAAAACTTAAAATGTGGAGCGCAGTGGAGCTGCCGGTAGCAAATTTGCGCGGGTAAATATTTTTGTCAACTACACGATTGACAGCTGATTCCTGTTATGTATTTCCATAGACAACTTGATAGAAATGTGCAGCTTGATCTACTATCGACCTTTGACTTTTTGTTTTAGGGATGTAACTAAAACAATAACGGAGTTATAACGATTTCTATGGAAACACACGCGCTGACGTATAAACACGCTTATTGTACTTGACTGCTGTCCTATTTTTAACGCTTATATCTGCTTACGTTGCGGAGGGGTTAAGTGGGAATAACGAGAGAAAACCGGAAGTATGTCATTTTTAAATCAAATTTTAGACATATTGACTCTTTTCCACAAAAAAATATAAATTGATTTCGAAAGATTGTTCTTTTATCTAATAAAGGTATGTTTTAAATTTCGAGAAAAAATGATAATTTTTAGTATAATAAGGTTTTACCATAGTTCGTTGGCAGATTTGTTAAATTTTCAAACAAAATTTTGTATTACACAACACACATTTCAAATCATATAATGCAGTAAATTAAATCAATAAATTTTATCAGTGAAAGCTACGTTTCAGAATTTTAATTTTAGTTTAAATAAAATCATTAAAAAAAATAAAATACTTCAGTTTGTCTATTTATTTACGGTCTTACAAACTAATATATTTAAGAATTTTTTACATTCATATTTTGCTTAGACATTTTTGAAAAATTATAAATACTTGTGATCAAAAAATAATTACGAAAAGTACATAATTTTAATAGTGTTATCATCACGCCTTTCAGCATTTTTTTGATGTAGGTATAAATTAAAGCAAATTTTGAATGAAATAAAATCGATATTGAGTTATAATTTTTAAAAGCTGGTATGGAGAATAACTAATCTTTCTCATTGGAAACGCCCTGTACGATCATAAGAACATCTTTCGACGAAATTTGGATTCTCGGCTGCTGGCTGGTTAAAGACCCTGATGTCGGGTAGGAATGGTGTCCTTGTTCTACTGGTGTTTCAATGGAAGATGCTCCGAGGAACTAGCGTCATTGACTCGGCACCGGTGCATAGTCGGGAAACACACCAAACACGCGCCCAACATATGATGTACACGTTTTACATTTGTCACATGAGAACAGGTCATTTCTACGACTCATTCTTGAGTTCAAAGGCTCATTTGTAGAACGATTTGCCGTCCTGAGTTTCCTCCCTCCTACAACATGGGTCTCTTCAAGATCCATTTTCACTCCTTCCTCTCCTCTAAAAGACCCTCCACAGCATCCACAAAGATGAAAGACCCTGAGGGAAATTATTTTCTTGAGTTATAGGAAAAAAAAAAAATTAGGTTACGAAGAGTTACTGGACTCGACGGTCACCTACCACCAATTCCATTGTTTGACTAAATAATGCTGATGACCCTTCATCTTTATTCCAGTTACAACTTGAGGATACAGGGTCTGATGCCCGTGGATGTCGGCATCTTCCAGTGTGTGGCTTCCAACGGAGCGGGGAACATCCAGGCATCTGCTCAGCTCACAGTGCTCACTGCCGGTAAGTCTGTCTGCCGGGGTAGATGATACTAATTTTAAATCATTCATCATTCATGGGACGCAATTGCAATCCGGACGTCTATTGACATTTATAGATTATAGAAAGAAGGGAGATGGGCCATGTGCAGTCACTCGTAGTGCTTCCATGCCACATTTCCCTTTGTCTCTGTCATCTACGCTATAGATTAGCCAGCATATTTTCATGATAAAATCAATGAAATAAAAATTTTCTATTACATTTTGCAGCATGACCGATGTTTGTAATTATCTGACCAATTCTATCTGTAATAATTCATTTTGGTCTTGGAGCTACCCTTTTTTTTTACATACTTTATAGCTCAGTGGCTTGTGATGAAATTTAAGTTATAAGTGCTTTTTAATTATAATTATTTATACAGGTTTTATAATGTTTTTATTTGTTATTTTTAATTTTTGTTTTTATTTCTTTCTTTTTAACCCTTTACTTTCTTCAAATCCCACAATCCTTTTTATTTCTATCCTCTCCCATTCGGTGTTGTTTTGTGTTTATATAATTTTGCATCTTTTTTATTTTTCATATTTTTACCACTTGTATAACTACAATGTACACCTCTCTTTGAAAAATCTGTCAAAAATGTTTAGCAGTTGAAAGTACACTATTAAAACGTCCGAAAAATATAAAAAACCCAAAAGGCCACAAGCGGAAAATGCCGAATTCCGAACCGTTTGAAAATCAATTTTTTTCCGACAATCCCGATACGTCGCAGAGCGAAAAGACTCCAAAGCGCAACATCGAGCAAGCGCACAATAATAAAGCGCCGTTGCATCAAAACTACGACGTATCCGGCCAACCATTCGACGCAAAGTTCATATTGACCTCGTTAAAAAGCAGCGACACAAATAACCCCAATCCGTACATGCCGAAAATAAATGGTGGCAAGCGAGAAATGTCGTCAAACGCCGACAGTTCTAACAATAATAATAATTTGGATTCCTTATCGCTTAACGCGTTTGATGAATCATTGAGTGAAAGCGACGTGTTGGGGAAAGTCTCGCTAGCTTACACATCGACCCCTTCGAGCATTTTGAATCTGACGCAGTTTGGCTCCCTGTCCTCTCTAACAAACCATCCCCTCGCTCGTCCCACTAACGCAGGCTCCTCGGCTGACTACGACGATGCGGCAACGTCGGTGGAGGGGCGGAAGATCCCCTCGGAGCCACTGGAGTTCACGGCGCCCATCGTGAAGGCGATATTCGTGGCACTAAGTTGGAGGGAGCCCATGACGACCAATGGTGACATCTTGGCTTATTCTGTCATCTACAAAGTGAAGGGTTCAGTGAGGTAAGTCGTAAACTTTTATATTTTATTTAAAAATGCTACACGTTGCTGAATGTGCGTGAATACTGCACAACTGCAAATTGAACTATTTTTATGAGAATCTTTAAAATGTGTGAAACTTATTTAGTATACTAATTTTAACCATCCCTAAAGGCCCGTATAGACTAGGCTAGTAGTTTTCTAGGCTAGTAGCAAGTGACTCGCCACTTGACTGACCAAAATGCTACTACTTACTACTAAATTAAAGGTGTTCGGACACGTTTAGTTACTAAAATATTTGCTACTCGACTAAACGTACGGGCCATTATAGTGCTAGAAAATCCCTCAAGTTCCAGTGCTGTGTATTCAGTACACACTTTACACATTTAGAACTTTGTCATTTTTGAGTTGAATAAAAATGAATGGTTTACATTTATTACTAACAAAACATAATATTATGTGATAGTGTTGGAAACATCCTACATGCTAAATCCATTACAGCCGCAGACCGCCGGCTACTATTGACAACCGCTCATCATGGAACTGTGAGCGAAACACTGTACCCCTCTTGCTCAAAGGAGCATGTGTCCCACCTCCTAAAAAACAGTGCCTCCTGGTATACCGGTCGCCTTGAGACAAAATTACTCCTGGTTGGGGTGGTACATTCATATCTTACCGTTTCTCTGGCTACAATACTGCTGTGGTAAATAAAAACACAGTGTCTTCCTTGATAGTTTCAAGTTTTGTTTTTGTTTGTAATGTCA
Organism: Limnephilus rhombicus; assembly: GCA_929108145.2. Taxonomy (NCBI): domain Eukaryota; kingdom Metazoa; phylum Arthropoda; class Insecta; order Trichoptera; family Limnephilidae; genus Limnephilus; species Limnephilus rhombicus. Next base: position 29,347,362 of record OV815296.1, read on the forward strand.
TAGACCACAGTGCCCTCCTTTTTCACATACTTGTAAACTTCGATTTTTTGAGAATAAAAAACTCATCCATAAGTGATTTTTTTCATAAATTCAAATATCTTTTTGGTTTTTTAGAGAGCGAATAATAAATACCACAAGAGGCGACGTCTACAAGATGAGCATCCCGTCCCTGCAACCCAACACAGCCTACCACTTCAGAGCGCTGGCCTATAACCGCAACGGGGCTGGCCTCAGCACGCAAGTACTGGAGATCAGCACCCAGTCGGAGGAGCTGTCCCTGGGAGCACCGCGCGACCTCCGGGTCATACCTGCAGGGCCCACCGCCCTGCAGGTGTCGTGGGCTGCCCCGCAACCGGTGCCCGGAGCAAAGGTGACGCTCGACAAGTATGAGCTTCTGTGGGCTGAGGTAATTATTACATTGTTATTGATGCGGGCATTGCAATAGTGAAATAGGTTAATAACTGTAGTACACAAATTCTGCGATTGACTGGTCATACCAAAAAACATCAGATTGCAGAGGTAGACCGAGGAAGAAGTGGAACTAGGTCTCATACACACTCTCCTGTTATTCTTTTTAAAATGTAAAAATAGATGTGGTCCCAGTGGAGAGTCTTGGGGGACTCCAGAAAAGCACATAAAAGATTACAATTTAAATACAGGCAAGTATGGGGGAACAAATCCCCAATTGTATTTATTGTGGAAGTGGGTTGACCGGGTGGAATGATTGCCGGATGACAGGACATCAAAAGTCATTAGATTGCAAAGATAGATCGAGGAAGAGGTGGATTGACTTTAGAGCAGGATTTTTCGAAAAATCCATTAAAAATTTCGAGCCCCACAGGGCCATGAGAGATCCCAGAAAACCTTCAAGCAAAAAGTGTTATGAATTCGAAAATTTTAAAGCAAAAATATCATATTTTGTAATTATGTACTTTTACACACAAGACTGTCTGAAACATTGGCCAAAGGAAAAGGAAGCGAAACGCCGTATTTTTTTTGGTCCCCACTCTCTCATGAAAATAAACACACATTATTACCTGTCCTAATTATTAACTTCTATTATAGTCTGACTCTCCGGAAGAGCGCTCCGTCAACACCTCGGAGCTGACATACCGCCTGACAGACCTGCACCCTTTCACAGAATATGCCGTGCGCGTGGTGGCGCACTCGGCCGGCTCAAGCCCCGGTGATGGCGGCAGTCCAGGCAGCAGCGGCAGCCTCTCGGAGCAGGTGGTAGTTCGAACGCCGGGGGATGCGCCCAGTAGTGCGCCACTTAATCTGACCCTGCAGCCGCAGACCAGCTCGGTGAGCACAGTTTTTTCTTCATTTTTTAATTTTTTGATGAAGACATAATAATAGAGCCAATACTTGGTATTAATTTATTTAGTGTTATTTGTTTATTTTATTTTAAGTTATTTCTTTATTTTTCAGTTCTGTTAGTGTATTCTTTTTACATGGCATACAGAGTATTGTACCCATCTCTCTGTTCAGCTGTAATAAATAATGTATATTTTCTTATAAGAAATTAAAATACAAGTGGTCCCAGGAGAGAGCCTTGGGGGACCCCAAAAAATCACATAAAAGATAACAATTTAAGTGTGGGCAAGATTGGAGGTACAATCACCAAAAACGAACGGATTTGCAAAATGGGCAAGAATTTGGGTAGAATCACAGAATCATAATTCCAAAGTGGGGTGGAGTCAAAGTCAAACAAAATTAAAAATTGCTTGTATTTAAAAAAAATAATGATAAGAATAATTGAAATTGGTTTGAAATAAAATAATCTGATAGAATCAAGGACCAGAAAAGGGGCCGTAATGAATTCAAAATGATATCTGTAAACTAATGGTTGGTAATATTCCAGACGGTCCTGGTGATCTGGGAAGCGCCCCCACCCGAGTCCCGCAATGGAGACATCACGGGCTACAAGGTGCGCTACCGGCCCCACGCCGGGCGCTCCAAGACACAGCTGCTCACCACGCCCGCAGACATCCGTAGCGTCACCCTCAACAACCTGGACCGCATGGCCACCTATCAGGTATTGATCTTATTCCAACAAGTGTCCGGGAGTAGGTTGGAAGGTTGATTCTGTTGACGGCCTTATCTGGCACCTCATTAAAACCAAGCAGAAACGGACAGTCCGTTTGATATATATTAACAAACAGATTTCAATCTTTGGAGCACAGGCATCAGGTGAGAAAGCTGTCCTTGTTCTAACGGAAGATGCTCCGAGGAATAAGCATCATTGATCCCTTCGGCATTGGTGCATAGTCAGGAAACATGCCACACGGTTGACATTTATCACATCAGTTCGGACTTTTTTTTTACATTAGCTCCACACAGGAGGCTTTGAGGAAAAAAAATTCCCTCAAGACCTATGTCACCTTTGGGGATGCTGTGTGGAGGGTCTTTTTAGAAAAAAGAAGGGAGGAAGATCTGGGAAGGAAAAAGGTATGAGGTAGGAATCTGGGGGTCAATGTGTCCAGGAGTGACAGACATATGAATCCCCATCTCCCCCACTGTGGCGCAAGACGATGGGTCTTCTACGACTCGTTCTTGAATTTAACAGCTTGGCTGTGGAACGATTTGCCGGCCTCTGTGTTTTCTCCCCCCTACAACATGCGCCTCTTCAAGACCCACTTCTTGACTTCTTTCTCTTCTCAAAAAGACCGTCCAAGAAAAAAAAACTTTGATTTATCATCACATCGACGACCATCGCGAGTTTGAATTTTTTGACATATGCAACTTTAAATAACTGTCCCCGTTTGCCATCGACACTCGGCTCGTCAGTGTTTATTCAAATTTTAATTATGATCAGCAAAATTTGTCAACCAACGTTGATGGGTTTAGAATGAAATAAAATGAATTATAGCAACAACAAATATATTCTCTCTAAATTATCACTTGAGTTGTTTCGTTACTTGTCTTGTTACTAAATATTTTGGTATAATTGCAGGTGCGTGTTTGTGCTTTCAACGTGAATGGCACGGGACCCTTTACAGAATGGCAAAGTGTGGACACACTGCAGAACGATCTGGACGAGAGCCAAGTCCCTGCAGAACCCAGTCCTCTAAATAGTAAGCAGCATTTTTCTAAGGAATTCATTTCATAGGTATAATATCTCACAAAATGGTTTTGTTTTTTTGTACTTTAGCTCTACACAGAATGCTCTGAAGAAAGTAATGCGCCCTGGACCTGTCATCTTTGGGGATGTTGTGTGGTGGGTCTTTTTACGAAAGGAAGGAGGATGTTCTGAGAAGGAAAAAGGTATGAGAGTGGTAGGAATTGGGGGTCAGTATGTCCAAGAGTGATGGACGAATCCCACTGCGGTACAAGGCGATGTTCCGAGAGAGCTCTGCTGGAGAGGAAAAAAGCAATCAAGACACATCCACCGCTAAGACCCGGGCAAAGCTCACCCCATGAACCTGGGCACCCCTACTAAGTCACCAAATAAGTTGACCTATGACAGGGTGTTGGTTATCCAATAAATTATAAATATTCCCGGGGCAGTGGTACCCATATCCTCCTTCCAAATTGATAAATGTATGTTTTGAATGTGCCTGACGGTCACAACGGGTATAAATTTTGTTATGGTATTGTTTGTAATGTCATATTGTTATGTGCGTGGGTTATATTTTAAAGGGAAAAGTAACGTTGAGCCTTGGTCGGGCTCGGGTGTATTCTGCCAGTCAACTTTGATTTCTTCTCAGGAAATCTTGGACGCCAAACCCAGTCTAATGTCTGGGTATGTCAACTAGCGGAGATCACGGTACTCAATTCTCAGAGTGTGGGTCATGGTTTTATAACATTCCTGAAAAGGCTGCACAAGGAATTCTACATAATAAAACACAGAGTAGAGTTGACAATCGGTACACTGTATTGAAATTATAAAATATAATAAAACAAATTGGATGGACTCACCCCGGGACCAATGTCGTAATCTATGCTATTCCTAGCTACACTAATTAAGTTTTACTGCCGCCGTTCCCCCGATGTCGCGTGAACCAACACCACCTCCTGGTGGCAAGGGAGGTCCCAACCTCTGCGGCCCAGCATGTGCCTGCGACCTCCACGGCGGTCGCCCGGAAGGGATGATGGACCTGGACCCTCAGAGAAAGGGAGGAGTACCCAAACACTCCTCCAAATTGTATAGGAAGGCTCGACAGCAATCGAGGCTGAGTATCGTTCAACCCTGCGGCAATCTCGGGTTTGTTCCATAAATAAACCCCCGGTGGGAATTCGATGTTTGCCCTGCATTCAATGACAGGCGCGGCGGGTAATTATTTACACCGATCTCTCGGATAAAGAGGTACTTTAAACATAACAATCGAACACCGCCATTAACTCGTGTTCACTTTTGGGGACCCGCGCGAAAACTCACATTTTACGTGAATAATCTTCGAAATTAATATATTTTCTTTTTTAAAAAAACACAACGTGTTTCCTTCCCCCGGATGCAGATGCCCAAAACTTGGATTTCAATCACATCGTATTTAAAACTTAATAATTAAGTGACCGTTGTTTTCACGGCGTACCGCACATTCCGCCGTCAAAACCAGAGTCCGGACACGGAAAAAAACAAACGCCGCCTACCGACGCGTTGAACGAAAACTCCCCCAGCTTTGCCAACCTAACCAATAAAAATGCATTTAAAAAATAGTACCTAACTTACGATTAATACAATCGCTTCATAACATTACCCCCCTTCCCACAAAAATGTTTGCCCTCAAACAAAACTACCAAAAATCTAAACATGCCCTAACTATCTACGTTGGTCCCAAGGAGTACCTGGTAATAAAATAAAAAGAAACAAACAGTAAATGTGAAATGCAAAATACAATTATCAGAAATGAAAAAGAAAAGAAAAATCCTTAAATAATACTCTTTTGACGAATGAGTGCATCGTAACCCCAATCGCGCCTATCCTGTGTGCAGGCCGGATAGTAGGTTTACGATGCAACCATTCTCGAACTTAAAAACTAGTAAACCAATATAACCTAAGAACAACTTCTTGTAAGATGATACGTGAATGGACAACAAGCACCCTCAGCACTGGGAAAAAAAAAATCTGGGTGGTTGTAATATTCACTCTTACCGAGCACTACCATTGACGTATCATCTGGAACAGAACACATAAACTAACTTAAAAGATAAGTCTTAAAATTAAAAAAACATACATTTTTATGATTAAATCACTCCTCCAAATACGTCAAGTTAAATTCTATGCATTAGGCATCACTGTTCCAAACACTATCACTGAATTTATATAGCCTCTCTTAGGCCGAAAATATTTGATGGGTTTACCATCTACACTTCACTGAATTTATATCTTTTAGGATAAAAACTAACCCTCTTTTGGAAGAGTATTCCTAACTAACCTCCTATTCTGGTCCTTGGGTGAATAATATTTAACCAACAACAATTATACATTGTAAAGGTAATTTTAATAGTGTACAACCACCGCATCAGATGGTGCCAAATTATTTTTAATAGTATACAACCAACGCATCGGGTGGTGCCAAATAATTTTTAATAGTATACAACCAACGCATCGGGTGGTGCCAAATAATTTTTAATAGTATACAACCAACTGTTTTAGAAGGTGTCATTTGTTAATAAGATGTGCAGCTATAATTTAGTGCAAGTATACGTCCAACTCTATAGAAGGCGTAATCGGTAAGTAAAGAACAAATTTTATGGTTTTCACTGTAAACCGTTGTTCAACCATATAGTACATAATAACAATGTTATAAGTCTCTCAGGACAATAATAACAGAATACATCCAAAATCTTATACAAATATAATTGATTCTACTTCCTATGTTGGCTTAAAATGTGGAAGGATATGTGATACCATATCGTCCCACATTATAAAATCTCAAAAAAAAAAAATCTTATAAACCAGGTGGGCATTACAAAACATTTTCTGTAACTAATAAAAACAAAATTAAAACGCTTTTGCAAAAGCTGAGGCTTAGCTGACGCAGCCTATGTTTATAGAGTAAAACAATATTTTGACAATTTACCAATAAAACAGAAGAAGAGCGAGAAAAAAAAATACTTTGAATTTTAGCAATTACTTGCGTAACCTGACAAAATAAGGTCTAATAGTGTCAATGCACTGACGGTGAATAACAATAATTCTTCATTTAAAATCACTTAGAAAACAAAGAGATACAATCCCTGCGTCTCTGTGTTTTCTATGTAATCTGGAACAACAAATAATGACATTATCAAAAGCATGAACATAACTCAAAAAAAAAAGGTATGCCTGAAACTCGCAGAGATAGTGTGCGGATATGCCCGCGTATTTCAGGATACAAGACTTACAACTAATAATCCTAACTTAATCATCTGTTCAGCCGACATCTGAATTTGCGTCTGTTTTAGCGTTAATACTATGACAATTTATACATACACTTGCAGATATATAGTTTTAAATACATTCTCAACTCGAGCATTAGCACCAGAGTTGAGGATTTTATTGTAAGAAACAAACCAGCATCATCATTACCAATGTCAAACTTACAAAACACCCCCCGTGAAGTAATTACCCCATATCCGTAGAAATGAGCCTATGACAGGACTAATGACTGTCTGAACGCATGGAATCTCCATCTCGGTTGATCAGGCCGGATGAAGTTCTGTGCATTGTAAAAAAAATAAGAGAAAAAGAATAGTATAAAATTCCTCAAATCCAACAGTCCCCGAGAAAGATGGCCAGACTTTCTAAGGTACTGAAGAGGAGGGACTACATAGGTATGTTGTCCAATTTGACGATATCCTTTACATGAAAGTCGCCAGACACTTTACCATTCAAGTCTGCCAAGGTATACACTAAGTCCGATTTTTTTTTTATTATTACATTTTGCACGAATCGTGGGGACAATTTTTGAGAAAAGTAATTTAACGCGTTAGACTGAACAAAGTTTCGTCTCCACACGACGTCACCAACTTGATAAGTGACGTTTTTCCTACGCAAATTGTAGTGGTTAGCCCCCTTTTTGTATGCCTTGAGTAGAGCATCTGAAACTTGTTCATACACGTTTGCCAAACCTTGCAGCTTTTGTGCATATGTGGAAGGCGAAGCTTCCTTTTGCGCGTCGCTATCCCTATCATGAATAGGGTTACGGTGCAAATCCCCATCAAGTATCTGCTCACGGCCGTGCATTAGGAAATACGGTGTGAAGTTTGTCGCGCAATTGACAGTGTTATTCATCGCGGACTGAACCTGGGGCAAAAATTTTGACCAGTTACGATGGTCTGATTCGACCAAAATTGATAAAGCAGTACCTAATGTCTGGTTATACCTCTCAACCACGTTGTTCTGTGGGGTATACAGAGAGTTGTAAAACGGAGGTGGTATATTGTAACTTTGTAGTAGTTCTTTAAACTCCCGTGAGATGAACTGGCGACCGTTATCGCACACTATCGTACGAGGCACCCCGTGAACCAGGAAAACGTTCTCTTCCAAATTTTTAACTATGCTTTTCGCGGAGCCGTTGCGCAGCGGAAATAACCAAGTGAATTTGGAAAAAACGTCAACGCATGTCAATATTACCGTAAAGCCGGAGTAACTCCGCGGTAAAGGACCTACTAAATCTAAAGACAGCATTTGCATAGGTCTAGTGACACGTTTAGGGTTTGAGGATATTCCATTAGGAGGTGCCGTGCTTATCTTATGGGCTTTACAAGTTTGGCAACGATTTACAAATTCCTTGACATCTTTATACATGTTCGGCCAGTAATACCTAAGTTGAAGCTTTTTATAGGTTTTGAAGACCCCTGGGTGACAGGCGCGCGCGGAGTCATGGGAGTCTGAAATAATATTTTTCCTATCCTCTTGAGGAATTACCCGTTTCCATGCGGTGTCCTCGCATAAGTCCAACTGGGTTTTTGTGTGACGATACAACTCGTTGTCTTTAATTTGGAAGTTCTGAAATCGTTGAGGGAATTCCTGACAACCTTTCCAAGCATTTAGATACCATTTATCAGTGGTATCACTAAGGTTAGATCCCGATATAAGAGCTACATCCATACGCGAAAGGACGTCCGGTACAATATGTTGAGTTCCCTTACGGTGAACAACATCAAAGGAAAATTGCGATAACCGTGAGCTCCATCGTGCAAGACGGCCACTAGGATTAGATAACGAACCTAACCACTTTAAACTTGAATGATCAGTAACAACTGTGAAATGCGCTCCTTCAATGTAAGGTCTAAAGTGCGTTACTGAATCCAATACTGCTAATAGTTCACGCTCTGTAATTCCGTAGTTGCGTTCGTGAGTATTTAAACACCTTGAATAATATGCAATCGGGTGCTCCAGCCCATCAATGGTCTGAATTAAAACTCCGCCAATTCCACCGGAGCTGGCGTCGCAGTGTATCGCGAAAGGTTTTGAGAAATCCGGGCAACTTAAAACCGGAGCTGATGTCAATGCTTTTTTCAACACGTTAAAAGCCGTCTCGGCCTCTGGAGACCAAGCAAAGTTGCTGATTCCTTTTTTCGAACCAGTGAGTCTTGTAAGAGGGGCGGCAATGCTCGAGAAACCCTTTATGAATCTTCTGAAGTAACCACATAATCCAATGAAGGCTCGGATTTGCTTTGCGTTCTTGGGTACCGGGAAGTTTTTTATACTGTCTATCTTTATGGGGTCTGTACGAAGACCTTGCGAGTCAACCATGTACCCGAGGTATTTGAGCTCGGCTTTGCAGAACTCCGATTTTTTCAGATTTATGGTTAGACCTGCGTCTCGTAGTCGTTCATAGACACGGTTCAATAAGCAAAGATGTGATTCTAAGTCTTCTGATACCAAGATCAGGTCGTCTAAATAACAGAAGGCATTGTCGTCAAATTCTGGACCGAACAAAGCGTCGGCCAGTCTTTGCAGCTCACTTGGTGCGTTTTTAAGTCCGAAGGGCATCCGGGTGAATTCAAACAATCCACGACCGGGTACAACGAACGCTGTCTTCTGACAGGAGTCCTTATCTAATGCAATTTGCCAAAAGGCTTTAGATAAGTCTATAGACGAGATGTATCGGGCACCGCCTAGCTTGTCTAGGATCCTTGTTATGTATGGTAATGGATAGGAATCGCGTGTTGTAACATTGTTAATTTTCCTGGAGTCCAGACAAAAACGACCCGTTCCGTCTTTTTTTTGTACTATGAGCACTGGACTCGACCATGGAGATCGCGAAGGACGGATGACTCCAAGTTTTAACATCTCATCTACTTCTGCGTCAAGTTGACGTTGTCTTGCCGGAGACAGTGGGAAATAACGTTGTTTAATAGGCGGACCTGTTGTATGTATTTTGTGTTGGACTAGATGAGTCAACCCTAATCCCTTCTTTTCGTAAGAAATGGATTCGAATTTTTTGACAATGTCCGAAAGGGCTTTGTTTTCCGAATTTGTTAGAGAAGAGGCAGGCCGAATTGCTCTCACCTCATTGATTTGACCTTTTTGTTGAGGTACGCGAACTTTTGAGAACAGTTCCGGCGCGATCCGAAACTGTTTCCAGAAGTTCACCCCCAATACGAAATTAGGTGTTAACGTTGGAATGACGTAAAAGATAACTTCTCTTGTGGTTGAATTGTACGTCACCGGCAAAGTTAAATACCCTAAAACAGGCTGGCTGGTACCGTCTGCTGTCGTAACGCTAAAATCTGTTTTTACTAATTCTACTCCTAACTCTAAAAAAAATCTTATAACTATCCCCCCCTAAACAAGACAAGGAAGCACCACTGTCTAGCAGTGCTTTAAAATTATTATTTAGAATAAAAATGTCGGCATAAGGACGCTCATCCTCTGTACTAACCTTCTCCTGTGGCAGTGCGTCCACCGCTTGAGGAGACGGGCTAGAAAGGAATTGTTGCACTAGGCGGAGCCAACGCTTCCACTCCCTCTTTCTTTGTGCACAAGAAGGGGCGCGGTAAGATTGACTCGTTTCTAGTTTTTTGGATCATTGGTATGTTTCTTATTGTTAATACTACTAACATGCGGTTTCCTATTGTCGCTATCTTTTTTCCAACAATTTGTTAATGAATGACCTTTGATCTTGCAATAAGTACAAACAAGAGATTTATTTTGTTGATTTGTTATATCCTGTTTAGCAAAATTATTCGTATTATTCACCATAGGTCTTGAATTCCTAGAAGGGTTAAAATTATTATTATTGTTATTATTATTGAATGACCTGTAATTGTTTGTATTAGTGAAAGGCTTATTGTAACTATTGGGGAACGAGTTAAATTTTTTAAAGTTACTGGGCTTATTTTGAGTGTCAACTAATTTTGGAATTGCTGTGGATGTTGAGGCTTCAGTGTACGACTCGAGTTTAGCAGCGCACCTCGTAAGTTCCTCAAACGAACAAAAGTCTCTGGATGACAGCAAATTAGCATACATAGGCAACAATGCTTTCATGGCTACCCGCAAAAGTTTAACCTCAGGAATTTTGCAATCCAATTTATTGTTAAGCGCTTTAAGTCTCAAAGTGAATTCCAAAACTGACATTCCCTTTGGCTGTTTATAATTTAGAATCTCATTTTCCAGATCTAATTGTCTATCCTGTCCCTCGAATTGTTTTATTAATAAGCTGGATAAGTCATCCCATTCTAAGTCTGGACTATAAATTGACCTATACCATAGAAGTGCTAACCCGTCTAAAATTTCACTGAAAGATTTAACTAAGTCTTTGTGTGAAATGTTGCGTGTCCTACAACGCTCTTCGACCAAAAGCAGAAAATCTCTCACGCAGCTTTTACCATCGTACTTGAAATCCCAATTTGTAAGCCCCCGCGATGATGAGTCTTTATAAATAACCTTGGTATGTTTAATAACCGTGACCTTCTCCTCTGTTTCATTGTCAGAATCTAGATCCGAATCACTTTCCTCCCTAACCACATCTAATGATTTCTTCATAGTTTTGTTAAAGGCGCGCGCTTGCGAACGCAACGCTTGGGCAGTGCCCTCCGGTTCGATGGATCGTGAAGTTAATTCCTTTATAAGTTCATCCTTGGATGCATTATTTACATTTGGAATCGGAGTAGACATTGTAACGGTAATGTGATAAGCTTGACACGAAAGAAGAATTGGAAAGAAAGAGAAGAAAATAAAATAAAATTACTTTATTCTTTGTTTTTGATGTTGTTGTTATTGTTATTGCTGTTAATGAACGTTGTAGTTGTACGTTGTTGTTGTTATTGCTATATTTTTTTTTTTTTTAAATGTGTATGTTGCCCATTTAAATGAATATTTTTTTTTAGTTTAATTAAATCAATATGTAAGTAGCTCATTTAAATATAAAAATTTTTGTCCATTTAAATTAATATGTAAGTAGCTCATTTAAATATAAAAAATTTTGTCCATTTAAATTAATATGTAAGCAGCTCATTTAAATAAAATTTAAAACGTCAGTTAGACATTAGTAAATAAACAATTTACACGTATAATTTATAGTAGGTTTTGACAAAACCTTATACAAATTTCCCACTCGAAGCAAAAATGAATTACCCGCATTGTCATTAAAATCTCAATAAATATCTTAAATATTTGAATAATCTTTAATAATCATCCTCCATTCCTATTTAAACACATAATAAATTGATTTGTCTTCGGCTATCAGGTATTTTGACATGTAAACACAACATAAGCCGAAGTCATAGATAAAATGTAACGAGAAACCGTCATAGACAATCCGAGGTATTCTTAGAACAGCTAGCACTGATTAGTTCCGAAAAGAAAAAAATATATAGAGCTCTACCTAGCACATTGTCCATAGTCTATGACCGATTTCTATGCATTCAAACAATAACAATGAAAATGACAATCCATTTTAGGTTATAGGAGGTAGGTATTTCAGATACTATGCATAACTGTGTGGTATTGAAAAAAAAACCAATAAATACGAGATTAATCATTTATAAGGTACCCACAATATTATTACGCATAGTATCTCTTTACGAATTCACGCCGGTAATAGTGCCAGCGAATTGAAATAATGAGATTCGTTGTCATTTCCAAACACCGTCACTGCAATCATAGGTTATGACAGCGACCAAGTATAATAATAACAAACGAAATTAAGACCTCCACTGAACAGATGAATAATAATTTTTTGGGCTCTTTACATTACAGGGCGAAGAAAACATTTTCAGGAATGCTATAAATCGTGACCAGACAGCGTATGGAGCGCCATATTGTTATGATTTATGTATGTAATGTCATATTGTTATGTGCGTGGGTTATATTTTAAAGGGAAAAGTAACGTTGAGCCTTGGTCGGGCTCGGGTGTATTCTGCCAGTCAACTTTGATTTCTTCTCAGGAAATCTTGGACGCCAAACCCAGTCTAATGTCTGGGTATGTCAACTAGCGGAGATCACGGTACTCAATTCTCAGAGTGTGGGTCATGGTTTTATAACATTCCTGAAAAGGCTGCACAAGGAATTCTACATAATAAAACACAGAGTAGAGTTGACAATCGGTACACTGTATTGAAATTATAAAATATAATAAAACAAATTGGATGGACTCACCCCGGGACCAATGTCGTAATCTATGCTATTCCTAGCTACACTAATTAAGTTTTACTGCCGCCGTTCCCCCGATGTCGCGTGAACCAACACCACCTCCTGGTGGCAAGGGAGGTCCCAACCTCTGCGGCCCAGCATGTGCCTGCGACCTCCACGGCGGTCGCCCGGAAGGGATGATGGACCTGGACCCTCAGAGAAAGGGAGGAGTACCCAAACACTCCTCCAAATTGTATAGGAAGGCTCGACAGCAATCGAGGCTGAGTATCGTTCAACCCTGCGGCAATCTCGGGTTTGTTCCATAAATAAACCCCCGGTGGGAATTCGATGTTTGCCCTGCATTCAATGACAGGCGCGGCGGGTAATTATTTACACCGATCTCTCGGATAAAGAGGTACTTTAAACATAACAATCGAACACCGCCATTAACTCGTGTTCACTTTTGGGGACCCGCGCGAAAACTCACATTTTACGTGAATAATCTTCGAAATTAATATATTTTCTTTTTTAAAAAAACACAACGTGTTTCCTTCCCCCGGATGCAGATGCCCAAAACTTGGATTTCAATCACATCGTATTTAAAACTTAATAATTAAGTGACCGTTGTTTTCACGGCGTACCGCACATTCCGCCGTCAAAACCAGAGTCCGGACACGGAAAAAAACAAACGCCGCCTACCGACGCGTTGAACGAAAACTCCCCCAGCTTTGCCAACCTAACCAATAAAAATGCATTTAAAAAATAGTACCTAACTTACGATTAATACAATCGCTTCATAACAATTTTTCACGACCGATAGGCTGATTCCGACACTCTAAAGATTTAATACGAATTCCAACAAATATCATTGTTATTTTTGCAGCTCAAGCAGGTTCCGAGTCCATCTACGTGTCGTGGGCCCCGCCGCTACGCAACCAGAACACCCGTGTGCGCGGTTACATCCTGACGTGGGGCAAGGGCGTGCCGGACATGTTCTTCCACAGTGTGGGCGAACTCATTCGGCACCACACCATCACGGATCTGGGTGAGGAATTAAATACATTCATTTTATAATCTATGCAAATTGCATATTTTGCGAGGTGTTACAGTGGAACCCTCTTAAGAAGTTTTCCAAGGGACCGGAAAAAAACAAACTTCTTAAGCAGGAAAACCTTATGTGTGGGTTTATAAAGGGTTTTACTGTATATCGAAACCTTCCAATATGTAAACACCATCAGTGGCTGGTGTAACCATCGAGTGGCTGGCGTAACAGTGGTTGATGATGACAGTTACACCTACCAACAGCAGACGTCAAGTGTAAATTTGCTCCGTATAAAATAACGAAATAAAGTGCTAAAAGTTATATCAATCAATACAAATCCGTGTAACAGTGATATAACAGTGTTGCGGTAGTATTGGAGTGAATTTCATGTATGTACAGAACTGTTTTAATTAAGTGAAGCTCTTTATAAGAAAGAAGTCTAATAACCGAGATTTTGACAATTTGAATACCCTACCTACATATGAAACACTGTGAGAAATAGTGAAGGTGTTGCGGATTTTGCCCACCAACAGGCGCAAAAATAAACATCCAAGGATACCAGTGAAGGTGTTGCGGATTTTGCCCACCAACAGGCGCAAAAATAAACATCCAAGGTTATTAATCTATTTATTATTCTATTTCAAGGATATTAACCTATTCACTATGGATTTCCAAGTAAAGTCTTTAGAATATATGACAAAAGCAAAGATAATGATAACGGAACTATTAACTATTTTCAATGATCCATCGAATAACTTCACAAAAACTCAAATAGCGAAAGTAACGCCGAAAACGACAGACATATTGGGAACTATTGGAGAAATGGCTGTTACTATGGGAATTGTAGTTGGTGAACTGACTGCATCCAAAAATCAAGCAATTATTCAGCCACAAGTGGAGGAAAAAATAAAGAAACATGAACCAATTGTGATCATTAAACCGAAAAATCAGGATCAGAAGAACAAGAAAACGCAGGATGAATTAAAGAGTCACATAGATCCAATTAATGTGGGCGTGGCCGGAATCCGAAATTTTAAAAAAGGATCAGTCATAGTTGAACTGAAGAACACAGAATCAACAGTAAAAATCCAAAAAGAAATCATCAATAAGCTTGGGGATAGGTATGACATTGATATTCCTAAACCCAAAAATCCAACGGTAAAAGTGATTGGAATTACAGATAAATATACCGCCGAAGAAATTGAAAACAATATAAGGATGCAGAATGATTACATAGATAAAGAAAACTCTAAAATATCAGTCAAATTTATAAAAGAAAACAAAAAAAGTAGTGGATACAATAATTTTACTGTATTCATAGAAGTAGATGGAAAAACACACTCTAAAATGTTAGAAGAAACTAAGATAAATATTGGATGGAACAGATGTGCGGTCTACGATCATCTCTCAGTTCTGAGATGTTTCAACTGCAACGGATATAGACATAAGGCAGGGGACTGTAAAAATAAAAAATCTTGCGGAAGATGTTCAAACGAACATGATACGTCAGAATGTAAGGAAAATATTGACAAAATGAAATGTATTAACTGCAAACTCACAAATGATAAACTTTCATTAAATTTGAACGATAACCATCAGGCATGGAGCAAGGAGTGTCCTATTTACAAAAGAAATATAGAATCAGAGAAGAGAAAAATTGATTTTTTAGGATAAAAAGAAAAGCAACTGTATACTACTTAAATATTGCAAGCCTTTTGGCCCATGTAAATGAAGTTGAATTATTATTGCAAGAAGTCAAACCAGAAATTTTAATGCTAAGTGAAACGTGTATAACCAACGATGTATACAATTCCGAAGTGTCATTTATAGGGTATTCAACTGTAAGATGCGATTCACATAGTCGACATACGGGAGGAGTGATTATGTTCATTAAAGATTGTATATCTTTCAAAATAATATCAAATGAAGTATTTGATGGAAAAAATACGTGGATTCTGGCAATACAAATAACAAAAAACTTGATTAAAGGAACCTACTCTGTATTATACCACTCACCAAACCAAAGCCATTCGAAATTTTTAGATTTCTTCGAAAGTTGGTGTATTAAAAATATGAAAAACCAAGATATGTTTTACATAGCTGGTGACTTTAATATTGATATGAAAGTAAAGAATACCTACAGTAATAGACTCCAAAGTTTAGTGAATGATCTAGGAATGAAACAACTTGTGACAAAACCAACGAGAATATCAAACGCATCAGCAACCATTATTGATTTGGTTATATCAAATCATTTTTACTTGAACGTAAAGGTTGTGGATACACCAAAAATATCAGACCACGAAAACATAATAACACTACTTGAAACGAGTGTAATAAAAAATGAGTCAAGGGAAATTATGTATAGAGATAAAAGGAACTATGATCACTTTAAATTCTGTGAAACTTTAAAAAATGGTATCTCACAAATTACTGAGTCTAATTCGTTAAATGACAAAGCAGAAAATTTCGTCAAAATATTGACGACCGCAATCGATAAAAATATGCCGATAAGGAGGGTTAAATTTAAAAATACTAACAGATGGTATTCGATACCGTTACATAACCTTCAAAAACAGAGAGATAATGCATATAAAGCGGCAAAATTGGAACCATCCAATGAAAAATGGAATGCATATAAAAAAATTCGCAATTTTTATTCAAAACAAATTAAAAAACATAAGTGCGATTACTATAAACAAAAATTAGAAACACAACAGAATGAGCCAAGAAAACTTTGGATAACACTAAAAGAAATCATAAAGGGCAAACAAAAAGAAGTTGTAAAATCGATTGATTTCCCAGATGGAAATGAAGAAGAAATTGAGAATATAGCGACCAAATTTAACAAGCACTTTATATCGAGCATAGATCTTATAAGCGAAAGTATTCCAGAATGTCCTGTTAACAACCTAGACATAGACAGGCCTGTATGCACCGATGAAGAGTTTAAGTTTAAAAATATAGATTTACCATACTTAAAAAGAGTCTTAAGTAACATGAAATCGAAAGAATCTCCAGACGGTATAACAATAAATATAATCAAAGACGCCATTAATGTTATTGGCGAATCGATGGTCCAAATTATCAATGAATCTCTGAATAGTGGAGTATTTCCCAAAACTTGGAAGACATCTGTAATAACTCCTATTCCGAAAATCGATAACCCAAAAAAATTTGATGAATTCCGACCGATAAATTGCTTACCCAAATATGAACAAATACTTGAATACATTGTAAAGGAGCAATTAACTGATTATATTGAGACAAAGCAGATATTAGTTCGACAACAATCGGGTTTTAGAAATAAATTTTCCTGTGAAACCGCTATTAACTATGTAATACAAGATTGGAAAAATTATAGAGATAAAAACAGTAAAATTATTGCAGTATTTTTAGACTTAAAAAGGGCATTTGAAACAATCGATAGAGACAGATTAATAAAAAAATTAAGAAATATTGGAATTAACGGTAAAGAAATTAATTGGTTTGTTGATTATCTATCAGAAAGAACGCAAGTAACAAAATATGGTGGAATAACATCGGATCCACGTCATACTAGCAAAGGCGTTCCACAGGGATCTGTCCTAGGTCCATTGTTATTCATTATATATATAAATGATATTGTTAAAGTTTTAAAGCATTGTGCCATTAAATTATTTGCTGATGATACATTGTTATATATAGCCAGAAAAAATTTACAGGATGCCATTGAAGAGATACAAAATGACTTAAATAATGTAACGCTTTGGTTAAACATAAACAAACTAAAACTGAATGTTATGAAAACTAAATTTTTGATTATTGATAGTCAAGGTGGAACTGAACATGCAATACTAACCATTGATAACATAAATATAGAAAGGGTTAACAATATTAAATATCTGGGTGTAATATTAGACCATAAATTAAAATTCGACAAACACTTCGATTACATATCTAAGAAAATTGCTAAAAAAGTTGGCTTCTTAAAAAGGATTAGGAATAACTTGGATCTCAAGACAACGCACCTTGTATATAATTCTATTGTAACTCCTCATTTAAATTATTGTTCTAGTGTTCTATTCTTATGTAACGAGACCCAAAATAATAAACTACAGGTTATACAAAATAGGGGAATGAGGATGATTCTGAAATGTAATATCTTTACTAGAGTTAAAACTATGTTACAAAACTTAAATATGATGACAACTAAACAACATATAATATATAATACGTTAACAATGATGTACAAGCTTAAAAATAACATGCTCCCTAAATATCTGCAAACTAATATTATGTACCATGAAAATATTCACAATTATCCTACGAGGAGTTGCCGAGACTTCAGGCTTCCCAAAACTAAACTGACGTGTACACAGAACAGCGTGTTTTATAAAGGTCAAAAACTTTATAATAACCTACCAAATTCCATAAAGGAAGCCTCAAGTCTTGGCACTTTTCGTAAAACATGTGCTACATACATTAAGAAAAATTTATGAATTGTATTTATTTGTATTAACTGTATGTCTTAAACCCTATTGTTTGTATTTCTAACTGGAGTAACTGTATTTCTTTTTAAAACTGTATTCTTTCCGTTATAATTTTATGACTATATTTATTTTATTATGTATTTTATATGTTTTTTTTAATACTAGATGTATGAAAAAATTTGCTTACATCTAAATAAAGTTACAAAAACAAACCATTGTAGATATTGTGCATACAAAGAACGTTATTTTAAAAATAATTAAAATAAAAAGAGACAAATGTTAATTAAAAAAAGACAAATGTTAAATTAAAAAAGGCAAATGTTAATTTAAAAAAAGGCAAATGTTAATTTAAAAAAAAGATAAATGTTAATTAAAAAAAGACAAAATGTTAATTTAAAAAATAGAAAAATGTTAATTTAAAAAAAAAGACAAATGATAACTTTAAAAGAAGAGAATCGTTAATTAAAAAAAACAAATGTTTATTTAAAAAAAAAGAATTTTAAGAAAAGAGTAGGGTAATTTAAAAAAAATGCAAATATTAATTTAAAAAGAAAAAGTTAATAAAAAAAGACTAACTTTAATTTAAAAATTATATAAACGTACTTTTTAAAAAAAGACAAATATTTCGAATATATGATTTGAGATTTTCACGGCCAAAAGAATTATGGTGGTTTATTTTTGGGTTGTTACGCCTTGTTGCACTACCTCCTTCTTTAGCCAACATTTCAGACAGCATTACAGTGTCTATAATCAGGACAGATGTGTAAAGCAGATCCCTTCTGACCCGTAGAGCATAACTAGTCTTTTATCTTCCAGAACCAAATTCCGAGTACGTTATAACATTACGCGCCAGCAACAACGTGGGAGAGGGCCCGCCCGTGTACGCGACGGTCAGAACCCGCGATCCGGGCGACGCGGACGGCGATCTGGATCCCGGGGAGGAGGAGGGCGACGAGGAGGAGGGTGCGGAGGGGGTGGGGGCGCGCGCGCAAGGCCCGCAGCTCATCCCGCCCGTGGGTGTCAAAGCAGATGTGCTCAGCGGGAACACGGCCGTCGTGTACTGGACGGACACCACGCTGACCAAATCACAGGTAATTGTTAATGCTATTACGTACTAAGTAACTAATTAACCATCTTGCCGTTTCTCCGCAGGGGTAGTCAGAGAGGACGGACCGCCAAACAACTTGGTCTTGGCACACATTCCTTGCCTTGTTTACATTCATACAGCGTCTCGTACATGCTCTTCTATTATTCTGACTTTTGACATGGCCTGACTCAAGTATCTGATTCACTTTGTCGTGCCATGTCTTTCTTGGGCTTCCTCGACTTCTTCTACTGTTCACATTTGCGTCATATATTCTCCTTACGCTCTTTTCCTCGTTCATTCGTTCTACATGCCCAAACCATCGAAGCATCCTTCTTAATATTTCTTAATCTTACTCATTACGCTTACATCAGCCATCAGCCTTGCATTCTTTGCGGATCTCCACGTTTCTCACACGATCGTACATGGTTTTACCACACATTCGCCTAAGGAATCTCGTTTCTACAGCATTTAGTCTACTTATATCCTTCCTCTGCCAGTTCCATGCCTCACTGCCATACATCAGGTTAGGTACCAGTACTCCATTATGGATGGCTAACTTCGCTTCTTTGGACAGTTTTTTGTTGGCGCCAACGGCGTTCAGTCCTCCATCAATGGAGTTACCTATATTTACCCTTTCAATCCGGTCAGTGGTTGAGTGGGCATAGCGCTTGGGTCCCACCCGAGCGTCGCGTGTTCGATTCCTCGGCTGGCTAAGTCCTCCATCACAACACAAGCAACATTTTCGGCTTTCTGTGGTGGTAGTAGGAGATTTTCAAACATTGTTGGGTTATTCGTAACCCGGGAATATTTGTCTTTCTTTTAAAAAAAAAAAAAAAAATATCTATCAGCCTTTCCATCTTTCGTAAACATACTTCTCAAATACACAAACTCATCCACCTGCTCCAAATATTCATCATTTATAACTATGTTGCACATTGTTTTCGTACTCTCTTTTTCATATACCATGACTTTAGACTTACTTACATTCATCATTAACTCATTCTTCATACATACTTCATTCATCCTAGACACGGGAGACTGTTTCCATACTGTTTGAAATCAACACCACATCATCAGCATACAACACGCAACATACTTTCAGATTACTCAGTTTCGCGCCCAATTCCATCTCTTTCACGTACCTAGCCATTAATAATAATTAGATAATTTGTAGAGCTCCGTTTTTGTGAAAAATCACCTCAAGGGCGCTGTACAATTTATAATGATTTCTTAGGCTCTACCTAATTTTATTATTTACAAATACGTAGATACAGAAAACATACTTACCTGGCAGGTCACTTGCTGTTTGGCCCGTGGGCCATAAGGTAGCACTTCTCGGGACCAGACTGGTCTATAATATATAGTATGGTTCTCTAGCTCTTCCGGAATGAAGCGCAGGGGGAGCCACCAATGAACGCTAGCAAACTACCAATAAATCACGCCCTTTCTGCGCATGACAAGACACATGCGTCTGTACTTCTTCTTTTGCTTGTGGTCTCACTACATAGTAGTCCCAGAGAGAGATGGTACATACGTACGTCATCAGTGAAAATCTTCCTTTTCACACGTCTTGTATGGAAAAGACAGGAGATACTAGATCGATGATGTCACATACAATCTCTTTCTGGGACTACTTTAGCAACTATACACAGAGTAGAAAATGATGTGCTCAATTTAGAGTTTTGCCATCTTACTTACCGTAGATACGTTATTCAATTTCAGCAGGTGACTGACCAGAGATTCTACGTGGTGCGTTACAGCACGATCGGCGCTCAGCGGCACAAATACTTCAACACCACCCACCTCAACTGCATGATTGACGACCTCAAGCCGTTCACGCAGTATGAATTCACCGTTAAGATGGTCAAAGGTAAATAATTCCATATTCTAGGCACCGTTCGTGACGCTGTTCCCCAGGACATTCAGCCTGAGCACGGTAGCTCACACCTTGGCTTGGGATGGCTATTGCAGGTTTGTGTTTCCACTCCCTGAGCGATGGGTTCGCCACACTCCCTACGCTAACAAAGTGACAATAAGTTTATAATACATTTTTTTCTAATATGTGTGTTTTTATTTATTTTTTTCGTTATCATTAATTTTAATTAGAAAAAAACGTAAGGAGAGCCATTTTTGTGAGATTCTGCCATCAAAGTGTGAACTTTTTTTATGTTTGCATCAAAATTTTTGTATTTAAAAAAAATTATATGTTTATTTCACATTGTTAAATTTGAAAGTGTATTTCATCACCTTTCAAAAACAGTTTTAATTTTTGGATAAGTTTGGAAATATTCCATATATTTGGATTTAATTGCAAAGCGGTAATATTTTGAAATACTGACAAAATATGTCCGAGACTTGATGGGTTAATCAAATGCTACTTGTATACAATGAACTCTTTCCGTCTCACTCTGATTTGTTGGAGTCATGTTAGCACCTTGCTAATCCCCTATTTTCATACAAATTCTATCATGACTAATTGTGTGTTATCTTCCAGGAAACCGGGAGTCTCCCTGGTCCATGGTGGTGGTGAACAGCACCCTGGAGGCGGCCCCCGGCTCGGGCCCCCGAGAGGTGCGTGTGGTCCCAGGGCCCTCCCCCTTCTCCATCACCCTGCACTGGCTGCCACCAAATAAGGCCAACGGAGCTATCACAGGTACTCTATCTTGCCTTGTAACTTAAAATTTTAGCATGTTAAACTAATGCAATATTCCCAGCGACTATAATACCTTCCTATAAATCACGGGTTGTTAAATGAAACCAATCAATCAACCTTAACATGAATTCTAAAACATAGCAAATAATGTTTCTTTAAAATTAGAGACTCTATTATTTATTAATTAAAAGTATTACATATATCTCAGGACGTGGTCCAAGGTTCCTTGTAATGAATCACTTGAGATGATGAAACTAGCAAATTATTAAGATGACAATATACCCTAAAATATATTCAGAATCTTAACGACTAAGTAAAGAAGCCGTGTATACAAATTGCGACTCGCGTCCCGTATATTGGACGGACCTACTGTCGAATTTGCCGTATCAAAGAAAAGAAGAAGAAGATAAATAACGTGGGAATCTTAACGATGTAAGTGAAGAAAGCTTGTAAACAAATATAAGCCGCAGCACGGCGTATTGCACTAACGTACGGTTGAATTCACCCTAGCAGGCCTGGAGATTCGACCTTTCTGCTGCGTTCATTTTAATTAATTCTGAAGAACGTGTTACAAATATTTAAAATGTGTCTCCATGTTGTCCACCTGAATTTATTAATTCATCGTCTATAAAAATAAAATCTGGTGCTTACCGCTAACTTTACAGTTGAAAAACGGGTTTTAAAGTTTTAAAATCGTTGTACCTAAAATATATTAATGGTAAGGTACTGTTTTTATTAATCTAATATATAAATAACTCGCATTTCTCGTGCGGCATGGAAATAAAAAAATTATTATAGTTACGGATTCGCTGGAAATGATTAAAATGTGAGTTTTGAGCAAACAAAAATTTTTAGGGTTGTGTACCGCCTTAACCAAGAAGATAAATCAGTGATGTGTGACAATATTTTCTAAACTTGGGCACTAACCTTAACCTGTGACTTGCCACGCCATTCCACCAAAATTCACGAAAAAACACAAAAAAACCACCACTTTGAATTTTGAATTGAATGTTTTGTTGATAAATTTTGAGCTATTGTATATTTTATTGACTGAAACACGTTCACAACACAATAAACTATCTACTAAAACCACATTACTTGCATTTATTACGTAAATTAATAGGTTTTACAATGTTTTATTCGCGATACACGCATTTATTGCGACCGTTAAATTCGCGGCAAATTATGACAGCGCATTGTCATGGATGAAATCGTTTTAAAAATATTCCAGGGTGACTAGGTGAATGAGACTTTTAGCATCACCTAGAGTAATGATGGCGCAAGAGATTCTGACACTGTTCTTCATACAAATTCTGTACATAGAAGGGTCAAAATCGCAGACAAAAAGTTTTTCGTCGACAATATTATTCAAATATTTTAATTATTTTCTCGCGCATGCGCTTATGACGCGCGCAACGGAGCGTCTCCGGCCAGTTACAGGTTAAATATTGTAATTCTGTCGGGCTCCAGGTCAGTCTAATAAACATGACCGTATTATTTAACCATGGTAATCTTTAAATTTAAATAACCAGTAAAAGGTAATAACTAACGCCACACGATGCCAGCCGGAGATCCACCCAGAGTTCAGGAACCACCTCCTTCCTCTTGAAAATCCGTTGAGTACCTAATCACATTCCCATTGACCAGATCTTGCCACTGTCTCGTATGAACCTAGCGAGTAGCTAGAAGTCCGCTTGAAGGCGTTTGCCAAGACAACATCCAATTCCGATGTTTGGTTGAGTTAACATTCAAATTTAGTTTAGATTGAACAAGATTTTAACTGACATTTTTTCTTAAGCCCTCCGAATTTTTGAGAATACATATTCGCTTTTGGTGTCTCTAACAAAATGACATTTTACGAAAACTTTTTGTTATTACCGCTTCACAATTAAAGCTCTATAAATGAAACATTTCTGAACATAGCCGAATAGTAAAAACTTTTTTAGAAAGGTTACAAAATAGGCTTTCAAATTATTATATTACAAATAAATATTAGAGCGAAAGAAGTTTATAAGGGATGTAAGAAAAGAGTAAGTGTTG
Organism: Limnephilus rhombicus; assembly: GCA_929108145.2. NCBI lineage: Eukaryota > Metazoa > Arthropoda > Insecta > Trichoptera > Limnephilidae > Limnephilus > Limnephilus rhombicus. Next base: position 29,371,164 of record OV815296.1, read on the forward strand.
GAGTGAAAGAACGGAAGAAACGCCTGGAAGAGGAAGAGGGAATAAAAATGACAAAACACTTCCAAGAAAACATTAAACTGTTTTGGAAGGAGGTCAAAAGGTCCCGGAGTGGTTCAGAGAACGGAAGCCGGAAAGTCATAAAATCGAAAGATGGAAAAATGTTGACGAATGAGGAAGAAATAAAAGAGAGATGGATGAAATATTTTGAGGAGGTTTTCGAAAGCAATCCGGGTGATAGTGAGGCCAGCAGTGAATCGGGTATGAACGATGACGGAGTGAATTCAATCAAAATCAGCGTGGATGAAATAAAAAAATCGATAAAATGCATGAAGAATGGTAAGGCTGTTGGTTTCGACAATATTGCTGCCGAATACTTTAAAGGAGATAGCCATATTATTCTCACATGGTTGTGCAAACTTTTTAACCAGTGTGTAGAGGAGGGTTACACGCCATTAGATTGGAGAAGGGCTGTAATCATGCCGTTATACAAAGGTAAAGGATCACGTATGGAATGTGGAAATCATAGGGCTATTAGCCTGCTAAGTTCAGTCGGCAAGCTGTACGGAAGAATATTGATTGAAAGGATAAGAATGGAAACAAAGGATAAAATATGGGATGTGCAAGGTGCCTTTATGAGTGGAAAGGGATGCATGGACCAGATTTTCTCCTTGCGTATGCTTACTGAGAAGTTTCTGGCGAAAAACCAGAAACTTTTCTGCGCCTTTGTAGATCTACAAAAAGCATACGACCGAGTCGACAGGAAAAAGCTATGGAAGGTTTTGTCCAAGTATGGAGTGAATACAAATCTTATACAGGCAATTGCGTCTCTGTACGAGGGAAGCGTTGCGTGTGTTAGGGTGAACGGTGGTTTTACGGGGTGGTTTGACATCACAAAAGGTGTCAAGCAAGGCTGCGTAATGTCACCATGGTTATTCAATCTATACATGGATAATTGTATGCAAGAATTGAAAGATGTGGGATTGGGCGCGAAATTGAGTAATCTGAGAGTATGTTGCCTGTTGTATGCTGATGATGCGGTTCTGATTTCTAACACTATGGAAGATCTACAGTCTCTAGTATCTAGGATGAACGAAGTATGTATGAAGAATGAGCTAATGATGAATGTAAGTAAGTCTAAAGTCATGGTGTTTGAAAGGGAGAGTACGAAAACAGTATGCAACATAGTTGTGAATGATGAATACTTGGAGCAAGTGGATGAGTTTGTGTATCTGGGTAGTATGTTTACGAGAGATGGGAAGGCTGAAAGAGATATTGAAAGAAGGGTGAATGCCGGTAACTCCATTAATGGTGGACTGAATGCCGTTGGCGCTAATAAAAAACTGTCAAAAAAAGCGAAGCTAGCAGTCCACAATGGAGTCCTGGTACCTACCCTGATGTATGGCAGTGAGGCATGGAACTGGCAGAGGAAGGATGAAAGTAAACTGAATGCTGTTGAAATGAGATCCCTGAGACGTATGTGTGGTAAAACAATGTATGATCGTGTGAGAAATGTGGATATCCGCAAAGAATGTAAGGCTGATGTAAGCATAATGAGTAAGATTAAGAAAGGGACCCTCAGATGGTTTGGGCATGTAGAGCGAATGAACGAAGGAAGTAGTGTAAGAAGAATATACGACGCGAATGTGAATGGTAGAAGAAGTCGGGGACGCCCGAGGAAGACATGGCACGATCAAGTTAATCAGATACTTGAGTCGGGTCATGTCAAAAGTCAGAATAATAGAAGAGAATGTATGAGACGATGTATGAATGTGAGTGAGGCAAAGAGTGTGTGCCAAGACCGAGTTGTTTGGCGGTCCATCCTCTCTGCCTACCCCTGCGGGGAAACGGCGTGATGGTTAGTTAGTTAGTTCGTTAAATATTAGCCTTTGTAAATATTAAAATTAAGAACGCAAACATTAAAAATAGGTAAAAATGACTCATGTGATGTTTTTATGTGAAAATACGACGCGAATGTGAATGGTAGAAGAAGTCGGGGACGCCCGAGGAAGACATGGCACGATCAAGTTAATCAGATACTTGAGTCGGGTCATGTCAAAAGTCAGAATAATAGAAGAGAATGTATGAGACGATGTATGAATGTGAGTGAGGCAAAGAGTGTGTGCCAAGACCGAGTTGTTTGGCGGTCCATCCTCTCTGCCTACCCCTGCGGGGAAACGGCGTGATGGTTAGTTAGTTAGTTAGTTAAATATTAGCCTTTGTAAATATTAAAATTAAGAACGCAAACATTAAAAATAGGTAAAAATGACTCATGTGATGTTTTTATGTGAAAACGGTACTAAAATCACAGATTATGTAAACAACAATACTTATTCTATTGTATATATGTGTAATAAACACTTTTGTCACCTCACTTTTTTATCATTTCATACAAAAATATTTCATAAAAATTTAAAATGTGGAGCGCGGTAGAACTGCCGGTATCAAATTTGCGCGGGTAAATATTTTTGTCAACTACACGACTGACAGCTGATTCCTGTTATGTATTTCCATAGACAACTTGATAGGGATGTGCAGCTTGATCTACTATCAACCTTTTACTTTTTGTTTTAGGGATGTAACTAAAATCAAGCTACATTTATTTTACAAGATTCTAATATCACTTACACTCTCTATTTTGTTTGTATCTGACAGTTGTTGCGAGGCGCATTATAGTTGACGGCCGGCGTGGTCTAGCGCTAAGGCTCTTGACTCGCAATCCAAAGGTCGCGAGATCAAATCCCGGCGTGGCAAATAAATTTTATTTGATTAATTTGTGTTATTTCAGAATTAATTCATTTCGGCGCGTTTCAGAGTGGAAGATACTCCTAGTATCGCCCCAGTGTAAGACCACCATTCAGAATTGAAACGTTGCTTGAAATTGCTTTTAGTCCTGTTTGGTGACCAGATCTGAATAGCCAGGTATGAATCGTGCACAGGGCACGGGGGTTTAGAATAACCTGTGGTTATTCCTTGCTAAATAAAACGCTTATGGATTTCGATAAGAATTATGCCCAATCACCAAACAAGATCCGGTATACACAATTAAGCAATACTCACTATTGTGTCTCGTAGCTTGATCTTCATTCGGCGACGGTCATAGGTATATCCAAGGCGTATGATAAGATTGTTCGGTTATTAGAACCACGATGGAGTTTGAGTCACGATACGATTAAGCGGTTCACACATAGCATTCGATAAAGACGACGATATTATAATGCTTCACATTACACGCTTCCGATTGATAGAAAATAACATTTCAACGTCGAGCGAAATGTCACGTTACTATTTGTTACGATGATTGTTGATAGACTCACGATATTGTGGTACTTGACTTAGTCCACCGTATAGGTAAGTACACTTAACGTGCGGAAGTCCAAAATCTGGGTTCCTCCGATCTGCATGGTAAATTGGAACACAAATACGTATGAAATTCATCAGCGTTATGAAACATTCCGCCCACCAAAATACAGCAAATTGTATTTTAAAGAAAAGTTGAACGTTAAGCGAAACGCAGAATGCCATGAAACGTGACGTAGATGAAAAGAAGACGAAGCAAAATTTTAAACTATATTTAAACGATAACTAAATCTAGATAACTTGACGATACAAAACTAAATGATACGATTAACACAGACGTAAAAAAGAATAAAACGAACCGCGAAACGATGATGATTAGTCGCATTGCCTAGGCAATGGACACGATTTGGTGAATGGTCTTGTAAGAGAAGATCCATAATAATAAGATAAGCACAAGATTTTTAATTACGATTCTAATCACCTCATCCGTAGAGAGTGATGTCCAATGTTTGGTTAAAGATAGAATACGAATTTCGAAATGATTAAATAGAAAATCCGAACGACGAGAGGCTTTGTTATGAAAGTTGTGTACCAATAGATAACAGGAACCGATAAGGCGTTGGAGTTTCCGAAAACGATATAATTTTTTTAAATAAAAGTCCAGCAGAATATCATCAGGTTGGACTAATGACGATTGAACTCGTTCCTCAGAGTGAGTTCAATTTTGTTAACATAGCCATCTAAGATGGGCCAAGAGTCGTTTGGCTGGACAAACCCGGAGGGCTCCGCCCACCATTACATGTTACGGATAAGAAAGGCCTGAGAATGGCCACGTGAAGTGATATCCGATGGATTATCAATCGATGAGGCTTGACGCCGATGATTAGATACGATAACTGTCAAAAGCGATAGTTGGTCGGTGTACCGATTCTTGTGACAAATGTCATCGGATGGAGTGTCTGGTGGCCTCCACTTCCATCCCAATACCCTGAGAGTAAAAGAATGATCAACATTCTTGAAGATTACATTAGTTAGATAGTAGTCCGGCGGTAGAAAGGCGCGAAGTTTCGGTTTGCTATAATCCAACTTCTGCAGTTCAAGTTGACCTCGTTTGGTATGTTCGATGACTTCGAATTGCGTTAGTTGAACTTGTTCCAGACTGGAACAGCCGATGACGATAGAATCGATATTTGAGTCCGAAGTGATCGCGTGGCGTGTGAGTGATAATCCGTAACCTTTCTTTTCTGTCAACGATCTGACAATACGATAGGACAGAATAAAGGCAGAGATATCAGAAGTCACAGGGTGTAATGGGTAATCCGGGTAGATTCCGATAGTTGATGACGCCAAAATATTCTTTGGAACGCGCGATTTGGCTCTTGAAGAAATATTTGGCGATACATTTGCCGTACCTCAGCAATGAACACCACAGATGGTGAACGAAAGTTTTGCAGAAGTTCAGCAATGTTCGTTTGGAGCTTGGGAACGATAAGTAAGGCATCATTTGACGATGATTCATTCACCTCCGTCACCGAGGCATCGAAGACCAATCGCAACATAGTGGTAACGGTGCCCGGACGAAGAATGCAACGACGAAGTATGTGATGCATTTCCTTGAGTAAATCTTTTTTTAAATTTTTTTTTATTTATTTATTTATTTCAAGATTTTTGTTTATACATTACAATGATAATATATGCAAGATTACAAAATAATTCATGTTTTATTCTACTACTCCATAAGTTGAGCTCTAGGAGTTCGTGTTTATGGGAGGAGTATTTTACATGCAAAAAAATTATAATGATGTTCATTATGTAAACAATTTTCAAAGAACTAATGAAATAAATATCTTAGGTAGGTACACAATTTAGACAATTTAGACAATATCAATACAATTTTTTTAAATATTAAATATTGCTGTTTAAGTAAGGGTAAATTAATTAATTACATAAAGGGTAAACATTAAGGGTACAATATGTCATTATCCAATTTAAGGGACTTAATTTGTTTTTTGAATAATTCATATTTCAGTGTATCTGTTATATTAATTTTGTTATTGGATAATAATATATTGTACCATCTTACACCTAAATACAAATAGTGGTGCTGAGCCGTGGTCGTTCTAAGCATAGGGATGGCTATTAAGCCATTAGTTTTAAATTTATTGCTTATGCTATCTGAGGGGTGAACTTTTTGAATAAAATATTCTTTATAAATTTGGCATAAGGCGTTTCTCTTATACAATTCTGTAACAGATGGTACATTAAATTCCCGAAATATCTGTATAGTAGGGTAGTCGTATGGTTTCCTAAGAATGGTTTTTATAATTATTCTTTGAATTATAATTATGGGCTGTAAGGAAGCCTTAAAGGCCCCTCCCCACCCAATAATGCCGTACTGTAATAAAGACTGAATTAATGCATAATAGACAATTTTGATAGTTTTCTTGTTTAAAATATTTCGTATGTTATAGAAAACATAGATAAGTTTTCTTATTCTTTCCACAGTGAGATTGATATGATCTTTCCATTTAACATTTTTGTCTATTAAGATTCCAAGATATTTTACATTAGATTTATGATTCAGCTTAGCGCAGTCCATATTTTTCCAGGAACACGTGTCATGTGACCACTGTGCAAGTAGTCAGTCATGAAAGCGAAGTACGGTTCACGTAAATTGAGCTTTAATGTCTGTTTACGTTCGAGTGAAAGGATGATGCGAGAAGAAGCTTCGTGCGAACCTGGGGAAGCGATATCCTTATCCCTTTCTCTAAAAGGTAAGGCTACGATGAATTGTCCCGAAGGGTCACGTGAGTGATTAGTGTGATGGACTTGCTCATCACGTTGTTCTTCAGGGGTGAGATGTGAAGACTGAGGGAATGTGTCCAACTCCCTCAGTTTCTTGACCTTTTCAGGAAGACGGTACTGGTTGGTTTCGATAAATTGACTAGGAAAGTCACGTGACCGATAAATGCAATAAACTTGTTCACGACGTTGGTTGGTGGGCTGTGAAGACTGAGGAAATATGTCCAACTCCCTCAGTTTCTTGACTTCTTCTGGAAGACGATACTGGTTGGTTTCGATGAAGGAGTTTGTTTGACGATCGGTAGCAAAACCAACCGAATCCAGAGGAAGCCAACCGAATAGTGAATTGATAGCTGAAGGCTTGTGAAGATCACCCGTTAATTGGAGTCTCGGTAGAGATGGCAAGATCTCAACATCTCGAAGTAGGTCAGTCGCTCCTGTGTCAGTTGTCAGTTTGTGACAGTCACAGTCGGCATGAAGTATGTCTTGGAACAGATGACAAGATAACTGGTCGAATTGAATCGTTGGCGATGGAAGTAACTTCGTGTTGAAGATAGTTTGTTCCTTAACATCGACATCGAAATTAGTGACGCCTGACGCGGTTGTAGAAGATTGGCCTAAGCCACGGATTTTCTGAGAGCTGACTGGACGCTCGGCAGTGCGATTGAGTATGAAGTGTGCTTGACTGTCTGAATCGGTCAACCCACGAAATTTTTGAAAACTGCCGGAGGGATCACGATTGCTAATATGAGCAGTAGGCAAACGTACGATGGAGCTGTCACCGAAGTTAGCGAGGAAAAGAACTGGAGGATCTGAAATAGAAGCTCCTTGAATGGCAAATGTGGTGGGTCGTTGGTACTCCTCTTCAGCAGAAATGTTGTCTTCCCTATGAAGAAGAGTGTGGTGCTTACGATGACATTTCTGACAATCAAACACAGATTTGCAATTCGGCAGAGAATGAGAAGGCGTGAGACAATTCAGACACCAACGGTGTGCCTTTGCGAATTGAGCACGTTCCTGAACCGATTTGAGTGCAAATGATTTGCACTTAGCGATATGGTGAGAACCCTTGCAAAACGCGCACTTTGAAGTGAACGCAGTCAAGGACCCTTTGATTTCAGGTTTTGCCTTATTCATGTCACAAGTAAGCGATGACGTTTGTTTTATGACAGCTTGATTATGAAATGTTGAAAAGTTTTGTACGATAATGTTCGCGGGCTGCGATTCGAAAGATTGATTCGTTAATTCCTTGTGAATTACGACGATTTTGAAATAAACATTATCAAAAGCTTCGCGAACTTGATTTTCAATGTTCTGGTTTGCCTCATCTAAAGCTAAGATGTCAGCGTGAACGGTTTCAAAATCATTAGCAATTTTTTGCAACTTCGTATAATACGCTAAAAATAATGGATAATTGGTTGCATCTTGCAAAACGCTTTGACTGACTTCAAACATTTTGTTTATTCTAGTAAACGCTACGTTCCGTATACGACGCAAGCCTTGTAAAGTCCTAGCCATTTTTTAAAGATAAACAAACATACAAACGAAATAATCAGGAAAACGTTATGAATTAAAAAATAGAATTCGTTATAATTTAAATACACGGTAGGTCGTTAATAATTAAGAACTAAGTAACCTAGTTCTACGATTCACTGTTTGAATTCGTTCTTTGAAATGACATTTCAATTTACGTAATATTTCATAGCATTCTTTCGTTTTGTCAAAGAAAGAAATTTTGTATCTAAATGTTTGCTGGTTTCCGGCACCAATGAATCGTGCACAGGGCACGGGGGTTTAGAATAACCTGTGGTTATTCCTTGCTAAATAAAACGCTTATGGATTTCGATAAGAATTATGCCCAATCACCAAACAAGATCCGGTATACACAATTAAGCAATACTCACTATTGTGTCTCGTAGCTTGATCTTCATTCGGCGACGGTCATAGGTATATCCAAGGCGTATGATAAGATTGTTCGGTTATTAGAACCACGATGGAGTTTGAGTCACGATACGATTAAGCGGTTCACACATAGCATTCGATAAAGACGACGATATTATAATGCTTCACATTACACGCTTCCGATTGATAGAAAATAACATTTCAACGTCGAGCGAAATGTCACGTTACTATTTGTTACGATGATTGTTGATAGACTCACGATATTGTGGTACTTGACTTAGTCCACCGTATAGGTAAGTACACTTAACGTGCGGAAGTCCAAAATCTGGGTTCCTCCGATCTGCATGGTAAATTGGAACACAAATACGTATGAAATTCATCAGCGTTATGAAACAAGGTACTTCCCCACCTTCCTCTTCCCCATTTCCTTCCCCTTCCCACTACCTTCAGCCTCACAACCTATTCCAATCGGGGATGCCATAGTCTCACTGGCTCCAGAAGGGAGCAGATACGGGATCGATTCTTACTCAATCGATCCGCCATGTTATTTGGGGATGTCACGGGTGTTAGAGAAATAAGTAGAATTAGAGTTTACTGACTTTATGTATTTGAATCTCACATTTTGCCTGACGGCAATACACGACAATAATTTGTACCTGAAGGGTAAAGCGTGTGGATAGTAAACTACGCAACACAAGCAACCTGGACCAGCGAACAATCAAGAATGTTCGATTATTTGCCTTTCTGTCAGCGGCTCGTAGAAGGTACTTGAGTACCGGTGTTGCCATACTAAAAATAATGTTTTTTGACTCTTGTGTGTTGTGCGTAGGTGAGGTCCACAATAGGAATGTGAGCCAGTTAAATGGATTTATTACATACATAGGTTAAGTTAGGTTAGTGTTACCGGCTATTTTAAATTTATTTTTTCATAGCTTTTAATTACCTTTCTGAGGTGGTTCTGAGTTGGTTTCAATCTGAGTTGGCATGGAACCATTCAAACTATATTGTTAACCAATACTACTGCACATCGTCGAAAAATCAACTAAATGAATGAATTCTTTCCGTATTCATATTGTTAACCAATATGAATACGGAAATATTGTTAACCAATACTACTGCACGCCTTCAAAAAATCAACTAAATGAATGAATTCTTTCCGTATTCAAACTATATTGTTAACCAATACTACTGCACGCCTTCGAAAAATCAACTAAATTAACGAATTGTTTCCGTATTCGAACTATATTGTTAACCAATTCTACTGCACACCTTAAAAAAATCAACTAAATTCCGTATTCAAACTAGGACTATTAGACCGTAGTTCCGCCGACAGTCGGGCAGACATCATAGCATATCTCCTTATACTTCAATATCTTTGGAATCAACCTTCTGAAAGACAATGCATGACGGACACCTTTTGCTTCTAACCTGACCTAATTCACTTGTCCAATATCCAGGTTACGTGATCCTGTACACGACGGACCGCACGAAGCGGGACCGGGACTGGGTGGTGCAGGGGCTGGTGGGCGGGGGCACCTCGGCCACCGTGAGGCCCCTGCAGCCCAACACCTCCTACCACTTCAAGGTGCAGGCACGCAACGCACAGGGCTATGGACCCTTCAGTCACGATGTCACCTTTACCACTATACCAGGTAAATATATCTTCTCACTGAGCCCACCATGAAATGCATTATTTGAGGGTTTATCCACTGTCAGGCAGCACAATTTAAAACTTTTTTCTCCGATTGCTCGAGATTTTTTTGTGATGATTTTGAATATTTTCCACCCACATTAAAAAAATCATACCTCCGAATTTTAATATGGGGACATACAAACTGATTATAGTTCTACATTGCCAATGAATTAACCTATCTTTTGTTGATTATCACATATTCGTAGAATTTATAAAAAAAAATATTATAAAATCATTAGCATCCACTTAACCTGTAATCGGCCGGAGACGCGCTGGCGCGCGCGTATTGGGCGCGTGCGCTTGAAAAAAATTCGAATAAATTATGTTTGTCTGCGATTTTGACCCTTCTATGTACAGAATTTGTATGAAGTACAAGGTCAGAATCGCTTGCGCCAACATTTCCCCATAAGACTGGTAAAAATTTCATTCACCTTGCAACCCCAGAATATTTTTAAACGATTTTATCTGTGGCATGAAAATGTCAAATTTGCAACGAATTTTATCTGTCAAAGTCGATGCGTGTTCCTCGACTAAAATATTGTAAAACCTATTAATTTACGTAATTAACGCAAGTAATGTTGTTTTGGTACATAGTTTATTGTTCTAGGAATGTGTTTCGGTCAATAAAATATACGATATCTCAAAATTAATCCACAAAACATTCAATTCAAAATTCAAAATGCTGTTTTTTTAAGAAATTTCGGTATTTTTCCTGGATTTTGATGGCCTTTGACAGGTTAATTACCTACAAATAAGGGAAAAGTTGACAAAAATTTCAGCAAAGCAATCCGAGGTATTTTAAATAGTGCCATATTGTGACAAAAAGCACTCCAGTGGTTATAGTCAAACAACATCATCTACAAATAAAAAAATCAACTCAAGAGTGCTGTGCTATACTTATGCAGGATGTTAAGGGATGTACATGACTTACTTTAACCAATGTCCTGACAATATTTGAAGTAAAAAATGTATATGAAATTTTGGTCTCCGGTGACATTTTTTATGTTTTTTTTTTCTACAAAAACTTAAAAAAAATAGTAGGTGTTGGACAGTTGGGGGCGGGGTAAGAGGTTGGGCGGTTGACCAGTGACTACATGTGGAAGAATTTTTTTGTTTGGTTTTAAAGAATTTTTTTTTTAAAAAAAGGTGTCAAAAAATTTACCGGAGACCAAAATTTCATTTACATTTTTACCTCCAAATAATGTCAGGAATCACTGGTTAATAAATCACAAGTACATCCCATAACACCCTGTATATTTCCATCACAATATATATACAGGGTGTAACAGCATGTACACGAAGGATTGCACATGATGCTCAGGAATCGCTGGTTAAAATCCTTGGGGTACGTCCTGTTAGACCCCGATTGTACACAGTATCCAAAAACTCATAGTACAACCACTTAGAAACTGGTGAATCTACATACTACATCACAGGAGGCGGGAATGGGTACCGCCGCCCCGGGAACCTTTATTGGATAACCAACACCTCTGCCCAGGTCACCCCAAGTGGTTCGCTACGTTTGGTGATTTAGCAGGGGTGCCCGGGGGGTGAGGTTTGTCTATGTCTTGGAGGCGTATGACCAGGATACACTGAACCCCATATTCCTACCCACCCCTTAAACCCTTTTCCTTTCCAGAACTCTCCACTCCTTCCTTTTCCTAAAAAAACCCTCCACACAGCATTCCCAAAGATGACACAGGCTCTGAGGGAAATAATTTTTATCAGGGCTTCCTGTATGGAGCTCATGTAAAAAAAACATAGTGCAATTTGGGAGGCGGGTATGGGTATCGCCCCTCTGGGAACCAACATTTATTGGAACCATACTTTATTCATTCTGTGCCTTCCTGCTAAGTCACCAAATATAGTGAACCACTTAAATTGACCTGTGGCAGAGGGGTTGGATATCCAATAAACCTCCTAGGGACCGATTTTTTTCAAATTTTTTCTAAAAATTCCAGCTTAAAACTCAATTTACTCAAAAATGAAAACTCAAATCAAAAAAAGTTATTCTACAAAATTGATTCCGAATGTGATGTAAATTCACTGGTTTTCCGCTTGCACTTTAAGTTTCCAGACGCTGTGTATATATGTACAATAAAACCAACTTATGAGGTTCCCACACAAAAAGATTGTTTTATCTGGTACCTAAAAAAACCATATAAGTGAGTTTCATTTTACTTACAAATCTACTCACTAAACTGACAATAATCTGTGCATCCTTTTAAAAATATTATGATTTACATTTTACAATTTTTATTGCACTTTTTATCGAGTAAATTTTTGGTGCATGTCTTGTGAACTTTATAATGTTTAATTTTGTGCGCGAAAGGAAAAAGCGGACAAGCATTCTGATAATATAGATTATTTATATCTTCTGTAGCTTTTAAATTAATTGTGTTGATTTTTAATGCTTTTTATTTTATTATAAGAATTGTGCATAAGAGATAATTTGTACATGTAAAGGTTGAATAAATATGTCATTTACATTCAAAATGAACAATATTGGTCCCAGAATGGTGCCCCGTGGGACACCAAAATTTGATGTTTCTTGGTTACTAGTTTTGTCATTTATTTTAACAAATTGTGCACAATTGTTCAAGTAACTTTCTATCCATTGGAAGGCTTTATCATTGATTTTATTTGATTTCAGTTTGTTAATAAGCTTTATTGAATGCTTTTCTTAGGTCTATGAATATTCCTGTGCATTTAGTAATTTCAAAAAATTATCTCTCTGATGGTTTAATTTTGAATTTACTCCTTTTTCCGAATTACAGTAAATTCTCATTTTTTTTAATATACGAGGGCTGTCCGTAAAATAAAGTCTCCAAGGTGCTGCGGTCGCGAAAAACGATTTTACGCGCAATCTTTTAACACTGTCGCCTTGTAGCCGTAACCGTGTAGCCTGGTTTCCTCTTGACAAATCCCCACCACGATGTACCCTCTGTGACGCTTAGTCTCGGCGTAGCAGCCGTTGGCGATGGAGCTTGCGCTTGCGGGAGAATTACGCACTATAATTAGTTTTTTTGTGAAAAAAAAACCCTGACAGAAATTCATTCTCAGCTACTTGAAGTGTACGGAAAACAGTGTATGAGTGAGAAAACGTGCACAAATGGTGCAGAGAATTTAAAAGCGTGCCGTACGGCCATCGGTTTCAGACGAAAAAATTGCCAAAGTGGAAAAAAAGATTGCAGATCGACGGGTGACGGTTCGGGAGCTCTGTGATATGATCCCTGATGTCAGTAAAACCACTATTGACAAGATTTTGACAGAACATTTGGGAGACCACAAAGTCTGTCCAAGGTGGGTCCCAAAATGCTCACCGAAGATCACAAAAAACAATGGGTTGAAGCAGCCCGCGAATTCCTTGAGTGCTACGACATCGATGGCGCAGAATTCTTGGACTCAATTGTGGCTGGGGACGAGACACTACATGACACCACACACAAAGGAACAATCCCAGTGGCTTTATTCAGATTCGCCGAATCAAAGTTTAAAAACGAATTACAGAGCGTAACTCACACCTGGCAGATGCGGCGAGTGGAAGCTCCATCGCGAACAGCTACCACATCGAGACTAAGCGTCACAGAGGGTGCATCGTGGTGGGGATTTGGCAAGGGGAAACCAGGCTACACGCCAGTGTTAAAAGATTGCGCGTAAAATTGTTTTTCGCGACTGCAGCACCTTGGAGACCTTATTTTACGGACAGCCCTAATATGTATTCTTATGTTTATTTTTTTCAAGTATGGCACGGGCAAATCATTTTAAAGAGGTCAATCATTGAAGACAGTATTAGTGACTCTCATACGAAAATTTGAAACAGAAAAAGATTTGATCTCATCTAGGAATTGAACCCAGAACCTTAGCCTTGCCGGAGCTTTGCTCTACCACTGAACTAATTCGACCCTATCCCCTTCGGTCATATTTAACTGTACAGTACAAATAACTAACAAAATTATATTAATTTTCCTTATACATATTTTTATTGGCTGCTATCTTTATGTATGTTTTCAGCAGATTTGTGTTTGTAACAAATTTTTGATTGAGAGTTGCTAATATTGTTTTCAATGATTAAATATTACAATTTGAGTTTTTACTCATTAAAATATTCCAAAAATAAAAGAAGAAACTTTTAAATGTATTTGTGCACACCGATAGTATCGAAAGCTACAAAAAAGTTATTAAAATTAGTTTGGAACATCCGCCCGCAGTCCCCTCTTACCCTGCAAATGCCCAAAGATACTGGGTGCGTAGAGATATTTACATATGTATTAAAAATATAATAATTGAATTAAAAATAATTATTTTCACCTAGCGTCAAGTTAGTACTTTTACTTGAGTAAAACTAGAGATTTAGATATATTTACATAACGTCTACATTTGACATTTGATATATGTTACACATTTTTTATTGGGTTAACCCTTCAGGCTAATTTGTTCGCTATTGGGAACAGCTAATATAGGTGTCATAGACATTGTTGTATCTCCCGTACTGGCTTGGTGAGAAAAATGATTTAAACAGTGTTTAGAAAGAGAAAACACTACGCCTTATATTCAAATCTAAAAGTTAACCACAGAAAAATTAAAATGTGCAAATCTATGAAACTAAAATTTCTGACCGCAAATTGAAAAAAAAATTAGGAAACTTTGTGAGTTTTTTTATTAATTACTTTTACATGAGACGACATTAAATTGAGATGATAATAATATTTATAAAATATTGGTCTAATAAAAACGTGTATTTTTTTTGATGTCAGTAATTTAAAAAAAAAAACTTTCTTATGTTTGCATTAAAAAAAATTATATTTCAAAAATTATATGTTTATTTCTAATAATAAAATTTGGAAGCATATTTCATCAACTTTCATAAAAGTTTTTAATTTTCAGAAATATTCCATTTATTTGGATTTTATTACAAAGCGGAAATACTCTGACCATCAGACAGAATATGCCCGTGGTTTGCAGGGTTAACTGCAAGAAATAGGTTGTACCTACAAGCTACGCCCTTCACTTTATATTTTATTAGACCAATGTAAATGTATCTCTGGTGTCACTTCCCAATGTAACATCACAATAATTAACTGTTATACATACACTGTCTTATCATTACTAATATTTTGAATATGAATTTGTGACATGTAATTAGTGTTTATGGCATACTTATGCTGTTTGTATTAAATAAATATTTTTTTAATTTGAATTTGCATCTAAACATTAAGCGTTAATAAAGGTAAATAATCATATTTGAATCCATCTTGTACACCACTACACAAGCAGGGGTGTCCAGCCCCAGATCTAGGGGCGGGGCAAACCGGCGGGCAGCAGTTTTAGGGGGTGCCAAAATCATAATTTATATGTTAAATTGAAAAAAAAAACTTGATTAACAAAGCGCCTGGCATCCAGCGCACATTGTTCTATCGAATATTCATTTGATTTTGAAACGCTCAGTTGGTTTTGAACACATTCTAAGTTGATTTATGAACGTATCCTAAGTCGATTTTGAACGCGTGCATACTGTATGTGATGTCTCTGCCAGGGGAATCCCCGTTGCATCTAGAACTGGAACACGATCAAACACTAGAACACAGTCAAGTGAAGCGACAAACATTCACCTCATCGAGTGGGGGCGCCACTATGAAGTTTCTGCCCCGGTTTGGAAAAGTCGTAGATCCGGGGCTGAGGGTGTCTTTAAAATGTTTTATTACGTGTACACATATTTGATTTGAGTTTTTATTTTGGTTTTTTTCTATTAGGAAATGGTTTTGAGGAAGCCGACACAATACTCTCTGGAAAAGGTAAATATTGTATTATTATTTTTATTTAATTTCACATTTTTATTATCGATTTTTTTTTAATTTAATATTAGAGCTTTTTTGCATGATTATCGTAGATTACACGGCTATTCAGACCTGGTCACTAAACACGGCTAAAACCATTTAAAGCAACGTTTTAATTCTGAATGGTGGTCTTAGGACGATACTGAGAGTAGCTTCCACTCTGGAATGTGACATTATATTATGCAATAACAGAAAAATCAAATAATATTTATTTGATTATTTGAACTTGCGATCTTCAGATTGCTAGTCGAAAGCCTTACCCCCCCGACCACGAAGGCCGTTGTGTGATGTAAATTCACCAGAACTCGGTCTTGGCACACATTCCTTGCCTCATTCACATTCATGCATCGTCTCATACATGCTCTTCTATTATTCTCACTCTTGACATGGTCTGACTCAAGCATCTGATTCACTTGGTCGTGTCATATCTTCCTCAGGCGTCCCCGACTTCTTCTACCGTTCACATTTGCATCATATATTCTCACACTCCTTTCCTCATTCATTCGCTCTACATGCCCAAATCATCTGAGCGTTCCTTTCTTAATCTTACTTATTACGCTTACAATCAGTCTTGCATTCTTTGCGGATCTCCATGTTTCTCACACGATCGTACATGGTTTTGCCGCACTAACTCATTTCTGCAGTATTCAGTCTACTTTTATCCTTCCTCTGCCAGTTCATTCTATATATTTATTCCATTCCAGAAGTGCGCCACGGCTACTCCATGATTGTGTACATCAGCGTGGGCGTAGTAGTCCTGCTGCTCCTGGTGACGGGCGTGGTTGCCACGGTGATCTGCTGCCGGAGAGGGAGCACCGAGCCCGCGCCCAGTCCCGACTCGCGCGCCAAGACCACCTACCAGAAGTCCAGCGCGTCCAACATCAAGCCGCCCGACCTGTGGATCCACCACGACCAGATGGAGCTCAAGCAGATGGACAAATCGCACCACAGTACGTCCGGTGAGCTTGTATTGCATAGATCAGTGGCGTAACTCTATCGGAGAGTTCTGGGATCCTGGATCCTGGATCCTAGGTCAAATCGATAACTTAACATCAGATCGATAGGCTTAACAACTAAGATCGATAGGCTTAGCAACTAAGATCGATAGGCTTAACAACTAAGATCGATAGGCTTAACAACTAAGATCGATAGGCTTAACAACTAAGATCGATAGGCTTAACAACTTAGATCGATAGGCTTAACAACTTAGATCGATAGGCTTAACAACTTGACTAAACAAATAAGAAATCGCTCTACGATAAGCAACACTGGCAGTTATTTGTCTATGGATCGACATTCCAAACATCGTGCTAGTGTCATTTCAGTGGGTATTTCAGCGTATCGCTCGCCATACATTCCCATTGGCAATATTACATGACAAGCAATATGCTGAAATAAGCCAAGCCAAATAACGCTGGCGCTTTTAATGCTAGTGTCAAATGCAATCATTAAAGATAGATTAACTTTTTTTTTTTTGACTAAGATATCATAATAACATTAAATTAGCTCACTTTCTCAGGCCTCGACCATACTCTGTTAGAAAATTGGAATATTTCCACTTTGCTATAAAATCCAAATAAATGGAATATTTGTGAACATATCTGAAAAATAAAAACTGTTTTAGAAAGGAAATGAAATGCTTTCAAATCCTATTAATTGAAATAACCACATAACTTTATAAATATAAAATTTTTTTAATGCAAACTTTAAAAAGTTTTAAAAATGGCACATCTTACGTTTTTTTCTTAAGACTTTTCTGTTTGTGGCATTCATAGAAGGGGTAATTACCCCACGATATGTAGAAGTGATACCGTGTTGCACGTGTTAATCCTCTTAGGGCGGGTATTTTAATATGATAATTAATGAAATTAATGTCGTTTTCGGCATTTAGTCTTGGTGTAGCCGTCAAGTATCGGAAATATTTTCTTCCTCTGATTTCTTCCATTTAATTTGTGACGCATATTAACGTATGATATTTTGAATGTTGCGGGGTAGGCTCTGGTGACGGCGTGTCAGGCGTTTCTTCCATGACGTTGCCTCGGCCGTCCCGGGATAGCTGCGAGTATGACACGGCACTTCCGGCGGGACACTCCAACCCGCCCTGCTCCTCGCTGGACAAGAGGCACTATGTGCCCACCTATGTCGGTAAGTCACACACTTGCTCTGAAGGACATGAACATTTTTTTGTTTATTTCATTTATTCATAATGGTTCCACGACAAAATGGAACAGTGATAAAACAGATCATTGAAGAATAGTGGAGAAAAAGAATGTTCTGTTTCTCCGCAGGGGTAGGCAGAGACGGTAGACTACCACACAACTCTATCTTGGCACAAACTTCGTTCAAATTCATACATCGTTTCATGCATGCTTATTCTTACTCTTGTCGCGGTCTTAATCAGTACAGTACTTTTTGTAAATTTTATTTGATTAATTCGTGTTATTTCACAATTAATTCATTTAAAATAAATTTTTTTTTCATAGTATTACCTCACAAGAGTCTCAGCTGCTGCCGTCTGGAGCCAGTGAGACTATGGCATCCCTAATTGGGGTATGTTGTGAGGCTGAAGGTAGAGGGGAGGGGGAGGAGATAGGGAAGAGGAAGGTGGGGAAGTACCTGGCTATTCAGATCTGGTCACCAAACACGGCTAATGCCATTTCAAGTAACGTTTCAATTCTGAATGGTGGTCTTACACCAGGGCGATACTGAGAGTATCTTCCACTCTGGAACGTGCGCAAATATACAGTATACTATATATATGTATATATTTTTTAAATGAATAAATTGTGAAATAACACAAATTAATCAAATAAAATTTATTTGCCACGCCGGGATTCGATCCCGCGACCTTCGGAATGCTAGTCAAGAGCCTTACCGCTGGACTACGCTGGCCGTAGTGTATTTGCGGCATGTTCCCGAGTGGAAGATACTCTCAGTACCGCCCTGGTGTAAGCCCACCATTCAGAATTGAAACGTTGCTTGAAATGGCATTAGCCGTGTTTGTTGACCAGATCTGAATAGCCAGGTACTTCCCCATCCTCCTCTTCTCTATCTCCTTCCCCTCCCCACTACCTTCAGCCTTACAACATACTCCAATCGGGCATGCCATAGTCTCACTGGCTCCAGACGGGAACAACTGGGACTCTTGTGAGGTATTCACTTTAAAAACAAACAAAAAAAGTGCTCTCTCAGTAATCCATTGCGCGATTATCTGACAACTACTAGAAAGCCGTTGGCGCTAAAAAAAATCTGTCCAAAGAAGCGATGTTTGCAGTCCACTACGGAGCGATAGTAACTACCCTGATGTGTGACAGCGGTATGGAATTGGCAGAATAAGGATTAAAGTAGACTGAACGCTGTTGAAACGACATCCCTGAGACGTATATGCGGTAAAACCGTGTATGATCTTATGAGAAATGTGGCAATCCGCAAAGAATGCGAGGCTGATTTAAGCATCATGAGTAAGATTAAGAAAGGGTCGTTCAGATGATTTGGGCATGTATAGCGAATGAACGAAGAAAAGAGTGTAATTTTTGTGTCTTTTTCAATCTTATCCTCTACATTTCTAACCTAACCTTTTCTCTTATCATATTATATTTTGTCACTGTTCTGTTTTATCCTTTTGATTTTATGTAAAAAATTGTTTTAATTCTGACCATTCAACCATTTTTTATAATAATTGTACTGTGTAGATCGCTTTTGTCCGTCAAAATATATTTTAAAGTTTTTCTTTTTGTTCCGTCATTAATTTTCTACTCATTCGTCATATCTATGTATTTAGGACTCTATTTGTAATGCTCTTACACCCATCATAGATATCTTTATTATTTGTTTGTCTGCTTCACAAATAGCTTGCACATTATTTTGTATTGTTGAAAATTGAATAAGTGATTGTCAAAACTCTACTCGTCCATATCATTTTTTTTCTCCTGCAAAGAAAGCGCCGCCCCTGGAACCATTTATTGGATAACCAACACCCTTGCTCAAGTAGTTCGCTATGTTTGGCGACGTATCAGGGTTGCCCGGGTTCACGGGGTTAGGTTTGTCTAAGTTTCGGTGGCGTTTGCCCACCCACTGCGTGGCATGCCGGATTGCGAGAGACTGGTTAAGGGAGACCTTTTGATCTCTCCGCCTGGACTCTCTTGACCGTAGTTGGTGGAATGGATTCTTACGTCTGTCGCTCCTGGACACATCGACCCCCAGATTCCTACCCACCCCTTTTACCTTTTTCCTTTACAGAACTTCCTCTCCTTCATTTTCCCTAAAAATACCCTCCACGCAGCATCCCCAAAGATGACAAAGGCCCTGAGGGAAATTTTTCCTCAGGGCATCCTGTGTGAGACTAATATATAATAAAAAATGTCTGTAAATGGCAAAAGGGACTTACCCATAATGGATATTTTCACCTCATTACTAAGTGGAAGATTCTCTCAGTATTGCCGTGGGGCTGATGCTTCCCAACGTTTCTCTATCATTTCTCATTCACTTCCCCAATTTTACCTCTTTGGATGCCGTAGTCCTACTGGCTCCAGGCAGTTATGTATAATGAATAATCACATAAAAAAGGTTGTTTTTTCTTTTGACTTTCACAGTCGACATGATGTTTTGACATTCACTCAATTCATTTGCTTTTTTTGTTTTTTTTTTGTTTCGCACCATCCTTCGAATATGTCCAAAACAATGCACCAATCAGGATCCTCGTCCCCCGTGTGCGGAGAGCTCTCATTGGGTGGAAACTCCTCGATGGGCGGGGCTTCGTCGCGAAACTCCGCCTTCTTGTCGACGGGCGGCCAATCGGGAAGCAGCCGACCTATGATTGTGGCCAAACCTAAACCGATGCTCAACGTTGAACATTACAGTAGGGATCCTAGTAAGTTTGCGTTTAAAACACTGTTAGGCCCTTTTTTCACGGGTATACGCAACTATCCGATACTCGACAATTCAAATCTTGGCGACATTCACGTTGTTGAGACTTAACGCATCATTTGTGTTAGACATTTTTTAAGAGAGAGTACGAAAACAGTGTTGAATATAATTGTGAATGATGAATACTTGGAGCAGGTGGATAAGTTTGTGTATTTGGGAAGTATGTTTACGAGAGTTGGGAAGGCTGATAGAGATGTTGAAGAAGGGTAAATGCAGGTCTATTAATGGCGGACTGAATGCCGTTGCCGCTTACAACTGTCCAAAGAAGCGAAGCTAGCAGTCCACAATGGCGTATTTATCCTGATGTATGACAATGAGGCATGGAACTTGCAGAGGAAGAATGAAAGTAAACTGAATGCTGTAGAAATTTGACCGCTGAGTTGTACATGTGGTAAAACCATGTATGATCATGTGAGCAATGTTGAGATCCTTAAAGAATGCAAGGCTGATCTATGCGTAATGAGTGAATGGTTTGACATGCAGAGTGAATAAACGAAGAAAGGAGTGTAAGGAGAATATATGACGCAAATGTGATTTGTAGAAGTCGGTAACATATCCTGGACACAATCAAGTGAATCAGATACTTGAGTCGGGCTTGTCAAGAGTCAGAATAATAGAAGAGTATGTATGAGACGATGTATGAATGTGAATGAGGCAAAGAGTGTGTGCCAAGACTGAGTTGTTTGGTGGTCCATTCTATCTGCCTACCCCTGCGGAGTAACGGCGTGATGATTAGTTAGTGTGTGATTTAGACCAATGCTAGGAACAAAACAGTCAAAAATGAATGACAGCTAAAACAACTGTTTGATTATGAATGAGGTTATGTAAGCATTCTAGTTTTGACGTTTTGAGAATTTAACAATGATCGATAGCGACGCAGGCCTTGTGATTTCAGTAGCGAGGTGTACGAACTGTACGCGATAAGTTGTTTGCGACGTGAGTACCCAACATGAGTCACGGATACTTGCGTATCCCTATGGAAGAATAGCCTAACAAAAAAACTTTAATATTTAAAAATATTATTTTTGCACTTTCATCATTTCATCTTCAGTAATAATGATCATTTATCATCCATCTGCTGCTAAAAAAAGGTCCTGTAGTGAAGTTCCTGGTTCCTTGCTTTGTGTCGCCTTGTGTTTCTGCCTGATCTTGTTTATCTCATCTCTTCCCGAGGGTTTAACCCCTCAGACCTTGTCTATGTGCCAGTTGACAAAAAAGATACAATTTCCTTTCCACCATAGTCGAAAATAATATTCAATTTCCTTTCAAATTCACCACAGTTGACAATAATATACAATTTCCTTTCAAATTCACCACAGTTGACAATAATGTACTTACAATTTCCTTTCAAATTCACCACAGTTGAAAATAACATACAATTTCCTTTCAAATTCACCACAGTTGACATTGTTGACAATAATATACAATTTCCTTTCAAATTCACCACAGTTGGCAATAATATACAATTTCCTTTCAAATTCACCACAGTTGACAATAATATACAATTTCCTTTCAAATTCACCACAGTTGACAATGATATACAATTTCCTTTCAAATTCACCACAGTTTACAATAATATACAATTTCCTTTAAAATTCACAAAGTTGACAATAATATACAATTTCCATAGCCACCACTTCAAACCATGAGACCAGAGATGAATGTGTTGAACTCAATCAGAAATGAATATATTTTCGTTATTTGTTTTTGGGGTGTTATGCCGTGTTGCGCCACCTCCTTCTTTAGCCAACGTTTCGGACAGCGTTGCAGTGTCCATCGCCGGATCTGCCCTGATGATGGACACTGCAACGCTGTCCGAAACGTTGGCTAAAGAAGGAGGTGGCGCAACACGGCATAACACCCCAAAAACAAATAACGAAAATACTTTTGGCCTTTAAAATCTTAAAACGTATCAAAAATTAATATAATTTGTAAATGGTTTCTGCAGCAATGTCTTCAATCAACACCTGCACCATCAGCTCCAGTAATCCCGACGCCATCCCTCCCGGGATGAGGCCCATGTATCCTCGCACGCAGTACCCTGTGCCCTCGCAGCCTTCCAGGCACCACCTCAACATAGATCAGGTATGCCCCCCCATTACTTTACTAACAAACACTACGTGTTGAATTCCATGTAAAGCGATATAGGCGAATGAGGAGTTAATAGACAAAATGAGCTGCCTGATTCTGTGCAATGGAAGGCTGTTCATCTGATTTCCAAGCCATTATTAACAAATTACCTGCTCGAAATTATCGGCTGCATTAAACCCGTGAGAAACTTGGCAGTCAACAGCGGAACATCCGTTCACAGTTGATGTCGGCTCCATGAGAAAGGTTCATTTCTACAACTCATTCTTGTTAAGACGGCATAAATGCGAAGCTACTGGCATCTGTCTTTTCTCTCTCATTTACCTTGATAAATTGCCCTTTAAGACCGACATGTGCTGAGCATTGTTATGTGAAATGTACTGAACGTAATGTGTAATGTAGTGTTTTGAAAAGACACTAAGTTTTTGTTGATATCAATAGATGTCGTTGGGCTTAGAGCTTCTCTCAAGTTCCGATGGATGTCGCCTGTCAACGCTCGCCAGCCAGCCAGACACAATTCTTATCTAGTTAAGATTGGTTGTGACCCAGAAGTAAATATATTGTAAACACGGAAAAACAATAATAAACCTGATTGTGACAAGGACCTATTTATTCTTGAAGAGCCCCAATACAACAATTAGTGTTTGCCTGTGGATTTGGCAAAACATTACATAATGTAATGCAAATTTGTTTTATGGATAGCGCTCCAATCCTTTTTGCTCACTCAATGCTTGTGGCAATAATCATGCTAATCCATCGTCTGTTTTTAACACAAATCATTCGCAGTGTTCCTTTGGGCAGCAAAATTAACGGATGTGCATTTGGTTTGTAACGGATCAACTCGAATTACAACAGGATTCAGTACACATTCCCCGCATCTGGACCCGCCATAAGGCTGTTAATAATGTTGATAAATAATTAAAAATTGACTACCCTAAAGCAGATATTTGAAGAGTCGTACTAATAGCAAGTAATTGTTGTTGTTCCAGAACACCCCACTGTTGTCTGCTGCTGGAAGTTCCATCAGCGGCACCCTCCCTTCGCAGTCGTCCATCAGCTCGCTGGGACAGACCTCTGCGCTGCATCACCACCACCCCGCCATGGGTATCTCCCCCATGTCCTGTCAGTACTCACGTACATCATTATTCACTACCAATTAACTCACTTACATCATTATTCACTACTGAACTCACTTACATCATTATTCACTACCAAGTGAGTTACACTTATATCATTATTCACTACCAAGTGAGTTACACTTATATCATTATTCACTACCAATTAACTCACTTACATCATTATTCACTACCAATTAACTCACTTACATCATTATTCACTACCAATTAACTCTCTTACTTCATTATTCACTATCAATTAACTCATTTACATCATTATTCACTACCAATTAACTCACTTTTCGACCACTCACTCACTCAGTTTACGACCGCAATTTTTTGAAATTGCGGTCGTAAATTTCAGTTTCATAGTACATTAAAAATTTTCTGTGGTTAACATTTAGATTTGAATATAAAGCACGGTGTTTTCTCAACATTTAGATTATATTTCTCACCATGACAAGTAAGGGAGACACAACGATTTCTGTAAGACCTATATGAGCTGTTTCTAAAAGAGAACAAATTAGCCTGAGGGGTTAAAGGAATCAGGTGAAACTTATCTCTATTGTCCTATGGCCTGAGTAGATATCTCTATTGTCCTGTGGCCTAAGTGCTTGCCGGAGCTATTCTGACCGTCTCTGTGAAAATGATTAAAATAATGTTAAAATTTTAAATATATATTATTACAGTTACTCACTCGTCTTTTTCTCGGGGATTTTTTTACTCTATGCCCAAACATGCAGTAAAATAAGTCTATGTTTGTGTTGCAGGTTCCCAGATGTCCTGTGTAGCGGGCGCGCCCCCCTGTCCCTCCCCCTCCCCGGCCAGCGAGGGCTTCCCCGATAGCGCCCGCGAGAGGGAGCAGGGGCACTATGTGGCCTACGAGGCCCTTCACCCTCCGTAAGTGCACGCTCCAACACTCATGTCTTCTTAATTTGATCAAAAACCAAAACTAACCAAAATCGACATTTAACGGAGACCACTCAAATATCAAAATTTCTCTGATTTAATGGTCATCAGATGTGATTTAGAGTGAAATTGAAAAACCCAAACCTAAAACTATTTTGTAGCTACATTACGAGCAGATATTGTACTCTTGCAGTAGTACAGGAACCATAACTTGTGGTGTACCACAAGGCTCTGTTTATGGGCCTCCATTATTCCCAAGTAACTAACCCTCACTGTTTAATAGAAGGGGTAGGCAGATTGGATAGACCGCCTCTTGTCTTGTCTTACCACCCACTCCTTGCATCATTCACATTCATGCATTGTCTCATCCATACTATTCTAGTTCTAGTATTTTATCCCGATTCAAGAATTTAACTTTCACTTAATTGTGCCATATCTTCCTTGTGCGTCCTCGACTTCTACTATTCAATTTCACGTCATATATTTTCCTTACACTTATTATTTCTAGATACATAAATTGGGTATTAAATGTAAGGTTATATTTGTTTGTTTGCAGGCGGGACAGTTTAGAAGCGGCGGGTGCTTCAGGGTCCCTGACGCGGCGCGGGGCCCCCGTGCACCCCCTCCGTAGCTTCAGCGTTCCGGCGCCTCCGCCCAGTGACGCACCGCACACGCCACATCATCACGGTAGCTCTAATTCTGCTTCCCTACCCTCATAATGAAAATAATTCAATTGTAAATGACCGGTTTCTTGGTAAAACTAACCAACCATTACGCCAATTCTCCGCAGGTGTGAACGGCCTCATAGCACTGTCTTGGCACACACTCCTTGCTTCAATCACATTCATATATTGTCTTTTAGGGATTTGCCTAATGACTGGACTAATTGTGTACATTTATGGAGGTATCGGTATTAGTGATACCTAGCGTGTTCTTTTAAAGATGAAATAACACTCAATTACTTTGTTAACGAAATTTATTTTTCACAGAAATGATAACAAATAATGTAAAGTTGAAACAAATGTTGAAAAAAATTATAACTAATAATGTAAAGTTGTTTCGGCGCGAACTTGCAGGAGATAATTAGGTCTATTGCATCCGAAACTGTTTCCAATGCACTTGGAAATGGACTGTAAAATACCAAACGAAATGAAACGAAATGGTGTTTGCTGGAATTGGGTGATAATATGTGTATGGGAAAAATAATGGATTACAAGGAAGGAGAAAACCAGTCACTTACCTCTGCGAAGGCTAACATCACAATTAAAAATAAGTTTAAAACGATCTTGATACGGTCAAAACACCTTCTTTTAGTTCATAAATGAATATATATGAACATGAACAACCAACAAAAATGCTTTCAACGTAGTCCAAAATCTTCTAGTGTTTTTTTTAGAAACAAAGCACTTGAATTCACTCCTTGTCATTGTTCCATTTTCAAATGCTTTTCCAGTAAGGTGATATGTTAGGGAGGGTAGAAATGATATCCCGGTAGGAACTATGCATGTCATCATTTCAAAACCAAACAAGGTCACTGTGTCTGACTTTCTTTCTGACTATCTTGCTGACTGTCGTCTTTTATAGCGTTGCCGATGGTGCGAGTACAAATTCTTCTGTTATTCTGATTGTTGAGGTGTATTTGCAGTTTCGGTCACGATACGGCCGACCAACACATCTCCGTACAAGAAACCCCTGGTTCCTGCTGTTCCCGTCAATCAGTCCCCCTCCAGTCACCTGGGGCAGGGCTCCTTGGGACTCAACAGGCTACAGCAAGGTAAACACACTCTAATTATTGATACACGACGATCCATATTGTAACAATATATAACTTTACCCCTCAGGCCTCCGGCCTATTTTCTCAGACAGTCAAAAAAAGAAGTCCAAGTGGTTAACTCAAAGATATTCAAATACAAAAGAGATATGCTATGATGTCCGCGTAACTGTCGGCGGACTACGACCTAATCAGGGTAGTTTGCATACGAAAAGAATTTGTTCATTTCGTTGATTTTTTTAAGGTGTGCATTGTATTGGTTAACAATATATTTTGAATACGGAAAGAATTCGTTCATTTAGTTTAATGTTCGTTTGGTTTATTCTTTCATTTATGTAGTTTATTTGTTAATTGGTAAACAATATCAGCGACATCCGGAAGAGCAGTCCCACCTAGTAAAACCTGCAGATAGCACATCTATTATATTTCAATATCTTGGGGTTAACTCCATAATATTTCAATGAAACATCAATATTTGTATTACAATCACTAATTTAATTCCGTTTACTCAAGTATGTTTTCCTCCAACCCCCAGGAATGTTGGTGCCCCACTCTAATGACGAACTGGAGCCCCTGGCTCCCTCCTGCTCCACGGAGAGACTGCACCAAGAGATGGCCAACCTGGAGGGGCTCATGAAGGATCTCAACGCCATCACCGCCAACCAATTTGAGTGCTAGGTCTTCATCACTTGGAGCAACCTCCAATTCCAGTGTTATTTATTTTACTAGGGCTTCATCACTGATGAAGTGAACCAATTGCATGTGCAAATTATTACACATGCTGAAAAAAATTGGTAACTAGAACTTCGTTGTTATTCGGATTCTTCGCTAGGACTTCATCGGCTTGATTGTACTATAAAACTGGTCGCTAGAATACCTACCGTTTAGAGTGTTTAATTGGATTTTAACCAATGTATTGTGCACTTTTATAATTATCGTGACATTTCACGGTTATGGTACCGTGACGGAAAAAAAAGGCAATAAACATACGTTCCTTAACACAATAATGCTACAGCTTTTTCAAAAGACGAAATACACAATGTACGCAGGTCTGTTTCCTCCAAAGGAAAAAAGTCATCATATTCTTGCATCTCTCTCACACACCGCACCGTGACGTCTCCGTAGACCTCTACCAATACTACTAGCCGTGACGATAATTTTAAAAGTATGGAATATGGGTACAAGGATAATATTGAAATGTGAGTGAATTCTAATAATTCAAACACATCAAATGTCAATTCGCTGATGGTTTTTCTTTTGTTCTTAAACATATAATGCTGCAGCTCTTTCTTACACACTAAATAACGACGGTCGAAAATGAGATAAAAGGTGAACGTTTGCAAAAACGTCTGCACCCCTCAAAAGGAAATATATAATCTTTATCATACATCTCCCTTACATGTATAAAGAAAATGAAATGCAATTCCCGTCGCAGAAAAGTAGTACGTTGGAGGAAATAGTCACTCATATTTTGTGTGTCTCACCATTATTTAATGTGTAGAAAAGAGCTGCAGCATTATAATGATAAGGAACGTATGTTTATTGCGTTTTTTTGCCGTCACGATTCCGTAACCGTGAAACCGTCACGGTATTTATTAAAGCGCATTGAGAATTTTTTTGCTGCTAATTCATCACATTGATGATGTCATCCAATTTGAGCGCTCCAGCTCGAATCACTGGGACGATTGAAGCGATTGCCGCCACATCAATAAAGTAAGTGCTACAACATGATTAGTTTCGCCAGCATTGGACAGCAAAACTTTGCTAGATCTTCATCAAAGTGAGCTACGACATGTTTAGTTTCGCCAGCTTTGGACAGCAAAACTTCGTTAGTTCAAAGTGAATAAACGTCCGATCTATACTTTCACATAATATTATGATGAACTATATTATTAATCATAGTGAAACAATGACTTTTGTGCAATGTACTACTTATAATATAAATTTTGCACAATTTTTATTATTATAATTTCATCGTTTCGATGAAATATTAAATTCAAGACTTTTCAATGAATAAAGACTTATTCATTAGTTGCTCTAAGCTTTCTTTGAGCATTCGGCACTGTATTATAGTAACTGATAAAAACTATATAAATATTAGTTTAAATGATGGTGGACTTACCATTTTGATATTATGTGTATCTTCACATACGACGTGTATAGTAAATTTAGTTTTAAATTAAATTATAAATAATTGTACATATTATTATTATTATTAATTTAACCGTGCGTGCAAATTATCGATATACAATTTGGTGATATAAACGAATATGTAATAAAATAGGACGTGAGCTAATCGAAATATTTATAGTCGTACATTTTGTGTATGTTATTATAAGACGTATATTTATATTAAAAATGCTTTTGTATTGTGATTTATATAATATTGTATACACGGGCATTTGTCACTTTGAGATTGAATATTCCTTAGAATAACGATGTTCTATAATAATATATTATACTTTCGAAATCGTTATTCTATCGAATGGTTCGTTTTTTTCAGTGTTTTTATAATCTGAATGTATATTTACTTCGATTTTAATCGTTTGAAATTTTTCTACACTGCTTATAAAGTTGTAATTTTATTATTTACCTTTGTGTAACGCTTTAGACACGGTACTGACGTTCAGTATAGGTTTAATTAGTAAATTTCTTTTAGCATGCTACATAATAGTTAAGAATTCAATAGTGCAGTTCGATAATGACTTTGGAAAGCGAACCTGCTCCAAGCACAAAAATATTGAAATATTATTAAATATCTACATTAATATTAATGAAAACCAAAATTCTTTGAAAGAATTTTAAATTTTGTATTGTTTTTAACCCCTAAGGTTAATTTGTTTGCTTTTCAGAACAACTCTTGTCACTGTCATGATTAGAAATATGATCTAAACAGTGTTAGAAAGAAAAAACATCACGTTTTATATTCAAATCTAAAATTTAACCACTTAATAATTAGAATGTAACCTTTGTAAAACCAAAGTTTCCAATCGCAATTTGAAAAAAGTTTTGGGAATTTTTTGTTTATTATTTTTACATGAAACAACAAAAAAGTGAGTTGATGATAACGTTTATAAAATATTTGTCTAATAAAATATATGTGCGAGTGTTTTTTTTTCCCATTATCAGTATTTTAGTAAGAAAAAAACGCAAGGTTAGCCATTTTTAATGTTTTTTTGTTTGCATTTAAAATTTTTGTATTTCAAAAATTATATACAGTAGAATCCGTTTATTATGACTCCGCCTATATTGACCAACCGCTTAATATGAAGTAATTACACAGCCAAGTTTGGTTTTCATATAAAATTCTTTATAACAAAGTCGGATATAATGACTTCGCTTACAGTGACATGTCGCTTATTGTGACATGTCGCATTTTTAATAAATTATGTCCTGATTTCATGGAAAATTATGTCGGTTATAGTGACCGACATGATTCCTAACACCTTCGGCAATGTTCGGGAGTGTCACATGACGCCCGACGACGTTCGGCGCGTGCGTGGCACATCTCGAATCTTAATGTGCTGTGTTTATCTCTGTCAAAATAAATACATACATATATACCTAACAAAAACAGGTGGTTGTTTACTTTCTACAAAATGGTTTGTATGACGTCCGCTTAGTATGATGTATTTGTCATTTCCCTTCGATGTCATTATAAACGCATTCCACTGTATATATTTCGAATTATAAATTTTGAAAGCTTATTTCATCACCTTTTAAAAAAAGTTTTTAGTTTTCAGATGCGTTCAGAAATGTTCCAATTATTTGGATTTTATTGTAAAGCAGAAATATTTTAATCTTCAGACAAAATAGGCCCCAGACCTGAAGGGTTAAGCTACCGTAACGTAACTTAGGCCATTTAACCAAAGTGTTTAATTATGTGTCAAAGCCTCTCGGCCTAACGTCTGTCATAATACTCGTCCAAAGTGTAAGATTTGACTTATGTTTACTTTCATCTCATGGACTAATCCTGTACTTAGATGGAATTATTTGCACAACTCAAGTTAAAAATTTAAGTTACTTTTTCACCAAGCCTGATTAAGTCATTTAGATTAAAAAATCCCACAAACTGGTTGAATTTAATAATTAATAGTAAGTGCTTTCTCTGTTTCTGAAAAGTCAGTTCTATTTAATTTTTTTCATAATTAACCATGTGCCCAGTGAATCTCCATAGTCAGATAGACAGTGTTTTCCCTGTTGCCAGTTCGTCGCCTCAGTTCTTATTTGTCCAACAGACCATTTTAGTTTTTGTTCAATCTCCACTTTAAACTTAAAAATAAGGCATGAAAAAAGATAGTTAACACGTTCCCGGACGAGCATGCTATAGCATTCGCATTGGATAGTTTAATTATGTCGCGGATGCTATAGCATTCGAAGTTTATTGAGTTTTTTTGTCAGATATGCTTGAGCAGTTGCTTTATCCCTATAAAATATAGGTAGTCTATTTCTTACTGTCACTGCTGACACAACCACAGATCGCTTACTGTCACATGAGACCTTTTCTGCACACAAAGATAAAACAGTGTTGACCCCTTCCCCTACAGCTCGCCCGGCGTACCCCGCGTGGTCGCGTATGCTATAGCATGCGTCAAATGTATTGAGATTCGTCTGCTAGAGCATTCGCGTCGCACTTGATGGTGTTGGTTGGTACGTATCATGACGGAAATGCTAGAGCAGTCGCAAAAATCTAATACAAAAAAATAGTGCCAAAGTAGGGTGACTCACTGCCCGTGAACGTGTTAATCACTTAACTAAGAATTATTTAAACTAATGAGACCTTTACCTTTACGGAAATGACTTTATCTTACACCTATCATAATGTTTCATTGAAATAATGAAAGAAAACCTTCTCCTCGTCTAAAATTTTCTAATGGTCTGTTGGACAAATACGAACTAAGTCTACGAGTTGGTTGTCAGTCTATTCTATTCTATTTTCTACTAAGGGGAAATAATTAACCGCCCACCCAGTGTGTCCAGTGATGCACATACGGAAGAGTTTTCCCTATTGCCAGTTGGCTGTCAGTCTATTCTATTTTCTAATAAAGAAAAATAATTAACCACCTGCCCATTGACTGTCCAGTGATCGACATATGAAGTGTTTTCTCTATTGCCAGTTGGTTGTCAGTCTATTCTATTTTCCAATAAAGGGAAATAATTAACCACTCGCCCAGTGAGTGTCCAGTAATAGATATACGGTAGTGTTTTCTCTATTGCCAGTTGGTTGTCAGTCTATTCTATTCTATTTTCTAATAAAGGGAAATAATTAACCACTCGCCCAGTGAGTGTCCAGTGATAGACATACGGTAGTGTTTTCTCTATTGCCAGTTGGTTGTCAGTCTATTCTATTCTATTTTCTAAAAAAGGGATATAATTAACCACTCACCCAGTAAGTGTCCATTATGACATACAGAAATATTTTCCCTATTGCCAGTTGGTTGTCAGTCTATTCAGTCCAGTAGTGATAGACATACGGAAGCCATGTTGCCAGGCTACTCTATTTCTAATTCAAAATTAATGGAAATAAATATTATCATATTATAAAATGAAATAAATTTCCATTCGATCAGTGAATGCCCTGCGGTAGACACAAAGAAATATTTATTAACTTTTTTAAAAAATTAAATAATTTTTTTATAATTTGACATTTGATGATTATCCGAGTGGAAGTTACCCTCAGTATCGCCCTGGTGAAATACCACTATTCAGCATTGAAACGTCACTTGAAAACATATTTGCATAAGAATGCGCCTTTCACATAAGTGACTAGATCTGAATATCCAGTTTGTTTCCTGTCCTTCCTTTAGTCCCTGCCTCAGTCCAACCCTGAGGGTGAAGTATATTCCTGGCTCCAACCCGATAATGCCTTCAATTTATCTGAATTGTCTATGCTAAAATAATAATTTTTTAATTTTAAATGATCAATTACAATTTTTTTAAATTAGTGTCCTATTTTTTCAACAATTGTAGTTTAAATTGGTTTGGGCTTAATTTACGTGTTTTTTCAAGCAATCCTTTAATCTTAATAAACAATACAGTGCTCTCTCAGTAATTTGCCACTGGATTACCAGACAACTACCATAATCCACCCTTTTTTTAAAGCATAAATCAAGCTCTGTAATTTGCCGGTATTAGTATCTCAAATTCAGTCGTCCGCCACTTGCCTAGACTCAAGGGATCTTCGTTGTTCTTGCAAGAGCATGAGCGGCGTACACTGATTACTTCCAACTTTTTACGCCAAAAGGAAATATGAGAAAATGTATTTAAAAAATGATATCTGAGCTAACGACAGCTGGTTCAAAAATTCAAAAGAAGATTTGTTAAGTGGAACATTCATGCGACCCTTTTCGGCTCGTTTCATACAAATCTTTATTTTGGATTTGAGATCAAAATACCAAACTGAAAAATTATTTTTGTAATCAAAAGGTAAATCAAATATCTAGTCAGGATGTGAGCTACTTTATTTATTTTTGCTTTAAATTATAAGATATAGGCCATTAAAGATTTTAGTGTTTCAGAGGCAACTTGGACAATTATTTGTGAGTAGGTAAATGATAAACATTTAAAAAAATAATTTTACTGATTTATTTTAACCCGTCTGCTTGCTTCAATATATTCGCACCTCACAATCCGGAAGCCTCGATTTCACGCGTAAATTCTGAAACCGTCACTTTGGAGCGAGATTGTAAAATATCTATGCAAGATAGCTTTCATATTTCAAAGACAATAAGAAGTATTATTTCGTTCTCTTTCTGGTTAAAAGAAAAAAACATGTATGTTTGCATGAGAGGAAAGAAGATATATAGCTTTTAAAATGTAAGGTTGCTCGGGACGTTTTTGGTTTTATAAAAGTGTAACGCGATTACGTGTTTTGGGATGTATTTATTCCTAAACAAGCAGACGAGTTAAAAATATGATGAAAAATAAAATAAAATATAAACATCGTTAAAAAAACATTTTTTTGGGTAGTGATTTTTGTTGTAATTTGTATTGTAAATTTACACCCATCAAAATGATTTCTTTTATTATTTTTTTTACTTTATATTTTTTTATAAATATAGTATTATTTTTTTTTTGCGATTTTTTTTTTTTCTCACAAATAATTGCCTCTAAAGTCATGAAACGTTAAAATCTTTAATAGCCTATATCTTATAATTTAAAGCAAAAATAAATAAAGTAGCTCACGTCCGTACTAGATACTTGATATACCCTTTGATTACAAAAATATTTTTTCAGTTTGATTGGGTATTTTGATCTCAAATCCAAAATTAAGATTCGTATGAAACGGGCCGCGCAAACGTTCCTCTTAAGTAACTTACCTTTTAATAGAGTTAACAAACAACCGGCCAGTGGCTGAGTGGGCATCGCGTTTGGTCCCACCCGGGTATCGCGTGTTCGATTCCTCGGCTGACTAAATCCTCCATCACGACACAAGCAACATTTTCCGCTTAGTGTGGTGGTAGTTGGAGATTTTCAAACATTGTTGGGTTATTCGTAGCCCGGGAATGTTTGTCTTTCTTTAAAAAAAAAAAAATTTAATATGCACTTGATTTTGAGTATAAATAACACTAAGTTGCAAGTACCAATTTCGAAATAAACAACTGTCTTTTTGCAAAATACCTATTTTAATTTGAAACATATTTTGTATGTACACATTATAATCCGCCGCTTTCACTAATTACAATTTCACTAATTGGATTTTGGGATGGCAGATTAGTGAGAGAGCACTGTAATTTGAAAAAAAAATTATATTATTGATTTTCAAGAAATATGAAATTGTTAAAAACGGCACTAAGGAGATGGGTTTCGGTGGCACAACTGGTAGAAGCATTCTCCTGGAAAGAGGAAGGTTCCCATTTCTGGTCTTGGTCACAACCTAATCTTTTTAAATACATCTATTTTATATATATATATACATACTATTCTATCCTAGACTTGCAGAAAAGCCAACAGATGTTGCATATTAAATAAAAATGGATAAATTTATCCAAGAAATATCTAGATAGCATATAGTTCTGGTAAAATCTTGCAGTCGTACATAAAGATAGCAGCCAATAAAAATGTAAGTTACAGTTAAAAATGACCGAATCGGATAGGGACACATTAGATCAGTTGGTAGATTTGCGGCCCGGAAAGCCGAAGGACCTGGGTTCGAGTCCCAGGTGTGACCGTATCTTTTTCTGTTTCAGATTTTCGATTAAGTTTTGCTAATATTGTCTTCATTAATTAAACATCTATTTTAATTTCGATTTTGTTTTCTTGAATGAACGCAAATCTTGAAAGTGGAAACTAACCCACTTCGCGATATCTGATCGCTCTGAAACTCGACGTATAGACTCGTTGTCGATGACAATGCATTCCGTCAACTTTTAGTGGCACTCATGCACACTCAAGCATTTCTCTGAAATTTGCTTTTAGCCGGCCCAAGAGACGGCGCAACTAGGTTTAAAATTGAAAATAGATGTATTGTAAGAAAACTTTGTTATTGTTGATTTTTCTAATTCATATTGTTTGAAAATCATGCCTAGGTTTAGTCAGTTCACTTGTGAACTTTATATATAAATGTGCCGTAACCTCCCCCGTAAGGGGAAGGATAGATCATGTTCCAACACAACTTATAATTTTTGAAATATAAAAATTTTCAATAAAAAAGTTTTAAAAATAACTCAACTTACCAAAACTAAAATTACTGATAATGAAAAAAAATTAAAAATGCACACATATTTTAATAGGCAAATGTTTTATATCCGTTTTCGTCAATTTCACTTTTTTGTCGTTTCATGTAAAAAGAATTAATAAAAAATTCACAGAGTTTAATTTTTTTTTTCAAATTGCAGTTGGAGATTTTGGCTTCATAAAGGTTTACATTTTTAATTCTTGTGGTTAACTTATAGATTTGAATATAAAGCTTGATGTTTTCTCTTTCTAATACCGTTTAGATCACATATCTCGCCATGATAGTAAGGAAGAGGCAATGATGTCTATGAGACATATATGAGTTGTTGCCAAAAGCGAACAAATTAACCTGAGGGATTAAAACAAGATGGAAAGTGGATGGTCTCCTGCATAGCGATTCTATATCTTTTGTGGGATCGTTATCGAGATAACGGTCGTGATCTCCTATCAGATATGTGTGATTTTTACATATTTACTGTCACATATTTTAGTTTAGATAGTTTTAAACACGAATTTCTGCAAGTATGCATGATTATTTATTCATTTAATGTACGTTGTACATAGAAAAAGCAAATAAATCACACAAATCTGACAGGAGATCACGTCCGTTATCTCATAACGATCCCACAAAAGATATAGATTCGCTCGGCTGGACTGTTTGAATATCTTTAATATTCTTTCAACAATCATTTAAACATACTTATTTATTTACGTGTTCCCAAAACGAAAGCTGGAAGCAATTCAATTTTGAAATCAAAAGCAACTTTCTTAGGCTCAGTTTTTTAGCGAAATTCATGTGCGACAGAGTCATTCAGTGCCATTTTGTTTTTTTGACAGTTGAAAGGTCTCCGTTAAACGCCGATTCTATGTTCATTTCAGCTTTCGAACAAATTGTGATCAGCAGAAGAGGAGAACTATCATGTTATTAAGCTTATCAGCTTATTACAATTTGATAGAAAACTGAAACGCACCTAGAATTAGCGTTTAACGGGGAATTTTCAAACGTCAGAAAAACAAAACTGCATTTGATGTCAATGCTACATTTGAATTTCTGCAAAACAAACTGTCACTAAATCTAAATAAGTTTAATTTTTTTATTTTATGAAAAGCTTAAGAATTTAAATATTGAATGTCAGTACTGTATTTAACAACAAAAGTGTACAAAATATTATAAAATGTGTATATTATTATTAAAGTTATTTATTCATATTCCCTATGCGAGTTGCCAGGATGCCATAATGTGTATTGTTATTATCAATTTGTATTACTTCTGGCAACACTGTAACATATCAAAGAAGCAGTTTTTGAATAATTTAATTGTTCATTTATAAAATGATTTAATAACAATAAATAAATAATTTAATATTTCTGCGTCTACAAACGAAAACAAAAATTGAATTGTTTTTTTTTTTTTTAATTAAACTTATTTGAACTAAAGTACAATTTGTCTGTCTAAACTGAAATACATACATAATAAGATGGCGAAATAGCTGTCATAAATGTTTTGTAAATACAAAATACCGTCATTCATTTATCATACTATTGTCGTACATAGTTCATCATTAAAAACTAAATTAAAAACTCTTTCAACTAGGTTAATTTTTTTTCCATACTTTATTATTATTATTATAAAAGACTGATAGTTTTAAATTGTGTTTGTATTCCAACCATTTATTATTGTATCTAAATGAATTTATTTGAATTTCAGAAAAAAAATAGTTAAACATGATTTAATTTAAATTTTTTTATGCCGTGAAATTTAATTTATTTGAAAAGGATCCTTATATAAATGGATTTCAACTTCTTTGAACAAATTGATTCCTTGATGATTTATTTAAAAGACGAAACTGCTGTCACTTTGTATTCATCTAGACTTGCATTCCTGGTGATTTTAATTTCAAAACGAGCAATACTCGTAATTGAGTCAGAAATATAGATGAAAAATATAGAATATCGTCTTTGCAATACCGCAAACGTAACAAAAATGATATTTTAATGCCATCCTATTTCATTTTTTCCAAATATTTTCTTCCACCCGATATTTGTTATAATGTTCATATTTTTTAACAATGTGTCGTGGTTTTTCCTCTCTCCTGAGCAATTTGTTCCATGTCCCATTCGCGGCATTGTATGCCGAACAATAGTACGAGGGATGTCCGTAAAATAAGGTCTCCAAAGCTGCGCTGCGGTCGCGAGTTACGATTTACGCGCGATCCGGCAACACTGTCTGCGACACTTCATCTCGGAGCTTCCACTGGCCGCATCCACCAGGTGCGAATTACGCTCTGTAATTCGTTTTTAAACTTCACAGCTTTGGCGAATCTGAAAGGCGCCATTGTTCCTTTGTCTCTAGTATCATGTAGTTATAGGTCTCGTCAGGTCTCGTTCCCAGTCACAATAGGCCACTTGCATCACATTTTTTAAAAAAAATTCCCGGTTCAGGCAAATATTCTAAGACATTCTGTATTTTTTTTTTTTTTTAATTGTATTTTTGAAACCCTGGCGATTTTTTTTAAATTTCAATCCGAAAAATCAGACCATTTTTTATAAACCGGAAAGACGGGACATAATTTTATAGGTGAGAAAAAACGATAATTACATAGCCGAAAATCATTTAAAAAAAATAACGTTTTCCACACGAATGCACAGGAGAATAACGAGGCATACCAAAAATATTAAATCTCGTAAATATTTTTTTCCTTGATCCATCTTATTGATCATAAATTATTATAAATTATACATTCGCAGAGAGCAAACAATAAATCTAGTGAACGTTAAGTGTCAAATTCAAAAATTCGCCTGAAATCAAAGTGATGCCATATAAAAAAAATAAATCAGTGTTGAATTTTATAAAATTAATAGGAACATTTTCGGAGACGGGACATTTTCATTTAGTGACGTCACGAGCCCAAATAATGGATTTATTTATTTCAAAATAAAAAAACTACATTTCTAAAAAATTTTACTAACATTTTCGTAATCTTAGTAAAAAAAATCTATCCACACGATTTTTTCCAAGTCATTATGAAGTCCATGCAAGTGGCCTATTGAGTTCAAGAACTCATATATACTTCATAATAGCACTCAAGGAATTCTTCAATATCAACCCGTTGTGTTGTTTATGATCTTCGGTGAGCATTTTTGAGACCCACCTTGTGGTATCCAAATTTTCTGTCAAAATCTCGTCAATAGCAATCTTAATGACATCAGGGATCATGTCACAGAGCTCCCAAACTATCATCCGTTGATCTGCAATTTTTCCGCTTTGGCAATTGTTTCATCTGAAACCGATGGCCTTCCGACACGCTTTTTAAATTCTCTGCACAAAGCCAGTGTTGCCGGATCGCGTGCAAAACCATTCCGCGTGACCGCAGCACCTTGGAGACGTTATTTTACAGACAGCACTCGTAATATTATAGTTGAATGTTTCAGAAATGTCATCTTGAAGACCATTTGAATAAGGATAATAATTGCATGTATAGTTTGAATACAAAAAGTTACTGTTTATATAAGCGAACTTGCCATATTATCATAATAATGTACTTGTATATACATATAACCCATTCCTCGTATCTGCTATTACATTCATTTATCACAGTTCTTATTATTAGTGTTGTCACTGTTACGGAGCACTCGTTTATAATATATAATAAAATGTATATATATACACGGCCTAGATTTTATATAATATTACACGACGATGGAATTTTTCAACACATTTGGTGGTATTTTTTTAAATGGCAACTTTCCGGCTAATTTCCTATGCGTGCACATTTTTATACCTTGCCACACACCTGAAGGACCAATTTCATAATGATTAATTCAAAATAATCCAAAAATTGGTGTAAAACAAAATATTTTAAATTCATTTAATTTCACTGTAAAATAAATCTGTTTGAAATACTGAGGATTTAAGCGGATGGAAGGATTGTACGTATTGAAATTATTGTACTGAACAGAAAATCCCTGGAAGTGTGATATACATCAGTTAGAAAGAAAATATATTACAAAAGGGCTAATGAAATTTTTTATCCCTCTCCTGTTTAAGAATTTCAATTTTTGAAAAAGGTTGATTAATTTTACCAGAAGTAAGGGAAATTGATCTTAATTAAGACATAACAAACATGCCCACAACACACTTCAAATCTATCCAGAAATTTATAAAATTGGGTTGAGTTCATTGATACTTCAATATTTATCCATCTTAGAATATCAGAATCAGTGTTTTTTCTCCATGCCGTTCACTTTGCAAGGAATTTTGCTCAATTTTCAAATATCAAGCATAAGTTTTCCAAAATTAAAAATAAGCAATTTGAAACTACGCAAACACAACTCAAATTAAATGTAGAATGTAGCGTCACCCCACCCAGGGAAAACCTTAAGTTTTCCTTGTAACTATCAATAATATAATTAACCAAACTAAGATTGAAAAGTTAATAATATAAATTGGTCAAGTGTAGCATTTGTATTTAAAATACGGTCTAAACATGTGTATAAGATGATATATTGCGCAATTTTATAGTATTTTTTCATGTTTACAAAAGTCATTATTGCACTGAAATATTATATTGTCTTGTCCAAAAATGTCGGTATTTATAAATGTAATTTTTTATTATTTTTACTATTTGGAATAAATTTAATATTCCTCCCTTGATTGTTGAATAACCCAAAATGTTTATCTATTTGAAATCTACTTGTTGTGAATTTTAACAATATTGTACCTACATGTAACTCTCTTTTAACAGTTTGTGGAACAAGTCATAATTTCAATATTTTTGTCATAATCTCAATATTCATTTTAAAATTAGTTATATTATTATATTGAAATAAAACAAAAGTAAAGCGCTGCACAAAACGATTTCAGCCAAAACTAATTATTCGTAGAAATATAATATTGTAAAGCTCAAATTAGATTTTTGTATCCAATTTTCATTTTGTACCATTTTTCTATTCTTACATACTTACCCCGGTACTAATAAAAATGCTTTAAATTTTACACAACTCATAACAACCATTTGCCATACATTAATGGTTGTTCGTCAGTTGTGTAAAATTTAAAACATGTTTATTATTAAGCTCCCTAGTGATATGTATTCATTATTTATACCAGTTTTTCATAGTGCTTTATTATATACAAATGTATTCGATATATGAGTTTTATTTATATTGTACATGGTTTTTAGGTTAAATATCGACAGTAATCGCTAGTTCAACCCACCTTTGCTTAATGTGAATGCTTCAATAATATTGATCATCCACTATTTTTAAACATTTTTTATGTCAATTTTTACATAAAAATATATCATTTATTTAATTTGTGGCAGCTATTAGTAACATTTTTGAGTAGTTTTGTTAAATTCATTAAACTGTATTGCAATTTTTTATCCATTAAAACACCTTTTTAAACTTCTTTATGGATTTTTTTTAGTAGGTTTTGACGATGAAAATGTTTTCCAAGTGAAGCAAAATGTACTGAGAATTTAAATTTATGGTATATACTACTGTCATAATTCCAATATTTTTGTCATAATATCAATATAATTGAATGCATTCACGTCAAGCTCTATTAGTTTAAGGGCAGCTGTATAATAATGTATTGGATCACTCGACTTAAGGTGGAATTGTTATTTTACTACAATTTTGTACCCAATTACTAATCAGTATTTCTTATTACTTTTATTATTTATTTTTTAAAGAGTGTAATGTCTTTTTGTATTGAAAAATAAACACATTTAAAAGCCATTTTTATTGGAAATGGATAAAAATAATTACTCGTTTTATTTAACATCTTGATATCTAAGGCAGTATTCACGAACATGATGTGGGGGAGAGCTGAAGAGGAATGTTGGGTGCCGCAGCTCGGTCACACAACACATGTGTCAGCCACACCATGGGCTTGACTTTCAAAATCACATACGTGTGCGTCAGTCACAGATTGAAAGTTAATCACTAAACTTGTCGTTGGGAGGGGCTCAGTGTGCTGTGCGGGCTTCTTGCGTATGTATGCATCTAATGAATTGTGAATAACCTAACGGAAAACATAAGAGATTGAAAAAGTTAAGTTGTATCTCTCTCTGGAGTTATGTACATTTTGGCCTGGGGGTTAAAAGTAAGTTATTTCTCAGTCACAAATAGATTAAAATCAAGGTGAGCTCTGCGATGAGGAATTTTATAAAATTTTCGTGATTTTCCGGAGAGTTTTTTATGATCTGCAAAATGAGGATTGTAAGCGACGTTTCCCGCCACTCACATAGACTGTAAAATAGGGGGGCTGGGTAGTCCTGGGTAGCCGCCAAGATGCTCGTCAATAAAGCCCCGGTGATGGCCCACAAGAGGAAGAGGCAGCGTCCAAGGGGGGCAGAAATGAAATCCAAGTTTTCAAGTCAAGTCCGGGGAGAGGACCAAGGGCCAGGCAGAAGAGGCGGAGAAGTGCTGAGACGGTACCAGATCGAGTTGTAAGAATGCGTGTATGCGTTTGAATGCCCGATGTTCCCGGGGTACCTCTCTATTTATAGCCCGACCCCCTGCCCTCGCCGCCGGCGCGGGCGGGTCCGAACCTTTTGCCCACTTTTCCGGCGGTCCGAGTTTTGGCGGGCCGTAACCTCTGCTGTGGGCTATACAGCAGAGTTTGCTATTGTCTCAGCTCTTCCCCTTATCCTTCTCTTATGTCTGACCCCCATGACCTTTCCCCTAGCAATTTATTTAGATTTATTATGGTATGTCAAGTAATTTTTATCGGGGTCCCTGCACCCACATTTAGTCAGGGAAACTTAAATATCTAACTTATAACTAGTTGTACATTTACAAAAGATATTTATTCATGTAAAGGAGAGTCCGGTCTATCTCTCCATATCATTTATTCGGTGATAGATTAGACCGAACTCTCATAATTTGATAAAACATTAAAAACCTTCCTTGCATTTTTGATGCCCAAATACCTAATCCACCAGACGGAGCGTTCCTATTGGTCCGTCCGGTGGGTAGGTGAGGGGAAGGGTAGGGAAGCGGAGCCCGCCCGTCCCCGCGGGGAGATTTCGCCCCCCGGGGAAGGCAACCAAGAGGGCCCGTTTTCGGGTGAGGGAACTTGTCTTTATTCAAACGGGGTACATTATAATTGTGAACATAATTATTATCATATCATTTTGCCTCTAACCCTTAGGCCTACGTTATTTAAGGAGACGAGGACGGCCTGTGAGGGAACTCATCCTCGTCTTCGTTTACCAAATACATTTTAATTTCTTTTAAAAATAAAGGAAGGAGACGTCCGGAAGGGAATCGTCTTTCCCTCGTCGTCCCGTCCGGTACAGAGGATATTGGGATGTTGATTGTGAAGGAATACAGATATGATCTGCGATATGAGGATATTGATTGTGAAGGAACACGGATATGATCTGCAATATGAGGATTATTGATTGTGATCAAACACAGATATGATCTGCAATATAAGGATGATTGTGAAGGGACACAGATATGATCTGCGATATGAGGATATTTATTGTGAAGGAACACAAGATATGATCTGCGATATGAGGATATTGATTGTAAAGGAACACATTTGTGTACAAAATTGGATTTTCGAAAGGGGACGAGCGTACTTCAAAGAATTCATGATTATACATTTAAATTATTAATTTTTGCATTTCAAAATTTTTATTTCTATTTTATTCTTTAAAATATATTTTTTTCTCTTAGTTTTTCACTTAATTTTATGTATGTTTTAATTTCTATATTTGTATAGAACAGATGAGTTCTTAA
Source organism: Limnephilus rhombicus (assembly GCA_929108145.2). Taxonomy (NCBI): domain Eukaryota; kingdom Metazoa; phylum Arthropoda; class Insecta; order Trichoptera; family Limnephilidae; genus Limnephilus; species Limnephilus rhombicus. Next base: position 29,413,935 of record OV815296.1, read on the forward strand.
CAATTAATCTTTATTATTAGTTTATGTATTTCAAAATTTGAATTTTAATTCTGTTTTTCTTTAATATAAGATTTTTTTCTTCTTTTCATCACTTTTATGCATTTATTAATATTAATTTAGTATGTTTAATTATCGGTTTCAATAAAATAGTATATTTTAATTCCTATTTAAAATATTAAATGTATGACTACCACAACACGGGCATTAGCCTAGTGTGGTAGCCAAAAAAAAACAAAAATCGTAACCAATAAAATTTTATGAAAAAAAAAAAAACATGATTTGCGATATTGATTGTGAAGGAACACGATACGATCTGCGATATGAGGATATTGATTCCAAATGAACACAGATATGATCTGCGATATGAGGATATTGATTGCAAAGGAACACACATATGATCTGCGATATGAGGATGTTGATTGTGAAGGAACACAGATATCAATTCATAATCGGCAGAACAAAGTAAGCGGCAAACAGTAAATTGTTCAGGAGAAGGTTTTTTTTAATTAACTTTCTTCATTGATTCCAAAAAGGATTTTGGTTAATTAGGATTATTAATCTTTGGTTGCTGCCTATATAAAGCTGATAATACAAATATCTAAATGACTTCAGTTGTTGAGATAGTGGCGGTAACGCTGTTTTGTCTATGACCCTGGCAGATTTTTTCCCTAGGAAATGTCGCACACGCTGTTCGGAGTACATAATTATTTTTGAAATATCTATTAAGCAAACATGATAGGTAAACAAATAAGTAAATAAAATGGTTCCATGACAGTTGATTCTAAAGTTGACTAAATACAATGATTTGCAAATAAGTATGCAAAGAGGATATACGGCCGTATAACCAAAGTCGATATACTTGTATCTGCAGGCATCTTGATTGAAAATCCATTGTAACGATATTTTTACTAACAATAATATTGACTCTCCGAAGGAACATGCGGTAATAACAAAATACGACATATATATGCAGTCGGCTTAGCAAAAAACCGCTATATAACATTTTAATCTGAATACAACACCAGAGGACCACCTTCTCCCAACCGTCTGGAGCCAGTGAGACTATGGCCTCCCCAATTTTGGTATGTTATGAGGCTGAAGGTAGTGGGGAGGGGAAGGAGATGCGGAAAATGCACCTGGCTATTCAGATCTAGTTACCAAACACGGCTAAAACAATTTCAAGTAATAAGTCTAATACCTACACACCACACATCAGCGTACAAATACAAAAAAATCATACAAAATAACTTTTTTATCCGAATACAACACAAGAGTCCCAACTGGAGCCAATGAGACTATGGAATCTCTAATTTTTGTATTTTGTGAGGCTGAAGGTGGTGGGGAGGGGAAGGAGATGTGGAAAATTTACCAGGATATTCAAATCTAGACACTAAATACGGCCAAAGCCATTTCAAGTAATAAGTCCAATAATTATATACACTACACACTGGCGTAAAAATATAAAGAAATCATATAATGTAACTTTTTTATCCAAATACAACACAAGAGCCCCAACCGACTGGAGCCAGTGAGACTATGACATCCCCAATTTTAGTATGTTATGAGGCTGAAGGTAGTGGGAAGGGGAAGGAGATATGGAAAATGTATCTGGCTATTCAGATCTAGCCACCAAATACGGTGACTAGATCTGAACAGCTCGGTACATTTTCCACATCTCTTCCTCCTCACTACCTTCAGCCTCACAACATACTAAAATTGGGGATGCATAGTCTCACTGGCTCCGGACGGACTTGTGCCGTATTCGGATAAAAAAGTAATATTATATATTTTTTTGTAATTTTGCGCTGGTGTGTAGTGTATATTTAGACTTATTACTTGAAATGGCTTTAGTCGTGTTTGGTGACTAGATCTGAACAGCCAGTTACATTTTCCACATCCCCTTCCCCTCCCCACCACCTTCAGCCTCATAACAAACCAAAATTGGGGATGCCATAGTCTCACTGGCTCCAGACGGTTGGGAAAAATGATATACACTTTTTATACTAATATTCAAATACAAAAGAATAAATTAAAAACCTAAGAATTTCTGTTTAGTTTCCGATGCTACCAGCCGCCGACACGTCTGCACTAGTCACCAGATGGACGCCAACCGACTAAACTGAAACATTCTTGACCGACAGCATAACCGACCATCATACCAGCAAATCATAATTCCGATTCCGACTAGAGCGCTAACACATCAGCGGTCGCGAGCGGACGTTTTTGGAACTAGATTTCGTTCCGCCGCAAGCCGTGTTTCACGTACCTATTAGTTCACGCGGAGCTGGGCCTACAGTATGGTTCAGATGAAGATGTTGAATTCTCGCTTCCAGAATTTTAATTAGTAGTAGTTATTTGTAATTTGTGTATCGAAGTGCATAGACATAAATAGATACAGAAACACAGTAGGTATAAAGTAGATACCTACACAAAAAAAAAAACAATTTGTTATATTTTTTTTAATATTTTGGTTTTTGTTTTTTTCATTTTATTTTACTGCCATTAGAGTGGAAGAATTGAAACGTTACTTGAAATGGCTTTAGCCGTGTTTATAAACCAGATCTGAAGAGTCAGGTACTTCCCCACCTTCATCTTCCCTAACTCATTCCCCTCCCCCACTACCTTCAGCCTCGCAACATACCACAATTGGGGGTGCAATAGTCCCACTGGCTCCAGACGGGAGCAGTTGGGACTCTTGTACGGTATTCATGAAAAAAAGAATAATATTCAGTTGGATTGTAAAAAATATCTAATTTTGAAATATTTATTCGTGTGCATAATTTTAAATTTTATATTTATGTGAATACCGCACAAGAGACCCAAATGCTCCCGTCTGGAGCCAGTTAGACTATGACATGACTATGGGGTATATTGGGAAGCTGAAGGTGGTGGGGAGGGAAGGAGATGGGGAAGAGGAAGTGAGGAATTACCTGGCTATTCAGATCTGGTCACCAAACACGGCCATTTTTAGCAACGTTTCAATTCTGAATTGTGGTCTTACACCAGGGCGATACAAAAGTATCTTCTACTCTGGAACGTGACGCAAATATATTATTTTTAAATGAAATAATTGTGAAATAACCCAAATTAGTCAAATAAAATTTATTATATAATAAATATAAAGGATTCAATCCCACGACCTTCGGATTGCGAGTCAGGAGCCTTACCTCTTGACCACGCCGGCCGTTAATAGGTAGTATCAGTAATTTGGAAGGCGGTATGGTTACCGCCACCCCGGGAACCATGTATTGGATTATCAACACCTCTGCCATATGTACGGGTAGCCCGGGTTCATGGAGCGAGGTTTGTCAGAATCTCGGCGGCGGTGGCGTCTGCCCACCAACTATGTGGAAGGTCGGGTCGGGAAAGACCTTTTTTTTACAATCGCTTGACACATTGCCTATCTCTTCTTTGGGGATGCTGTGTGGAGTAGTGTTGGGTAGGACACGATACCAGGATGAGTTTGTATAAGGTACTCGAATATTGAAATGAGGTGTTGAGGTGAGGTGTTACAAAACAAAATAATTTCGCTTACGGGGGGGGGGGGGGGGAGTGGCTAGAGAATTTCGGGGAGCTTGATTTTCTTGGTTCAGAGGTGTTGGTTCCTGGTTGTCTCCCTGCACCCCCTCTGTTCCCCCCCCCTCTTATCCCTCCCCCTCCTCAACAACCCCTTCCACCTCATCAAAACACTGCCTCATCCTCCCTATCTTGGGAGCTGTTGGGACTCTTGTGCGGTATTTAGACATATAAAAATAATTTTAAATAAAAATATATTAAATTTTTTTTTTTGGAGCAGTTGTGCTGTATTCACTTATCAATACATAATTTACAATAAAAAATATTTAGAATTAAAAAAAAAATTAAGCATTTGGGACTCTTGTGCTCATAAATTATTGTTATGTGTATTCACATAACAATAACGCCCGAGGAAGACATGGCACGATCAAGTAAATCAGATACTTGAGACGGGCCATGTCAAAAGTCAGAATAATAGAAGAGTATGTATGAGACGATGTATGAATGTGAGTGAGGCAAAGAGTGTGTGCCAAGACCGAGTTGTTTGGCGGTCCGTCCTCTCTGCCTACCCCTGCGGGGAAACGGCGTGATGGTTAGTTAGTTAGTACATAACAATAATTTACATTAAAAAAAATAAAAATAAATTTTGGAGCGTTGGGACTCTTGTGCTCATAAATTATTGTTTTGTGTATTCAAATAACAATAATTTTCAATAAAAAAAAATTCTAAAAATTTTTTTTTTGGAGCAGCTGAGACTCTTGTGCTCATAAATTATTGTTTTGTGTATTCCTCTTGGTTGCCTTCCCCGGGGAAGGCAACCAAGAGGGCCCGTTTTCGGGTGAGGGAACTTGTCTTTATTCAAACGGGGTACATTATAATTGTGAACATAATTATTATCATATCATTTTGCCTCTAACCCTTAGGCCTACGTTATTTAAGGAGACGAGGACGGCCTGTGAGGGAACTCATCCTCGTCTTCGTTTACCAAATACATTTTAATTTCTTTTAAAAATAAAGGAAGGAGACGTCCGGAAGGGAATCGTCTTTCCCTCGTCGTCCCGTCCGGTACAGAGGATATTGGGATGTTGATTGTGAAGGAATACAGATATGATCTGCGATATGAGGATATTGATTGTGAAGGAACACGGATATGATCTGCAATATGAGGATTATTGATTGTGATCAAACACAGATATGATCTGCGATATAAGGATGATTGTGAAGGAACACAGATATGATCTGCGATATGAGGATGTTGATTGTGAAGGAACACAGATATGATCTGCGATATAGATTGTGAAGGAACACAGATAAATAAATTAATACACATAATTCAGAATAGCCAGTGTTATTTAATCAATTATTGTATTTGATAATAACTTAGAACAACAATATCCATCTATGTCTAAAATCTCAAAGACTTACACTAAGTACAGGGGCGCCTATAGAACTATAGAATAGTTTACAACCAACTCCATACACATTCCTATTTACCACACTCCGTACACTTTACTAAGTTTACGACGCACATAATGATCATACACACCACACGCTTCTCATACACGCTCCATACAAACTAGTTGAAATCTAAACAAGCGACAGGTATTATTTATTTTACACTAAGTAGACACTGTCCGGGAGCATTTTTAAGTATTCTTAATAAATAAATAAAACGTGTTTATTGTTTTAGTAACAAATTTTTAAAGCATGAAATATAAACGATTGTCCAAGATTGACAGTTGGTCTGCCGACAATTGGTCCCCCGGCATACTTATATAAAATGTGGAGTTGGTTTAGGGAAAATATGGTATACCTAATTAAGTGACCCCGAAGGGATGTGCAGAGAGAATGTACCGCCAAATAACATAAGTATAAAACATATTTTCATTCATATACATCAAAGAAAAATCTGCTTCTCTATATTCTGTATACACCAGTGCCTTCTTAACCGGTGACAGGCCGGAGACGCACCGGCATGCGCGTCATATGCGCATGCGCGAGAAAATAATTCAAATATTTGAATAATATTTCCGACAAAAAACTTTTGGTCTGCGATTTTGGCCCTTCTATGTACAGAATTTGTATGAAGAACAGTGTCAGAATCGCTTGCGCCATCATTACTCTCGGAGACGCTTAAAGTTTCATTCACCTTGCAACCCTGGAATATTTTTAAAACGATTTCGTCTATGACAATCCGCTGTCAGAATTTGCCGCGATTTTACCGTCGCAATAAATGTGTATTCCGCGACTAAAACATCGTAAAACCTATTCATTTACGTAATAAATGCAAGTAATCTTGTTTTGGTAGATAGTTTATTGTGTTGTGAACGTGTTTCAGTCAATAAAATATACAATAGCTCAAAATTAATCAACAAAACATTCAATTCAAAGTTCAAAATGGTGCTTTTTTATGAATTTTCGCGAAATGGCCTGGCCTTTGACGGGTTAACCTCTAATCGGCCGGAGACGCTCATATGCGCGCAGCTTGCGCGAAAAAAATATTTCGAAATAAATATGTTTGTCTGCGATTTTGACCCTTATATGTACAGAATTTGTACGAAGAACACGGTCAGAATCGCTTGCGCCAACATTACCCCATAAGATGGATAAAAATTTCATTCACCTTGCAACCCGAGAATATTTTTAAACGATTTTATCTGTGGCATAAAAATGTCAGATTTGCCGAAAATTTTAGCTGTCAAAGTTGATGCATGTTCCTCAACTAAAACATCGTAAAACTTATCAATTTACGTAATTAACACAAGTAATGTTGTTTTGGTACATAGTTTATTGTTCTAGGAACGTGTTTCGGTCAATAAAATATACGATAACTCAAAATTGATCCACAAAACATTCAATTCAAAATCGTGTTTTGTTACGAAATTTCCGTATTTTAATTTGACGGCCTTTGACAGGTTAAAAAAAATCGACACATCTCTATAAATTCGTTTGATATTTATATACCAACTTATTATAACGGGTATTTTTGAAGTCGATTTTAGGTTTGAAATTGGTAAATAATGAACAAAAAAAATATTATTTTATTGTAAATATCTTTTCGGGGGGCCAACTAACGGCGCATCAACTGTCGGGTCACCGTCCAAAATATAACATTATGTACGTCAAAAAAAAAAAGATCAATTAAGTTCAAAGATATTACATATATTCATTGTGCTTGCAAAAACGGCTAAGTGCCAGATTTTAGCAAAACATTTTTTACATCGAAAATTTCAAAAAGAATCGGATCCAATCTCGGCTATGTGCGTAAGTTTAACCGTTATCGTACAAAACTCATTAAACCATTGTTTGTTGAAACATCTAAATATAAGATTAGGAAGTTTTTTGGTTCTTTTGTAAAATTTGGTAAATCGCACATAGCCAGTCTTGCAAGCGCAACAATATATTCATAATGTCAATATGTATGTAAAACAATATGCTTACTGAAAGAGGTGCCATGATTTATAAATTTTGTTAGACTTTTGATGTAATTTTCATACAAAAAGCATGTTTTTAAATAGTAAAACTTGTTTTGATCATTTTTTGTATAGAAATATTTCCATTTTTAAAAAGTTGGATTCAAAATCTTTTGTTTGATATTTTGAAAATAACATTGGCTTTCTACTGAATGAAAAGGTTGTGATCTGACAGATACAATTGAGACGACACTTAAGACGCTTTGAAATTGTCACAAATTATAATAGGTGCATGTTGCGGAGAGACCTTCCTATATAAATGCCTGGACACTAACAGCGCTTCTAGTGGTAAACATGACCATCTTGTTCAAAATCAAATTAATAGATTTTTTGTGTTTAATTATTTTTTTTAACATTAGCTCCACGTAGGAGGTCCTGAGGAAAATAATTTCTATCAGGGCCTACGTCATCTTAGGGGATGCTGGGGGGATGTGTGGGGGGGTCTCTTTAAGGAAAGAAAGTTCTGGGAAGGAAAAGGTACGAGGGGTGGGTAGGAATCGGGGGATCAGTGTCCAGGAGTGATCCATCCAATCCATCTTTCCAACTGCAGCGCAAGGTAATGGTTCGAGAGAGTCCGACTGGAGCTAAAAGGCCTTCCTCAACCAGTCTCTCTCGATTCAGCAGAAGCGTCCGCTGTCAAGACCCGGACAAACCTCACAGCCCGGGCACCGAAGTCACCAAACGTAGCGAACCACTCGGGGTGACCTATGGCAGGGGTTTTGGTTAAACAATAATACGTTATAAACGGTACCCGTACCCACCTCCCAAATTGGTTTTTTTTTTACCAATGTACAAATTTCCATTTTCTGAATTTTTATATTTGACCATTGATTAAGATGCGAGTTTGAGAAAATGTAAGATATATATATATTTTTTAAATCGACTGCCATCTTGGTTATCAGTATCAGTGTCTAAGCCTTTATCGAGGAGGTTGTTGATTGTAGAAAAGTAACAGTTGATATACTAAAGGCAATCATAACAGAATAGCTAATAATGTAAAATGTAGCAACTTAATTCAATCTTTGAATAATTATTTTAAGTGTAATAATAATAACAAAATGCCGTCTATTTTAATTTCATTGCTAACATTAATGATTGATTTATCACTAAAAATGTATTTGGAAGATTCCTTTTTAATAAATTCTATTTTACAATAATTATTACAGTTATGTAATTACAAAAATTCGTCGCGGAAACAATATTTTTAAATTTGAATAATTTAATCACGATTTTGTTTGTCACATAAAAAAAATACATATTAGATCAATTCACAAAAAATGGTTTTACTGGACAAAAAAATTCCCATAATAGAATGAATTATGCATTTTGATATTTTTTTTCACATAGTTAAATTAATTTGAAATTGACTAAAAAAAATAAAAGCACTGTAATTTTTAAAACTTTAATTTTAACTATGTACAATTTAGAGTTATTTTTAATCTTATAGACAGAGTTTAAAAATTGTTTTTGTCCAAGCATAGTTTTCATTGTAGATTTAAGTTTTTTTTTATCATATAATAAACATTTTTATTATATGTGGAATAAAACCCTAGAATTTTGGATCAAAAGACAACAGACCATAGTCTTTTGTTATAAAATCCACAATGAAGATATTCTTAGGTTCACCGATTTTATTAGCTACACCTTTGCTATTCTAAAAACTCACAAAATTTAATTGAAGTTTTATTCATTTGAAAAAATAATATTATCAAAATTTTAAAATTTACAAATGAATATTATAATTTTATGTACAATCCAAATATCTAGATATTTCTACTTAAAATTTGAAGAAAATTCTTTTAATTTTAACAATTATTATTATTTATTTTTATTAATTTTACAAACAATGTATCAATCTTTTAAATATCAACAAGTTTTATTTGCCGCGCGAATATAGCTGGAGTCTCCATACAAACTATTCGTCGTAAGCATCATTTTGGTGGGATTGGAAAAGCTGATTTATGCTCTTTTCACGTTAATTCAATTTTGATTGTACCAAAGTTTTGATAAGTAATAATAATAAACAAAAAAAATCATATTAAATTTTTTATGAAGAAATCACGACAAATTATAACAAACATGCAAAAAAGAATGTGTACTTTTAAAATCTAAAACAAAATGGCTTTCAAAAAATATACACAGTATTATTTTTATTAGAGTAAAATTTAAAAAAATCTTACCATGTAATGAGTATACAATAAGAATTTCTAGGAAAAATGATAAAATAATAGACTGGATTGTTTGTTTTTTAGCCTAGACTGGTTTATAAATTTTTTAAACACTTCAACAAAAAATATATATCGTACAACACTTAAAATAGTAACTTAAAAGGAATATTCATTAAAATCATATCACTTTTCACTCCGCCATTCTATTTAAAGAAATGCAACAAAAAATTATAAAAATTAATATTTGAAGCAATAAAAAAATATATTTGGCCACTTGCCACACTAAAGTCAGTGTGGAAAATTGGGTGAAATCACCAAGAATGAGCCTAAAGTGCTCACAGAGGGCACAAACCCCAGGCAACTAGTCAATAAGTAGAGAAACTCAGTGAGGGACCTAGTAGGGTTATTAACCTCTTGTTTGCCGGAGACGCGAATCCACGCGCGGTTTATGCGCGCGGAAAAAATTTCGAAAAAAAATAATGTTTGCATGCGATTTTGACCCTTCCATGTACAAAATTTGTATGAAGGACATGGTCAGAATCGCTTGCGCCAAGATTTGCCCAGGATATAGGCAAAAATTTCATTCACCTGGCAACCCCAGAATATTTTTAAATGATTTTATCTGTGGCATCGAAATGTCAAATCCGCAATTCTTTCTGTCAAAACCTGATGCGTGTTACTTGACAACAACATCGTAAAACCTATCAATTTACGTAATTAACGCAAGTAATGTTGTTTTGGTACATAGTTTATTGTTTTAGGAATGTGTTTCGGTCAATAAAATATACGATAGCTCAAAATTAATCCACAAAACATTCAATTCAAAATTCAAAGTGGTGCTTTGTTAGTGAATTTTTTGTGAAAGGGCCTGGCCTTTAACAGGTTAACAGTCTGAAGATGGCTTTAACGAGCTGAAACCGGTTACGGTCGAATAAAATTAAGTGGAATAAAGTTTTATATTCGTTTCATTATAGTATATTAGGTTAAGGTGATACTTAAAAGAATTCATAATCTGCTTTTTCTTAGATTAAGGCCTTTCTTCCACAGGGATACGCAAGCATACGATTCAAGTTCCAGGTGACTACTGCCATACATGTGCGCGGAGGTTCGTACACAAGCACACACTGCCTACATTTTGACAATCTCCCGCGGCCAGCCGGGCGAGGTCATCCCTACTCAGGTTGTTGAGACTTTTAAACATGGCGACACTTGTGTGATCGATGCTAGTAACAAAACAGTCAACAAAGAATGATAGAACATAAAAGTGACAGCTACAGAAACCATGTGGGTGTGAGTAACGTTTCGAGAATCAAACAATGATTAACCGGTCGAGAGCCATTTCTGAAATTTCTTCTTTTTCTTTTATTGCCTACTGGAAATTAAGAAAAGCATTACTTTGAAGTAACATTTTGTGGATTTATTTTGAGCTATCGTATATTTTATTTACCGAAACACATTCCTTGGACAATAAACTATCTATAAAAATAACATTACTTGCATTTGTTTGATAAATTGATAGGTTTTTTGATGTTTTTGTCAACTATCACACTCGGACTTTTCGACAGTTCAAATCGCGGCAAAATCTGACACCCAAATTCCATAGATAATTCATTTAAAAATATTCTGGTGTTGCTGGTGAATGAAACTTTTGGCTACATCAAGAAAAATATTGGCGCAAGCGATTCTGACCTTGTTCTTCATACAGTTTCTTTGTACATAAGGGTTAAAATCGCATTTAAATATTTTTTTTCGAAAATTCCACATGCGCTTCCGGCCAATAAGAGGTTAATAGCAACGAGGGCCTCGTGATTTCAGTAGCAATGTGAGTACACAACATGAATATTGGATTCTTGGGTTTCCCCGTGGAAGAAGCGCCTGAGACTGTGTTTCCTGAACTCTAAGCAATTTTTTCAAAAGAATGAGGAGTGATTCCTTCCACTAACCGAGCAATCAAATGAAATTAGAAAAGAGTAAATACAAACAAATAATATTGTATAATTAATAACCCTAAACATTTACAACCATTTTTAGGTGACTGGAAACAAACAATATCAAAATAATATTCCAACAACTCAACTCAAAATATTCTGGAAAACATATAAATTGTGACAAAACTTTAAAACACTAAACTTCAGCTTTTCCTAGATGGCCTGAGTCGGTACCCTGTGTGGGTATCAAACTAGACTCAAAAGTGATTTATAGGTCTTAAATTTTGAGTCAAGTCTGTCAAAAACAACATAGACAATATGAGATTTAAAAAAAATCACATTTTAATACTTAAGTTAGGATTTTCTTTCAGGCAAAGAAAAAATTAAACATTTCTTCACACATGCACAACACATATTCCAAAAATTCAAATTCATTGCATAAAAAATATGTAAAGAAAAATGTTATACGGCAATAATTGGACAATTTCCAACATGAAATGGTATTAAAATTAATGTGCACGTATGAAAAAATGTACATTGTTATGAAAAAATATTCTTATTATTTTTTTGTGCATTCACATCATTGTAAAAGAAATTAGATACAATTTAAAAAATATTATCAAGACTTAAAATATTTCACAGAAATTGAAATTAATTTGAATATTTATAAACTTCAACTTTCCGATATCCAAGACATATTTTAGCATCATTCTTAAATCTAAACAAAAAAAATTCAAAAAGGAACAATAAAAATGAGATACATCCCGTCGATTTTCAATTTCGATAATTTGATTATTCCAAAAACTGAAAATCAATATTATTACATTTAGGAAATAAAAATAAAATAATTGGTAAAGTAAAAAAAAATATTTGCATGAGACCGACACATTCTCACGAAAAATAATTAATGATAAAGAAATTAAATAACAAAGAAATGATAAAGAAATTTTTGCGACATATTTCATAAAAGAACTTTTGTCAGCAGACAAAATATAAAAATAAATGATAGAGAGAACATAGCGGCACGTTGAACCGAATAATTTTTAAAATAAATACATATACTTGTCAATTATGACTACCTTTGTCAAAATGTAAATAGAAGTTTTATAAAGATGCACAAATAACTTTTCAATTATCTTTTTTTATCATGTCGATCGTCCAGTTCATTAGTCAGACATCTCCAAATACTAAGTTATGAGATAATGAGGAAAGCAATATTTCACTGGTCACTATAAATAAAATATTATTAATACATCTGCAACTGCGTTTTATTATGCAATGTTTATACTATAAAATATCACCAGCAGGCGTGCGGTCTGGTGAAATGTCCTCCATCAAGATTTTGTTCAATTCTTTTCAAGTTTATCGGTGTTGTAAATTGTTTGGATGCTTTTATAAATAATGTGAGCCTGAACCAGGTAGAGCAGCCATCGGTAATTGGCGGCACCCAAGTGGGATTCAATAACTATGTACAACGCTGCTAACTGGTTGGTTGTGATATTTCAAAACATGTAATTTTCACTCATATTTTTTTGTCTGTGGCGCTTTTTCCATGTTTTCTGCCTTACATTTGATGCAGAGAGGGGAAGGAGGAGAGCATTGAAGAAAAATATATATTATGTTGCGCTATACGATGCTGCTAGCTGCTAGGCACGAGGGGCAATCAAACGGGCAGTCACAAGCGCGCTGATTGAGCAGGCTCGCACGCCCGCGAGTGAGCCCCAACAAAATTACGTATTCATATGACTCGCAACCAAAACTAATTGCCGACTGCTGAGATAGAAGGTATAATTTCAATTATACAATTAAGTCAAATTTCGTGTTTTTGAATTTGCAGGTTGTCATTGCTACTTCTGGCAGTAGAGTTTCAAAGGAGATTTCTCAGTCTTTGTTTTTCTCCTACTTCCTATCCGAGTTGTGGAATTCTTCTCATATTAAATAGGTTTTTCAAAAGAAAACTATGAACATACATAATATTATGTATTCTGGTCATATCTGCTTCAAAATCAGTTCAACTTTTTCATTCTGTTTTGTGACTTCTCCAATTTTCTGAATATGTACATATTTTTACTTGAATATTATTAAATGACAATTTACCTGAACGATCGATCTTTGACATAGCTTTTGTACAAATGTTCGTAATTGACAAGTGACCGGATATCTAACAGCTAAGTAGTAAAAGTAACAGCTACTGTGACGGCGGACGTCTGACGATGGAAGCGGTTATGTTATGTTGTAATGAATGATGATGCCGATGATGAAATGTTGTGACCTGTTGCAGTGGCCAGGTATGTTGTTTAGTCCGGGGGCAGGTAGGTGAACAGTTTGTACTTTTCACGGATGTGTGGTCTCACATCTTCTTTCTGGAATGCAAAGAAAAAGAATTAGTCCTTTTCAAAATATACAAACAGTGGGTAAATCAACTATACTAGGAGTAACAGAGCTTGCTTTCATAGGCAGCATAGTTGATACTAAATATCTCGATATACAAATTGATTCTGTTCGACGCAAGATTTTAGTTAGTCCTGCAGGCTGGGAGATAGGAACAGTCTATGCTGTCGGTGATGGAGATAACCATTGGGAACATAGAAACGAATACTCTCCATGATAACCGATTTTCAACCATCCACGAATCAGTCTGAAGAAATGTGTAGCGAAGTGAACATCCCTTCTAACCCATAGATGGTTCATTTCAAGTATACTCAAAAGAAAGTCGGTAGGAAAGAGCCACGGGTGGTAGCCATATTCCCCCTGATTTAGAGAAATCTCAGAAATTTCTTCTGAACTTTCTCCAACTTAACCTCTAATGGGCCGAAGACACGCGGGCGCGCGCGTCATATGCGCATGCGCGAGAAAATAATTCTAAAATTTAAATAAAATTTTCAACCAAAACTTTTTGTCTGCGATTTTGGCCCTTTATGTACAGAATTTGTATGAAGAACATGGCCAGAATCGCTTGCGCTAACATCATAGATGATATAGCCACTAGTTTCATTCACCTTCCAACCCCAGAATATTTTTAAAACGATTTTGTCTATGACATTGAAATGTCAAATTTTGCCGCGAATTTAACTGTCACAATTTATGCGTGTTCCTCGACTAAAACATCGTAAAACCTATTAATTTACGTAATAAATGCAAGTAATGTTGTTTTGGTAGATGTTTTAATGTTCTAGGAACGTGTTTCAGTCAATTAAATATACGATAGCTCAAAATTAATCAATAAAACATTCAATTCAAAATTCAAAGTGGTGCTTTTTTAGTGAATTTTCGTGAAATGACATGGCCACTCAGAGGTTAAGTGAATACTTTATCTGGTGCAAACTCCAAATTACCGACCCACTTTCAAGTCTACTCCTTACTAAAGAATTGAATAAAATTATGAAAACCTGGGTATCTCTAAAATTCTTTGCAATGCGTAGAACTTGCTTGTACCCAATATTCTCAATGAAGTGCTACGAGCCATCTCAATATGAACATAAAATGTCAGCCTATTATGAAACATGATTCCAAGATCCTAGATGGTGGACACATTTTAAACTTTGGGTGTCCACTATATACCGGTAATAACACGCACGATACACCCTAGTGAATGACAAAATTAAACCTTAGATACATTAGACTCAATCGGATTCCTTTTACTTCAGTCAACAATTCTATCAATATCTGACTGGAGTTTATTGCAGTCTTCTTTTTATTTAATATTTTCAGATCATCAGTAAAGAGAAGAAATCTAGAGTGCAGAATTACTTCTGAAATATCGTTAATAAATATGGAGAAGAGGAGTGGGCCTAAATTAGAGCCTTGGGGTACTCCTGATTGTACAAAAAATAGAATAAATTGAAGATACATCTCCCCCAGATGGTATTAATATAAAAATAAAATGGTGTAAGTTTGAACTTTGTACTCACTACGGAGGCCAGGTGCTCGAGGAAGGGAAGCAGGTTGAGCAACTCCCGGTCGCTGCGGTCCACGAACCAGCTCTCAATGGGGATCCCATTCTCCAGCTGGTACCCAAAGGCCTGCGGAGAATTGTCCACTATCACAGTCTTGCTGAGGTCCCGGCCCAGGATGGACAGGTCCTTGATATAGTTGCCGTTCACCAGCAGGCAGTGCTCGCGGAACAATCTATAATTTTTATTAATTATTAGAAACATTATCACAGATAGTGATGGGTACCATATAAGACATTTTTATTAAACTTAAAACTCTTAGAATGGTGACAAGTGTACGGAACATCCAGGCGGCTATTGTCCGTTCTTTTAGAATCTGTTTCTAGAATCCTGACTGCTAGTCCGCCTCAGTTTCGAACATGGATTTCAAACCTATACACTAGAGACATCTGTTGGAGAACTCTACGAGCTACTAACACTAGAGCCATCTACGCTACGTATTCGAACTATCAGTTTATTTTTTCAGTAAGAAAGTTTCATTTTAGCTGCTGGGCATTTAATAGAGTCATCAGACACTTACAAATGCAAATTTAAAGAGGGTTCCATTTCCTTGTGGGCAAGGGTTTGGGTTCTGGTTGATTCGATTCTTTCCAGCACTGATATAATGCCGCGAGTATGCTACCCTGTAGGCGGTTGTATGTAAACCAAAATTTCTGGCGTTTTTCTCACTTATCAAGACAGTATTCATTTGGTTATTCACTCGGAATTTGTACGCAAAGAACCATCGATGGTCGTCAGTTGACTAAATCTAGTAACGAGACAAAAGATATTGAAATATAAGAGATATGATATCCGCAGTTTTTTACTGTGCTTCCTGGTGTCGCCGTTATTGTTTACCAAAAAGAATAAACTAAACGAACATTAAACTAAATGAACGAATTCTTTCCGTATTCAAACTGTATTGTTAACCAATACTACTGCACACTTTAAAAAAATCAACGAAATGAACAAATTCTTTTCATTTGTAAACTACTCCAATTAGGTAATAGTCCGCCGACAGTCGCGCGAACATCATAGCATTATCACTTTTATATTTCAATATCTTTGAACGAGACCTAATAGACATCACTTGACTAGAATGAAATTTTTTGTATAATTTTTTTTTGTCTAATCTATTGTTGGAAAAAATTTCGAATTATGAAATTATTTTTATTACTGGGGTATAAATTAACAGGTTTCTGCTGTAGTAGTTATTGAATTGTTGACTAACGCAGTGGTTCTATGGGCCGCGGCCCAGGAATGGGCCGTGGACCAAATGGTAATGGGCCGCGCAAGGACTTGCATAAAATCAAAATACTTTTGAAAAAAAAAAATTTAAGCTGTTATTATCGTTGTTTTTATGTAAATGTAAAATTTGGGTGAAGGTTATTAATGAATGTAAGAAAATTCTTCAATTATCTGTTGCTAACTGACCAAGTAACAAAGATATTTTCAACTATAGACAATTTTACCGCCCCCCAGTGGGCCGCGGTAAAATTATCAAACAATAACTGGGCCGCGGCGACAAAAAGGTTGGGGCCCACTGGACTAACGTATCTCAGAATAATATTGCTTACCTGTATTTGATCCACCGCCTGGCCGGGTCCAGCAGGTTGAGCAGCTTATCCGCATAAACCCGTTTGGAGGCTGTGAACAGGATAACCTCGTAGAGCTGCGACACGCGCGACAGGAACTCCGCAAAGTGGGGACGCGTGCGTACGTGCACCTGAAAACAAAACGGACAAAATACCAATTAATTAAATATAATAGCTATTTATGATTGAACTAACTTTTCACGCAGGTGGATGTGATCTTGTATATCAGCGTGACAATATTGTAACTTGTTTAATTCAAATTTATTAATTAAATTACATTGGTGATGTGCTGTGCCTGTCTCTCTAGGAACTCCTGTGTTGAGAGCAGGCGCAGTTTAAGATGACCACTGGGGCGATTATGTTCGAAAAATGGACTTTTATTTTTCTGCAATTGATAGCGGTCCAAAATTGGACCACATTTTCCTACCATTCGTAAAACATTTAATGTAATTATTTAAAACATTTCCTTGGCCAGCCATTTATTTTAAAATGAAGCTATTGAAATGCTTTATCTATTATGACCATAGATGTCGCAAATCCGAACTTCGTAGACTATTTTGGAACGATGTTAAAAATAAATTTTTAAAATATTTTTTCACGATGAATTTTTGATCAGCTGTTTAACCCGCCAATGGCCAGGCCCTTTCATGAAAATTCACTAAAAAAGCACCACTTTGAATTTTGAATTGAATGTTTTGTGGATTAATTTTGAGCTATCGTATATTTTATTGACTGAAACACGTTCCTAGAACAATAAACTATGTACCAAAACAACATTACTTGCGTTAATTACGTAAATTAATAGGTTTTACGATATTTTAGTCAAGGAACACGCATCAATTTCGACAGCTTAAATTCGCGGCAAAAATGACATTTCGATGCCACAGATAAAATCGTTTAAAAATATTCAGGGGTTGCAAGGGTAATGAAATTTTTACCCATCTTATGGGGTAATGTTGGCGCAAGCGATTCTGACCTTGTTCTTCATACAAATTCTGTACATAGAAGGGTCAAAATCGCAAACATTTTTATTTCGAAATATTTTTTTCGCGCATACGCACAAGCTGCGCGCGCCCACGTGTCTCCGGCAAATAAGAGGTTAGGGTTGAAATTAAGTCCTTTTTCCATAGATATGCACATTTCATTATCAAGTACATATACCACAGACAACATACAGAAATCAAAAATATTCTATGTTGACTCGAATAAGTACCCCTCACGGCAGTTTCAAAGTAAAATACAGGTTAATTCATTGGCTATACAGCACTACAATAATTTTTTATGTTTCCATGATAAAATTCGAAGATATGTTTTTTTTCATGTTGATGAAAAATTTAAAAAATAATCTTCTGGGAAATCTCGAGCAATCGAGGCAAATTTATTTATTTCGCGTGATCGCTCCAGTAGTTAGGAAGGATTGATGCTAAACTCAATGTTCATGGGTATGCTGTGTTTCATGCAAGGATTTAACATACAGGAGAGAATCCCCAACAGTAAATAATATTTATAAGTGTTCTTACGGTATAACGACAGTCTTGAAAAAGTACGGGGAAATTGAAGGATGCATCGGGCAATTCTTGTAGGGAGCAATGCACCAATGTTTCATCCAGATCCAAAACCTGCAAAGAAATAATCATAATTAATAACCAAATCACATTTAAATTTCATTCTATTTACTATGTGGCAATCACTAATCATAATTGGCAGGCCACACGCTCACACCTACAATAACACAAGCCAACTCAGCGGCAGAAATTAAGACACCGCTGCATCAAGTTTGCTAGAAGGAACCTACATACTGGGAGGCCTGGGAAGTCTCTTCAACTAACGTGCAACTTTCTAGCAGTGTCTGCAATGCTACCTATATGCGTGTATTCGTCAACCCAGCACCACTCGCCTGCCGTTAAAACTCAGCCGTTCTAGAAAGATCGCAAATGTTCCTATACGCCCCGTTGTTACAGGGAAGAAGGCATCAGAAATTTCGAGACGCATAGCGAACACACGCTAATTTACATGCCGACCGAGAACACTCTCGACGCCATCCGCAGTTCAGCCGAACGATTCTCTATCTTTTGTGAGATCGAGATAGATCTCGGGCGAGATCTTCCGTCAGATTTGTATGATTTTCTTTGGCTGTTATTTTCTTTTTCTAAGGGCCAATGTCAGAATTTCCCAAAATAACCCGATCGATATCTATCTCGATCGAGATAGTTATCGGGCGAGATCTCTCGTCAAATTTGTGTGATTTTCTACAGCTGTTAAATGAATAAATAATCATGCATACTTGCAGGAATTCATGTTTAAAACGACCTAAACTAAAATACATGACAGCTCACAGCTGAAATTCTGACATCAGAAAAAGCAAATTACAGCCAAAGAAAATCACACAAAACTGACAGGAGATCTCGTCCAAGATCTATCTCGATCTCACAAAAGATAGAGAATCGCTCGGCTGTACACTACGATCTAGTGTCATGAAAATCGATCTAGTGTGTCACTAATTGCTTGAAGTTTGCGCCGTGATAATTTTACTCGTATTGTGTAAAACTATGTTGTTATTATTTTTGTATAAATCCTAGTCAAGTAATAAACTTCGTAACGAAATTAATATCGAGTGTTTTTCAATTAAGAACAGAACACGCAAGTTATCCCGACACCATCAGATGCCTCTACAACTAGATACTCTACTCAGAGGTGCTCTTGTTTCACGGGATGTATGGTAATGTTAGGTTAGATTATGAACATCAGGGGGCACTCACCAAGCTCAGTTCGGGGCTGGTTCGGGTCTTGAGGGGCAGGGCGGGGCAGTGGCCTCGCGGGGCTCCAGGCATCACAGATTCCAGGGGGGGCAGCTACAATAATACAGTCAAGTCAGAATATTGAAGCTTAGATACTATATTTTTTTTACATTAACTCCACAAATGTCATCTTTGGAGGTGATAATAAGGAAGGAAAGGAAGTTCTGGAAAGGAAAAGGGTATGAGGGTCAGTGCGTCGAGAAGTAACATATGAATCCATCCTTCCCACTACAGTGCAAGGGTCGAGAAGTCAAAGGGTCCCTCAACTGGCCCCCTCGCAGCTGGCGGGTCATCAAGAGACTAGGATGAACCTCACCCCATGAACCCGACACCCCTGCTAAGTCAACAAACATAGCGAACTGTATAAATATATAATATATATATCAACAAACATAACCATACCCAGGGTGACTTGGCAGAAGTGTTGGTTATTCAATGAATGGTTTCCGGGGTGGCGATACCCATACCTGCCTCTCAAATTGAATATTTTGTTAGGCTGCATGTAACAAAATGTGAAACAATCCACGAATTATGGGGAAGGAATGAAGTAACTACAAGTGGTGCTTTGCACTGTTTTCTGTTGCTTCATTCCTTTCCCACATTTCGTGATTCATTTCACATTTTTTTTACATATATGTATATGCAGCCTAACATAGTATAAGGTGTGCAGATGAACGCCTCTTGCTAAGCGCAGAAAGGGAGTGATTTATTAATACTTTTGAATATAGCTATAACTTTGTGGTTATCCATTATAAATAAATGAAACAATTTAACTTCGTTTGAATCACTTATATAATGAGTAAATCCGACCGGTTTCGGAACAACCGTTCCTTCTTCAGGGAAAGCGTATAATAATTTGACAGTTTAGAAATATGGATGGGAACAATGTTTTATTATGGTAGGGGTGGAGCCGTTGCTAAATATTAATGTAGTGGGTGGGTAGGTATTAATGTAGAGTGGGTGGGTAGGGGAACAAATCCATAATTGGGCTATAAGACAATATTTTTTGTTTGTTGATAATAGATTCATTATTGTTAACCTCTAATGGGCCGGAGACGCGCGGGCGCGCGCGTCTTATGCGCATGAAAAAAAAACTTTTTGTCTGCGATTTTGGCCCTTCTATGTACAAAATTTGTAAGAAGAATATGGTCAGAATCGCTTGCGCTAACATCATAGATGATATAGCCACTAGTTTCATTCACCTGGCAACCCCAGAATATTTTTAAAACGATTTTGTCTATGACATTGAAATGTCATTTTTGCCGCGAATTTAACTGTCACAATTTATTTTATTTTATTTATTTATTTAAACGCCCATAGGGCTTTTACATAGAATGCAGTACATTTTTTTAATTACAGTGAAAAGAATGGGTTTACAAAATACAATACACAATACAAGTAACATAATATTTGTTAAAAACAAAATATAGGTTTCATAAAATATAAGGGTTAAAAAAAAAAAAATTAAAAAATTTAGGTTACATAAAATATAAGCGTTAACAAAATACAGGTAACATAAAATATAAGAAACAAAATATAGTCCATAAAATATAGTAGTTGACATAAAGTAGGTAATTTTTAAAATTGTTGTTCTCATTAGTTTACGGGATAGGTAGAAATAAATAGTTGGCACATATGGCGTTTGAAGTTTGCTAAGTTCAAATTATTGTCAAATACATCCAGATTGTTTAAGTATTTGTTACCAAGACTATGCAAACGTTGTATGGAGAATGTAAATCATAGTTCGAATGAGATGTACGTATATAAAATGTCAATGTTTGTCTAGTTGTTCGTGTAGGTACATGTAGATTTATTAATTGCAGGAGTTCACAACTGTCGAATTTAGAGTTTAATAATTTTAATAAAAAAGTTAGGTCGTTTATTTTTCGTCGGTTTTCTAATGTTGGAATATTTAAAGTATTCATTAACGACGGATAATTTATGTGCTCTAAAAGGATGTTAAGTTTAAAATTTACAAAATGTAGAAATTTTCTTTGAATTCTTTCAATAGTATGAATATGAATTTTATAGAAGGGCGACCAGACTATGGAGTTATATTCTATTAGGCTTCTAACAAGGGATGTATACAGTAGTTTAATGATTTGTAGAGATTCAAGGTTTTTAATTGTTCTTAACACAAATCCTAAAGTTTTCATACCCTTATTTGCAGTTTGTTGAATGTGAACCGTGAAGTCTAGTTTCTCATCCATTATTATGCCAAGATCCCGCATTTCCGATACTCTTTCTAAATTTATTTTATTTATTGAATAGTCGAAAAACAGTGATGTTTTTTTTCTGGAAAAGGTCAAAGTTTTGCATTTTTCTACATTTAAATATAGATTGTTTTGTGAGCACCAAATTTTTAGCATGTCTATATTTGATTGAAGAATTTCACAGTGATTAAGGATAGTTATCTCTTTATATAATTTAATGTCATCAGCGAAAAGCAACACTTTGACGTCTTTAAAGCAGTTGACTATGTCGTTTATAAAAATAAGAAATAAAATTGGGCCAAGATGACTACCTTGCGGTACTCCACTAGTGGCAGAAAATGGTTTGGATATAAAAGATTTTATTTTTACAAATAAAGTTCTACCTGATACGTAACTACTTAGCCAGTTCAACATATTTGCTCTGATTCCCAGAGCATGAAGTTTTCGGATCAGTATTTTGTGGGACATTTTATCAAAAGCCTTCGAGAAATCAGTATATATACAGTCAACTTGTTTGTTTTTAGAAAATGACTCCAATATATAGTTTTGAAAGAGTAATAAGTTTGTTGAAGTTGATCTACCTCTAATGAAGCCATGTTGTTTGTCATTTATTATCTCTGTTAACGTGGGATATATTTCATCAAGAACTAGAGATTCTAAGATTTTGGGTAATACAGATTGTATGCATATAGGTCGATAGTTTGAAATGTCAGTCTCATCGCCTTTTTTAAGTATTGGGATAATATAGCTGGATTTCCAGTAGACAGGAAAATGTCCAGAAGATAGTAGCTGGTTAAAGAGAATGGTTAGTGGTTTAGACAATACAGAGGAGCAATGTTTTAGGAAAATTGGCGGGATGGAGTCTGGGCCTGCAGATTTGTTAATGTCTAAGGAACATAGTTTCTTTTTGCAAGATTCTTCTGTTATGTAGCAGTCTGTTAAATGTATGGTTTTTTTAAATGAGTATGAAGGAATTTTTTCTTCTGGTGTTTTTTCAATTCAAAATTCAAAGTGGTGCTTTTTTAGTGAATTTTCGTGAAATGGCGTGGCCACTCAAAGGTTAAGGGATTTTTTTTTATTTCCAAGGCTTGTAAGTTATCTAAACGTTTTCCTTTATGATTAATGTGAAGAATATTTATCCCTGTATTTTTTTCAAAACTATGGTTATTTTCAATGATATGGTTAGCGAACTCAGAAAAATTATTATTATTAACCCCTCCGCAACGTAAGCAGATATATGCATTAAAAATACGACAGCAGTCAAGTACAATAAGCGTGTTTACACGTCAGCGCGTGTGTCTCCATAGAAACCGTTATAATTCCGTTATTGTTTTAGTTACATCCGTAAAATAAAAAGTGAAAGGTCGATAGTGAATCATGCTGCACATCTCTATTCAAGTTGTCCATAGAAATACATAAAAAGAACATTCTGTCAGACGCGCAGTCTGACACATAATTTATGCCGCCAAATTTCCTACGGGCGGCCGACATTGTTAATTTCTATTAAATATTTTTATATGAAATGATAAAAAAGTGAGGTGACAAAAGTGTTTATTACACATTTATACAATAGAATAAGTATTGTTGTTAACATAATCGGTGATTTTAGTACTGTTTTCACATAAAATACGTGAGTCATTTTCACATTTTTTTAATGTTTGCATTCTAAATTTTAATATTTACAAATGTTAATATTTATTCGTAATATAATAATTCGAAAGCTTATTTTGTAACCTGTCTAAAACAGTTTTTACTATTCGGCTACGTTCAGAAATGTTTCATTTATAGAGCTTTAATTGTAAAGCGGTAATAATACAAAGTTTTCGTAAAATGTCATTTCGTTTAAGACACCAAAAGCTAATATTCTCGAAAATTCGGAGGGGTTAAGACACCTTAAATGTTCTTTGATTCTGATTTCAAAATTACGAGTTGTTTTTCCAATATAAAATGAGGGACAATCATTACATTTGAGTTTATATATTTATTTATTGTTGTTATACGCCTGTAGGGGCTTTTACATAGATTATAAAATAATATTTAAGATATCGAGGATTACACATACATAGAATTTATACCAAAAGTTATAAAAGTGAAAAAACTTTTAAGAACATACAAGTAGTTTTTAAAGAAAAAACCACTTGTATATTCTTGCGTAAAACTGTGAAAAATTTTAAACAATGTAATATTTAACAATAACATAGAACAAAATATAATATAAAAGATTACAATAACACATCAAATCGTTAAATATATTATACCCACGTTACAATAATTTGTTGGATTCCACAAAGTGTTGGTTTAAATTGCATTTTAGAATGTAAAGGGAATCAGCGAATATATCTACAATACCACCAAACTTGTTGCCTAAATCATGCATCCTATTGGTAAGTGAGTGTGATTGATAGTTGGTTGTGTATGTGTTGCAAAAGAATGTTATATTTTGTCTAGTATTCCTTGTCGGTACATGGAGTTTAATACTAGAAACGATGGCAGGGCTGTCAATTAGGTTGTTCATAACTCTGTACAATATTATTCCGGAATTAGTCAATTTATGGTCTTTATCTTTAGTATTTCTCAAAAAATTTATTATGTAGTGCCGTTCCTCATCCAGAACATATTTATATATGTGAGAGACGACACGTCTATTCTTGTCTTAGTGGTATAATTTGACTTCCTTTTCCTTGTTTTGGCGTCATCAATACGTTCTATGATTGGTTGTTTGTTCTGTCACTGCAGTTGGCGCCTTGCGTCATTTCCCTTTGTTTTCAATTGACATCGAATTCTTTCGAATGTGGTAGCTATCTCGCGCTTTATCGAAGTTTTATTCAATGTAAAAGTGCTCGAGATAACAAAAAAACTTATAAAAGTGCTTCCTTTGGTGTAAAAAATATTTAACAAGTGAAGTTTACGTAAATTTTACGGATCGCATTGCGCATTTTGTGAAAACGCGGAACGCATTATTGTTGTTATTATTTCGCGCAATGTCGAACGTAGAATCCAGGAAATCGACGCAAAAACGTCGTATTGATGATACAAACTCATCAGACTCTTTTTCTTCGAGTTCTAATTGTTCTCGGCCTAAGAACAGAAGGCACAAGAAGAGATCGCAGAAAAAAATGCTGAAGAAATTGTCGCGGCAGTTAAGCGATTTGCAAAGCTTCGTTTTCAGGCGAGATGCCGCCGGTGATTCCGACGCGAGCGAATTTGAGGGCCCAGAAAATTTAGAGACCCAAATTGAGCCTACTTGTGGCACATCCGCTGCTCCGGTTTTCCATATGCCGGATCCCACCGTGTCGCTAAAGGAACCGCAAATGAATGCGCCGACGGACGCCATGCTGAAGACGGTGGAGCGCTTGCAGAATTTTAATTCTCCCGGTTGGTGTGACGTTAGCTACGCCAAAACATTGAAAGAATACGTAGCAGACCCGGGGTTCAAGGAATTAGAGGTGAACTGCGAACTCAATTCCTTCACACCCGCATGTGCCCAACTCATGGGAATGGAGAGAGCCTTTGCAGCAATTTCCCACGTAGCATTACAACAAAGGCAGGTCATCCAGGACTCTATACAGAGCGTCCTAACCTGGAGCTGTCAGCCTGATGCTGAACTCTCACCGGAGACCTTACGAGAGAAATTTCAGGAGGTTTTCGGGGGAAGTATTTCGAAGAACGACGCCATTCTTCAGATTGCTTGTGGGAAGCGGGCTGAAGTTATCGAGCATCGGCGTGATCGCATCCTGGAAATGTGTAAAACCCCAGTTGATAGATCAGCTCTGGGGAAAATTCCTCCAACTGTGACCCATTTATTTAATGAAGACAAGCTCATCTCCCAGTTGCAGAGACTTGGTGGGGCGAGCAAAGTCTTCAGGGCTCCGTTTTCGCAAGCAAGAAGTAGCGAAATTTTGTCAAGGCCGAAAAGCGGAACACGAGCAGTCATACCAACTCAGTGTGCTCCCGCAGGGAATCTGGGTTCCACCCAATTTCCGTCTCAGTACCGGCGGGCAGACCCCGGTCATCATTCTGGCCCTTCCTCCTCTGCCAGCAGAGGACGGAAATTTCGGAGGCCGACGGGGCGAGGGCAGACCTCGCACCGTCGCCGCCGAAACAATTGACAACCAGCCCGGGCGATTTCAGGGAGGGCAATTGCGAAGTTTTTTACAAATATGGCGTACCGCAGAAGCCCCCGACTTCGCCCTAAAAATCCTCAATGGCTATCGGATCCCATTTTGGTTGAGACCACCATTGACCAGACCCACTCAGGTGAGACTGCACAATTTCTCAACAAGGCACACACCCGATATGGACATGCAAATAAAGGAGTTGCTGAAGATGGGAGTACTGGAAGCAGCACCCGTGAATCGAGGCTTTCTCTCCCAGATGTTTCTGGTGCAGAAGAACGACGGGACCCATCGTCCTGTCATCAATCTGAAAGCGCTGAACGATTTTGTGCGAGTGAAAAAGTTTTCCCTAATCTCCCACTTCAAAGTACCCGATTTCTTGCAACCCGGAGACTATATGACAAAAGTAGATCTGGCACACGCCTATTTTCATATACCGGTTGCAAAGACCCATCGCCGTTTCCTGCGTGTCGTGTACAGAGGTCAATGTCTGCAGATGACATGTTTGCCCCAGGGTTTGAGCAGTTCCCCTCAAATTTTTGCAGCAATAACCAATTGGATCACAGAGATCCTTCGGAAAAAGGGCATACGAGTCATTGTTTATTTGGACGACTTTCTCCTGGCTCATCAAGACCAAGAAACTCTCCGACTGCAGACACTAGTAACATTGGATTTATTACAGTCCCTCGGTTGGACCATCAACCTAAAGAAATGTGTTCACCTACCGACACAGGCGATAGAATATCTGGGAGTGTCATGGAACACTTGCCTCAATCAGAAGACGCTAACTGGGAACAAGTGCCGCGCAATATGGAAGTCATTGCAAAACCTCATGACAAGAAAGAGATGGTACCTGAGGGATGCACAGAGCATCCTAGGACAGCTGAACTTCGCAGCGTTTGTGGTTCCCAGGGGTCGCTTGCACTGCAGGCAGATGCAGCTCCAGTCAATTGCCATGGCAAAGCTTCCACCCCGGAAGAAGGTACCCGTAAACCTTGCAGTATTGAACGATTTAGAGTGGTGGAGGCACAATGTGAGTACACATTCCCTTATTCATTTCCCCAAAGCATGCCACTTCATTGCGACAGACGCAGCAGACAGCGGGTGGGGGGCACAGGTGGACGACACTCCACTCTCAGGCTTTTGGACACAACAACAAACCAAATGGCACAGCAACCTAAAAGAAATGTTTGCTATTCTCCATGCATTGAAGTGTCGGAAAGCCAATTTGAGCAATTCTACTTGTCTCATTCAATCGGACAACAGAACAGTATTAGCATACCTACGCAACGAAGGAGGTACGAAATCAGTGAGCCTCCTTCAGTTGACATATCAGATTCTGGAAGTAGCGGATGCGAACAATATAAGGATGGAAGTGTATTACCTACCGGGACGATACAACGGACTCGCCGATCATCTTTCCCGAGGGACCCTGTTACCCGAATGGCACCTTCTACCTCCAGCGATCGAACAGATATTCCGCTCATGGGGCAGACCCATGGTGGACTTATTTGCGTCCAAAACAGCTCATGTTGTAGAGAGTTACGTATCCATAGACCCCACAGACACGGCAGCCCTATATCACAATGCTTTCAGCAGGATCTGGTGCTTCCCACTGGCATGGGTGTTTCCACCGCCCTGTTTGATACCCAGAGTCCTGGAACATCTAAACAAGTGTGTCGGTATGTACCTGCTGGTAGTACCGAGGTGGCCCAAAGTGTTTTGGTTGCCAGATCTTCAGTCGAGAGCGCTAGCCCCACCTCGGCAAATAACCAACCTTCTATACAACCTGGTGGACACATCGACAGGTCTTCATCCTCCTCAGATCCAAAAACTGGAGATGGAAGTATGGAAGATTGGGGCTGGAGAGGAGCGCTATATGGATGGACAGAGCATGAAAGAGGTCTCCTCAATGCCGGATGGCGATCTTCAACAATCACGGCATATAAACTAGCATGGAAAAGGTGGGGTCAGTGGTGTGTCAAAAATAAGGTTGATATAACTAATCCATCAGGTTCCCAATTGGCAAGATTCTTAGCCAATTTAAAGCTTAACGAAGGCTTGGCTCCAAGTACCATTGCACTTCATAAATCAGCCATTTCAACATTAACTAACCCAGAGTGTGAATCGCTAAGCAACCATATCTTGGTGAAACAAGTAATGAAGGGTATAGTTAATACTACCAGAAAGAAGAAAGTGTTGCCTATCTGGGACCCGAGACAAGTTAGTTTTTGGTTAAAAGAAAACCTTCCAGAAACAGTTACTCTGTTTGAGGCCTCTCGAAGATGCGCTGTTATTCTTCTGCTCGCATCTGGACGAAGAGTGCATGATCTTACTCTGTTACGATACACACCAGACAGTTTTGTGGACAATGGGGACCATATTATACTTTGGCCAGCTTTTGGATCTAAAACTGATTCCGCAACTCACCATCAGTCAGGATGGAAGCTTAATGCTTCCTCAGACCAAGCTACGGATCCGGTATATTGGCTCCGTAAAGTATGCTCTTTATCTAAAGTAAGAAGACATGAAGCAAATTCAATACCAGATTTATTTATTTCAACAACGGGCTTGCCAAAACCTGCTACAAGAACAATAATTGGAGGATGGGTAAAAACAGTTCTAAGAAGCGCTGGCATCGACAAATCAGCAGGAAGTACAAGGTCTGCCGTAGCATCATTGAGCTGGTTAGAAAATTGCCCCATTGAAAAGATCCTCGAAAGAGGAAATTGGAAGAGTGAGAACACATTTGCGAGACATTACAGAAAAGAGGTATTGGAAGGAGGTAACTCCCTAACATCGCTATCCCTCACAAATCTGTTTGAACCTATACAAGATTAATCCTCACAATTGACATCAGTTCTGTCACCAAGGCGATAACAAACACTTCTCACATATATAAATATGTTCTGGATGAGGAACGGCACTACATAATGATGGAGTTTTACCTACCATTAAAACTCTTATTATGTTGCCTTCCTCATCCAGAACATATTTAATCCACTGCTTGGTGAGATTACAATTGAAAACAAAGGGAAATGACGCAAGGCGCCAACTGCAGTGACAGAACAAACAACCAATCATAGAACGTATTGATGACGCCAAAACAAGGAAAAGGAAGTCAAATTATACCACTAAGACAAGAATAGACGTGTCGTCTCTCACATATATAAATATGTTCTGGATGAGGAAGGCAACATAATAAGAGTTTTAATGGTAGGTAAAACTCCATCATTAATAGTTTGCTGGCGTTCATTGGTGGCTTGGTCGCCTAAAACAATGACTAGCTAGAAATCTTTTGTTTGGTTTTGAGAACTTTCAACATCCAATAAGTGTGACTAGATAATGATTGTTATATCGAACGAGTTGTGTAGGTTAGATGAAAAATGGCAAACTCTTCAATATCATGCATTATTATCAAAAACAAAATATTCTGCATTTGAACAGCGCTTCACCGAAATATCAATTTCACAACATTTTCAATGTGAGATGAATCATACTACTAAAATAGAAATTATTTTGTTTTACACAACTCGAAATATTATGAAACAAACTGAGCCTCCACAATGAAAAGAGGGTCCCAAGAAGGCAATGGCTTCTTTCATCAAAAATAGTGGTCGGAACTACATCACTGAAAAACCTGCTACCTGAAGATCTTTCAACTTGCCAACAATTTCGCTTCTGCTGGACTTATCTCTAAGACGCCTCTCTTATCTCTCCTTCCCTTGTGCGGGCTTCATCATCCCGTACAATAAGGAACTCCAGTGAAAAATATTATGGCTTTGAAAAAATATGTTCATATAGACCAATAAACGCTGATTCTGAATACATATATAAGTTTTATTTAATAATATTAAACGCAGTTTTTAAAAAATTGTTAAAAAGTCCTTTTTAATCGGTTTGTAGAAAAATGCCGTCAAGTCGGCATTATTGAAATTTTTAGTGGTGACGTCACTGTTCCTCATGTCGTGACGTTAAGTCATTGTATGGGAAATTTATGGGAATGTAGGCATGACACAAGCCATCGTATTAATTTATTCGTTTATTTACATACTGTTTATAGAGATTTAGTTGTTGTGTTTAAAAATAAAGGTATCTCTTAATTGAAAATATTCAAAAACTACTGCAAAAAAAAATAGTAATGCTACTTCTAGGGAGAATACTTCGAACACCGAATTCAAAATGGCGGCAGTTGATTGCCCGATCCTATGGTAACTTTTCAGGTGTGATAACGTCACACGATGCACCATACATATGGTGGTTTTCGGGGACCTTGAAAAATTAAAACTTTGACAATTATTTTAACTATTAACTAATTTTAAAAAAAGCAGTTATATAAGTTAGAAGGTCATTATTCATTAACCTGTTGATTGCCCGAGGAACAACACGGAAATTTCACAACCTTCAATTTGAATCGAATGTTTTGTGGATTAATTTTTACCAATCGTATATTTTATTGACCGAAACACATTCGTAGAACAATAAACTATTTACCAAAACAACATTACTTGCGTTAATTACGTAAATTGATAGGTTTTACGATGTTTTAGTCGAGGAACTCGCATAACGGCATAAATGTGACGCGGCCAAAATGACATTTCGAGATGTCCACAGATAAAAATTATTTTAAAATATTCTGTGGTTACAAGGTGAATGAAATCTTTATCCATACCATAGGGAATGTTGGCGCAAGCGATTCTGACACTTCCTTTACAAGTTTTGTACATAGAAGGGTCAAAATAGTAGAAAAAACGTATTTTTTTTCCTGCGCATGAGCAGAAACTGCCTACATCCCCGAACTACGGCAAATTAAATATAAATTATTCCGAGTGACTAGACGCATTGCGGGTTTCGCTATGGTAAAGGACGATAATAGAGCAAGCGTTTCTGACCTTGTTCTTCGTACACTTTGTTTATACATAAGGGTCAAAATTGCATTTCAAAGTGCCGCGGCCACCGGGTGAAAAACGGCAAGCAACGAGTTAAAAAAAAAAATAAAAAAATTGGACTGGAGTTCTCTATTGTGAAATAACCTTTTGTTTTGATGAGTTTTGTTTCACAGCATTTGTTACTTAATTTTTATTTATCTGCTACCGGTTTCGACACGTCCGTGTCATTCACTAGCAATCTTAAAATTAACTTGAAAAGCTAACTAACTTAGCAAGTACAGAAATGATTAGATTTTATTAGGTGGGGGTAGTGTGGGAGTGGTGATTTTGGGGAGGGGGAGAATGGTGGGAGGAGTCAAATACAAAAAAATTGTGCAGTAACCTGTTTGATGAAGAGGTAGGGATCGAAGGCGTCCACCCAGGCGGCCATCTGCTCCGGAGTTGCGGCCGACTGGATGTGGCGGTCCTCGACCACCTCCGCCTCTTGGCACATCTCTACCCCTTCCTCCTGTAACAGAGATACTTCGGTTAACATCGTCACAATAAACCGTGATACAGGCGAACCCTAGTGGGGTTAATAATTACATGCTAATAAACAATGTATTTTAATTGTGAAGAAATAAATTAAAAAATTAAATACATTCACATCGGTAACAACATCTAAAGAAAAGATTATATATTTTTGGCTTAGTTATTTTATTAAACTGTGAGTCTACACCACAGGTTAAATACGGTAAGAATTTCATTGGAAAAGGGATGAATGCGGGAAACTATATCAATAGAGGACTGAATGTGGTAGAAGCTGATTTTTGGGAACAACTCAATAATAGGTCTCATAGAAATCGTTGTCTCCCTTACTAAGGCCATAAAAAACACGGAAATTTCCTAACAAAGCACCACTTTGAATTTTGAATTGAATGTTTTGTGGATTAATTTTGAGCTATCGTATATTTTATTGACCAAAACACATTCCTAGAACAATAAACTATGTACCAAAACAACATTACTTGCATTAATTATGTAAATTGAAAGGTTTTATGATGTTTTCGTCAAGTAACACGCATCGACTTTGACAGAAAGAATCGCGGCAAATTTGACATTTTGGTGCCACAGATAAAATTATTTAAAAATATTCTGGGGTTGCCAGGTAAATGAAATTTTTGCCTATCTTATGGGTAAATGTTGGCGCAAGCGATTCTGACCTTGTCCTTCATACAAATTCT
The DNA here is from genome assembly GCA_929108145.2 of Limnephilus rhombicus. Classification (NCBI taxonomy): domain Eukaryota; kingdom Metazoa; phylum Arthropoda; class Insecta; order Trichoptera; family Limnephilidae; genus Limnephilus; species Limnephilus rhombicus. The sequence goes on from OV815296.1 coordinate 29,445,785, forward strand.
GTACAGAGAAGGGTCAAAATAGCAGACAAACATATTTTTTGCACGCATGCGCACAAACCGCGCGTCTCCGGCAAATAGGAGGTTAAATGGTTAACCACAAAATAATTTAAATGTACACTACTATAAAACCAAAGTTTCTGACTGCAATTTGAAAAAAAATTGCTGTCAAATGCAGTGAACCACTAATAAATGGTTCCGGGGGCGGCGGTACCCGTACGAGCCTTCCAAATTAAAATTGTTACAAAATGTCTGACACAAGTGACGATGAGATCACTTTTGCTAGACTGTTATAATTAATTGTTCTGCCATGTTAGTCTCGACGACGTGAGTGGTAAGATGTCGACAATGTATGGCGGCAGCTGCCAAGATGCTTGAATCATCGAGAACCAAAAAAAGGGCCTTAGTTAAAATGAATTGTGTTTTAATTCTTACGACATGAAGTATTTGCATTTTCAGATCGGTTCAATTATTTCTTGCGGACATCATTTTCTACAAATCACAAATTTATTATAACCAATTAATGTACTTTGGAAATTTTCAAACAATGCCACGTGAACAATGGACAACTGTCCGTAAGCAGATACTAATGCAGACTAAATATCAATATGGTGAGCACTAAAATGCAACGGGTATGTAGGTATTGTATTGCCAGATGCATTTCTTGGAATTTAATAAATATGTACATGTTTTATTAGTAAGATGATATATAATATCACATTTCACCTTAGACAGTGTCCATTGCATGGGAGAAAGAAATAATATGTTTAGGAGATGATTCTGAATATCTAAATTCCAATTTTAATAATAATTAACAGCAGATAATTAATTAGTTAGTAATAAGAATGTAACACGAATACAGATGGGCAGCATTTCTTTGATGTGTTTTTTACAGACAGAAAGTAGATAATATTATAAATATAAATACATATCGCACATCCCATAGAAAAGTGTCGCAAGTCAAAAAAGTTAATTTTACAAGAGAGCGAAAACAAATTAATGAATGATGAACAAGCGGTCCAGTCGAAAAGAGATCGATCTTGCGATAATTTCACTGACCAATCTGGGGCCTAGGAGTTCACCCAAAAAGTACAACATACCTGGTCATCGCAGGGCTCCGAATCTGTGCAGCTGAGGGGGACGGAAATCTCTGGATGTAACACATCCAGCCTCACGTCTCCATCGGCGCTGGATAACTGCACAAAGACCACATTATTACTATTAACCCAATGGGTAGGCTTTCTGTAAATTATTACTAGGCGTTGATGACAGTTTGAAAAAATGCAACAGCACTATGCTATTGTTGACGATTGTTAGCTGTTGAATTATATAACTGTTGGAAAGAACGCAGAAGTTGATGAAAACACAAAAAAAAACTTTTCGAAAAAAGCAAACACATTCAGCCTTACTTAAAAAAAAAACCTTTCACGGCCGATAACCCGTGTTGTTGCAACAACATGAATAAGCCCAGAATACCCTAAAACATGATCTCTCACTAATAAGCTTTCTTCAGTAGTCACGCTTTAAAAATGCATTGAATTTATTTTACATCTGGCAACTTTGTAAGTGGTCAAAATTTACGTGGTAAAAATGGTTATTTTAATTCTTTTCTGCCAGGGGCGTTATTGGTGCGCCTGCGCATTTGTCCTCTGTACCGCGCCGCACTTGTTTGGAAAAATAAAGCTACAAATTTTTTTCTCCACGTGATGTTAGTAAATATTGTTATTTCACTTAACCTTTTAAATGCCAGTATGTAGGAGTGTAGCTGTGAACAGCAGGCCATGAATTTTTAATCAAAATAAATCATTTTAAAATCTTATTTTTACAAATTAAAAACATTACACCTTGAAAGGATATTTAAATGACTTAGCGAAAATCTTGAAAAATAAAAAAAAAATATAAAAATATATAAATAAATAAAATAAAATCTTGCTCAAAGAATAGCAAGAAAACTTGCTATTTTTCTATGGCTGGCCGGGTATGGCCAAGAATGCGAGAAATCTCACTCTTGGCACAGAAGCGGTTAATGATTTCTATAAAGTGACCAATTCACTCTTCTATTCATATAATTAATGTATTTACCATGTTGTTTCATTAGTTTTAATCAAGTTATTAGCAGAATGAAAATTGAACTGCCAGAAAATTGTTTTACAATAAAAAATCAAATTTACATTTTAAGATCTTTATTTTATGAGAATTTTTTAAGGCCCATACTACACGAGCGGTTCTCCCGCCGCGGGAAACTGCAGCAGACACAATTTACTATGAACGTTGTATGGCACAAACTACACAAGCGGTTCTCCCGCCGCGGCTGCTCTCGGTTCACAGGCGGGAGAAATTTGACCGCCACATGTAGCGGTTCTCCTGCAGCAGATAACCGCCACGTTCATACTACACATAATAATGGTTGGATAATTTGTAGAGCGCTGTTTTGGTAAAGGACTGTCATTTCAACGGCTAGTATATTGCAATAAAGTACTAGTACAAAGTGATGACTCACCCAGCCGTCGCTTGCCGCCGCCAGACTCTGGCTGATGTCGGCCAGGAAGCTGGTGGGCTGGAGTTGCAGATCGCTGAGGGCCTCCAGACGCTCAATCGCCGAGCGGTTCTTCAGGGCCAGTTCCTCGTCAGCCTCACACTCTGAAGGGGGTCTGCATGACGAAAACCTGAATTGCAAAATGGTTACCGTAAAGCTTGATCACGGATATCTGCATAATTCTCATTAGCACTCAGAAATTACTTGCTTCTCATAAATGTTATTTTTTTGGGCTTGTGGACATGATGCTTCGAAAATAAGTATAAAATTATTTCTTTTTTGTATATTAAACTAATTGTGAAGCTATTTTGTAATGCTATTATTTTTTACATATTTTCATACATAGGAAAATGTTAATACGTTTTATAAAATCCTTATTAATTACAATAGTTTCATGTCATTTAGATTATTTTTTTCAGAAATTTTATCTTGGTAGTCTTTTTTATTTCATTTTCTGAAAGATGTATTTGTAAAGAATGCTCTCACCAAATACTTTAAAGAAATTCGTAAAATTGACGGAGATACAGCATTTTATGTGAAACAGTTTGTATGTTGAATTAAAAAAATTAGCCCATTTTACGGTAGTGCAATTTAGTAAAATTATGCCAAATGCCACTCTGTAAATTTGTAATGTAAGCAACAGGGGATCTGTAAATTCTATACCGGTAGTTAAGAAAGTTCAAATAAAATTGGGTGGGAATGCTGTTTATTCCAATAGTATTTCGATGGAAGATGGTTCTGAAGAAATGTGATATGTAATAACTGTAAATACATGATAATGGGTCTTTTTTACAGCTTTGTACTCTTGCAAACTTTATTGCTTCCCCCCTTCAACAGAAAGGTCCTCTTCAAGACATTTTAGAAGGTTCAGCTTAAAAACACCCAAGAGAAACTTTCAGGATCTTCAGTCAGAAATTCACATAAATTATTTTTTAAAAGAATTTGAAATAATTACCTCCGCCTTTGTCTTTTGCAAATCTCTCCTTGATCTTCCTCATCCAGCATGGAAATAAAATCCGGCTGCTCAATTCCCTGCAAAACACTGGCACAGCTGGCCAGGATCTGCTCACTCTGGTCCAGGACATCGTCCACAATGGCTTTACCCAGCCTCACCTTGTCCAAGTCATCAATGACCGGGCTCAAATCCACCGAAATCCTCAAAGCCGATTTCTTCACCGTTAACTCCTCCAAATCATCACTGCTCAGATTCAAAACAGGCAATTTCTGGAAGCTCTCGAAAGCTGACACGTCCAACTGCTCGTCGATCTCTGCAATATCGGCGTCCATGATCTTGACGACAGCCTCGGAAAGTTTTTCGCAAGACACCCGTCGCATGTTGTCTTTGGAAGAATATGATCGGGTTAGTTCAATTGCGGACGAACGCCGTTTCGCCGCTTTATTGCAATCGATATTTACAATACTTTTTCTCACCGACGTGGACAGCTTTCTACTCTTTGTGTTGCCTCGATCGTTGATGTCGATTGTGAAACTTTTCCGATCCACACTGCTGCACCGCGTGAAGATTTTTGTCGTGATCAAGTCTTTGGCCGAGTCGGTTTTTATCTCGACAAACTGCGAGCTCTCGATGGTGATGAACTCGTTTAGCCTGTCGTCTGGAAGACATAGGTTTGTGTCGCTGACGTTGGCTTCGGAATCCGACTCCTCGCTAGTCATCTGTTCCAAGTCGCTCAGTTTCCCAAGTTCCTTTTCATACATTGTCATCTCTTGATCGACAATAGCCGCCCAATCGCTTGCGACTAATTCTGCTGTGGGAACTTCGGGTGAAGTTTCTTTTACGATATCATTAGTTTTAGCTACGTCTGTACTACTGTGTCGCTTGACGGCGACTTTTTTGGTTGTGGGAACGGTTTGGCTGATTGGCCTCTTCGGCAGCTGGCGAACTTTTCTCGAGGGTGATCCGTTCACGCCGGTCGAACGTTCTGACTTTTCCAATCGTCGACTTTTCCGCGGGGACGGGAGAAATGGCTGCCCGCTCCTGACAACTCCGTTTTGTTTAGCGTTGTCATTAACAACTCTATTTTCTCGTTCATCTTTGCTGCCGAGAACACTCTTGGTCGTCTTGCACGTCATGGTGCTTCTAGTAAACCCGATAACCTTATCTGATTGTCCGTTCCTCACGCATATATTAGAAGCATTACCGTTAACGAGCCGCGAGCACAGCGTACCGTTCAACATTTCCTTATTGTTACAATCGGATTTGATGGTGGTAGACTTAACTTGTGTTTTCTTACTCTCGAGCCTGTTGACGAACAAGCCTTTGGGTCTCAGTGGTGTGATTTTCTCGCCGTTGAGTTTAGCTTGCGGACTAGTTCCTCGTGAATTAGCGTTCATCCGTTGTGAGCAACGAACACCGATAGCTCCCTTTTCCATGCTTTTTGTAAAGATGCACTTATCTTTGACATTGCTTTTAGCTGCCCCAATAGTTTTAGGTGCGATGGATTCGACGCTCTTGGTAATGTTTTTGATGCCGTTGCGGGCGATGTCTCGTTTGATGGCCTGTTTCCAGGTGGCCCCGTTTTTGGAGGGGCCGGGAGCCACTGTTCCCCGCTTGCCGGAGCCCCGATTGGAGCGCACGGGGCCCAGGGACGAGGAGAGGAGATGCCTCTCCCGCTTCTCACTGCGAAGCCACATCTTGAAAGGGGGATCCAATCTGAAATAAAAAAGCAATTAAAATTATCAGTTAAAAGAAATAGATTGCATTGTAGATTTCAGATAATACTAAAAATCTATTGTTATTTATTTTTATTATTTAACACTTTACACTCAATTAATTAATTGGAATTATATGCAGACTAGTTTCATAAATGACAACATCATCTGGATATCTAGCACAGTCGATCGATAATGTCGGTAACCTGTCGTCGATTCCGAGCATGCAGATCGCCAACGAACAAACAACAGCTAGTTAGCGATCTACAGTCGTGCTCAGGGCTCAGGAAAGATGGGGCAATTAATAATCTAAATAGTATTACAAGACATGAAGGCCTATTTTCATTTAGTGAAGATATCTGACATTATTCGAGGTGATTTTTCAAGAAAACGACACTACATAAATCGTCGCCGTAGATGAAAAGGAAGCCAAGTCACAAATTTGGAAAAAATGAGTTACAAATACAAAGCTTTTCAAAACCAACAAAGATGGCCATGGTCAACGGATTTGAGCCACAAAACACCCCATTTATGAATATTTTGTAAATTTCCAATAGATCCAAACCATAGATTAAGGAAATTTGTTTGAACAATTCATAAAATATTTGAAGTTAATTTTCATGTTCTGCGAAAGTTTATGAAACAACTGGCCTATAATAATATAAAAACAAAACTTGAATAGAACTAGAATACACAGAACATGAAAATTGACTTAAAATATTTGAAGAATTGTTAATTTTTTTTAAAACAACCCGTCCTAAAGCACTCAATGAAGACAAGCCGCATAAGTATTTTGACTTTCAAATAATTTTGTATAATATGTGGCTTAACGCTGTTGACACAGCACATCTAACTTTTAAAATACTTTTTTTTTATTGAAGAAGATAACAATAATAATCTAAACGAAAATATGAAAGAGAACAAGACACAGAAAAAGACAATAGTCGCAACTGGGACTCCAACCCAGACCTCTCGTTTAACCGGGACTGCGCGTTAACCAATTTCGCTATTGGCCCTTCTGTCCAATCATCATATTTGCCAATCTCATATTTCAAATTTTAGAATTAACAATATTATCTTCAACTCGTACTTTTTCCATTTTACGGGCAACTACCCATTTTATTGGAAACAATCATTCTAAGAATTGGTTTGTCTCGAATAAATATATCCGAATTTATTTATATGGAACTATTGGGTTTTTATAAAATTCATAGTTAATGCCCCAGAAATACAAAAAAAAAAATAATTTGTGAGTGAGCTATTGATGGTATTCGGCTTGTGATAATATTATTTGCTCAATTTCACGTCAATCCCAATTCTGTTACGTTCGGCATTTTGCCAAAACATTCCTCACACTTTAGCGGCAGATGCATACATATCTTTTATTCAATACATACATTTGGTTATTGTATTTTTGTAAGTGTCGAATTCCCTTCAATCTTCAATTAACGCCAGAATAATCTCCATAAAATAAATGTTTTTTTTACTTTTCATGAGCAATTTTTGTCTTACATAATTTTTTTATAAATTTCATTCCTTTTATTTTTTAGTAACCACTTAGGTACTTTGCGATTATGCAAGTTTTTTGTATTAAACGAACTATACAGGGTGTAACAGGACGTACCCGAGGGATTTTAAACATCGATTCCTGAGCATATTTGGAGAAAAAATGTAAATGAGATTTTGGTCTCCTCTTCTCTTTGGTTAGGAATTCCAAATTCAAATTTATACATCTATTTAATCATGTATTTGTGTTTCGAAAACTTTAATTCATTTGTTTTTAGATTAATTAATTTTTTTTCTTTGCGTCACTTAGTTTACAAAATGGAAAACTCGAAATATCGCATTATTTACGAGTACGAGTTCCACCGTGGCACCAGTGCTGCAGAAACGGCTCGAAGGATTAATGATGTGTATGGCGACGGTGCCGCAAAAGAAAACACAGTTGTTCTTTTTTTCTTTTATTGTGTCGTTCACTACAGCTTTCTTAAAATCTGGCCAGACGATTACGGCAGCAACTGCAAACCATGATGGAAAAGCTAGCTGCTAAACAACCGAGGCTGGTTAATCGCTCTAGGCCACTGCTGCTTCATGACAACGCTAGACCACACACTGCACTGTTGCTACAAAATAATTCTTTTTTTATGTACTTCTATGGACAACTTTGAATAGAGATGTGAAGCTTGATTCAATATATATATTTTTTTTTTAAGAAAGAAACATTCCCGGGTTACGAATAACCCAACAATGTTTAAAAATCTCCTGCTACCACCACAGAAAGCCGAAAATGTTGCTTGTGTTGTGATGGAGGACTTAGCCCACTCAATCACTGACCGGTCTTTGATAATACTGATCTTCTACTTTTTTTTTTAGGGTTGTCACTAGAACAATATCGGAGTTATAACGATTTCTGTGGGAACACACGCGTTAGTGTGAAAACACACTTATTGTATTTGACTGCTATTGTTATATTGTCATGTAAACAAGGTTACGGGTCGGAGTGGTTAAAGGTAAAAAAAGTCACAAGGAAGAAATCCATAATTGATTTTATGATGGCTATACTCTTGTACAAACTAATGAAAAGTAAACTGCAGATTTCCTGAAATGAATAAAAAAAAGGAAGAAAGTAATTTTTTTTAGTTTTTTTTTAATGTTTATTCCCAAGAGTACCAACAGCTCTCACCGTCTAGAGCAGTGGTTCCCAACCTTTTTTTGAACAGGGACCACCATATTTATTTGTTCTCACAGGTACCACAAGGTACAAGAAGGAGTTCTTCTTGGACTTCTTCAGCTACCTCTCCAACATGTTTTTATAAAACCAAAAGGGTTACGAAACAGCTATTGGATACCTTTCGATTCGGTTTTGTAGTAAAATGAACAAATGTTTCGCTGACCACATTTTAGATCACGCGGACCACCTGTAATCCAAGGACCACCGGTTGGGAACTACTGGTCTAGAGCAAGTGGGATTATGGCATCTCGAATTGTTTTTTTTAATACATGAACTCCACACGAAGATGACATAGACCCTGAGGAAAATAATTTCCCTCAGGGTCTATGTCATCTGTGTGGATGTTGTAGGAGGGAGGGAACACAGAGGCCGGCAAATCGTTCCATAGCCATTGAATTCAAGAGTCGAAGAGAGAGAACTAATTGTGAAGACTTCTTCTTCTTTGCGTGCCGTATCAGGTCCCCCCGACGTTGGCGATCACTCTTGAGAATGTCTCTCTGTCTTGCGCTGCCCGGAATAGCTCCTCCACACTTCTAATGCCGGTCCACTCTCGTATATTACGCAGCCAAGACATTTGTCTCCTACCAGGCCCTCGGCGACCCTCTATCTTGCCTTTCAATATCAAATGGAGCAAGTGATACTTCTCCCCTCGAAGTATATGACCCAGATATGAAATTTTCCTGATTTTTATTAAAGTAAGCAGTTCTCTATCTGCTCTAGCCCGCTTGAGAATTTCTGTGTTGGTGATCATGTCGGTCCATGGGACCTTGAGCATTCTCCGGTGAAGCCACATTTCAAAAGCCTCTAACCTGTTCATGGTATTTACTTTCAAGGTCCATGTTTCACATCCATAGAGCAAGACCGACCACACATAACATTTTAGCATTCTCTGCCTTAGTTTTAAGCTGATAATGTCATTGCAGAAGAGGGATTTCATTTTAATGAATGCAGTTCTTGCTGCTTCAATTCTGCATCTAACCTCCACATCTGGGTCAAGAGTCTCCGTGAGAATACTGCCGAGGTATCTAAATCTTTGCACCTTTTCGACATTGCAACCATTTAACAGTATCACTGATTCAGAGTGATCTAGTCGTCCAAATGTCATCCATTTAGTTTTATTGACGTTGATTGTTAGGCCCAGTTGCTCACCAGCATTATTAACAAGATTTAATAGGTCTTGGAGGTCATCGATACAGTCATCTAGTAATACAGTATCATCTGCGTATCTTATGTTATTAATGACAACTCCGTTGATCTTCAGACCCTTATCAGTATTACTTAGGGCTCTTTTAAAGACATAGTTGGAATAGAGATTAAACAATAGTGGCGACAGGATACAGCCTTGTCGTACTCCACGCTGAATGGCAATTGCATTAGATCTCTCATTCCCATGTCTTATTTCTGCTGTTTGGAACCAATACAGGTTTTTAATGAAATTCTGGTCTTTGGTGTCAACGTTACAATCCGCAAGCATTTTCATTAGGTCAGCATGTTTTACCCTGTCAAATGCCTTTTCGTAGTCAATAAAACAGGCAAAGACTTCCTTTCTTTGGTCACGACACTTTTGCAATAGTACGTCGATAGACAATAAGAAGACAAAGGAGATAAATTAAACCACTCTGGCATCTACAACCTTAATTGCAACAGTTGCCAGGCAATCTATACAGGGTGTAACAGAACATACCCGAGGGTTAATTTTAATAATTTTAATCAGTGATTCCTAAGCATATTTGGAGTAAAAATATAGTCGTCATTTTGGTGTCCGATGATATTTTTTTTTCTATAAAAAATAAAAAATAGGTTTTCAATTACACGCTACTGTTCCCATCGCTATGCGATATATCCCGTTGTGATGTGTTTGAGCGATACACACTGTTTAGTGTGGTAATATGCTGTTAGAAAGAGACGCAACGCTTATCAAGTGTCCGCGTAGGCTAAAATGCATCAAGGCTATAAATGCGCTAATCTTTTAGCTAGTCCGTTGCGGCTTGTGATGGAAAATATTTTTAATGTTTTTAAAAGAAAAAAAATGTCATCAGAGAGCAAAATGACATCTACATTTTTATTCCGAATATGCTCAGGAATCGCTGGTTAAAATCCCTCGGGCACGTTCTGTTACACCCTGTATAGGTAAAACCGTGAGTAACGTAAATATAAGAGTAAAAGAACAGGTCATGTGTTTAACAAGCACAGGTTTTTCAGAATTTGCTGACCATTTAATTAATACTGTTTATATGTTTAATAGAAACACAGACGTTCAAGTAATAAATAAAAAATAGAACAGGAATACACCTTCATAATTTAGAAGCATTAGAAATATCAAAACCAAATAAAAATAATTGCCAAATTCTTAACAAAATGAGAATTAACTGACAGTCCAATTTTAAAGTTGTTCCCCTTCTAACAAAATTGTTAAAAAACCATTTACCAACAATATTAACATCTCATTACTGAAAAAATTCTACTCCCAAGAGTAACTTTATCTTTCCGTAAATAAATTAGAGATTTCGAGAATATATTTGCGTAACCTCAATATGACTTTTATTTTAAAAAGGTAATTATACTTTTGATAGCCAGTTCATACAATCTCAACTTTTCGTTGGGACAAGACGTGCAATCATCAAAATTATGTTTTACAATGCGTAAGTTTTTTTTAAATTTAACATGCGTATAAAATTCTATAGGTCTATTTGCCCAATGTACCAAATTATTTTATCAGAGAGGAAATTTTTACATAGTACAAGTTCAGTTACTCCTTTTAATTATTATTTATTTTTTTGATTAATAATGATTTATTAAACCTCAGGCTAATTTATTCGCTTTGGGAATAGCTGGTATAGGTCTCATAGTAATGGTAGAAATAAGATCTAAACGGTGATAGAAAGAAAAAACACCACACTTTATATTCAAATGTAAAAGTTAACCACTTAAAAATTGAATATTCTATGAAACCAAGTTTCAAACTGCAATTTTTTTTTTGAAACAACAAAAAAAATGAAGTATTAATACATTTGTCTAATAATTTTTTTTTTCCATTTTCAGTAATTTTAGTTAGAAAAGACGTAAGGCAAGCAATTTAATTTTTTTTTTGTTTGCATTCAACATTTTTATTTTTATATTTAAAATTATTACCTATATGTTTATTTCCAATTATAAAATTTGAATGCGTATTTCATAACCTTTCAAAAACAGTTTTTGAGTTTTCGGAAACATTCAGAAGTATTTATTTTTTTTTTGATTTTATTGCAAAGCAGAAATACTCTGATACACTAAATTGTGTTTTTACTAGAGGATGGGTTCCACAGAACACCTTGTAAAAACTGCAGTACCGTATGATGAAAACCACTGCACGATGTCAAGAATTAAAGCGCATTGTTTATATCTACACTCTTATTGAGTAGTATAACCATTGTCCAGTTGATTAGTCAGACATCTTTGAAAAATCGAAATTTGAGTTGAGTATGCGGCTATATGTAAAAGTGTACCCTCTATCCGGTACAATATTCGGATTGCTCATAAACACCAACAAATCAATTTATAATGCAGATAAACTTGTAGTAAAACAAACTAAAATATTGATATTTTCTGGGTTACTAGCGGGAAATTTCAAAATGTCTTACTAATGTACCGGACCGTTATTCCTCCCATATTTAATATGTAATGAGGCTTTTGTTAATTTATAGCATATTTATAAAATAACAAATGTAAAACACAGACATTGCTTTTCTCATTATCTCAAACTTAGTATTTGGAGATGTTTGATTAATCAACCGGACAATCTTCATGCACAAGGGTGGGAAAAATATAGGATTCTAAAAAGAAGAAAAGCATTCCTATACCATTCATCCGATTGCGATGAAACTTTGGTGATTTGTTATGCGTATGCCCGCGAAGGTTTCTTATGTAAAGGTGAGCTCTGGCGTTGTGAAATTATTTCCTATGCCATTCGTCCGATTGCGATGAAACTTTGGTGATTTGTTGGGCGCACACCCGTGAAGGTTTCTATGTGAATAATGGTGAGCTCTGGCGTTATGAAAGTTGTATAAATTTTTTACAATAGGTGGCGCGCGCGTTGTTGAAAATGAGTATATTTCATATAGTTTAGCAGCGGAGAGGGAAGGCGGGAAGGGATGGAAATCCAGGAGGGGGGGGGGGGAAATTTCACAGAAAGTTCCAGAAAGAAGTTCAACTAACTTGCAGGCAAAAGGAGGACTTTCACGGCCTCGTGCGGACGAAGCCAGATTTCAAACGCATCTAGGAAACCCCATCAAAAGGGAAGTCATCTTTAATCGTTAATAATCAATTGTAATTGTTGGCAAAGCGCCACACCACATTACCTTTAGCCAATTCAATAAGTAGCGCTATAATCACGCGGACAAAGCGTGGCAACTCTATTGTATGCGTGCTCTGGGCTGTCGTGTCGTGATATGAACGCAGAGATCTAGCGGCGGTGTACTCTACGCTCGCGTGATCGGAAAACTTTCTTGGGTAGGTGACGTATGTTTTGAGTGGAGAGAGTATTGATACTATTACGACGAAACTAAGGACATGTTGTTCAGGGGCGTAGCTACCGCCGTATCAATGATACGGGGCCCCCGGGCTACAGAGGCCTTTTGTTTCTTTTGTGAGAAATCTTTATCCTTCATTTGGGCCCCCCAACTAATTTTGATACAGGGCCCCTCCAAGGCACGCTACTTCACTGATGTTGTTTCAAAAAAATTGACAGATTCATCAAATATTTGAAGTTAATTTTTATGTTCAGTTTTATGAAACAACTGGCCTGTAACAACTGCAATGATGTAATAACAGAACTTGAATAGAACTTACACAGAAAGTGAAAAGTAACTTTAAATATTTGATAAATCCGTAAAATATTTTTTAACAACCCAGCCTAAAGGCAGGCACAGACTTGCGAAATGTAACAAGCAATGTAACACGCAATGAAAGAATTTGCCGTCCACATTGTCGCAATGTATCATACAATGTAACAGAATTCCCATAGTGTGGACGCCTTGCGCGCACAAACCTTGCACACTACGCACAGGAACAGAGCATTTCAACTCATGCACGCCACAATCCGCCAGTGTCGGATTTTTCGCCGAACACAGAGGGGGGCGCGCAGTGTGGACGAGTTGTGTGTGTCGGAGGAAGGTAACAGCTACGGCAGAGGCTACACTTGAATCATGGAGTGAAGAAAAAGTAATGCAGTTAATTGAGGTGTACAGAACAAGAGAAATTTTGTGGAATCCGCAAAATTAATATTTTTATAATAAAACATCTCAAATAGGACGTGTGGTTGGTTCACCGTGCGCATGCCGGAAACAGATGCGAGTAGGTACATGCTCGGTACGTGCGCGTGCTGTGTCCACACTTATGAAATGGTCCTTTCATGTTACGTTACAGCACCCGGCTTAAGATGTAAAAATAAAGGTAAAATTGGTCAAATTTAGCGCTGGTTTTGTATAAAATTACCATTGACGAAATTGAGGCAAATCTCGTGACAATCATTTTGGCAACAGGGTTCAGCATTTCTTAAATTCTTTATTTTAAATTAGCTCCACACCGGAGATCCTGAAGAAATAAAATTCTCTCGGGGCATGTATCAGCTTTGGAGATGATGCTGTGCGGAGGGTCTTTTTAGGGAAAGGAAGAAGACGAAGTTCTGGGAAGGAATAGGCTGTTAGGGGTGGGTAGGAATCAGTTTAGGAGTGATGGACAAATGAATCCATCCCTCCCACTGCGGTATAAGGCGATGGGTCGAGAGTCAGGCTAGGGAGATCAAAATGTCTCCTTCAAGTAGGTGGGCAAACGCATCCGTCGTCAAGACCTAGATAAACTTCACCCCATGAACCCGGGCACCCCTGCTAAGTCACCAAACGTAGCGAAAAAGTGTGTAGGTAGAAAAAAAGTAGTATGGGTTAATGATGTTGGCGACAGCGCATGGTTTCAAACCAATAATCGTTCATGACCATCTCTCTTATTTCCATTACCTTTGCTTTTATTGCAGTAGTATGAGTGAATGATGTTGGTGACACTTTTGTGCGCCTGGTTTCACACCAATAATCGTTCAAGACCATCTCTCTTATTTCCATTACCCATGGTTACAGCCATTCTAAAAATCTAGAAAGTCATATTTTTCCACTCTTAAAATTATTTTCGTGGCCGTTGTAAATTATGTGTTCAAACCCAGCGTGCAATGTTGGTACAGGAATCTACGGTCCAAATAATACGGCCCTACGTCACAACGCCGGGAGCAATCTTCCGCCATAATTCACAGGCGTTTATTACGTTTGTCCAAGGATTATGGAAGTATATCTCAACATACAATCTTGCAGTATAAATGTTTGACAATGGGCAATTGAACAGAGCAATCAATGAGAGGATAGAATGACACAATAGACTGATTTCACATTCAGCAATAAAGGTAAAGTTGTATATTAAAGGTAAAGTCGTACATTAAAGGTAAAATGGTGTTACAAAGATATCAAAAAGGAAAAAGTACACATTTAACAAAATGTATTTTTTATGAATACTGCACAAGTACCCCAATGGCACATAAAGCCTGGAGTCAGTGAGACTATGGCATCCCCAATTGGGATACATTGTGAGACTGAAAGCAGTGGAGAGGAGGAAGATATGGGAAGAGGAAGGTGGGGAATTCAGAGGATTGGCTATTCGGGTCTGATTACCAAACACCATAAAGGCCTCGTCAAACAGAAGGTGTTATTAACGTCACGTTGCGTACTTTCTATTTGAACGGCTTCGGCGTTAGGCAGAGCGTAGACCCGATTGATTTATTTCAATTCCAATGTCATCCCACAATCTTGCCTTTACAGGAACATTTTTGTATGCACTGTTCCTCATTTCATACAAACACGGATGTTTTCGGACACTTTCAATTAACTTTTCAATATTCATTTTTACCACTGTCAAGCTAGAGCGCCCGGCGTTAAACAAAATTTTGTAAAAAAATTACAACGCGACGTTCTAACGCCGTGTTAGAGTATCGCGTAATGCTAACGCGCTCGCTCTGTTTGACTGGTCTAGACATGTTCAGTACAACACAACGCAGTGTTATAACGCGGCGTTATTCACGCCTTACCAGCGCGTTTATAACGCTTCTGTTTGACGAGGCCTTTAAACTAAAGTCATTTCAAGGAACGTTTCAATTGTGAACGGTGGTCTTACACCAGTATCTTCCACTCTGGAACGTGCCGCAAATAAACATATATTATTTTTATTAAATTGTGAAATAACACAAATCAACCAAATAAAATTAACTCGCACACCGGGATTTGAAACCCTGACCTTCGGATCGCTAATCGAGAGCCTCATTCCTCGACCATGGACGCCGTCGTAATTAATTCAAATATTTTTTTAATGAATTAAAAGCAGACATAGAAAATAAAAAAAGATTGGTTGTGACTGAGACTTAAACTCTGAACATCTATTATATCTGGGAGTAATGTGCCAATTGAGCTACCAAAACTTTTTTAAATACTGTCATTATTATCTATCCCATATTTCTTAATATTATTTTTTTCTCAATATCTTCCGAGATAAGCTACCATCTTTATACAAACCCCCACTAAATTTCCATCCCAAAAATTATAGACATCATAGAAAACTAATATTTTTAGGTACCTAATGATATTCCATGTCATTTGAGTGATGAAATTGTAGAGACAAATTGCAATAATTCAATGGCGATAAGTACTGGTATCTAGTAATATACCAGCCTCCACAGTTTTAGAGCTTTACAAGTCATGTTTACAAGCATGTACCACTTGACTCAGACTAACATCAAACCCCAATTGGGGATGCCGTAGACCAGTGGTCCCCAACCTTTTTGTCGCCGCGGACCGCTCAAAGTTTGATAATTTTACAGCGGCCCACTGGGGGGCGGGGGGCACATTGAATGTAGTTTTTTTGAATAACAAAATATTTGCACAATGTATAATAATAAAAATTACAATTGTGGTAGATAAGTTGTAGTGACAAATAATAGTACAGAAAACACAAAATAACAATGAAGGATTATTCCAGAAGCTTCAGATAGTAATAAGTTTTGACTAACACCGGAATCGGGGCTGATATTTATATTATTTAGTTTCCTTTGACGTAGTGAATCTTTTTCCTAGCATACCCACTAATGAGTGTAAACATATTAAATAATTCCCATTTGGATAAACCAATTATAGAGTCGTCCACGCTTCCTGAAAACCCAAATTTTTTTATCATTTAACAATACTTAACAAGATTTTATGGGTAATCCCGCTTCTCCCTTGTTTGCTGAAATATTTAAGGATTCTATTGAAAACTATCTTTTCGACTGTGGACTTTCCTTATTATCTAATGTTTTTGTTTGGATTAGATAGTAAAAAATATATTCTTTATTTGGGCAGGTAGCAATAGACAATCAAAGAATTTTCTTACATTCATTAACCTGTAATCGGCCAGAAACGCTCATCTGCGCGCAGCTTTTGCGCATGCGCGAAAAAAATATTTCGAAATAAAAAAGTTTGTCTGCGATTTTGACCCTTCTATGTACAGAATTTGTATGAAAACAAGGTCAGAATCGCTTGCGCCAACATCATTGATGATATAGCCACTAGTTTCATTCACCTGACAACACCAGATTATTTTTAAATGATTTTTGTTTGTGGAATCGAAATGTCTTTTTTGGCGCAAATTGAAGCTGTCAATATTGACGCATGTTCCTCGACTAAAACATCATAAAACCTATTAATTTACGTAATTAACGCAAGTAATGTTGTTTTGGTGCGTAGTTTATTGTTCTAGGAATGTGTTTCAGTCAATGAAATATACGATAGCTCAAAATTAATCAACAAAACATTCAATTCAAAATTCAAAATCGTGTTTTGTTACGAAATTTCCGTATTTTTCCTGGAATTTGCGGGCCTTTGACAGGTTAATAACCTTCATCTGAATCTTAAATTTACATAAGAACAACGATAATAATAATAGCTCAAACTTTTTTTTCAAAAGTATGTTGATTTTTAAGCAAGCCCTCGCCCGGCCCAGTACCATTTGGTCCATGGCCCAGTACCGGGCCGCGGCCCATGGGTTGGGGACCACTGCCGTAGACCACCGGCTCTGAACAATTGAGACTTTTGTATGGTATTCACATAAAAAATAAAATGAATGTTTTTACATTTCTTTCTACTAACCCCTCGTTTGCCGCTCGTGCACCGGTGTGTCATGAGATTTACACGCGATTTTGACCCTTATGTATAAAGAAAGTGTATGAAGAACACGGTCAGAATCGCTTGCTCTATTATCGCCCTTTACCATAGAGAAAACTGCAATGCGCCTAGTCACTCCAAATAATTTATATTAATAATTTACCGGAGCGTGCGCAGTTTTGCGCATGCGCGGGAAAAATATGTGTATCTACGAGTTTGACCCTTTGACCCTACGAATTTGTAAAGGACAGTGTCAGAATCGCTGGACACGAGTGTCATTTCTGCCGCCGGATGCCGTGTCGTAATTGGTGGAGCTTTTTGCTGGCCTACTCCGGCAAACAAGAGGTTAATTCTGTGAAAACTAAACAAATATTTGATTTGTGGAGACCTATTTATATTTAAGAAGTAAAAACATTGTTTTGAAGTCACAAAAACCAGCTTACGCACATATTCAAAAATAGTCCATGCAATAACAATTATTATTTCAACAGGGGGACAGACTAATGTTATCATTAGTGATATTTACACAGAATTTCTAACAAAATCGCAAAAATAATATCATTTGACACTCCCATTTGTAAGAAGAAGATAAGAGAAGTGGTTTGTTTTGGTAGGTAAGTACAGCAGGTTGTAATTCATTTTTATCATAGTTGCAAAGAGAAAAACATATTTTTACAAGGTAAAGGTTAAAATAGATTTCAATGTCATTGTAACGTGGTGCGGACGAATGGGCACGCGACATCTACGTGAAATGATGAATTGGAAAATGTCACGACATTTTGTTATTATGTTGGGACTTTCCGATGATTTTTTATTACTCATTCTTACTGCTTGCATTGGCAAATAATTTACTTCTGCAATATTATAATGCGTCTTAGGCGCAAACTACACGAGCGGTTCTCCCACCGCGGGAAATCGCAGCAGACACAATTTACTATGAGCGTTGTATGGCGCAAACTACACGAGCGGTTCTCCCGCCGTGGGAGCTCGCGGTTCACAGGCGGGAGAAATTCGCCCGACACATGCAGCGGGTCTCCCGCCGCGGGAAACCGCCAAGTTCAAACTACACGGGCGGTTTCCCGCGGCGGTAGAACCGCTCGTGTAGCTTGGCGGAAAACCGCCACCCGTGTAGTTTGATATGAGCCGCCAGCTTTCTCGAGCGGTTTCCCGCGGCGGGAGAACCGCTCGTGCGCAGCCAGCCCGAAGAGGGATGTACAAAACCCTCAAGGCCCACCTTATTCACGATATCTCGATAATTAATCGTAAAATTTCATTAATATTTTTTGTAATCCTTAATACCACCAGAGCGATTCTGTATTTTTTGTGGGATCGTGATTGCATAACGGACGTGATCTCCTGTCAGATTTGTGTGATTTTTATGGCTGTTATTTGTTTTTTCTATGTACAACGTACATTAAATGAATAAATAATCATGTATACTTGCAGGAATTCGTGTTTAAATCGATCTAAACTAAAACATTTGATAGTAAATAGTTAAAAAATTACACAAATCTGACAGGAGATAACGTCCGTTATCCAATAACGATCCCACGGCAGTGTAAAATTTGCAGTTTTTTGTTTTCCAATATTCAAAGCACGTAATATTGAAAAATATTGTTTTGATAAATATTGGCACAAATCACGTTGCCTGCTAGTGTATTGCTTGCATTTCGATACCATTATTCTTGTCTTCATAAGAAACTTTGCTTGAAATGGCTTTAGCCGTATTTGGTGACTAGATCTGAAAATGTGCTCCTGCGTGGAATGTAGTTAATGTTTAAGAAAGGAGTGTGACAAGGTTATGCTCACTATTAGGGAACGTACCCATACTACGTGACCAACTTTTTGCAATTTTTAACCCCCCCCCCCCCGGTGACCAAAAACCTAAGCAACCCGCCGCTCATTTGTATGGAGCGTGTCTTTTTGAAGACCCCCCCTAATTGTGTCACGTAGTATGGGTGCGTTCCCTTAGCTCCTATAAAGACTTATTGAAATAGTAAATTAAGGTACCTACCTAAGTATATATTGCTTCATATTCAATTCATTGTGAAACCAAAAGAAATATAATGCCTACATTATTTTTACAGGGCCAATTCAATTCACTTCATTCATTTTAAAAACATTACAAAATTAACATTTCAAAGCATGAAAAGAGAGAAAATAATGATAAGCAGATTTAAACTATCAGCAACAAAGCTTGCCGTCTAAATTGTGCTTCATTGATGTTAAACACATCAATATTCGAATTATATTTAAATATTCTATTTCTATTTAACAACAAGACAGCTCTCCTGACTGGCGTGACCAATGGAAAGTTAGTTCTGCAAACCGGGAGATAAAACAGTCTATGCTGTCGGTGACGGAGATAAGAATCGGGAACATACAATATCTAACTAAATCACATTATTTCTTCACAGGGGTAGGCAGAGAGGATAGACCGCCACACAACTCTGTCTTGGTAC
The DNA here is from genome assembly GCA_929108145.2 of Limnephilus rhombicus. Classification (NCBI taxonomy): domain Eukaryota; kingdom Metazoa; phylum Arthropoda; class Insecta; order Trichoptera; family Limnephilidae; genus Limnephilus; species Limnephilus rhombicus. The sequence goes on from OV815296.1 coordinate 29,465,387, forward strand.
ACAGTCCTTGCTTCATTCACATTCAAACAAACATCATCTTTAATTGTATACTCTTCTATTATTCTGAACATGATCTGATTCATTTTAATGTGTCATGTCATCCTTCAATGAGAAAAGCCCCCTTTGTATCAACTCAAATCAACACTTTGTCGAAGAAAATTCAAGGGAATATTTAAATATAATGGCATAGCATTATATGAATTTTAAAAATGTATATATATTAGTTCTAATTTTCGTAGAATTAAATTGAAACCTAGTTATGTAGCAGATAACAATATATTTAAAAAAAAAAAAATTAAAAAAACTTGTAGCAATTTGGCAAATTAATGTCTATATAGGTAGTTTTTTGTGGCACAGCTTACCTATTATGTTTACATTTATTACGACACGGCATGATAGCATGTGTGAATGTTGACATTTTTTTTATAAACATTTTTCGCAAACACACCCCCTTATGATAGTGAAGTTCGAATGAAGGAAAGCCGTTTAGGTCCACAGATAAACAGTTTAATTTATAAACACAAGTTATAGAAGATTCACAAACATTGTTTCTTCGGAAAATTTAACATGAATCCATATTGTTTTTTTATAAGTCTATGTTTAGCCCCGTTCCCGCCTTTAAAATGCACTGTTTTTACTCGAAAAACTACCGAAAATAAAAGATAACGCGTTCGTATTTGCACCACAATTGCAAAATTACTCGAAAAAAATTGACATTTCGCCGTTTTCGATTAGAAAATCAACGTTTTATACGGCATTAGAATGTATTTTTATTTTTGTACCTAGCGTTCGATATAGGAAAGGTATCATGGAAAATACGAGGGAAAAGCGAGGAACAAGTATAAAATGAAATGTAATTACCTGTAGCTGTTACATTATATGCATAAGAATCAATTGGCCACCTGCCGTTTATGCAAAATTCCAAAAAAGTTAAAGAATACACAAAAGACAAACAACTGTCAAAATGGCGGCATCGCGTTCCTTTCGGTGCTCAGTTCGGCCTCATATGGGGAGTGCGCAGGCGCGCATTTTTTCTAGTCGCTAAAAAATGCTGCCAGTTAAATTATTTTTATTACAGGTATTTTGTTCCTGCGCACGGTCCTTTCACTTTCCCACCAAAATATTTGAATTAAAATTACAACGCTAGGATCAATTTTATTTTTTAAACTATACCCTACCCTAAAAAACTGCGTTAGCTGCTTAATAGATCACCTAGTGGAGATGGCAGAAAATTTTTCGCAAATCCACTACGAAACACCTTTAAAAAATGTTATGAGAAGCATCGAATCGCTTTCCAATGATATTAATGAAATCAATAAAAAGCTGGACCAAACCCCTCAAGCTACAACGTATGCGACTGTTGCAGCTAGGCAGAAAACAACTCTTCAGAATCATGCCCTAATAATAAGCTCCGACGACTCACAGAAAAAAATCAGCCGACATTGAAAAACTCATCAAAAAGCACGTAGATGTTCGCACTCTGGGGATCGGTGTTAGACGCATGAGAAAATCGAATAACAGCGACAAATTAATCTTCAACATGGCTTCCCTGGAAGATAAACATAAATTTAAAAGAGAATTGAATAAAGGGCTACAAGGCAAAATAAATATAGAAGGAAAAAATTAAATCCTTTGGTTATTATTAGAGGCCTTATCAAGGGAGCTACTAATGATGGCCTAATGCATTCCCTGGAGAAAAAAAATAATGGGATAGGTATTGATTTCTTTGAAAAAATATCCATGTACAAAAAAAATCACAGGAATACACTTCTCTGCAATACGATATTAGAATTATCGCCAAAAAATTGGATAAGCTTGATAGAAGCTGGGCATATCAATGTGGGATACCAACGTTTAAAAGTGGAGGATTAGTCACCATTGGTCCAATGCTATAAATGTATGGGTTTCGGACACACCCAATTGTTTTGCAAGGAAGAAACAGCCTGTGTTCACTGCGGGGGCAACCACAAATTCGAGGCCTGCCCTAACAAAAAAGAGCAGCCTACATGTACCAATTGTAATAATTTAAATCATAACGACCACAGAGCCATCAGCTCAGAATGTCCAATTTGGAAGATGATGGATGAACGTGTTAGGGAAAAAGTGGACTACGCCGAAATTTGTTGAAAAAGATGGTGACCAATCAATCATACAAAGGAAGTACCAATCGGCGAATGATTATATGCCCATAAAAAATAGCTCGAGAGTCCTGTACATTAATGCCAGAAGTATTAGAAACAAAATAGACGAAATAGAAGAAACGCTCAAAAGAATAACGGATACTGTGCACGTTTTAGTTGTCACTGAAACTTGGCTGGGAGATGGAGAAGGATCTTTGTTCAACATCAATGGCTATCAGGGCAATTTTGCTTCCCGGACTACTGGAAGAGGAGGAGGAGTGGCGATATATGCTCACAATACATTTAAATGTGAAGTTATTGAAAAGTGGTCAACGAATAACTCTTTTTTAGGAGTTAGGGTACAATATAAACATTTTAAACCTTTAAATATATATGCTATATACAGGAAACCTAACAACAATATAAATGATTTTCTAATATCTCTTGAATCTATTTTACAAAAAAGTAGCCTAGATACACTCATCTTCGGGGATTTAAACATTAATGTTCTTAAAAAAATGATACAAAAAAAATATATCAACACTTTATTTTCATACAACTATTTCACGTTTTCATACAACTATTTTCATACAACTGTTTTCATACAACTATTTCAACAGTTCTACTGACACATCCCACGAGAGTCACTGAAACCAGCAGTTCTCTATTAGACCATATTATATCAAATAGAGAAAATATATCTTCAACGACCTCTAATATTGATAACCAGATAAGTGATCATAGTATAATGATGTTAGACTACCAAAACTCTTTGAAACACCACTCTAACAACAGAATACCACCAAACATAAACATCAGCATCAATAAGAGGGCTTTGAGAACATATCTTGAAACCCAACCGTTTTCTCATGACACCACCAATATAACCGAAAATTTTAATCAATTCTTTAAATATATCGAAACAGCAATTGACACTTGCAAATTTAAGCCAAGGATACGAATAGGAAACCCTAAGCAGGGTAATACACCATGGTTTGACAAAAAACTGGATCTCCTTATTAGAGAACGAAATACTAAATACAAACAATGGAAGAAAGAACCACAAAACAGTCTTCTTATATCATAAAAAAATAAGTCAAGAAATTTGGTTACTAATTACAGACGTTTCGCCAAAACAAAATATTACACAGATATTTTTAAAGAAAACAAACATAATCCAAGACAAACCTGGAAGACAATAAATTCAATCATAACTAACAGTCCAAAGAACTCTACAAATAAAATTGAAAATCTTACCATCAATAATATAGACATAAATGACCCGAAGCAGATATGTACAGCGTTTAATGACTTCTTTACATCGGTTGGTGAAAATTTAGCTGCGAGTATCCCATCTTATGCAGATGACGTAAATACAATAAACATGGAACCAAAGCCATTACAGTCCCTCTACATGGCCAATACAAACAAACTAGAAGTTTTAAAAATTATCTCAAAACTAAAAACTAATGCATCTCCAGGAGTCGATGGTATGACAACCAACTTACTCAGATTCTGTAAAGAAAAATTAGCGGATTATCTTATTATTCTCATTAATCAGTCATTCGTGAGTGGACTATTTCCGGATCAACTAAAGCTTGCAAAAATCGTTCCAATTCACAAAGAAGACTGCAAAAAAAATCCATCTAATTATCGTCCAATATCAATACTCTCAGTCTTCTCCAAAGTATTTGAACATGTAATCAAAAATAGACTAACAAAATATCTCACAACTAATAATATTCTCACGCCTCAACAATATGGGTTCAGAAAATTCTCCAACACGAAATGTGCTGCCTTTGATTTTATACTAACTCTTCAAAAACACGTAGAACAAGGAAAATATGCAGCGGGCATTTTCATTGACCTCAAAAAGGCGTTCGATACGGTTAATCATAAGATTCTGTTAAAAAAGCTTGAATATCTGGACATCGTGGGCAACAATCTAAAACTTTTATCTAGTTATCTTACGGGTAGGTGCTGTTCGGTTTTTATTGGAAAAGAATCAAGTGATCATAGAAATATAACATGTGGTGTACCACAGGGCTCGATTTTCGGGCCATTATTATTTTTAATTTATATAAATGATATTGCAAAATGGGGAGTGAAAGGTACACTTCAACTTTATGCTGATGACACAATATTATTCTATCATAATACTAATTTAAACGAAATGGAAAAGGACATGGAAAGAGATTTGGCTCATCTAGCCGAGTGGCTGAGAATTAATAAACTTAGTCTTAATATTAAAAAGACTCACTATGTGCTATTCGGGAATAAGAGAGAACAACGCCTAAATATTTCCCTTGGACTAAACAAACTGGAACAAACAGATGTCGCAAAGTATCTAGGACTTTTAATTGACTCACGGCTTTCATGGAAAAATCATTTTGACCATGTTAAATCAAAGATTGCTCCGGTGACCGGTGTAATGTACAGGCTACGTAGATTGCTTCCCACAGCCATACTGCGATCATTGTACTATGCTATGATTCACTCCCACTTGGCATACCTTTCGGGTATCTGGGGTTTTGCTACCAAAAAATTGATATTGGAGGTACAAATAATCCAAAATAGAGCCCTACGTAACATTTTTGGCTTGCCTTGGGATACACATGTAAAAGATATTTACCGTCACGCACTTGTATTACCTTTTATTACCATTCCTAGCTTTGAGATAACTGTTGGAATATTTGATGCTGTCAACACTGATAGTTCCGGAACAATCTTCTTTTGTTATTTTTTCTTCTGTTTGAAATTGAGTCAACTAGTGTATTGTTTACCTGACAATAAAATACATCTGTTCCTTGCAATTGAGTCTATTTAATTACAAACTAACAGGGTATGGGCCACATCATGCTTAAAGACACTGTGTTGTGATCAATGACTTTAAGTATTAAATTGTGATTAACATTTGAATCGAACAATGTCGTTCCAACTCCCTATTGAAAAGCTGAGGGGCCGTGAGAACTATGGCATCTGGAAGTTCACTGCTCAAGCATATTTAGAAGACCAGGATTTATGGGAATGTGTCGAAGGTACGGAATCAGACCAGAAAAAGGTAAAACAATGTCGTTCCAAGATTGTTTTATTGATTGAACCAGTTAATTATGTTCATGTCCAGTCTGCTACAACCGCGAAAGAAGCCTGGGAAAATCTTGCTGCTGCTTACGACGATAAAGGTCTTACACGGCGCGTAGGGCTACTAAGGACTCTTATCACAACAAAGTTAGAAAACTGTAAATCTGTTGAAGATTACGTCGATAAAATTATTACCACTGCCCTGAAATTGACTAATATTGGTTTAAAAGTTGATGATGAATGGATAGGTACCATTCTTCTTGCCGGGCTTCCAGAAAAATACACCCCCATGATTATGGGCATAGAGAGCTCTGGAATAAAAGTGACTGGGGATGCAATAAAGACAAAATTACTACAAGATGTTTCGCATAATAATTCAACATTAGAAAATCCCAATGACATTGCTATGTACGGATCTGGCTCGCCCAGATGGGGAAAATACAATGTTTCTGGATCGGGTAGTCGCAGTTCCAGAGGGGCGGTAGAAAACAGTTCATCCAGAAACAGATCAGAGGAAATAATTACTCCCAACTCTGCAGATCATAAAAGGGGACCCCGCTGTTACCGATGCAACAGAAATGGTCATATAGCCCGAAACTGTGAGGTGATATTTGATACAAAAAACTGTGGAAACAAACAAAGTTCAATGTACACTGCTTTTTCTGTAACTTCTAAATCAGCTGACGAATGGTTTCTTGACTCGGGGGCTTCTGCACATTTAACAATGACTCATAATAATTTATTAAATAAAATCAAAAAATCTTCCCAGTTAGGTATCACTACTGCCAATGGTGATCAAATGATCAGCGACACAGTTGGAAACCTGCAATTAATCACATCTTGTGGAGAAACAATAAATGTAAGTGATGTGTTTTATGTTCCACAAGTGAAAGTAAATTTGCTATCTGTTAGTAAAATTGTTAGCAAAGGTAATTCTGTGGTTTTTAATTCAACTGGAGCAAAAATTTTAAATCGTAACAATCAAATAATTGGAACAGCATCACTAGTGAATAATTTATTTAAATTGGATGTGCAAAGCAATGTTGGCTTCGCTGTTCAAACAAAAGCTAATGATAGAACTCTTTGGCACAGAAGGATGGCCCACCTAAATTATGACAGTTTAAATAAATTGAAAAATGGATTAGTTCATGGAATTCAGTTTTCCTCGTGTAACCCACCAGATGTGTGAAGTTTGTGTGAAAGGGAAGGGCCACAGGTTGCCTTTCCAATTGAACAACTCTAGAGCTGCAAGACTACTTGAAGTGATCCACTCAGATCCTGTAGGACCAATGCAGACAAATTCATTATCTGGCTCTAGATATATTCTCACTTTTTTGGATGATTTCAGTAGAAAATCCTTTGTTTATTTTCTTGTAACAAAAGATCAGGTGGCAGAGTGTTTAAAAAACATTGCATTGCATTTAAAAAACATGTTGAAACGCAAACTGGAAAGAAAATCAAGACTCTTCGTACTGATAATGGAGGTGAATTTTGCAACAAGCGATTAGACAAAATCCTGCGTGATTGTGGTATTGAACACCAAACCACGGTTCCATATACACCAGAACAGAATGGTCGGGCGGAAAGACTGAATAAATCAATCCTGGAGCGTGCCAGGTGTCTTTTGATTGAAGCTAACCTCCCAAATATTTTTTGGGCTGAATCAGTCTTCACTACAGTCTACTTGATGAATCGTTAGCCCAGCAAAAATGTGGATAAAACTCCCAAGGAAATGTGGTCAGGAAGAAAACCTACTGTAAAACATGTAAGGGTATTTGGCTGCAAAGCCTATGCACACATTCCGGATGCACACCGAAAAAAGTTAGACCCTAAATCAAAACCATGCATTATGATGGGATATAGTCTTCTGTCCAAGGCTTATCGTTTGTATGACCCTAACAATAATTGTATTTTTGCATCAATTCCTTCGTCATTTTCTCTGAGAATGAAGGAGTTTCACTCCTCACAGGGAAACAGGATAATTCAAGAGGATCTTTCTTTCCCGCAGCGGAAGATGAATGTTCCTCAATAAATGAAGATACTATATCTAAGGACTCACCCGAAAAAGTTGGCTCAGTGGATTCAGAGGACATTGCGGATATATAGGAAACTGAAGACTTCCTAAATCGGCACGTTGCAGACTTACAGTTCGGTCTAAGAAGGCAGGACAGGATTAGGAATCTTCCCAAAAAATATGATGAATTTGTAGTTTATACTGGTGTTAGTGATGAACCCTCAGATCCCTTGACCATTGAGGAGGCAATGGAGCGATCAGATAAACAACTTTGGATTGAAGCAATTGACCGTGAAATGGAATCACAAATGGATAACAACACATGGGAACTGGTCGATCTTCCATCTGACAGAAAACCTTTAAACAGCAAATGGGTTTTTCGTACAAAGAGAGATGCAAATGGGGATATAGTCCAACGTAAGGCTCGTCTTCTAGTGAAAGGTTGTGCTCAAAGAAAGGGTTTGGATTTCGAAGAAACCTTCTCACCTGTAGTCCGATACAGCTCCATTCGATACTTAATGGCATTAGCGGCTGAACTTGATTTGGACATAGATCAGATGGACGCTGTTTCAGCATTTCTCCAGGGCGATCTTCAGGAGGAAATCTACATGTACCAACCAACAGGATACCAAAATTCTGATAAAGTTTGTCGCCTAAGGAAAAGCCTATATGGATTAAAACAAGCAAGCCGTGTTTGGAACATAAAATTGGATGCATGCCTGAAGAATATTGGGTTTCAACAGTCAAAATATGATCCATGTGTGTATGTGAAAAATGAAAATGCGACTGTGTTGATCATTGCTGTTTGGGTGGATGATCTTCTTATTTTTTCTAGCGACAAATCACAAAAATATGCTATTAAAAATCAGCTCAAAGAAAGTTTCAAAATGACTGATATCGGTGAAGCCAAATATGTGTTGGGATTCCAGTTGACTCGAGACAGGCAAAACAAGAAGCTGTGGATAAGTCAACAGAGCTATATTGAACAGGTTCTGAAGCGCTTCAATATGTATGGATGCAACCCTGTGGATACACCACTAAGTCCTAATGAAAAACTCTCAAAACAGCAATCACCAAAAGATGAGAACACCTCAGCCATGATGAAAAATATTCCGTACCAAGAGGCAGTCGGTAGTTTGTTATTTGCCTCTCAAGTTACCCGACCTGACATTTCATTTGCGGTTAGTTATGTGAGTCGTTTCAATAACAATCCAGGTCAAGCGCACTGGGCTGCAGGCAAACGAATCATGCGTTACTTAAAGGGTACTGCAGATTGGAAGCTGGAGTTTGATGGATGCACACCCTCTTTAATTGTTGGTTTCTGTGATGCTGATTGGGCCAGTGATTGTGACGAAAGGCGATCTGTGACAGGCTACATTTTTACTAAATGTAAAGGAGCTGTTTCTTGGGGGACAAAAAAACAACCAACTGTGGCGCTATCGACAACCGAAGCAGAGTACATGTCCATGTCTGCTGCGACACAGGAGGCATTGTGGTTAAGAGGTCTGGCTCAGGAAATCGACAGTGCAGTATATGACACTCCTACAGCTATCCATGTGGACAATCAGGGAGCGGCAAATCTAGCCGTGAATGGGTGTTACCAAGCCAGAACCAAACATATAGATGTGCGACATCACTTCCTTCGTGAGAAAATCCAGTGCCAACTAATTGAATTCAAATACATCCCTACAAATAAAATGGTAGCCGACTCTCTCACCAAAGCTTTGGATAGAGAGAAATTGATGAGATGCATTTGCAATCAGGGTATCATCAAATAGGGAGGGTGTTGGAATATTTGATGCTGTCAATACTGATAGTTCCAGAACAATCTTCTTTTGTTATTTTTTCTTCTGTTTGAAATTGAGTCAACTAGTGTATTGTTTACCTGACAATAAAATACATCTGTACCTTGCAATTGAGTCTATTTAATTACAAACTAACAATAACAAACACCATCTTAAATATTATTCAGTGCAACACCCACACAAATATAAAACTGAACTATAACAACGACGTTCACCAATATAATACACGACAACACAACAAACTACATATATCCAAAATACACTCAACTAAGTTCGGACTGAAATCATTAGAATACATTACGTACACTAACTATAACAAATTGCCTGAAGAATTAAGACATATGCCTCTAACAAATCTCGAAACGATATATTTAAATCCTATTTTTTCAAATGTTATTTGGAAAACGAGTCATAAGTAGGTACAAACTCTGTTCTGATAGCTATCCTGATTATCTCCAAGTACCAAACTTTGTACATCCAGATATGATGGGCGCAGTTTATATCTTTTTTAAATCTTATCATGTATTTTTTTATGTAAACATCTTGTATTAGGTCTGTGTATTTTTGAGCATGTACCTTTTATTGTATTTTTCCTGATTTGTTTTTTATGCATTTCTATAGTCCATCATGGAGGATACTTTATTTTAACTTTGTGACACCAACAGTACATAAATCAAATGAGTGGTTATAATATTATTCATAAAATCTTATAAGACATGTTTCTGTGAAATATTTGTAAAGTGATTCTTCATATGTTTGTGTCTGTATGTTGCTTCTGTAAAATGTTTTGTAAAATTTTTCTTCATTTATTGTGTCTGCATATTGGGTTGGGTTGGGTTTATCTTTTCAAATATACCAATTGTCGATCCCTTAATGAATTTTGATAACTCATGGGAATGCAACTTCGTTGTATGTTTTATTTTTAAAAAAAAATGTCTTCAACTACAAGACATATTTTTAAAAATAAAATTGATATATAAATATACAACGCCTTGAACCAGCGACCGAAGCGGCCCGAAAGCGGGTGTACGAAATTAAGCGGTCGACTACCTGTGCCCTTTGTAGGCGCACACTCCTCGCTTCATCCCCTTTCAAACATCATTATTTTTAACATTATTTATAACATTATTTTGAAAGATGTAATATTTATTTTTCAATATAACATTTTTCTTTACACACACTGCAATGCACATAATTTAATATAACAATCTATTTGTTAGTAAATTGTAGTGTTGATGTAAAAATAATAATTTTTGTATGATTTGTATAGTGCCGTTTTTTGTGAAAAATAACTTTAAGGGCGCTGAATAAATATATAATACATGTCTACAATGCTCTGTCTTATTACTAACTAAAGATTACACAAAAAATAACAGCTTGTGGCTAACAGAGTGCATCCACCCAGTGGCGTAGCGAGGGGGGGGGGGCGGACCGCCCCGGGTGCCACCCGAAGGGGGGTGCCACTCGACCAAGATATTGCATATACGTTACCAAGATATTGCATACACATGAACACGATCTGTTATTTATATTTTCGTAACTCTATAGCTCGAGGAGTGCCCCGTATTTTGTGTGTGTCGGTCGGTCTTTTATAGGCTTCATAGCCTATATTATGAAATTCTCTAGCCACCATAGGGGGGGGGGGGGGGGGGGTGACTTCCGCCCCAGGTGCCACCCATGCTAGCTACGCCACTGCATCCACCAGTTCATCGATCACCGATACAAAAGTATAAATGTGCAATATGAACCTAATGCTGTGTTAGAATGTACTTTTGTATATTATTAATTATTATTTATTTATTAATATACACGGAGTACTTACTAGGAGTACCTACCTACACAAAGGTATGCTTGGAAAATGGAAATGTAAAACTTGAGTTGCACAATAATTATTTGAAAAACCTAATACAATAGTCTTAGATCCGACTAGACACGACCTTCACCCATCTGTTTGGATGAAAAGTATTTTATATCAAATTTAATATATTAGAAAATATATATCGAGTGGGTTGTCTAAAAAATTCCTGGCAAGAGAATGATTAATTAAAAATATATTAATTGAAAGAAAGCCCGTATGCTATTTATTCGTGCAACAGAAAAGAATAGCGTTACTGAGCATTATTTTGGAGTAGTTAATTAATTGTTAATTTTTAATTCTATTAGTCTTATATTATGATAAGAAATGACATTCAATATTCCATCGTACTTATTCGAATTTGGGCGCGAACCCATAACCTATATTATAGCTTGTAGTATGTATCCCAGGGGCGGTTCTAGACTTTTCCTGAGCTGGAGTGCTAGGTTTGAAAAATACAACATTATTGATATTGTAGAATTGTAGATGAAAGCGATTATTTTTTCAAAATTTCACAAAATAAAAATAAAAATAAATGATTTTCAGCTACAAACAACATCAATAATGACGTATTTTTAAATCTCACTTTGGCTCATTGAAAAGTCACGGAGCGCCACTGCCGTTGCCAGACAATTTCATGCTACCCACACCGAAACCAACCTTTCAACTCCGAACTTAGTTCGTAGTTGTAAGGGTGGCCGATCCTGTGGTGGCTATCGATCACCCCGCGGCCAACATTCGGACGTCGAACAGTTGTGGCTACTCTGTATCTTATCAGTTGCCTACAAATATTACGTAGAAGTATACACGACATGTTTTCAAATAATTATTACACCACTCTCCCGTAATAATATTGTCATTTTAATCACAGCGGTAAGTGCATCTTGATCGCCTGCCGTTCGCAGACTGGTGTGTGGACGGCTGGTTCGTGCGAGTTGGCCATCGCGATCACCTCAGAGGCGATCCCGGGTCAACTCAAACGAACTACCCCTCAACACGATCGTATAAATGTTTGAAGTTGGCCTCAGTGTGGCCGTACCATTACAAAAACATGATATTTATGGCGAAAACCGCTCGACAGCTGGTGAATGAATCGAACGAAAAAAGTCGCTCAGTGACTGCCGCCAGCGACAGTCGCTTCTGTGACGACAGATTTTTTCGCTCCCGAACCGCTCTGTCTGGCTCGTGTTTACACGGCCAGACACCTGCTATTGTCAGCCGGCCGGACCCCGACCGGCTCACTGCTTAGGCCACCGCGCCGCCAACTGCCTTTTTCAAGGCAAAGAAGAATAAGAAGGACGACCTGGCCCCACCGAAAGAAGAAGCCCCCAAGACCACCCCCGCAATCCTAAAGCGGAAATACAGGACACCTGCCGTGCGGATGATTCCCGCGCGGCTCCTTTCTGCTATTCCAGAGGACACCACCACCTACCGGACGAAGACTGGGACCATCAAGGTCCCCAACTCCCAACCACTGCAGCCCCATCCCGCTGACCCGAGGACGAAGCCGGCAGCCACCCCCCACCGCCCCCTAAGATGCCTGAGACCGCCACCGCAGCCGGGCCCAGCCGCCCTCCAGTAGGCCCAGCTTCGGGCTACGTTCCGCCCCCCAGATTCCAGCAGCCCCATCAGGACATGGAGATGACCAGAGAGGAGGAAGGTTGGACGAGGCCGACCAACCCCATCAAGAGGCCAGGATCCCCGCAGGAACCCCGGGCGGTTGTTGTTGGCAACTGCTTCGGCAACTTGAAGGAATTATCCGAAGGCGGCGGCGCGTCGCAGGCGAAACGCGCCAATACTAATACATGTACTTCTTCCTCCACAGGTACCACGGGCGCCGCCAGGAAGGACCGCGTCCCCCCAGTCGTGATGACCCTAGGGACCCTCTCGCATGGACAGGTCACCTCAGCGGTGCAGGGCCACATCGGGCACCTGCATTTCGAGATCCGGTATAGACCAGGGGGAAAGGTTAACATCCTCCTGCGGAGCATGGCGGACCACCGCGCCCCCACCAACGGGCTGCGAGCGGAGGCACGCGGCTTCCACACCTACACGGCGGAGGCAGACAAAATGAAGAAGGCAGTTATCAAGGGCCTGCCTAACGTGGCCACGGAGGAAATAGCCGAAGACCTAACGAACCAAGGCTTCGCCCCCGTCAAGGTCACCAAGATGACGACCACCACGGCCGAGTACCCAATGTACTTGGTACACTTCAACAAGGAAGTAAACATGGGCCAGCTGAGGGCGGCCGTCAAATACCTATGCCACTGCAGGATCCGCCTGCAAAAACATCGCAGCAACCACTTGCAGCACGGGACACAGTGCTACCGCTGCCAGAACTTCGGGCACGGGTCCCGCAACTGCTCACACACCGCAAGGTGTGTGAAATGCCTAGTGGAGCACGCCTCCGCCGAGTGCCCCAAGACCACCAGGGATGAGCCTGCCGCGTGCTGCAACTGCGGAGGCCCCCATCCCGCCAACTATAGGGGCTGCCCGAACAACACCAGCGACAGCTCCACCGGGAGGCGCCAGGAGGCAGGACAGAGGCGCCAGGAAGCAGGACACATCCTCATGCGCATCAGACGACGAGGAATGATGGACGCACCTGGGCCCAAGTAGCCGGAGGAGCCTCAGGCCCCCAACAGCGCGAGGAGCAGCCCCGCTCGCAGCCCCGCTCGCAGCCCTGCACGCAGCAGCCCGCAAGAGAGGCAACCGCCGCAGATGATGACGCCGCCCTGATGATGGCCCTGCTCCAGGGACTGATCCGCGTGCGACCGCAACTGGCCGTTTGTAATGACGAGCTGGAGAAGGCTATGATTCTCATGAATCTCATCAGGTCCACCATCAATGTCTGATCCCCAGATGGTGAACGTCCTCCTGTGGAATGCCCACAGCATCCGTTTTAAAATTGACGAATTGCTCGCTCTGGCAAACAATACTAACATTGACATTTTTCTCATTACAGAAACTCATCTCAAACCCGACATTCCCCTGAGAGTGCCCGGCTTCGAAGTACACCGAGACGACCGGCCGGAGGGCGCAGGCGGAGGCACCGCCATATTCGTTCGTCAAACCATTACATCTACAAGAATCCCTACTCCGAAGTTGAAGCATACTGAAGCCACGATTATCGAAGTCACCATAGAGGATAGAGCGCATACCATCATCGCCGCCTACTGCAACCATCCCAACCTTCTGGTTAGAGAAGATCTCGATAAATTACTTAATTTGCGCTCTATTGTCATTCTAGGAGGAGATCTGAACGCCAAGCACAATTATTGGAACAACTACAGAGGTAACGCGAATGGGAAAACGCTCTTTTCACATATGCAGACGCACAACTACACGATAATGGCGCCGGACAAACCGACTTTCCACTCAGCACGCGCAATGTACCCAAGTACTCTGGATATCGTACTTGAGAAGAACGCCAAGACCATCTCGCCATTGCGCACGCTGGACGAACTATCGTCGGACCACCTGCCCGTGAGCTTCAGTATAGGAGGAACAACTTCAAGGAGCCCCAGAAAGCGGCGAAACTACAAGGACGCCGACTGGGAAGGATTAAAAAAAGAGATTAACGAACGGATACATCTCACGTCGGCAACCCTGAGCTCAAAGGAAGAGATCGACGAAGCCGCAAGCACTCTGACCGAAATCATCCAACTTGCACAAGACACCTTCATCCCCCTCAAAGACGAACAGACATACACGATCAAGCTTCCCGAGCACGTCTTATCGCTCATTAAGGAGAAAAATCGCCTGCGACGCATCTACCATCACACGCGCGACGGCTACTTCAAAACGGCCTACAACACACTACAGCGGGAAATCAAGCAGGAGATCACCGACCTCAGACGCGAACTTTGGACGAAGAAAGTTACGTCACTCACGCCAAAGGACAACAGCCTATGGAAAATGGCAAAAGCGCTGAGACACGAGGATCACGCGATTCCCCCGCTAGAGAAGCTAGACGGATCAGGGCTGGCACTTTCACTCGAAGAAAAAGCAAACGCGCTCGCCGATGGATTTGAGAGAGCCTACGCAGCCACGGACGGCCAATCCGACCCGGAAACGGATCAACTAGTAGAAGAGTCTCTACGAAACCTCGAACAAGCCGAGCAGACGAACGCCGCCGATATCCACTTCAGCACACCGAGCGAAGTAGCCGTCATAATCAGGCGATTGAAAACAAATAAGGCGCCGGGAAGCGATCAGATACATAACATCCTACTGAAACATCTACCTCAGAAAGCCATCATCTTCATCACCAAACTGTTCAATGCCTGCCTCACCATCCGACATTTCCCTGAGATCTGGAAAACGGCGACCGTGCTGCCCTTTTCCAAGCCAAACAAGGACAAGAAGCAGCCGACAAACTATCGGCCGATTAGCCTACTCTCCACGCTAAGCAAGGTATTTGAACAGGTGATTCTCAACAGACTTCTACCACACCACGAAGACACTTTGCCAGACGAACAATTCGGATTTAGGAAAAGGCATTCCACCACCCATCAGCTATCCAGAGTAGCGGAATTCATCGCAAGAAGATTCAACGAAAATCGCTACACCGCCGCTGCATTGCTAGACTTGGAAAAGGCATTTGACACCGTTTGGATAAAAGGGCTTCTGCACAAACTTCACAGACTGAACACGCCCATATACCTAACGAGAGTGATACAAGAATACCTCAAGAACAGATCCTTCCAAGTCTTCATCAGGAACGCGCTGTCGACACTACGTGACATTCCAAAAGGCGTGCCTCAGGGAAGTCTACTGGGACCTCACCTCTTCAACATCTTCACGCACGACATCCCCCATGACGAGAGATGCAACCTTTCCATCTATGCAGACGACGTCAAACTTTACGTTTCCTCGACGCAAGCAGACATGGCAGCCATATACCTACAGAGGGCGCTCGACGCTCTCGTAGAGTTCTACAAAAAATGGCGACTCAAACTGAACGAGGCGAAGACCGAAGTCATAATGTACTCGAGGAAAAATAAAATAAGAACACCAGACGTCAACATCGAAATGGGAAGATGAGGTCGTCTACCTGGGCCTCACAATGGACTCACGTCTCAACTGGAAATCTCACGTAGCCAAGATGCACGTGATAGCCAGAAAGGCAGTCGGCGCGATGAAGCCAATCTTCAACAGAAGAAGTCCGCTACTTCCCAGAACCAAACTCCTGATCTACTATTCGCTCATTCGACCGGTACTGACTCATGCTATCCCCGTGTGGGGCAGCATCTCCCACTCTGACCACACAAAACTACAGACTTTACAAAATCTCTGCATTAAAATCACGTACAACACAAGACTCAGAACAAACTTGAAAAAACTACATGCAAGAGAAGAAATACCGACCTTATTTGAATACACGCACAGACTGACAGACCGATTTTACAAGTCACTTTAACATAGTAAAAATAAACTCATCAAAGAAATCGGTTAATACAATGCACCTAGCGATCTCCCTTTCAGGTACAAACACAGACTACCCAAACATATTATGATGGACCTTAATCACATTTGGCACAATCCTGAATCAGACGCGGATGACTGAGCGATCGGTAGGTATTCCCAATCACCAGACCCCTCCCCACAACTTATGTCTATATATCTATTTATTTATTTATATAATAATATTTATCTTATCTATATATATGTAAGTTTATCCTAAAAATTCCCATAAAGTATATATCACATAAAAACAGACACCCACACCCATCACCACAAAATGCAGGATTTCATCTACTGAAATCACTGAAGGCCGCACAGTTTCATGTTGACTGTCGGCCGACTCCCCCCGGATAAGGTTTTTCATGGTTTACTTATTCCCAAAGGCAAATGCGGAGGAGCTCCAAACAAAAGGACATGACCGACTCCTTCCCACTCCCAACATAACACAAACACACACGTATGTATATATTTTTCCCGGGCTAAATTCAATTGCTTTGTAGAGCTGAGCGAAACATGCAATTTTAGTAGGGTTTTTTTCATAACAATTTTTCCCTACCGACAAAACACATGACCTCTAAGTCTATAATAGCCAGGTACTATTTTTAAATACCCACATGAGGTAAAAATTGCAAGGCGCATATGACGCCGTTCTATTTGTATAAAGAACATTAACTTTAAATTCAGTAAATTTAAATGATTCATCTCCTCAAGCTTTGATTATATAAATGTCTAGATAGAGTGTTGCGCCGTAATTCCGAAAAAAAGAAGAGGCCAGATTTGAAACGCTTGTGTGCGTGACACGCACACAGTATAGGTAACTTATATTGTTAACGTTAAGCGCTCAACGTCACTGTAGGCGTGATGAGTGATACCAGCTCCCGAGTATTTCCCATAAAAGTGGGTAAAAAATATGTTTCGGTTTAGCGGGACCTATAATTCGTTTAATTTTGAATTCATTTAAGTAAGATAGTTCTACATATAATGATATAAATGAAAAGAAAATCATTGTTAAAAGAGATTTATTTTTGTTTGATTATTTAAAAAAAATAATAAAAGAAATACAGAAAATAAGAAAGATACATTCATAGATGCTGCCAACTGGCCGGCAGGTATCGTTGTGTCTAAATTTAAATTTTTATCATCATCAAATAAAGAAGGTGGCCCACATCCAGGTAAATCCCTAAAAATGGTAAAACTATCTTGTCATACTAAAAAAGACAATGCAACTTTTTAAAACTAAAGCTATCGATAGTTATTATTTATTCTTAATGACCTTCCCTTTGAATTTGTTTTTTAAACAGTTTTCGTATAGATTTTACATCCCGGTTAATATTATCCAATTTTGTCTTATAGTGATATCTTCAGGCAAAATATTTTTCCACGGCCAAACTTATCAAATTAACTTGATGCAGAAGACCGTAAATATGATCGGTTTTTACTTCGAAATAATTATCGGGAAAATTAAATTTGAAGAACAGGCAACCCTGTAAACATGGCGTCAAAACATGGGGTCAAACGGCGTTGTCCTAAGACCAAATTACACTATTAAAACTGAATTGTTTCTTTAACTGAATGGTTATTTAAAGGTTATTAACCGATGATAGGTAACATTTTTAGTTGTTTTCAATCGTCCTATGTCATTCCTGCACACTGATATAGCGCAAATCGTCATTTTCAAATGTCACACAACACGTGTTTACCGTACAACGATAGTGTCGCCACCGAGCGGACATGCCGAGCTTAACTGCCAACCTTTGGCAGATATTTTTTTTGGCGCTTCGTCACTCGAGCGCTATATCTAGACATTTATATAATCAAAGTCCTCAAGATACATAAGAATCTAGTAAATGAAAAAAAAAAAAAAAAAAGACAGCTGGTGAATAGTCTCCCCCACGCGTAGAGTTCGGAGCGGGACGTGCCCCGCGCCACTTCAGTCCGCCGCGCAGAAAAGTCTCACAGTGAACTGCGCTGTAAACCGTTATCTTATTTTCGGTCTTTACTTTTCTGCGCCGCGGCCTGAAGTGGCGCGGGACACGTCCCGCTCTGAACTCTACGTGTGGGGGGTACTAATGTGTTACATTCTTTTCATGAAATAATCGACCCATAACCGGCGCTTGCATCCTCAAATATTTTTTAAATATTCAAATTTGCCCCACCGTTCTGTCCGCAGTGTGGCCATAGCTAGGGAAGCCTGTTTAGATGGCTGGGTGGGGATTGGTATATTTATGGCTGGATGCGTCGCGCGGCGGAGGCCATCTTTACCAACGGGTATTTTCGAACTACACTCCATCTCCATCTGCAGACCATTTTGTAAAGCCACAAGACATTTTTTAGTTTAACATTTTGGCGCTTGCGCGGGAATTATAGATATTTTCGTGCACTAGTGATTCAAGTTATCAAAATATAAGAAATTTCGGTGAATACTTCTAAAATGGCTATGAGCAGCGTTTCTAAATTCTCCAACGGGAAAGAAGTAAGTTCGTAATGGCTTCATTGCACTGGACCTTATGTCATCGCGTTCTAAATTATAAATTCAATCAGCTCGTCGATCGGTTGATTTTCATAATCAATTTTCGACACTTATTTGTTCATTTTTTCAATTAAAAGCGTGTGAAACTTCAAATTGGTGTATATTTGCATTACAATCGGGTTTTATTTGCCTTTTATTGTCACCCACTTTCTAATGAAATGACTAATCTGTGCTATCTTTGAGACAAAACGGTAAACGTCAAAAAAATTCTGTGTCTCGCAAACACCGTATCTTGTTGTAATTTATCAACTTTCATTAGCATTTTGATTCTTTATTCAATGTTTTCAAAACAGTGCAAACGTTTTTTAAGAAAATTGTGTTACAAATTATTGATCAAGTGTGTTGAGTTCAGTGACTTTGCATTTCATACACACCAAAGTAAAGGTAACCAGTGGATTGCTAAACTATTCATCCTGGTAATCTCTAGTTTCCTCCAAATCTATACGTGCTCAAAATCAGGGCCCTTGACATGGATGACCTGTTTCAGACATTTTTATAATTTGATGCCAATGCCAACATTAACAAGAATACATCAATTTAGTATTTTTTGTATCCAAACACCATCCTCAAATTTGCATTAAAGTTTATTATTCTTACGATATACAACAATTATTTAAGTTTGACCTTTTTTAAACTGTACATTTTTAACTAGGCCATTGATTTTTGATTACTATTCCACTGATTGTGATTTGTATATTTGGTAAAATTTTCATACTTCGTTTACTTCACTTATGTATAAATTATTTAAATCACACTCGTTTCATCTTAAATACTACAAGAAACAACTATTTACGTTGGGGGAGATAAAAGATCCATTACAGTTCCTTTTTCTTTTGATTAGAATTCAAAATATCCTGTGTTTTGACACCATGTTTGATCTTGTTAGTATTATGTGACGTTTGCCGAAAGCATTATTTATGCATTATGGCGATATTACACACTTCAACCACATTGATGCGATTTGGTTGAACGGCGTATAATTGAAAGGGTGTGCTGTTTACACGTACTTGACAGAAGTGGACCATTGAATCACATTGCTGTCATAGAGTTTAGAATGTCTTCGAAACAGGTCGTGCGTGCGGGAATTATATCCCTCTGATTTAATGTTCCACAGGCTTGGATGGTTCTTAAAGTGCTCTAAGAACAGGGGCGTATGCTCTTCCCTCCATTTAAAAACCATTTTCTATGTTGACAACTCACTACAAAATAAACATGACACTTCCATACGCGCGCACAGTGCTGCGTGCGCATGCGCCGCATTCGCGCATGCGCACGAATGGACAACAGAACCAATCGCATTGAAAATATTAAACAAGTTGAATATTTTCAATACGGTTGAAAGATGACGCGCAATGACATCGAAACATTCAATGTCTTGTTTACACGGTGCAATTTGGTATCTTCAACCTAATTGCGAGGCAGAATTGAAACGTATAATATGCCCATAACTCCACTTACTGGTTAATAAGCAATATTTCTTAATCAAACAGTTAGATTTAGCTTTATTTTCACGAAAAGTGAGTATTTATGTCGGGGGAGACAAAAAAACATCCAAAAAATATGCGTTCATCATTTTAATTTTGTTTAAATTATTTTTGTTGTTTGTTTTTGGGATGTTATGCCGTGTTACGCTACCTCCTCCTTTAGCCAACGTTTCGGACAGTGTTACATTGTCCATCATCAGGGCAGATGACACATCTGCTGTGCATGATGGACACTGTAACGCTGTCCGAAACGTTGGCTAGAGGAGGAGGTAGCGTAACACGGCATAACACCCCAAAAACAAACAACAAAAATGCTTTTGGCCGTGAAAATCTAAAATCATATCTTGTTTAAATTAATTCACTTACGCGGCAATGCCATTTTTATATGTATCGTTTTTATTTGACATTTCAAAGACAATCAATCAATGCTGCCAATCTTAGAAAAAATATTATTGTCATGTAAAACAAAGTGAATGCATTATTAACAAGTTTGTACCTGTATTTATAACATGGAAAGAAATGTATTAGAATAATTACACAAACCCGCTAGACAAAACCCTGCTTTGCCAATCAAACCATTCAAAATCTGGGATGTTTTTTAGTGCCTCTGTTCACGGAGATACTTACAAGATACTCGATCCTCGTGCGCGTATCATACGCGCCAATCGTAAGTACCCCCCGTACGATTTTGCTGGTGCCCGTTCACGGCACTACGCGGTGGCTGTCGGTTTCCAATCAGTATCACAATACCGACAGTGCTGATCGCACGCGACGCGTCGCATCATTTGTGTCTGATACTTATTCGTTTGACGTTTGACAGAAATGACGCCGGAACATGAAAGTAATGTTAGATTTTTCTGGAAGTGGAAAAAATGCATGTTTATATAACTATACTACTTTACCAGAATACGTAAGAAAGGATTTAGTGGAGAAGGCATGAATTGATGTTGGAAAAAAAGTTGTGGAAAAAAAAAGACTGTACTAACTGCATATTTACCTCGACAGCTTCCGTTTCAGTCTAAATATGCATAAATTATTTAAAAACCCTAAGTAAGAACCTAACAACCTATTTTGTGTACGTTTTTCCTTCTTCCCCGACATAAATAGTTGTTTTTTGTACAAATTAAGTTAAATAAACTGTTATTTCATTAATAGCTTAGGGAACGTACCCATACTACGTGACCAATTTTTTGCAATTTTTAACCCCCCCCCCCCCCCCCTCCCCGGTGACCAAAAACCTAAGCAACCCGCCGCTCTTTTGTATGGAGCGTGACATTTTGAAGACCCCCCCCCCCTAAACGTGTCACGTAGTATGGGTACGTTCCCTTATATTTAGAAGTAAGCGGAGTATGGAAATTTCACCCTTTACCATGAAAATATAATAGGGCACTGACATGGTCATGATTTTCAGTATCCCGTCATTCTTTCCACATAATCGGCCTATCATAGTCTTTGGAACCTTCAGAATCTTCAAACATTTCAACTATTATAATTTTTTTTACTTCCAGGAAACGGACATAAGAGATCTTCGCGTTGAGTTATTCGCTCTCCAAAAGACACGTGAAACTCTAATCAAGTTCTTGGAATCCGTACGCTGCGTCAAGAATGACCTGAACACCATGACTACCAATTACATTCAGCTCAAACAGATCAACGATCAGTGGGTCACTTTGCTAATAGAGATGGGCAGAATTCAAGAGAAAATGACACAATAATACTTATGATCCATTAGTTCAAGTGTAATCCATAAGAACATTATATAAACAATATAATATTCCTTTAGTACATTTAATAAGTGTTGTAATGGATTTTTGTTTTGAAATTCAATGATAAACAAGTGTGGACCTTGTTGAATATACAAATGTAATTTGCATTTGATAATAAGAGTTTTGTGGTTTTAGTTTTGTGTAATCGTTGTTCTTAAAAGTCATAAAAAATGGCCAACGCAAGTGCAAAGTCGATCAAAACGGAATCAAACGAAACTAAGCTTGAGATTCAACAATATATAGATACATTCAACAAAGAATTAGAAGAAAATGACGAAACTCTGTTGGAAATATCGCAACTTGAGGAGCAGAACGAGACGGAAGAACAGGGAACTTATTTCGTCGACGAAGACGGACAGTTCTACTTCCAGCCAGCGAACTCGGACAATATCGAATATGAAGAGAAGACGCAGGAAGAGGTGGTGATCGCTGAACAAGACGAGAACTATGAAGATGGCACCAACGAGGAACTGAGCTACGTCTACATCGTTCAAGAAGAAAATGAA
This sequence comes from Limnephilus rhombicus, assembly GCA_929108145.2. Classification (NCBI taxonomy): domain Eukaryota; kingdom Metazoa; phylum Arthropoda; class Insecta; order Trichoptera; family Limnephilidae; genus Limnephilus; species Limnephilus rhombicus. The sequence continues at coordinate 29,488,014 of OV815296.1, forward strand.
GTCCCGAATGAACAAGAAGTGGAAAACGATATGACGATCTACGATTTCGAGGATGATAATAGTGCGGACGAAGTGGAGGTCGACCCGGAACCAGAAGACGACAAGTCTCAAGTTCTGAAAGTGAAGGTTGCTGCAGGGAAAGGCAACAAGATATTTCAGTGCTCCATCTGTAACTATAGCAACACCAAGAGGTTCCTGCTCTCCCGGCACATCAGGATCCACTCGGACGAGAGGCCACATAAGTGCAGCGTATGTGCTAAAGGATTTAGGTTTGTTGCCCAAACATTGTTTCGTTGAAATATTATTGGGTTATGTATTATACGCCTTACTACTTTTTAACATTAACTCCACACTATCTTAACTTTGGGATGCTGTGTGGAGGAAGGAGTGAATCTGTTGTTGGTGGGAGGAAAGATAGAGGCCAATAAATCATTACACAGCCGATCTGTTAAAACAAGAATGAGTCGTATAAGCGATCCATTCTCACATGATAAATATCTGGCATGCGTTTCACATGTTTTCTGAGTGTGCGCTGATGCTTGTTCTTCAGAGCACCTCCGTTAAATACCGGTAGAACAATCCCTTCTGAATATTGCCTGTTTTCTAAATATTGCATTTCATTTGTTAAGATGGGAGAATCTATCAAACGGACCACCTTCATGTATTTCATTTGTAATGTATTCCATTTGTAATGTATTCCATTTGTAATTCATTTCATTTGTCATGTATTCCATTTGTAACGTATTCCATTTGTAATGCATTCCATTTCTAATATATTCCGTTTGCAATGTATTTCTTTTGTAATGTATTCCGTTTGTAATGTATTCCACTTGTAACGTATTCCATAGATAATAGAACGATGACGTCACATTCAACCTCTCTCTGTGACTACTTTCGGTATACCATTTGTAATGCATTCCATTTATAACTCCTCAGGCCTATTTTGTCGGAAGGTCAAAATATTTCCGCTTTGCAATAAAATACAAATAATTGTAATATTTCTGAATGCATCCGAAAACTAAAAACTGTCTTTAAAATGAGACGAAATACTTTTTTAAATTTTATAATTCGAAATGTTAATTTTTGAAATATAATTTTTGTTAACGCAAACATTAATAAGTTTTAAAAATGAATCTCCTTACATTTTTTCTAACTTAAATTACTGATAAAGAAAGAAAATAAAAACACACACATATTTTATCAAGCAAATGTTTTATAAATGTTATCGCCAACTTACTTTTTTGTCATTGTAAAAATACTTATTAAATAAATCCCAGAGTTTCATAATTTTTTTTGCAAATTGCGGTTGGAAAATTTGGTTTCATAAAGGTGTACATTTTAATTATTTTGCGGTTAACTTTTAGATTTGAATATAAAGCATGGTGTTTTCTCTTTCTAACACCGTTTAGATCGTATTTCTAACTACGATAATAAGGGAGACACTGCGATTTCTGTGAGACCTAAATGAGTTGTTCTGAAAACTGAACAAATTAGCCTGAGGGGTTAATGTAGGTATTCCATTTGTAATGTAGGTTTCCATTTGTAATATAGAGGTATTCCATTTGTAATGTAGGTTTCCATTTGTAATATAGAGGTATTCCATTTGTAATGTAGGTTTTCATTTGTAATATAGAGGTATTCCATTTGTAATGTAGGTTTCCATTTGTAATATAGAGGTATTCCATTTGTAATATAGGTATTCCATCTGTAATGTATTCCATTTATAATGTATTCCAAAATGTTGCAGGTCCACGGTGGCACTGAACAACCACGAGAACACTCACTCGGGCCTCCGTCCGCATGGCTGCGAGCACTGCCCGGCGGCGTTTGCCACCACGGGCGAGCTGCACCGGCACATGCGCTACCGCCACACCAAGGTGCGCCCGCACAAGTGCGCCGAGTGCGACTATGCCGCTGTTGAGTACAGCAAGCTGCGTCGTCACCAGCGCTGCCACTCGGGAGAGCGCCCCTACCAGTGTCCCCACTGCACCTATGCATCGCCCGACACCTTCAAGCTCAAGAGACATATCAGGGTCTGTTTGCTAAGTGCTTTGATTGTGCTAATATTTAACCCTTCGAATTATAAGAAAATAATATACATTCACTTTTGCCAGTCAAGGTTGGCGTGCAAGATTTAATTAATTGTGAAGCGGTAATAACAAAAAGTTTTTGTAAAATGTCATTTCGTTTGAGACATTAAGGGCTTAAATGGCGATTTTCGGAGGGGTTAACATTTATTTGATATTGGAAAAAGACTGTGTAATGTCACCGTGGTTGTACGATCTACAGTCCCTGGCCAAATTATTAGACGCACTGCAAGATTTCATGTAAAATATTAATTACCGGGTGATATTGTACCGTTTTATTATTTTAGATTGATTTGTTTTTTTTTATTTTTATATTATCCAATCAATTACCGATTTATTTGACATTTAAGTTTTAAAAAAAAGTGAAATTAATGTTAGTATATGTAAGTCAATATTTAGTTGAGCCACCTTTAGCCGCTATCAAAGCTTTAATTCTGCGCGGCATGCTATCAATGCAAGACTGTACTGTCTCCTGCATTTGAGGATGATGATTCCACACATAAATAATCTTTTCTAGGAGCTGGGTTTTGTTGGTAATCACATCTTTAGCCACTTCTCTTTTCATCAGCTCCCACACATTTTCAATCGGGTTCATATCAGGGCTATTACCCGGCCAATCCAACAGAGGGATACTTTTTTCTGTCAAAAAAGCTTCACAGAATTCTCCAACAATTCTTTTAAATAAATATCATTAATATTGTAGTTTAAGTATACCATTATTGCATAAAAACTCTTAACCGGTCAAAGGCCGTGACATTTAGCGGAAATTCGCGGAACTTCGCAAAAAAAACACTAAAAAACCACAACTTTGAATTTTGAATTGAATGTTTTGTTGATAAATTTTGAGCTATTGTATATTTTATTAACTGAAACACGTTCACAACACAATAAGCTATCTACTAAAACCACATTACTTGCATTTATTACGTAAATTAATAGGTTTTATGATCGTTTTATTCGCGATACACCCATTAATTGCGACCGTTAAATTCGCGGCAAATTCTGACAGCCGATTGTCATAGAAGATATCGTTTTAAAAATATTCCAGGGTGACTAGGTGAATGAAACTTGTAGCGTCTCCGAGAGTAATGACAGCGCAAGCGATTCTGACACTGTTCTCCATACAAATTGTGTACATAGAAGGTCCAAAATCGTGGACCAAAAGTTTTTTGTCGGATGGATTATTCAAATATTTGAATTATTTTCTCGCGCATGCGCATATGACGCGCGCGCCGGCGCGTCTCCGGCCTCCCAGCGGTTAAGAAACATAAAATTACAAAAAAAAAATACAGTGCGTCTAATAATTTGGCCAGGGACTGTATATATGGATATTTGAAAGGTGTGGGATTAGGCGCGAAAATGAGCAATCTGAATGTATGTTGCCTCTTCTTTAACCGGTCAAAGGCCAGGAATTCCAGGAAAAATACGAAAATTTCGTAACAAAACACAATTTTGAATTTTGAATTGAATGTTTTGTTGATTCATTTTGAGCTATCGTATATTTTATTGACTGAAACACGTTCACAACACAATAAACTATCTACCAAAACAACATTACTTGCATTTATTACGTAAATTAATAGGTTTTACGATGTTTTACTCGCGGAACACGCATTTATTGCGACGGTTAAAATTGCGGCAAATTTTGACAGCGCATTGTCATAGACATTGTTTTAAAAATATTCCAGGGTTGCAAGGTGAATGAAACTTTAAGCGTCTCCGAGAGTAATGATGGCGCAAGCGATTCTGACACTGTTCTTCATACAAATTCTGTACATAGAAGGGCCAAAATCGCAGACCAAAAGTTTTTTGTCGGAAATATTATTCAAATATTTGAATTATTTTCTCGCGCATGCGCATATGACGCGCGCGCCGGCGCGTCTCCAGCCTGTCACCGGTTAATGATATGAACTGCAGCATGGAAGATCTACAGTCTCTTGTGTATAGGATGAACCAAGTATTAGTATTAGTACTTTTCCATGGTAGAGAAGGCTCCTCCACTCGCATCTCCGCTGCGTGGAGGGCTGCGGATACCGATGTACCGGACACCAGTGGTACTTGGTCATTCTAGCGCATTTGTGACCGTCCTCTGCTTCTTCTGCCTCCCCCTTTGCCAGTGACTATGAGTTACTCCAAGTTGGAGTACTCAGTTTAGCGAGCAACGTGTCCAAATTATCTTAAAAACGTAGGATGCCTGGCTCTTCCAGATTGTACACATTTATGTGTCTGGGTGTCCATGGAATCCTGAGTATTTTGCTCCAGCACCACATTTGAGGGCGTCTATCCACTTTCTTTCGCTGGCTCTAAGTGTCCACCTTTTCACACTGTAAAGAAATATTGGGAAAATCTCAGTTCCCTCCAAAACCTTAAATCCTGTCCTTCTCTTCATCCTGATGATCTTTTGTGTGCCTTATTAGAGTGCTGATAGCCTTCATTCAAAGCTCTGGAAAAACCCTAATTCTTATTTGGATTCCTGGACATGTTGGCATAGTGGGTAACGATATTGCGGATTCCTTGGCAAAACAAGGAGCGTCCAACCCTATTACCCTTGTAAACCATATTACCCTATCTGATATTTTTTCCATCATCAAAGATAGATCCCGCAATGTTTGGACAGAGTATTGGAACATTGCTAGTCAATCCAAGGGTGCCCGCTACGCCTCAATACAAAGGATTATCCCATCAAAACCGTGGTTTCAAAAATTCCCACATTTTTCCAAAAAATAAATTTCTTCACTTATTCGAACGAGAATCGGACATTGTTCCGTTCCGTCTCACCTTTTTAAAATTCACATCCTTGACTCCCCAGATTGTACATTCTGTGGTCTAGATGTGATATTTTTAGATCACATATTTTTTGGTTGTCCCTCTCTAAATAAATATCCCCTCTTCTACCAAGCGTTATCTAAAATTGCCTCCCCTCCATTCAACATTTCATCTCTTCTAAGTCTGAACTCAACTCCAATCTTCCATATAATTCTGAAATTTGCTCATTCAACCTCTGAGTGGCCAGGCCATTTCACGAAAATTCACTAAAAAAGCACCACTTTGAATTTTGAATTGAATGTTTTGTTGATTAATTTTGAGCTATCGTATATTTCATTGACTGAAACACGTTCCTAGAACAATAAACTATGTACCAAAACAACATTACTTGCTTTAATTACGTAAATTAATAGGTTTTACGATGTTTTAGTCGAGGAACACGCATAAATTTTGATGGCTAAAATACGCGGCAAAAATGACATTTCTATGTCATAGATAAAATCGTTTAAAAATATTCTGGGTTTGCAAGGTGAATGAAATTTATACGCATCTCACAGAGTAATGTTGGTGCAAGCGATTCTGACCCTGTTCTTCATACAAATTCTGTATACAGAGTTAAATAAAATTAATATATATATATTTCACCTTTCCTTTCTCTGTAATTTTAAATGGTGGCCTAGAACACCCTTCTTGGAGGGTGAAAGTCACAAATAATTGAAAAAAAAAAAAAAACACCCGGATGAGTCTCCTCTTGGTGGTCTTCGTTATGCCTCTCACTCCATATCTTTTGAATTTTACTCACGGGTCCTACATACAGAGTTTGAAAACACGTGCAATATAGTTGTGAATGATCAAGTGGATGTTTGCGTATTTGATCAATAAGATTATAAATTGTATTGGAAAATACTTTTCTTTCTCCATTCTTGAACACTATAATTATTTATTATTGTATTCATAAATAAAAACATAACATTTCAGGTGCACACCGGGGAGCGTCCCTACTCCTGCGATCTGTGCGTGGCCGCCTTCAGTCAATCCAACTCGTTAAAAGCCCACCGCCTCACGCACTACCCGGACAGAAAGCCCACCTTCCAGTGCGCCCTCTGCCCCGCCAAGTGCGGCCGCAAAGCCGACCTTCGCGGCCACATTCGCAAACTCCACACCGCTACCGAACCGCTTGAATGCAAGCGCTGTGGCAAACGCTTCCCTGATAGATACACATATAAAGTTCATGTCCGGACGCACGATGGCGAAAAATCTTACAAATGTGACGTTTGTCCGTACGCTTCGATATCGCAGCTTCATCTAGCATCGCATATGTTGATCCACACAAACGAAAAGCCGTTCACTTGCAACGAATGCGATCAAAAATTCCGTCAAAAACAATTGCTTAAGAGACATCAGAATCTTTATCATAACCCCCATTACGTTCCGCCGGAACCGCGTCCGAAAAACCACGAATGTGAAGAGTGCGGACGTAAATTTATCCATCAAGGGAATTTGATTCGTCATCTCGCCATGCACGATCCTGAATCCAACGTGCACGAAGAGAATCTAGCGCTGAAGATCGGCCGGAAGCAAAAAGTGAAAAGTGTCGACGATATGGAAGAGACGGAGATCATCCTCGAAGGGGAAGACGGTTCAGATGAAGATGGAAGATACGTCGTCTTCGAGATGATCCAACTGGAAGAAGACGGACAGGAGACCGTCCGAATCGTAAATTCCATTACGGAAGGCGAAGAAAAGAAACCCGTGTTAAAGGAGCAGGTGGACACTAAGCAGGATATGGAGAATTGCTTTGGTTTTAACGAAGATGAAGAGGATGACGGCAACCTTCTTGTCAGCAGACACGAGCACGAGTATGAAGATGATGATGAAGAAGAGGAGGACAATGTGCAAAATGATAATGAAAACTGAATTGTTTTACAATAAAAATACTGAAATTTGAATAATCAATGTTTCAATAACAGAAGTTTGAACAACCAAAATTTTAATATGTAACAGAATTTTTAAAAAGTGAATATTGAATAACCAATTTTTTGGTTTGAGTAACTTAAGTTTGATTACTGAAATTTGAATAACTGATGTTTGATTACTGAAATTTGAATAACTGATGTTTGAACAACTGAAGTTTGATTACTGAAATTTGAATAACTGTGTTTGAACAACTGAAGTTTGAACAACTGAAGTTTGATTACATACTGAAATTTTAATAACTGAATGAAATTTGAACAAACTGATGTTTGAACAACTGAAGTTTGATTACTGAAGTTTGAATAACTGTACAACTGATATTTACATAACCGAAGTTAATAACAAAATTTTGAAAAACTAGAGTTTGAATTACTGAAATTTGAATAACTGAAGTTTGAACAACTGAGGTTTGAATAACTGAAGTTTGCTGTAAATAAATCAGTCTTGATAATGGTCACTGTAACGCCGTCCGAAAGGTTGGCAAAAGAAGGAGAAAGCAGAACACGTCACAATAACCCAAAAATTAATTACAATAAAGGTACATAAATAAATTGATAGCATTATTGATGTGTCCTAGGTAAACCTACCTGCCGCTGAGAGCTCCATTGTAACCATTTCTTCTTGTAAATGAAGCATGTTGCAGTTTCAGAGGTGAATGTACCTCACAATGCGAACCTCTTTTCTAAAACAAATTTTCGACCAGTTTTTGTATTTTATAAATTTTTCTGAAAACTTTTTATTTATATTTTTCTACTACATATCTTTCTAACCCCAGTTACATATCTCTTTTCTTATTATGTAATTCATTGAAATAATATCCGATTATTAGATATTTCAAAGTTAACCTCTGAGAGGCCAGGCCGTTTCACGAAAATTCACTAAAAAAGCACCACTTTGAATTTTGAATTGGAATGTTTTGTGGATTAATTTTGAGCTATCGTATATTTTATTGACTGAAACACGTTCCCAGAACAATAAACTATGTACCAAAACAACATTACTTGCATTATTTACGTAAATTAATAGTTTTTACGATGTTTTAGTCAAGGAACACGCATTAATTTTGACAGCCAAAATTCGCGGCAAAAATTACATTTCTATGTCACAGATAAAATCGTTAAAAAATATTCTGGGGTTGGAAGGTGAATGAAATTTTGACCCATCTTGATTCTGACCCTGTTCTTCATACAAATTCTGTACATAGAAGGGCCAAAATCGCAGACAAACATTTTTTCTTCGATATTTTTTCGAATTATTTTCTTACGCATGCGCAAAATACGCGCGCCCCCGCGCGTCTCTGGCCTATTAGAGGTTAAATATTGCAGAGCTCTCGGTGAAAATGACATTGGAAGCTGAAAATGGCTGTGTTGTTCTAGAAATTACAGACAATCAGATCACCTTAAAAAAATGTTACAAATTTCTAGAAAGAGTTACCTTGGACACATTGATAAATACAATAAATACATTTGATATGTGCATCGGATGTTTTGTGGTGGAGTGGTGAGGACTCTATTTTGGATCCTGAGGATGCAAGTTTGTTTCCCCTCAAAGTGTTAAACTGTGATTGTTAATTTCACAAACTTGAATTTCACATTCCGCAAGTTTGATCCGTTTAGGGACAATACTAGTCCATTTAATAATAATAATTATATAAAAATATCAGACTGTTGATTTTATGCATGATGAAGGTCACTACAACAAGCGTGGTTATAACGACAAACGAGAAACATAATATTATAACAAGTGAAGTGACTATAAATTTTGGTGTACTAAGTTTATTATTTTTTTTAAAGATGATTTTGATAGAGAAAACTATATAATTTATGCAATTGAATTGTTTAAATAAGGTTTACTGCTTGTATTTATATAAAGTGACCTTTTTTATAGATAATAAGTTAGATTTAAGTTTGTATTTAAAAAAAATTTTTTAGGCATTTAATTTATAATTTATTATATACCTATGTATTAATTTAATTTATTATATTAATACATATTTCTAACTACACATCTGACAACATTTGTGAATTAGTGATTCACAATGTTGATTTAGTTTCAGAGTTTTTAATGCAATGAACAATTTTTGGTTATTTTATTTGTTTGTTATTTTCATTGTACATAATACGAAAGTCTAAGTATATTGCTTTTAAAACTTTTAAATTGTCATCACAGGTGTCGCTAGAGGCAATAATAAATAAATATTCCACTGTAACTCATGATGGCTTTATATTTGTACCCAGAGATAACGATTTCTATGAGATCTATGAGTTGTTCTGAAAACTGAACAAATTAACCTGAGGGGCCAACTGAACAAAGTTGATTGGGCAGAGTATGTATTTATGTTATTTTGTTGTCTTTTTTGCGCATCACGCACATGCACTAAAGCATGACAAAAAACAACTGACCAAGATTGCTTAGGAAGAATTTATTGTACTTGCATTGATTTTCAGCTCGAAGCGGTCATAAAACTTTATTTTTCTCACGCGTAGCAAGCTCTCACATGGTTGTGTGATGTGAACTATATTCATTGAGAAAGTGCCATGAGTAAAAAATTGTACCTGGGTAAGCAAAGAAACGAACCAAAATAGAATGATAGCTTGTTAATATTGACAAGAGATGTCAGGCCTGTACCTTCAGGTTTAATTTTAATAATACATATCGTGAACTTACCGGAAAAAAACATTGTCGGAAATTTGACTAATGCAGTATCATGAAGTTATTTACGCTCTACGAACTGCCAGAACCCACTGAGTCGTATAAAATTTAAATTTTCTATAATTTTTTTCAAATAAATTTAATATTGTTTGTCGAAAATGAATTCCTTTGTACTGGAAAATTTTTTCAATTGATTTGCTTTGTATTATATCTATGGTTATGAACTTTAACTCGACTTAATTGTTTTAACGCCCAAGTGATAATTTTTATCTGAAAGTCACAATTAGGTTGCGCAAAGTACTGGAAAGTCGCTTAAATACACTTTTCCTTGTTTTAATCGCGTTTGCGGCAATAAATAAAACAAGAGATTTCGAGAACGAAAAGGGTTGCCAACTTGCAAGATTTTAATTCCCTAATTTTTTTATCTAAATAAAGAAAAACATGTTACGTAACGCCTTGTTCGAACCCCCCCTCCCCCCCTGGTAACACACAGTAACGTTTCACAAGACCCTCCCCCCCCAGTGCGTTACGTAATACTTGAACGGCCCTTATAAGCGTTTCACGTGTCTATACTTCTGTAAACATCACGTAAGTTTGAGTGGAAAATGTATTATAGCTAATAGTGCATTGAAAAGAAAATGAAGCAGTTAATTTAAAACAAATATCTAACAGAGTAAAAGCACTTAGTAACTTATGCGAAGTTCTCATGAGGACAATACAGAAGACAATACTGTCCTGTCCCAGTTCCACGAAGAGCCTTGATGCGCAGGACAAGACAATGGGACAATACAACAATTTGACCTACACTTCAAACACAGAATGCTGCGCAAATAGATACACGACGAAGCACGTTACGAGCGACTTCACGAAAAATATTAGGTCTTTTATTACCAACATGCATTGGAATTGTTGGAGTATGTACTAAATAATAATAAAAAAAAACTGGCTTAGGAAATTGTATGGGGCGCAGACCTTCACTGGGAATGTCTGCAATGGTCCTTAAAGAATTCGAAGTGGAAGATCCTCAGGAATATAAAATGTGCAAGAGAATGCCTTTCGAGCATTTTGAATTATTACTAAGCCTCATTTCGCCAAAAAATCAATGCGAAAATACATAGCAGAAACAATTGTCTCCATCACGTTTTCCCTGTGCTGCTTGTCTCTGTAAAGCGGGGTCCATAGCTCGTCATTTGTCTTGACAGTCCCACAACAAGTCAATGAGTTTATCAAGTTTGTCAATAAATATTGTCAACTTTTGTTGTGTTTCGAGTTTAGTTGTGCTTCCCGTGTTCGACGGAAAAAATTTCCTAAACACTTCATCCCGGGTGAAGCGGGAAGGCAGGCGGGGATCGGGATCGGGTATGATTCATTTAATTGACAGGAGCCGCGCGGTGTGGTCGTATTTATGGAAGAACAAACCGAACGGCTTTTTGAGGTTATATGTTATGTGTAATGAGCGAGCTTAAATAATCACGAGTTTAAAATATTATTATACTTACGTATAATATTATAATAAATATATTTGATAATAAAATTATAATATAGTAACAAATATTAATATAATTATTCGGTATCGAGAAACGCCTGGAATATTCTCCGCGCCGCGCGCGGGAACGTGGATGCGTAACATGTCTTTGTACAGTGCCCTTGAAATGATTTTACACAAAAACGCAAATTTCATAAACAGCCATACATTGTTATTATGTACTTTATTATTATGTTATGTACTACTTGTCAAATTGTGTTGACCATGCCAACTTGAATTATCAGGAAAGATTTCTGACTAATATCGATTATGGCACAACCTAAAGTTACGAATTTAGAGTGCGAAAATATTTAAGTCAAAAACAGAATAATTATAAATATTTGATATTATATTATAATTTTATTAACAAATATTTTTATTGTTATATTATATTTAGGTATAATAATATTTTGAACTTGTGATTATGCCCGCTCATTACACATAACCACAAAAGGTCGTTCCGATTCTCCACACACGACCGCATTGCGCGGCATCTGTCAAAAAATGAATCCCCTCCCCCTGCCGGCCCCCGCCTGCCTAAAACTAAACTCGAAACACAAAAAAAGTTGACAATATTTATTGACGAACTTGATAAATTCATTGACTTGTTTTGGGACTGTCAAGACAAATGACGCGCAATGGACCCGGCTTAATATGGGCAATCAGTGAGCCATAAACAATCGTGTTAAATATGGTTATCATTTTAGTAATTTCTTTCGCGTTCCATTTACGCATTTATTTTTAAGCTGAGGTATTGTCCTGCTGTCTTGTCCATGCGTGTTTACTCCCGTAAAATGGGGTGTGAACACGCAAAACCTTGGGTGCAGTGGTGGGGGTAAGACATTGTCCTACAGAGAAAAGAATAATACAATATTGTCCTGTCCTGGTGTGAACTAGACATCAGTGTATTTGCCAGAACAAAAATGTATGGAAAAATATGCTAAATGGTACCATTTTGTAAAGAAACTTAAAAACTGGCTTTTTGAAAAATTAAAATACTTACAAATAGACACAAATAAAAAAGATATTCTTAAGCAGGGTCTCCTGCGATTGAAAAGACAAACAATACATCAAAAATTTCCTCAAATATTGGGTCAAACATTCAAAATGGGGGTGTGGCCTTCCACATTTTGTTTGCAGAAGCAATGTTTGGTTTTCCATGCCCGATGGAGAAAATTCTCCACCCGTGTGAGGCGGCGAAGGCAAGGGAGGGGATTGTTCCATTTTATGACAACCACTTCGCGGTGCATTCAGTCACAGAGCATACATTGAGTTTTTGAGGTTATGTGCACTGAGCGAGTTTAATAAATTGTAAATAAATAATGTCATAATGGACGATTGTTTCTATCATGAACTCACGTTTAAATAAAGTCCCTAAGTATTAATTTATTGTAGAGGACTCAATAAACCTACGTAAAAATTTACGATAATAATTGTTGTTTTGAAATTGAAATTCTTCAATGGTACATTTAGCTCGTGAACGAATCGCAAGTAGCCAAAAATCTTAATGTAATGCCAATTCATGTAGTATAATTAAAACAAATTTTTCGAAATTGGTTTCAGAGTCACGGAAGAAATTGCCCAATCCGAATCGGTATTCTATTCTTAATTACTGATAATTTTAATAGCTGTTAGAATTTCGAGGTAGTACGGTCTAATTTGACACCCGTGTTTTCTTTGATGTAACAACATCTCTTCCCCATCAGAATTCATCTTGACATTTTTAGACATGTGCGATGCGTAGATACTTCCTCACCACAGACAAAATGTGTATGGCCATGCCCACTGCTCCCTAATGTTTCAACAAATGGAGAGATAGAATGTGGATGAAAACAAATAATGTTTTTGTTTTCGGTCGCAGGAGATATCGCTTTAAATGAACACCCATCATGATGTCATATTTTTATAAATTACTATTTAATTTGATGAAAAACATTTGAAGTTGGTATAAAACTTTTATGCTCGTTCCAACGTTCAAAACAGCGATTTTAAAGTTAACGTTTTTTGCCAGCATATCTACGACACAAACTTATGGGGCATTGAATACTAAAACCTGAATAGTTTAAAATGATCGGTTGACCCAGATCCAGTCTAGTTCCCCCTTGCTTATTATTAATTTTTGTACATGTGTTATACATTTTTTTAAATACCTAGATAACTAATAATTATCTTAACTAAAGAATAACTGCAATAATTCTTTGCACAAATAATAGTGTCTTAAGTTATTATACAAATTAATTACTACTAAATTGATGATATTAGGTGTAATTTATATTAAAAACTTATTTATGATGGTGTAATGATAAGGGTGCATTCCTAAAAAGCCATGTAATATTATACCTTGATCGCTACTACTATTTTGGCTGTCAGGTTAAAAATATTTAAATAATAACATTTTTGATAGTCATTTTTATACTGCAATTCAATTTTAGGTACCCCTGTCAGCCCTGGATCTAGAGGGGGCCAACCGGGGTGGCAGTTTTAGGGGTTGCCAAAATCGTAATTTATATGTTTGATTGAAAAAAAAAACTTGATTCACAAAGCGCCTGGTGCACGTTGTTGGGCGATAATGCCCCCTTGTGGGCGTTTGAGATTTTCAGGGGGGCGGTAGAAGACCCTGGGAAATTTGGGGGCGTTGAGATGGTACAGTAAGAGTGTTGAGATATCACGTGTGTGAAAATTCATACATTTCGGTGCCCTGCAGGGGGGCGTTTCTGCCCCGGTTTGAAAAAATCATAGATCCGGGGCTGACCCCTGTACATGTCACTTTTTCATTGATTTGTTTTTGCAAGACAACAGTTGTCGTCCACCTAAGGGACACGGCTGCTCTCTCAACACAACTGCTATGACATCCACGTGCGACAAGTTAAGAACATTTTTATGTCATGTATTGTATGCACCAAAGATATAATATGATTGAAGTGTTGTTGTGCTGTCCGAATCAAGCTCAATTTTTCCTTACTAATGATTTTTAAATGTCAACATTTTTCTTGGAACAGATAATCAATATCACCATCCTGTCTGGGGCCTACGAGTTATCTCTTATATAAGACTGGTGACCTCAGTTTTCTTTCAAATCAGTAAATATATAAAATCACACTTCGTAGATTTATTTCTTCAGTGATATTATCTATCTAACTTATTAACAATTTTTTTTTTTTATTTATAATTTTTTTTTTTTGATAATTTAAAATGAAGAAAAGCGCTACAAGGATAGAAGTTTGTGACACTCAATTCCCTCTGCCTATCCTTGCTGAGAAGGTATTGAGATTTGGATTGGTGAAAAATTCAGATATTCATAATTTGTTGAGTTGATGGTTGCATTTGTTTTCATTCCACATTTAAATTTTTTTTTTTTAACTTTTCTGAAAATTTATGGTAAAAAAACTAATGGGGCTGGGGCTACGCATCAGCGCATTTTAAAAGACAATAAACAGCTAATGTTAACCCTGTAGTGAGCGATTTTTTTCAAATTTGAACTAAAAACTTTCATGAAAACAATATTAGCGAAACTCACAGAAAAGATACGGTCACATCTGGGACTCGAATCCAGGACCTTCAGCTTTCCGGGCTGCAACTCTAACCGCTAAGCTAATGGGTCCCTTTTCGATTCTGTTATTTTTAACTTTATCATACTTAGACTAAAAGCTATCTTTTTCTGTTTCAGATTTTCGATTGAGTTTCACTAAAATTGTTTTCATTAAATTAAATATTACAATTTGAGGTTTTACTCATGTTAAAAATAAATAAAAATTTTCAACTTTGGACTCCATTTACTCGAAGACGAAAGCCAAAAAAAAAAGTTACACCACAAAATTGACTAAAAATGCGATTTCCCATAGTTTTCAGATCCATGTAAATACATATTATTAAAAAAGTTCATCACTGTGAATAAAATTTACATCACTTTTGCCCTACAAATATTTCTGACTTGGTCATTGATATAATGTCTTAGAGTGGGTTTCTTCATTTACCGAGAATGCAAAATGCAATGCTAATTGTAAAAATAAACGATCGAAATTTAAAAATTTCTATGCATTTGACCGTTTACTTTTACAATTAGCATTGCATTTAGCATTCTCGGTAAATGAAGAAACCCACCATTAGAATATGGCAAGGTGTGCCGATTATCAAAGTGGCTAAGCAATGCAAGTATGTTTGGTGTGTAGGTAGAAACAAAGACGGGGCACCGCTGTACTTACGTAAGATGTCCCCACTCGCTCTTGCCCACTATTTCACCATACATTTCATTTGAATTAAGAATAAGACCAGATGTTTTTGATTTACATAATGTATGTGTGGTGAAATGTTTTCATCTCATAATTTTGGGTGGTCAAAGACCATTTGACCTAAAGAATGGGCTGCCTCTGGATGTCACCTAATTTAGAAAATTGATAACTTAATAATGTACGTAATAAACTTAGTGATATTGTTTAACACAGACGATATGGATAAATATAAATAATTGATGTATTGCAACCCATTTGTAATTTTCAATAAAAATATATTTCTGAAAAGGTTTTGTTCTGTTGTCTTTTTTTAAATGCGATCAGACCCTCTATTGATGTGCTTGGTGTAACTATAAGTGACCAGCTCAGGTACGGGTACTTAAGCTAAAACTGGGCGTTCAGGGCCCGATACATTAATAGTACACAACTGCTAACCCTGTATAAATCGTAACTGCGTCCCACGGTTGAATTTGGCAGCCACCTCTGGTCTGGAGCTCCAAAATACCTGAAAAAACCTTCGACTGCAGAAACAGGCAGTCCGTTTGTTTGATTCTCCCATCTTAACAAACAGATTGCAATCTTTTAGGGCACAGGCATCAGGTGGGAATGCTGTCCTTGTTCGCCGGTATTTCAATGGAAGATGCTCCGAGGAACTGGCATCTTTGATCCCCTCGGCACCGGTGCATAGTTGGGAAACACGCCAAACGCGTGGCCAACATGACATTTGTCACATGAGAACGGATCGCTTTCACAGCTAGGCTGTGGAATGATTTGCCAGCCTCTGTGCTTTTTCCGTCCTACAACATGGGTCTCTTCAAGAACCACTTTCATTCCTCCTTCCTCTCAAAAAGACCTTGCACAAAGCATCTTCAAAGATGATATAGGCCCTGAGGGAAATTACTTTCCTCAGGGCCTCTTGTGTACTGTAAAAAAAAGCAGCACAAGAGTACCAACCATTTCCCATTATCTGGAGTCAGTTCCACTAGGAATCCCAATTTGGGTTATGTCGTGAGTCTGAAGGAAGTTATGCTTATGGTCATAGGATGAGGTTACTCTCAATTGCAAGTATTTAGGGCAATTATTTCCCAACCCAAATCGTTTGATGGGCCAAAAAAATAATTACTGAGCTTATGTGGGCCACTCGGGGGTAAACGGCAGATATTAGTGAAAATTTTTCCCGGTAATTCGGTGTTCAAAATTACTGTTATTGTGAAACCGCAACCTTCAATGCAAGAAGGCGTAAACTGACTATACACAGTGTGTGTTTTACACTCACCCTCCACTTATTAAAATCAGTTCAGTTGCATTCAATATTCCGAGAAATGTGCGGAAAAGTATACTGGTTGGAATTGATTGCTAAAATAAAATCCTAGTGCGGCCGTGCGCCTAGCACATTTCAAGCAATAAATCAAAACCCCCATCGAGAGTTCGAGGTCTAATAACAAGGAAGTTCTAATTTCATAAAATATTATACAAAAGTGACATATTTACGAGAATGATTTTTAATTTTTGAAGTAGAACTTCTTTACGCACGCTTGCTTGGGGAGTAAGTTGGTGAATGCGTGACGAGTGGTTATGAAAAGTGTGATCGGGCGAGGCAAACGGAAGTTGAGAGGGAGATATAAGTTAATGTAATGAGCAAAATTAAGAAAGGGACCCTCAGATGGTTTGGGCACGTAGAGCGGATGAGCGAAGAAAGTAGTGATGAAAGAATATATGATGCAAATGTGAATGGTAGAAGAAGTCGGGGACGCCCGAGGAAGACATGGCACGATCAAGTGAATCAGATATTGAGATGGGTCATGTCAAAAGTCAGAATAATAGAAGAGTATGTATGAGACGATGTATGAATGTGAGTGAGGCAAAGAGTGTGTGCCAAGACCGAGTTGTTTGGCAGTCCGTCCTCTCTGCCTACCCCTGCGGAGAAACGGCGTGATGGTTAGCTAGTTAGTTAAGTTTTAATTCAGTCGTGTGATCTAAAGCACTCGTTTTTTTTTTGTATGAATACCAAAAACCAAAACATGGACTTGCCTGGTTTAGGGGTTTTGGACTTTCCAGTAATGTTACTTGTAAATATGTGTTAATTTAATTATACCTACTGGGAAGATACTTCTGTAGATGTAATGATATAATTTGGGAGGCGGGTTTGGGTACCGCCCCCCCGGGGACCATTTATTGGATAACCAACACCACTGCCAAAGGTCACTCCAAGAGGTTCGCTACATTTGGTAACCTAGCAGGGGTGCCCGGGTTCATGGGGTGAGGTTTGTCCGGGTCTTGGCGGCGGATGCGTCTGCCCACCAGCTGCATGGCAGGCCGGATCAGGAGAGAATGGTTTAGCGAGTCCCTTTGATTTCCCCAGCCGTACTCTCTCGGAGCATTGCCTTGACCTGACCCGACTTCCAGATTCCTACCCACCCTTAATACCCCTTTTCTTCCCAGAACTTCCTCGCCTTCCTTTCCTAAAAAGACTCTCCACACAGCATCCCCAAAGATGACATAGGCCCTGAGGGAAATTATTTTATCGCGTTCAATTTCTGCGTATACCTAATCTATTTTGCTCGCTAAAATAATATCATAAATATAAAACACGAAGAAAAACCAAATTATATAATTGTATTGCATATTATTTTTTATTTACAATTTTGACTAATTTAACCAGTGTGTGTTTTGGGCGCACGCTTTCAGCGAAGTATTCCACTGACGAGCAACTCCAGGGGACATGACGTCACAGGCCGAGCGGCAAGGTTCATGGATGGGGTGAGGTCTGTCTAGGTCTTGGCGGCGTTTGCCAACCTACTGCATGGCGGGCCGGATCGGAAGAGACTGGTTGAGGGAGACCTGACCTAGCCAGCTGGACTCTCTCGACCCATTGCCTTGCACCGCAGTGGGAGGGATGGATTCGTCATTCTTGGACACATTGACCAGGATTATGTACATACTCAACCCTCACACCTTTTTCCTTCCCAGAACTTCCTCTCCTTCCTTTGCCTAAAAAACTCCGATTCCTAATGGGTCAAGGGCTGGTGCATCGCCTTAAGGAAAATTTCTTAACTATTAGATCTGTGTTGGTGGTGATTGTGTAATGCGCCCCTTTGAATCATAATTCTGGGATGCGTTCCATTCATTCCATTATTTTCAAGGTTTTCATTCAATTCCATAATGCTCATGCCGCCTCCACTCCCCGTCCTCTGAATTTGATTAGAAATCAATTGACTTGGGTTCGAATTCATCTGGTTGCGATGAGGATTCATTTGGCTTTGAGTTGAGTTCATTTGGCTTTGGGATGAATTCATCTGACTTGAATTTGTATTCATCTGGCTTTGATGTGGATTCATCTGGCTTTGAGATGAATTCATCTGACTCGAATTTGTATTTATCTGGCTTTGATGTGGATTCATTTGGCTTTGAGTTGAACTCATTTGGCTTTGTTGAGATGAGTTCATCTGATTTGAATTTGTATTTATCTGACATTGATGCGGATTCATTTGGCTTTGATTTGAATTCATCTGGCCATGATTCAGCCCGACTTGTCCGTTGTGGCTTTGACTTGAACTCGGCTGGCTTTGACCTGAAATTATTCGATTATGACCTATATTCATTGGGTCTGAAATGGATTGAATTTGTCCAGAGACTGACTGAATTCGGTTTGAATTCATCTGACTCGAAAGTGACTGATTTTGACTTGAAGTTAACTGATTTTGATTAGAATTTATTTGGCTTGAAGTCAACTGATTCTGCGCATTGTTTATCTGTCTGTGATCTGAAGTTGACAGACTCACCATATTATGACTTGAATTCAATTGACTGTGATTTTGACCTGAAAGAATGTGATTATGGCTTAAATCAATTTGACTTGGAGCTATCGGATTTTGATTTCTCATCTGCACTTGGTTGAGTCCTAGACTACTCAAATTTACACTACTTTCTTCAGTTTTTTGTAGTTTAGATTCAACATCCAAAACTGCCTTTTTGATTTTCAAGTCCAAGAGATATGACTCCTTCTTTTGAACGGTCATTTTGAGTTGATGCAGTTCTTCGCTTTGCTTGATGGATAAATTGATCTTTTTGAGATTAGCCTGCAAGAGGAGATGTTCAAATGCGTTCATCTTCACGGGAATCTTGCGTTTTACGCTGAGTCTTTTCCCTTTGGTGGCTGCAGTCTGTAAAATATAAATAATCAAATATATAAAAACACAATTTCAGGAAAGAAACAGTCATGATTTTGTCAAATTTTTGTATTTCGTGGGAATTAATTTTCTAACAATTTCTAGATTGCGGAGTTGCTTGATGGGTGGCAGAGGGAAGGGGAAAGGCGGGGAAGGTGGAGTGGGAACACGGCAGGGGAGGGGGACCCTGGGGAGAAGTGGAGGGGGAAGGGGACAGGGACGAACAGGAAAGGACACGCAGGGCGAAACTATTTCTTTATTTAAGTGGCATTGCAACGCATGCCGGTTACTCGCTAGTCTTAATATATAAAAATGAATGTTTCTTTGTTTCTCCCTTATGCGTTCCTGTGCCATTCATCCGATTGTGATGTAGCTTTGGTGATTTGTTGTGTGCACACCTGCAAATTGTCCTATATATAATGGTGAGCTCTGGCGTTATGAAATTTGTATGAAAATGTTACCACAGGTGACGCGCGAGTTGTTGAAAAAAAGTGTGTATTTCATATAGTTTAGCGGCAGGTTGGGAAGGGGGAGGGGGAGGGGAATCCGGGAGGGGGGAGAGGAAGGGGAACGAACAAAAAGCATCCAAAACACTTCAATAAATAGAATTAAAATGCAAACACTTTCTTTCTATGAGTGCCATTTGCAACGCTAGTTTGGTAATTACCAATTTGCTTCTTCATACTTACCCATTACCGACGGGATAGCCAAGGTGTGTCAGCGAAAATGCAATACACAGGTTGAGGTTCACAGGCTCTATGTTCATTGAATATTATTTATACATCGGATACAAAGCATGACACGACAAAATTGTTTTAGAAGTATTTTTAGAAAATGGCGAGAATGCCAGCGAGCGACTCAAGAGGGCGGAAGTAAGGGAATGAATTTACCCGCCAGTTTATTCTGGCCCGAAAGCGCTGTCAGATATCAGGGATACCCTTACACAAAAATAATTTATATGGCTGTAAAATGGATTCGCTCTTTTTCGATTTCTCTACACTAGTTTTAAATAAAAAGGATCTTGTGTGATATAGAACATATTACCATATTTTTTTCTCTTTTAATTATAGAATGTCTTCCATTTTCATCGCCATTTCTTATACCATCCAGTTTATTATACGCTGCGCTGGTTTGCTCTACGTTTCTAATGCCGGAAGGGAAATTGTACGAGTTGTCTTCAGATGACGAGTGTGTAAGGTTGGGCGTGTGTGCTTCCTGGGAACTATAAATATAAATAAAGATTAGGTTAGGTCACATCGAAGTAAAAACAAAAAAAATGACTTCCAGCTGAAATTAATTTAATACGAAAGAAAAGAAAAATGCAATTGAAGAATAGAGATTATTACCAGTTATCCATGGTCTGTATTGCATAGTGATTTTGCTGGCCAAGATGTAAATTGTCTATGGTTTGGCTAGCAGGCATAGACAAATCTCCATTTAAGCTCACGCCGCCATTGTGGAATTGTCCAGAATCACAAGAATGCTGGAAATTAAACACTATATATAAATGTAAACTCAACTTTAAAGCGTAGAGATTTGGGAAGCGGTATGGGTACTGCAGCCCCCGGAACCATTTATTGGATAACCAACACCTCTGCCATAGGTCACTTCAAGTGGTCCACTATGTTTGGTGACTTAGTAGGGGTGCATAGTCGGTTCGGAAGGGGCCGGTTGAGGAAGACCCTTTGACCTCTTCAGCCGGACTCTTCCGTAGTTGGAGGGATGGATTCATAAGTCTGTTACTTCTGGACACAATGTCCCCCAGATTCTTACCAACCCCCATACCTTTTTCCTTCCCAGAACTTCCTCTCCTTCATTCACCTGAAAAGATCCCCCACACAGCATCCCCAAAGACAACATAGGCCCCTGTGGTTATTTTCCTCAGGGCCTCCTCTGTGAAGTTAAAATAAAAAAGAAATCTGTCTGTTAGAAGCAGTACAAACTCTGAAATGGTGAGCAATGGCGATGTGAAATTTGCGCAGCTTATCGGTTTAAGCTACGGAACTTCGAAATAATCGAGTAGCAGAGAAAAAGATTCCGTATAATAATAATAATTAAGCTTAGTTGGTAGAGCTGTGGCCCGGAAAGCCGAAGGTCCTGGGTTCGAGTCCCAGGGGTGCCAATATCTTTTTCTGATTTTTCTGTCGCCAGATTTTCGATTGAGTTTTGCTAATATTGGCTTCATTTAATTAAATATTACAATTTGAGGTTTTACTCAAAGTTAAAAATTATTATTTTTTATTTTTATTTCCAGGATGTGAGGAGGATAGTGCAATCCCACACGTTAGGCTTGTTGAAAAAGTATCGATATTTTTAATTCAATACATCGATATTTTTAGCTGATATATTTTGATCCGATATATCGATACAAAATATCCAATATCGAAAATTGTGTCAAAAACAATATTTTTATTTATTTATGTAACTAGAGTCACTAGAATCCAAAACCGTATAGGAACGAACGGAAAAAAGTAACTGTGTTGGGTCATGACATCTGACGGTTGAAATTTTAACTATTAATAGCTTACAAATCTATTGCCTTTGCATTAGTATTTGTGATCACTAATACTATCTCATATGTGTAGGTATATACATAGAAATGTATGCTATTTTTCGCCATTTTTTTAAGCCACTCCTATGTGTTGATTCCCAATTGTCTATGATTATTAACTGTACCTTGTTCAAAACACAAAGTCCTTTTTGACAGATTAATACGCCAATTATGTTACTGAGACTCGTACAAACTTTGTATGCGTCTCAGTTTACATATAAGTTAGAAGACAGTTTTTTGGTTTTTGACGTTTTTGTAATTATTACCTAATAAAAATGAATACTGATAAAAATACCTTCATTTTTATTGAGATTTTTGTACATTTAAATAATGCACATTGTGTATAAAAATTACAATTGATAATATTGAGCTGAATAAACTATTATTTTAAAAACGCAAAATATTTTGAAAATTTGACCGATATATATCGATACATCGATATTTTTTCCTCGATATATTGACGTCGATATTGATATTTTTTTTCACTTTCGACATCAGTTATACATATTTATGTATTTACACAGTAGAGACACAAGTACATAAATAAATAGAAAAATATAAAATGACAATAAATAAATAATCCTTTGTTATGCAGGGCGTGGTCTTAGATGAGCTCAGGCCCAGCGCTCACTTAGGAGTGGTGCTTGGTGCTGGAAGGCTGCATGCCTATGTTTGATGATATTTTTCAATCTGAATTTTGTGTGCACCCAAAAAGAGCTAATGAAGTTTCTCTTTTTTATATAGATAGATAATAGAAACAAGGGAGATGGGCCGCGAGCTATTATTAGTATGACACCGTGCACAATGCGTGTCCCCAATATACCCATACTACTGCGAATCTAGTCCACATACAGTGGTGCATCACCTTGTTTCTACCTACAAACCAAATATAATTTTCTACGGCTCCCCCGCTTTGATAGTATGTGCAGTTTTTTTTTCTTAGATTGGCTGCACACAGGAGGCCCTGAGGAAAATAATCCCCCTCACGGCCTAAGTCATCTTTGGGGATGCTGTGTGGAGGGTCTTTTGAGGAAAGGAAGGAGAGGAAGTTCTGGAAAGGAGAAAGGTATGAGGGGTGGATAGAAATCTGGGTGTCAGTGTCTCCAGGAGTGACAGATGTATGAATCCATTCCTCCCACTGCGACGCAAGGTGATGTTCAGAGAGAGTCCTGCTGGAGAGGTCAAAAGGTCTCCTTCAACCAGTCTCTGCTAATCCGGCCTGCCACGCAAGTGGTGGGCAGGTACATCCACCGCCAAGACACGGATAAACCTCAACCCAAGCACCCTAAATCACCAAACATAGCAAACCACTTGGGTTAACCTATGGCAAAGGTGTTGGTTATCCAATAAATAGTTGCCGGGACGGCGGTACCCAAAACCGCCTCCCAAATTGTTTTTTTGCAGATCGGCGACAGACTATCTCACTTTGTTACTACTATTTATGAATGACAATATCTAAGGTCCGCACGCTACCGACTTCACAGTTCAGGGTGCATGTATTTGTAGAAGTATTCATAAAAAAAATATTACTTCTAGCATACCTTGTCGAATTCCTCAGCCTTAGCGCCAAAAAGATGCGGAAAAATCTCTTTTATTCTGTAATCTATTGGAGTCGGACCTTTTTTGTATGCGCCACTATCGTCTGCTGACACAACACTGTTACTCCGTCCCCTTCTCAGCACCGATTTGGCCTTCCCCTTCAACCTGACCCACTGTTCCCGAACCTTCTGAGGGTTTCTCGTAGAGCTGCCGTTGTTTTTCCGGCTACCTCTGAGGGCCATGGCCTCGGAGATGAGTTTCCAGCTGTGGTGTTTCTTGACATTGATCTCTTTCTCGTTGCTGCGGTCTTCCACCACGGGGTGACGGGCCACGCATTCAACGAGGAGTTCCTTGTCTTCGTAAGTCCAGTTGTCGCCGCGCTGGCGTTTGCCACCCTGAAAATGCATCATTTATTATTTTTACTTCTTCAATATTCACAAATTCACTTTGTGGCGTCATTTTTAATTGTATGAAAACAAATTACTTTCTACAAACTACTTATTTAATCAAAATTTTCAATATGTTCAAAAACCAATATTAATATTAAACTCTCTGGCCTCGGGCCTATTTTGTCAGAAAATCAAAATATTTTTGCTGTAACAGACGTGATCGCATCCTCAAATTCTCTTTCATCAAAAGTCATCGCTGGTGGCATCCTCAACATTTCGTGGTCATTTCTCGGAAATTTCTGGCCTCTAAATATGAATGTGCCGTGCCGCCAGCGAATATTTTTGGTGAAAAGATTTTATGTTTGTTTAAGGTATAAATTACCAAATATTAATTTAATAATTTATACAATGTAATGTTTTTTCTTTAACAATGTACATGTCCCCGGTGCAACAAATAAACGCTACCTTTCACAGGTTGCCACCATTGTAAACTTATAATTTTATGTAAGAATTTTTATGTTTGTTATTTTTTCACTTACTTATAAATTTTTTAACCCTGCAAGCCTTGTAGAGTAATGATATTAACAGTTTCATTCCAAAGCCCTATAAGGCATCTAGGGAAAACAAACCGGAGGCTTTACTCCTCCAATTACACAAACTAGGGCAATTATTTGCACAAAAAAACACTCTGAAATATTTTGACAAATTTAGTGAAATATTACCCTTTCAATAATTGGCGATTAGTGAATCGCTACACTTTTAGGCACAAATGATCCATAATACACTTTGTTTCAACAATAAGGAACTCCAGTGAAAAATATTATGGCTTTAAAAAAATATGTTCATATAGACCAATAAACCCTGATTCTAAATATAAAAGTATTATTTAATGCTACGTTTCCACGCTTGCCAAGTCTCGGCAAGCGTCCACAAGCGCAAACGTGTAAACAGGTCGTTTGGCTTGGCTTGCGTAGGCTTGCAAGAGCTTGCGAGAGTTTGCCGCCGATCCAGTCGGGGTCGGATCCAACGGCAAGCTTCGGCAAACGCTCAGTGGCACTTTCGAACTGGCGGCGAATGCACGCCGTTTTTGCTCCATGCGGTCTATGATAATATTTATAATATTACGAGACATATGTATGACGTATGAAGCATGCCAGACTTATTAAAATGTATAAGTACATAATTTTAATGCACTTATGTTATGTAATTTATTGCGACTGGATTTACCTAAAAAGTCAAAATAAATAAATAATATTTTATTGATGATTTACTATTTATTATAGTAAAAAAATATATGATTTTTGTTAGAATAACTTTTTTTATAATACAAAATAATTTTATATAAGACAAGTGATCCTCGAGTTCGGGTCCCAATTGCGATCATTATTTTTGAAGCGAAAACTTCTTTAGCACCGTTGTGATTTGAAACTCGATGAAACGAAAAAGTGGTACTAAAAAGAGACAAAAATCTATAGGATTTAGCCTGTGAGATAATGTCTCCTCTTTGTGCGGAGTGACCTGGGATGATTTTTATGAATCTGTATCATCCATCATCTTCGTGGTCGTCGAGCTTTCCTTGTTTTTGTTACACTTTGCTTGTATTTCAAATAAAAGTTTGATAAACCAAACGCAATAGCCGACACAAGTTCGGCGTCCGCCATGCTCGGGTGTAGGTAGCGCACTGACGCATTCACAAGCATGTAAACGACTTCCAAATGCCAAGCGAGATTTGTGGACGCTTGGAGCTTGTGGAGGCTTGCCAAGCCTTGGCAAGCGTGGAAACGTACCATAATAATATTAAACGTAGAGTTCTTAAAAAATTATTAAAAAGTGCATTTTTAAACCTCTCGTCAAAACAAACTGTAAAGTTGGTATTACTGAATGGTTAGTGCTGACGTCACGCGTCACCAGTCATTGTATTGAAATCTTTGATTATGTAGGTATGACATAAGCCATCAGTATTAACAACATTTCATGTTATTCATTATTTCATACTGTTTATAGAGATTTAGTCGTTGTGTTTATTGAAACAATATTTAAGCCTAAATAATTCAGTATCAAAAATAGGGGTATCTCTATTATTTAAAATATTGAAAAACTACTGCACAAAAAAATAGTAATGCTACTTCTAGGGAGAATGCTTCGAATAACGCTATTCAAAATGGCGGCACTTGATCAGCTGATTGCCCAATCCTATAGTAATTTTTCAGGAGTGATGACGTCACGATTCACCGTACATACGGTGGTCTTAGGGGGATCTTGAAAAATTAAAAGTTTGACAATTATTTTAACTATTAACTAACTCTAAAAATAAAAATGCAGTTATTTAAGTTAGAAGGTCATTATTCATAAAAAAATTGAAAAAAATTGGACTGGAGTTCTCTATTACTACAAGAAACAACTATTTTCAGGCACAGAATAGGTTATTAGGTTCTTAGTAGTTTGGGTCAATAAGTAATTCTTAAGTATTTAAGTAGGTTAAAACGAAACTCGCGCAAATATCAATCCATACAACAAAAAAAAAATGGCAGCAAAGGAATCGTAATACGGGAAATTTTGAACTTTGAATAAAAATGGAATTTGAATGCACCTTTTACCATCTTATTTTATATATCTTATATGTAATTAGTTGTTTCTTGTAGTAATTAAGTTGAAATATAGTGTAATTGCCAAAATCTGTGCTTACTAAAAGTGTGGCGGTTAGAGGAATATTCCGTTTTCTAAAAAAAATTATCGTGAAACGTCTCCAGTGATTTCGAAAGGTTCACCAAATAATCAAATAAACTAACCGCAGACAGTCGTTCTTCGTCGTATTCATAGTAGCTCTCGAAAACATCTTCACTGACTTCATTGCTGCTCAATTCGGTGACTGCTGCATTCGGAGTCACAATTATTCTAGCAGGACCCAAACTCATATTTATTCAAGAAATTAAAAATATGATTTCATTGAAGTTTGGCGATTTTTCGACCATCCGATGAGAAATATTTAATTAATTTACATAAGTATTTTAAAATAAGAAAACAGCTTCATTTGTTACTTATCTGTAGGTACTGTTTTCAAATGATTAGGTTGTTGTATTATTCATCATCTATAAAAGTTAATACTTATGAAACATTTTTACATACAGCAATTAATTTATTTGTTGTTTTTATAATTCGATTTTGACAGCTGACAGAAACACAGGGTTGCCAACCGTAAAAAAAATTCCCTCGTACGGATGCAGCTAAAAATCTCGTACTTTGACTTTCAAACCTCGTACATTTATTACAACTACTGGATTTAGAACTTTTTACTGAATGAAATAAACTCTTGCAAGTTTCCTACTAAATAAAACATCCCTTTGTGTTGTATTTAAAAAAATCTTTATTATGACTCAAGTTAAATCACAAAAAATAAATGTAAATCAAGGTAACATAATTTAACAATTTAATCCTCTCCAAATGTTATGTCAGGTACATCCTCACTGTCATCGTTTTTCTTGCGGTATATTTTGTCTGTTGTCATGCGGCTATACATTTCTTTTGTGGGTTCAAAATTGACGCAGATTCCAGTACGAGTTGAACCTTTTGCGCTTTCTGCAGCAAGAAGTGTGCCGTTCACTGTTTTCACAGTTAGCCGGTTTCTTATATCTGTTTTAATTAAATTTACCTTACTAAAAACCCGCTCGCAGTCAGCATTCGCACGGGATAGGGATAGTGCAGAAAGGGCAAAATGAGGTAGCTTGGAAGAGTCTTCGATTTTGAGTAATAGTGCCATCTATCAGAACTTGTAGTTCTGATAGATGGCACTAGTTTTACTATTATATATTAGTGATGCAAAATGTTCGTATAGCCATAGGTATTATCAAAATCTCGTACATAATTGTACGAGGTTGATAGTGTCCTCGTACCTCGTACGGAGGGCCACAAATCTCGTATTTGTACGAGGAACCTCGTACGTTTGGCAACCCTGCAGAAACATAACAAAGCATAGGCAAATGTCCATAGAAAAAAATACAATTTCAAAATGATGAACCTTCCGAAAGGGGTATGTTGTTATCATTTGAGATTCTGTAGACGTACTTTTTACTTGTATCTATTATTATCAAAATTAAATTATAACTTCTTGTGACTTGACCACGACTATGTGAACCTCCCCTGGCGCTTTGTGACCCCCCTCTGGCGCTATGTGACCACCCCTGGCGCTATGTGACCCCCCCCTGACGCCAAAGCTGGATCCGCCTTGGTACTATTGGATTTGTACTTTCGTGAATCTTTTCGGGTATGGAGAGATGGATGGTATTATTTTATTATGGTAACTGGCAGCTGTGAGTAATAATACTGCCTTCGATCATCGAAAAAAGAGATCAGATTATAGGATCATCGAGGAGGAGATTTTTTTGAGACGAGAGTTATTTTCGCCCCCGAGTCGCTTTTGTCTGGTTAGTAAGTGTTTACATGGCCAGACACCTGCTATTTCGCCAATCGGCCGGACCCCGACCGGCTCACTGCCCATGCCACTGCGTCACCAACTGCCTTTTTCAAGGCAACGAAGAAGAAGGAAGTCCTCCTGGCCCCACCGAGACCTCACCACAGGACAATCTCAATCCGGAAGAGGAAGGACAGGACCCCGCACGGCTCACTGCTGCAGACGTCCCTCCGGCTGAACGCCAATACCGACGGCAGACAAAGACTGGGACCACACTATTCAAGATTCCCGCCCCCCAGACATCACAAGACCACCCCGCTGACCCGAGGACGGAGCCGGCATCCATCGCCCTGCCACCCCCCGAGATGCCCGAGACCGCCCCCGTATCCGGACCCAGCCGCCCCCCAGTAGGCCCGGACTATGTCCCGCCCCCCAGACCCCAGCAACCCGCCCAGGCCATGGAGATGACGACAAGACAAGGATGGACGAGGCCATCCAACCCTATTAAGAGGCCGGGATCCCCACAGGAACCCCGGGCGGTTGTTATCGGCAACCGCTTCGGCAACCTAAAAAAAGAGATTGAAGGCGGCGGCGTCCCGCGAACAAAGCGCGAAATACTAATAATTCTTTTTCCTCCGCAGGTGCCAGCGGCCAGCCTGCCAGAAAGGACCGCGTCCCCCCGGTTGTGATGACCCTGGGGATTCTCACTCACACAACCACTTACAACCGCAGCAACCACTTACGGCACGGGACACAGAGCTACCGCTGCCAGAACTTCGGGGTGGAGCACGCCTCGGCCGAGTGCCCGAAGACTAAAAGGGATGAACCCGCCGCGTGCTGTAACTGCAGAGGCCCCCATCCCGCCAACTTCAGGGGCTGCCCAAAGAGGGTAGCTTACGTCACCTCGCTCCAGCAGCACCAGCGACAGCCCCGGCGCCAGGCACCAGGAGCCAGCAGGCCTCATGCAAAGTAGACGTCGAGGACCGACGGAGCTGGGCCAAACCTCGCCGGTGGAGCCCACAGGAGAGGCATACGCAAGGGTGGATCCAGCTTTGGCGCCAGGGGGGGGGGGGGTCACATAGTCGTGATCAAGTCACAAGAAGTTATAATTTAATTTTGATAATGATAGATACGAGTAAAAAGTAGGTAGTATAATTTTGATAATAATAGATACAAAAAATATATAAAAGCATTATGTTTAACAATTTTAATTAGTGGTCCACCTAGGTCTTGGACCCAGCCCAGGGGGGGAGGTCATGACCCCCATGACCCCCCCCCCTGGATCCGCCCTTGGGCATACGCCGGCGTAGGCGACGCCGCATTGATGATGGCCCTGCTCCAGGGATTGAGACTAGTCCTGGGTCGGTCGTGAAATTCAAACTTAAATACTGTTTTTTTTTTTTTTTTTTAAGTTCGTTTTCATAATAAAATTAATTCTCAAAGTTTAAATTTTATTAAGCCCGCCAAAACGAGCGGAATCCAAGCGGTAAGAGGCGGGGTGTGTGTGTGACGTCATTTGTACTCTGAAAAACACGTTGCTTTGGCATTTAGTATGGAGATTTTTTTATTTCTTCAATAAGCAATTCCAGTATTTTTTTTATCAATCTTAACCGTCTATCAGAATTAATGGTATTAAAAAAATAATAATTTATCAACATTTCATACTTAAATTAATTTTTAAAGTCAGAATTTGTGTTTATCACGCCGCCCGAACTTCCCAGCACGTGTATTTATAAACTGACAGTTGTTGTAGTCGACGAGGATACGTTCTACAAAATCGGTAAATAAGTCGTGAACGAATGCGATTCAATTACACAAACACATAATAAATCAAGCGGAATTACTTTCCACACGGAAGTTTATTGTTTAAATATTTATATTTAATTACAAAACACAGATTGAAATATAAAATGTTAAATACTATAATATAGGTTAAGTGTTGCCACTAAAAAGTGGTTTTGATTTTACCATCTTATTGGGAGAATACATAATTTATGGAAAATGTTACTATGGAGGTAACTTCTCATTTAAAATATTTTGGAAATAATAATAAAATTTTCGTTTTAATCTTCATACAAAAGGAGTCATTACAATTTATTTTAGTTTATTAATGAATAATCTAGTAATTTTTTTTTAGTTTTTTTTTTTTTAACATAAATGTATGGAACGTGTCGTAGGAATCCGTGTGCATCTAACGAGTGCGCGAAAGCTTTTGACAACCATGGAAATTCAAGAATGGAATTTACGCTCCCACAGAGTACCATGCCGCCAGCACGACAATCTGAGAGCTGCTATTGGCTAGCGGAATTATGTGCATGTGGTTCCCCTTCCAATGACTTGTCTACAACGCTATTATGTCCTTTAACTAACTAATCAATTGAAAACATAAATGAAATTGATAATGAATACATGCAGCAGCCCATTGGACTGGAAAACACATCTGAATAACCACCTAATGCTTCCACAAGGGACTCCAGACAGCAATGATCAACGCCAAGGAAATGGCTGACTATTTACGTCACCCCCACCATGCGACCAGCCGAGCCACTATTGGTCAATTCTGAACAAAGGAAAAATCGGAATCGTAAATATTTACGACAGCGAATTCATCTTCCGAAAAATTTGGAGCTCAATTTCGAGAAATTGGGAATAATTTGGATCAAGAAATAAACATCATCACCTAAAAATGAGTATGTACTACAAAAACAACCCAAAAACTGACGTCTATCAGTGATTGTTGCACTTTAAGAAAAATATTTACTGTTTAAAATTGTACCTTATATCACATATGTATACTTGTACCTTTTCTTGTAAACACAATAAAAATGATGTGAAGCTTTGGGATCCTGAGTTGGTAAAATCTTGGCAAAAACTATCACACATAATTTTAACACAGCTGACTTCCAATCGTAGCGACCAGGGAAATTACCTAAAACAAGTACCTTAGAAAAATTAAGGAGGTTCTGTCCCCCAAACATCCGACCTGAGTTTGCCCTATAAAAATAGAAGTCAAACCGGTAGGAAGTCAGTTCAAAACTATCAGCCAAGAAGAAACAATACCTACTCAAGATACCAACAGTCTCCAAGTTCAAACCTCTTTTCAAGTGTTTTAATCAGTCTTAGATTCAGTTTACCTCTCCCAGTATCCCAGTAACCTAAAATCCTAAAAACCCCAGTCTCCCACAGTCTCCAAAGTGAAAAATATTTATTTTAATCCAGTACTCAAATCAGTTTTGCCATTATACCTAGAAGCATTTTTTGTCAAAGTAGTAAATTCATTTAAAAGACCAGTGGCATTCCAAAATCCACTGGCGTACCAAACTCCATTGGCGTGTCATTGTGGCCAGCTCCCTATTATATTTAGTTTATGTACAAACGTCTAGTACATTTGGTCCTTCGAGCCGGATCTACACATAACACGCCTTCAGTCTTACCCAGTGGAAATGCCGTCTCTTCGCAGTGGCCGTAAGACCCCGACATCTTCCGAAACATCGCTGTCTAAACCTAACGCCCCGGGAACAAGCCGAAACATGCCAGTGGCACCCCGTCGGACCCCGGGCCCACGCACCGTAGACATCGATGAGACGCCATCCAGCGGAACCCGCCACGATCTATCTGGTGCGAACCCTGCCAGGAACCCTGACCTCATCACTCTTGACCAACCTGCTCCAGAATGTGTCGCCAAGAGCCTCCACGGATCCAACAGTAAAAGCAGCGAAACAACTTCTGAATCAACTGAAGACTCCCTGCGATTGCTGCGCCGAGAGATGCGCATCCGGGACAGACGTCACGCCAAGCAGACAGCCAATCTGCTCGCAGCCCTGAACGCTGCAACACGCCAAGCAGTCAGCCAACCTACCCAGGAGCCCGCACCAACCAGCCCGACCCTGCGAGCCAACCTCGGTCAGGCAGTAATTCAAACCCAGGCACCAACCGGCCCGTCTACGAACGAGTTCGCAACGAGATATGCCACTCGAGTACACACGTCAGACGGCCCGTCTACCGGAGAGTTTGCAACGAGATATGCAACAACTCAAGTGCACGCACCAACCGGCTCTTCTACTAATGAGTTCGCAACGAGATATGCCACTCAAGTACACAAGCCAGCCGAAGAGTTTGCAACGAGATATGCAACTACTCAAGTGCATGCACCAACCGGCCCTTCTACTAATGAGTTTGCAACGAGATATGCCACTCAAGTTCACAAGCCGGCCGAAGAGTTTGCAACGAGATATGCAACTACTCAAATGGACACACCAGCCGGTCAGCCTACCAATGAATTTGCTGTAACCGATCCAACCGGATACGCCGCCGCCGCCACCCAAGAGTACACACTACTGACGGGCCCTGCGAAGAACATCCCTACGGCCGAATACAGCCATATCGGACCCGAGCGCCCACTTTACAACACAGCAGGGTACCAGCATCAGCCAGCCTCCTCCGGCCAGGATTCCCCATTATTTACACCACCGCACACAGCCAATCAGACAGCACGGCACACCCGAGAATGGTTGCAGCATGGCAACGACCCACTGGCCCAGATCGCCTCTGTGATGGCAGAGGCCCTTCGCTCTTCCAGAACGCAAGATAGCCCCCGCACATTAGAAGATGATTCAAGAATGGCTGCCCTCATTGCCAGGCAATCCACAGCAAAAGATTTGCCTACCTTCTCCGGAGACCCCCTTGAGTGGCCCACCTGGAAGGCACAGTACGCTCAATCCACCGCCACCTGCCAAATGACTCCGAGCGAAAATCTCATTCGGCTGCAGCGCGCCCTCAAAGGCAAGGCACGAGATACCGTGGGTCCCCTACTAATGGATCCTGCGCAAGTCCCAGAGATCATCAGCGTCCTCGAGCAGCGATACGGCAGCGCTAACTCCATAGCAAAATTTATGCTAGACAAGGTTAAAAAACTACCTTACCTCACGACCGAGGTATCACTCGAGGACCTGGCAGATTTCTCCGGAACGGTACAAAACCTGGTGGCATCTCTCCGGATCCTGAAAACCGAAGGTTATCTCACCAATCCTGCATTAATGAATGACGTCACTGACAAAATGCCAAGTTCCCTGCGTCTGGCATGGCTAATCGAGATCCGCAAACAACACGCTCCGGCCACCATAACCCAGCTCGCTGCCTTTCTGAAAGAGGTGTCAAACGCAATTCCAAACAGTGGGATGGTGGACCACATACGATCTCGACCACGCCGTGAACAAATACATGCCGGGTACCAGGAGGAAGAAGAGAGTGATCGCATGCGACTTCTACCGAGCCATGAGCAAATACATGCCGGACATCAAGAAGAAGTCAGGGATGGCCCAAAAGAAAAGATTGCCCCCATAAAACGCAAAGTAAACGAGGAACATACTTACCCTGGACCAAGCCGAAAAAGAAAAACTGCTGATGAAAGCTGCGCCCAATGTGGCGGCGATCATAAAACCCGCGAATGCAAAGAATTCGCAGCCAAAGATGTTGAACTCCGATGGGAAACTGTACGCACGGGAAGATTATGCCGCAAGTGCTTAGAAAAACACCACTCACGAAGCTGCAAAATAAACCAATGGTGCAAAGTAGGAGATTGCAGATCCCCACACCACCCCCTGCTACATAATCCCGAGTTCGTACGAAAAAGCGCCGTGGAAAATGTCAATTTGTGACGCCAGGACTCCGGACAGAGAGTACTATTAAAAATTGCGCCAGTCATATTAAGCGCTCCAAACAAAGAAGAAGTGTCAGTGTTCGCTCTCCTGGATGAAGGATCCACAGTAACACTTGTCGACGCTGACACCGCAATACAAGTCGGAGCAAACGGCCCAGTTCACGGACTGCGAATCCACGGCGCGAAAGGAATGTGCACCTCCGACAATCTCTCCCAACGAGTGAGACTAAGAATACGAGGTGCAGGCAACAGTAATACATTCCACATATCTGCCAGCACAATAAGCAACCTCAACCTGCCGGAGCAACAGACCCAAGGAAGGTCGGTCGTCCCGAAGCTGCTAATAGGCCAAGATAACGCTCACCTGATCGTGTCAAGGGAAGTTCGTGAATGCAATGATACTACGCGAATAGCATCACGCACCGCACTAGGATGGATCGCTCATGGGGGAGTCAACCCCAGAGATAATAACACGACCACCACTTTGGCACTACAACCAGAAACGGCCGCAGACATACAGTTGAGGGAGCTAGTAAAAACCAACTTCGCCATCGACTCCCTCGGAGTAACATCAGCCACCAGAGTCAATGCAAGCGATCAACAGGCAATTGCACTTATGAATGCAACTACCCGTCCTCTTCCTGTAGGAAGGTGGGAAACCGGTCTACTATGGCGCAAACCAGAAGCCACGTTACCTGACAATCGGCAGTGTGCGCTGAAACGACTTCTGTCCCTGGAGAAAAAGCTCGAAAAAGACAAAAATCTAGCAGTGGCCTACAACGACAAAATAAATCAACTTATCAACAAAGGCTATGCCAAGAAGTTATCAAGCCATGAAGCTTCCACCACCACACCTCGCAAATGGTACCTGCCCCACTTTGCAGTAATCAACCCAAATAAGCCAGGAAAAATCAGAGTGGTGTTCGATGCCGCAAGCCGATGCCGAGGAACCTCCCTCAACGACCAGCTGCTTACTGGTCCTGACCTGCTGTCCTCCCTCCTGGGGAATATAATACGCTTCCGGGAAGGAAACATCGCTATTGCTGCAGACATCAAAGAAATGTTCCTGCAAATAAAAATAAGGCGAGAAGATCAGTCGTCCCAGCTATTCCTGTGGAGGACATCACCCCATCACGAACCAGACACCTATCAAATGTCATCGATGATGTTCGGAGCCACCTGTTCCCCAAGCAGTGCCCAATTCGTCCGAAATAAAGTGGCTGAAACATACGAGCACGAGTACCCGGCCGCCGCAAAAGCCGTACGCACCAAGTTCTACATGGACGATTACCTAGATGCAGCAGACACACCCAATGAAGCTGCTGCACTCGCCCAAAGTGTAAGTGCCCTGCTCGCGAAAGGAGGGTTCCACTTGACAAATTGGGCGTCCAACAGCCCGGCGGCCCTAGCTAGCGTACCTATAGAAGACCGTGCCAGCTCCACGATACAAATCAGCAGCGGAGGTCCGGAAACAGAGCGAGTGCTTGGTTTAATCTGGGACCCCACCACAGACCGCTTCCTGTACTCATTTCGTGAGGCAATCTCCCACGACACGGCCACACAACCTACCAAGCGGCAACTATTATCTATAGTAATGAAGATCTTCGACCCAGTCGGCTTCGTTGCCTGCCTTACCATCAGATCTAAGATGCTACTGCAAGCAGTGTGGCGCTCAAGCGTCGGCTGGGATGAACCCATTGCCCCTGAACACGCCCAGAGATGGACAGACTGGCTAAATCTGTTGCACACGAACAGCATCTCAATCCCGAGACGTTGCCTCTACAACAAACTAAACAACGTAACACTACACCTTTTCTGCGATGCATCGGAGCAAGCTTGCTGTGCCGTGGCCTACTTCACCGAAAAAGTAGATGGATCCTTACGAGTAACATTCCTTGCAAGTAAATGCAAGGTAGCGCCACTGAAGCCTCTCTCCATTCCACGCCTCGAGCTTCAAGCCGCCCTCATAGCAGCGAGACTAGCCCAGACGATCCAAAAAGAAAGCAAAGCCCTGATATCCCGCACCTGCTTCTGGACAGACTCCACAACTGTACTATGCTGGTTACGCACCGACCCACGCGCCTACTCAACCTTTGTGGCAAACCGATTGGGGGAAATAGACGAACTAACCAACATACCCGACTGGAAATGGGTACCCACAAAACTCAATCCCGCTGACATAGGAACACGAGACTTAGAGGTACCAGACTTAACACCAGAAGGAAGATGGTTTACTGGCCCAGCCTTTCTCACTTCCCCGGAGGGTGCGTGGCCAAAAGAACGGGCACCCGCCCACAGGCCTGACGACCTGACACTAGAAGTTAAACCTCACTACGTTGGCCTTGTGTCCACCAGGGGCGAAGCACTCCCATCAGTAGAGCGGTTCTCCTCATGGCACCGGCTGATTCGCTCCACAGCTTGGATCCTCCGATTTATCAGACGATGCAAGATGGGGCCCAATAAACCAGTAGAAGGCCCACTACTAGCCGATGAGATAAAAGCAGCAGAACACAGATGGATCAAAAGGTCCCAGAAAGACGCTTTCACAACTGATCTACACATCATCCGACAAGGTCAAAAACTGCCTGCTGGCAGCCGCCTCAACTCCCTGAACCCATTCTTTGGACCAGATGACCTACTACGAATGGGGACCCGACTACAAGCCTTGGAAAGAACAAAGAGTGTGGCCCGAACTCCCATAATACTGGACGGCGACGAACCCTACACTCGACTTCTTATCAGTCACTACCACAAAAAGGCGGATCATCCTAGTACTGAGAAAACAGTAGCAGAAATACGCAATCATTTCTTCATAATACGACTACGCACAACAAGCAGGAAGATAACGCACGCCTGCCCCACTTGCTTCATACGACGCAGCAAACCGACTCCACCTCTGATGGGCGCATTACCACCACCCCGCCTGATGCATCACGTCCGCCCATTCACACACTGTGGGCTTGACTATTTCGGCCCTATGGCTATCACGGTCGGTAGGCATCGAGAAAAACGATATGGAGCCATCTTCACCTGCCTCTCGACACGCGCCATTCACCTAGAACTAGCCGCTTCACTAACTGCTGACTCGGCCATCATGGCCCTACAAAGAATGACCGCCCGCAGAGGACAACCAGCAGCCATGTACTCGGACAACGGGACAAACTTTCACGGAGCTGACACCGAGATGAGGGACGCCCTGCTGTCAATAAGTCAAGACGCCAGAATGATTGACGCAATAGCTACCCAGGGCATCGAGTGGCACTTCATACCACCACTAAGTCCGCACATGGGGGGAGCTTGGGAAAGATTAGTACGATCAGTAAAGAAAGCCCTAAGCGCTACACTAAAGGAAAGAGCACCAAAAGAAGAAACGCTACGCACCGCACTTGCAGAAGCTGAGTTTGTGGTAAATAATCGTCCACTCACCCACATTTCAGTTGACCCACGTGATGAAGAACCTCTAACACCCAACCACTTTTTGCTAGGGTCAGCCGGGAAGCGCCCTCAATTATCCTTCTACGACAAAAAAGAAGAGGAAACATGCCTACGCCGCCAGTGGCGCATCGGACAACAACTTGCAGACACCTTCTGGAGACGATGGCTGCGGGAATACCTACCTACCATGGCTGTCCGGCAAAAATGGCACCATCCAACTACACCAATTAAGAAGGATGACCTAGTGATCATCATGGACCCAGCACTGCCTCGAAACAGTTGGCCACGTGGCCGTATCATCGAAGCAATACCTGCAGCTGATGGACAAGTCAGAACTGCCCGGATCCAAACCAGCACTGGGATATACGTAAGGCCGGCAGTCAAAATCGCCGTCATTCTGCCTGCCACGCCAGCAACTGATGAAACTGTACACTCTGCGAAGACACCCGACTCAAAACTCAGACATCGGAAAAGGACACGCCCCACGAAGTAGCTGAGCACAGTCGAGACTGCACTGAGGGGAGTGTATGGAACGTGTCGTAGGAATCCGTGTGCATCTAACGAGTGCGCGAAAGCTTTTGACAACCATGGAAATTCAAGAATGGAATTTACGCTCCCACAGAGTACCATGCCGCCAGCACGACAATCTGAGAGCTGCTATTGGCTAGCGGAATTATGTGCATGTGGTTCCCCTTCCAAATGACTTGTCTACAACGCTATTATGTCCTTTAACTAACTAATCAATTGAAAACATAAATGAAATTGATAATGAATACATGCAGCAGCCTCATTGGACTGGAAAACACATCTGAATAACCACCTAATGCTTCCACAAGGGACTCCAGACAGCAATGATCAACGCCAAGGAAATGGCTGACTATTTACGTCACCCCCACCATGCGACCAGCCGAGCCACTATTGGTCAATTCTGAACAAAGGAAAAATCGGAATCGTAAATATTTACGACAGCGAATTCATCTTCCGAAAAATTTGGAGCTCAATTTCGAGAAATTGGGAATAATTTGGATCAAGAAATAAACATCATCACCTAAAAATGAGTATGTACTACAAAAACAACCCAAAAACTGACGTCTATCAGTGATTGTTGCACTTTAAGAAAAATATTTACTGTTTAAAATTGTACCTTATATCACATATGTATACTTGTACCTTTTCTTGTAAACACAATAAAAATGATGTGAAGCTTTGGGATCCTGAGTTGGTAAAATCTTGGCAAAAACTATCACACATAATTTTAACACAGCTGACTTCCAATCGTAGCGACCAGGGAAATTACCTAAAACAAGTACCTTAGAAAAATTAAGGAGGTTCTGTCCCCCAAACATCCGACCTGAGTTTGCCCTATAAAAATAGAAGTCAAACCGGTAGGAAGTCAGTTCAAAACTATCAGCCAAGAAGAAACAATACCTACTCAAGATACCAACAGTCTCCAAGTTCAAACCTCTTTTCAAGTGTTTTAATCAGTCTTAGATTCAGTTTACCTCTCCCAGTATCCCAGTAACCTAAAATCCTAAAAACCCCAGTCTCCCACAGTCTCCAAAGTGAAAAATATTTATTTTAATCCAGTACTCAAATCAGTTTTGCCATTATACCTAGAAGCATTTTTTGTCAAAGTAGTAATTCATTTAAAAGACCAGTGGCATTCCAAAATCCACTGGCGTACCAAACTCCATTGGCGTGTCATTGTGGCCAGCTCCCTATTATATTTAGTTTATGTACAAACGTCTAGTACAATAAATACCGCACAAGAGTCCCAACTGCTCCCGTCTGGAGCCAGTGAGACTATGGCATCCCCAATTGGGGTATGTTGTGAGGCTGAAGGTAGTGGGGAGGGGAAGGAGATAGGATCGACGGCCGGCGTAGTGCAGCGGTAAGGCGCTTGACTCGCATTCCGAAGGTCGCGGGATCGAATCCCGACGTGGCAAATAAATTTTATTTGATTAATTTGTGTATTTCACAATTTATTCATTTAAAATAATATATCCAGAGTGGAAGATACTCTCAGTATCGCCCTGGTGTAAGACCACCATTCAGAATTGAAACGTTGCCTGAAGTGGCTTTCGCCGTGTTTGGTGACCAGATCTGAATAGCCAGGTACTTCCCCACGATCCTCTTCCCCATCTCCTTCCCTCCCCACTACCTTCAGCCTCACAACATACCTCAATTGGGGATGCCATAGTCTCACTGGCTCCAGACGGGAGCAGTTGGGACTCTTGTGCGGTATTCATGTAAAAAAAGGGGAAGTGGAAGGTGGGGAAGTACTTGGCTATTCACATCTGGTCACCGAACACGGCTAAAGGCATTTCAAGCAACGTTTCAATTCTGAATGGTGGTCTTACAACAGGGCGATACTGAGAGCATCTTCCACTCTGAAACGTGCCGCAAATGTACTAAGGGAACGTACCCATACTACGTGACCAACTTTTCGCAATTTTTAACCCCCCCCTCCGGTGACCAAAAAGCCCGCCGCCGCTCATTTGTACCAAGCGTGACATTTTGAAGACCCCCCCCCCCCTAAACATGTCACGTAGTATGGGTACGTTCCCTAAGTATATATTATTTTAAATGAACAAATTGTGAAATAACACAAATTAATCAAATAAAATTTAGATTCGATCCCCCGACCTTCGGAGGAGTCAAGAGCCTTATCGCTGGACTACGCCGGCCGTCAAAGATATTTTATATTAATAATTTTGCAGTGCACCTAAAGATGCAGCATGCCGTAGGAAGTGGGTGGAAATAATTCGATTGCTGAGAAAATAACTTTCAAAACACCTTTTGAAACACTACCCTTTGAGTATTATTGTATACTATTGGTACAATAAAAAATATTGGAACCAAAAATGTCTTAATTATTTAATTAGTTATGCTGTGCTTACTTATAGTCATATAATAAAAAACACATATTCAAAATAATTTTAATTAGTTTATTTTTTTACAAACTAACGTTAATAAAACTTTTTTTTTTTTTAAAGTTTCTTTATTCTTTGAATTGTTCGTTACATGAATTGGGGATTTTTCGACCACCATACTAGGCACATGCCTGTGTTGTGGTAGTCGATTTTCGTATACAGTTATATTAACAGACGCAATATAAAGAAATGTGCGAGAATATAAAAAATAAAATAAAAATATACATATTATATAAAATAATATTAAAGAAATTTAAAGAATATAAAAGAATGTAAATGACTAAAGAGTTTGGAAACAATAAATGACTATAGAGTATAAAAGAGTATGGAAATATAAAAGTAGTAGAATATAAAAATAATATGAAAAGTATAGAACATAGAAAGCAATACATGAAAGAATATAAAAATGATATAATTATAAAATTTATAATATAAAGTCGAAGTAAGTACTTTGTAGATTATGTAAATAAGAAAGGATAACGATTATAATGAAAATCTGTGTGTACGTGGTAATATTGGTAGGTACATTATTTGAAACCAATTTTTGTACAAATAAATTTTGGAATAAATTTGTAGCAACCACGCATTGTTGCTACGTCACGTATTGGATTACGCCCGAAACGATCGATATGTGGCGAGTCAACTTAACTACCTGCGCTGTGAGAAGTACTTACTTGAGAAGTACTTACTTAAGAATTCAAATTCAAGCAATTCAAATTCCAATTCTTTTGAACAGCAAGCTGAAACAAATGGTACCTATTCTTATTTTATTTTTTAGTCTGTCACACTCCATATGTTGTTAACATTGTGAAAATTTTAATGGCACATAAAAAACTATCAACCGATGATTCTAGAGTTTTCTTTTAACTGTGTTTACGTAGCACGTTTCATTGCTACATTGGTGACACCGACGTTCACATTAGTGACCACGAAGTTTACATTTGTGAATCCGACAGTGAGCACGACGCGTGCAAGTACGTCTACCGCGAGCACGTCGCGCACGAAATAAACTCTTCGGTGATAAATTTCGCGCACCAATCATCATCATGTCTCTTGTGAGCGGAACATCTGAGGACAGCCAGCAACCAAGTAACCAGCAACCCAACATCAGGAATCCACCGCCTGAGGTCAACCGAGTGGCAGTACGCATTCCGCCTTTTTGCCCTACTGACCCAGAATTATGGTTCGCTATGGTGGAGCGCAGCTTCGAGGCAGCAGGAGTGACCGTGGATGCCACAAAATTTGGTTTCATTCTCGGAGCCTTGGAGCCCGCCCACGCCCAAGAAGTCCGGGACATCATTGTGAAGCCCCCTGAGGTCGGTGCATATGCACTATTAAAATATGAACTAACCAGACGCCTCAGCTCCACGCAGGAGCAGAAGATAAGGAGACTTCTGGAACATGAAGAAATCGGAGACCGTAAACCCTCCCAATTCTTGAGACACCTGCGCACCCTCGCCGGCAGCGCTGTGCCCGATGAGGTTTTGAGAACCCTATGGATGGGTCGTCTTCCTAGAAGTATGCAGGTGGTTCTGGCTACGCAGCAAGACACTCCGCTTGACAAGGTGGCCAGCTTGGCCGACGCCATAGCAGACTATGCTGGTAGACCGGCAGTTAACTCAGTGGCTGTTCCATCGTCCGAAGATTCATTGGTTACACAGATGGCGCGGTTGATGCAGCCTCTCCAACAAGAGCTCACTACCTTGAGGCGCGAAGTTTCGACACTACGCTCTGGCCAGCATGGGAGGAGCGCCACCCCGCATCGTTGGAGCAATCGTTCCCGCAGTCGGTCCAGAGGTCGTCAGCCCGAGGGAACATGCTGGTACCACTGGAAGTATGGGACGAAGGCAAGCAAGTGCACCAAACCCTGCAACTTCCAGCAGGAAAACGCGCGGGGCCCAAACTGATGGCGACCAGCACTAGCCCCAACCAAGTCAGTCGCCTTTTTGTTACCGACAGGGTAACCCGTACCCAATTTCTTATAGACACCGGCGCAGATCTCTGCGTTTTCCCACGACGCCTTGTCCAGGGACGCCCCACTAAAGCGACATACGAACTGGCAGCAGCAAATGGCAGCACAATCGCTACTTATGGCAGCCTAACGCTCAACCTGGATCTGGGATTGCGACGCGACTTTACTTGGAGCTTCGTCATTGCAGACGTCTCCAGGCCAATCATCGGGGCAGACTTTCTCGCCAAGTACGAGCTACTGGTGGATGTCCGAAATAAACGGCTGTTGGACCAGGTGACGAATTTGACCATCACGGGAAAACGAAGCGACAACAAGATCGCTTCCATTAAGACGGTCACAGGAACGTCCCCGTATCATAAGCTTCTTCAACAGTTTCCTGACATCACTCGCCCTGACGGCGCCAGGAGGGAAGTTCGTCACGCAACACTGCACCATATTAACACCACGCCAGGACCTCCAACAGTCGAACGCCCACGACGCCTTGCTCCTGACAAGTTAAAACGCGCCAAGAAGGAGTTCGAGGCCATGGTCCGTCTCGGAATCGCTCGACCTTCCGAGAGCTCTTGGGCATCTCCCTTGCACATGGTACCCAAGAAGGACGACCCGTGGAGACCATGTGGCGATTATAGAAGATTGAACGCCAGAACTATTCCGGACAGATACCCCGTACGCCACATCCAAGATTTTGCACAGGCACTGAGCGGCACCAAGATCTTCTCAACGATTGATCTGGTGCGGGCATATAATCAAATCCCTGTGGCTCCCGAGGACATTCCGAAAACAGCAATCACTGCGCCATTCGGACTCTTCGAATTTCCGGTGATGTCTTTCGGCCTCCGCAACGCAGCCCAGACCTTCCAACGCTTCATGGACGAGGTTACCAGAGGCTTAGATTTCTGTTACGCCTACATAGACGACATCCTTATTGCCTCAACGTCAGAGGAAGAGCACCTAGCCCACCTCAAGATATTATTCCAGCGCCTGCAGGAATATGGTGTTGTCATCAACACCGCCAAATGCCATTTCGGCCTGACTAAAGTCAAATTCCTAGGATACCTGGTGTCCGACGCTGGCACTTCACCCCTCCCAGATCGAGTGGAGGCCATCAACAACTACAGCCAACCAGCTTCCATCAAGGATCTCCGCCGTTTCCTGGGAACAATAAATTTTTACAGAAGATTCATTCCCA
The DNA here is from genome assembly GCA_929108145.2 of Limnephilus rhombicus. NCBI lineage: Eukaryota > Metazoa > Arthropoda > Insecta > Trichoptera > Limnephilidae > Limnephilus > Limnephilus rhombicus. The sequence goes on from OV815296.1 coordinate 29,531,491, forward strand.
ACGCCGCGAGGACACAAGTTCCACTCAATGACCTCCTAAAAGGGAACCAAAAAGGCAAACAACTCGTGTCTTGGACTGCCGAAACAGTAGAAGCTTTCAGCAAGTGCAAGGAAGCTCTGGCCCAGGCAACCCTGCTCGTTCACCCGAAGTGCGATGCCCCACTCTCTATCGTCAGCGACGCGTCTGATACTACAGCCGGTGCCGCACTCCACCAATTCGTCGCAGGTCACTGGGAGCCTCTAGCATTCTTTTCGAAGAAGTTTTCGGCAGCTGAAAAGAAATATGGCGCATACGACAGAGAACTACTAGCCATCTATCTCGCTGTGAAATACTTTCGCCACATGGTGGAAGGCAGGTCGTTCACCATATTTACAGACCATAAGCCTATCACGTTCGCCTTCCAACAAAAAGCAGACAAATGCTCACCAAGGCAATTCCGTCATCTGGACTATATCAGCCAGTTCACAACTGACATCCGACACGTCTCCGGAAAAGACAACATCGTCGCGGATGCTCTCTCCAGGGTCGAGACGATAGATACTCCTCTGGACTACGCAGCGCTGGCAGCTGACCAGATGTGCGACCCTGAACTGGAACAACACTTGCAAGGAAGTTCTAGCCTACAACTTAAAAAGATTAATATTCCGGGTACTGACGCGCATCTCTACTGTGACGTCTCAACTACCATAGCCAGACCCTTCGTCACGAAGAAGTTCAGACCTGCGGCATTCAATGCGGTCCATCAGCTGGCTCACCCTGGAATTAAGGCCACGGTTAAGCTCATAACTCAACGTTATGTCTGGCCGGCCATTAAGCTGAGACTATTAAGCTCGCACGCAATTGCCTTCAATGCCAACAAAGCAAGATTACACGGCACGTGTCAGCACCCCTGGGAGCCTTTCCCAGACCCTCCGCTAGATTCGAGCACGTCCACATCGACATAATCATCATGCCTTCTTCAGAAGGATGCCGATACTGTCTCACGTGCGTAGACAGATTCACGAGATGGCCAGAGGCATTCCCGATCCCAGACCAAGAGGCTGAAACAGTGGCGCGTGCTTTCTACGAGGGCTGGATAACAAGATTCGGCACTCCACTCCGCATTACTACGGACCAAGGGAGACAATTTGAGTCGAGGTTGTTCAGGCAGTTGAATTTCCTGGCAGGCACGACGCAAATCCATACAACTGCATACCACCCCGCAGCAAATGGCATGGTGGAACGATTTCATCGTCAACTGAAAGCAGCGATCAAGTGCCATCAGAATAACCGTTGGACGGAAACACTTCCCACCGTACTCATGGGAATCAGAGCAGCTTGGAGAGATGACCTCGCTACAACCTCAGCCGAGCTAGTGTACGGCGAGCCGCTCCGCTTACCCGGCGAATTTCTATGTACAGCACGACCTAATGTTAACGACGACACCGGAAGCTTCCTAAAGAAACTACGGAAACATTTCAACGAGCTGAGACCAGTTGAAGGTACCCGCCATGGTTATGGACATCGTTTCGTCTTCCAAAATCTTCCCACAGCTTCTCACGTCTTTCTGAGGGACGACACAGTCAAGAGCCCGCTTCAACAACCCTACAGCGGCCCTCATAAAGTCGTTCGTCGGCACGAACGAACATATACCATACTGGTAAAAGGGAAGGAAATCACCGTGAGCATCGACCGCCTCAAACCAGCATACGTTGCTCAAGATCTTGAGAGTTTCACATCACACTCGCAAACCGCATCAGAGTCACCAGCCGCCACATCACAACCAACCCTTCCGTTGTTCGATGGCAGTAAGGATCGGACACACACAACCACTCGTTCTGGAAGGCGGGTTCGATTTCCCGATCACCTCGATATCTGACTATTCCTCTTTCCACCGCAGCCATGTCTGCGTTGTCTGGGGAGGGAGTCCTGTAGCAACCACGCATTGTTGCTACGTCACGTATTGGATTACGCCCGAAACGATCGATATGTGGCGAGTCAACTTAACTACCTGCGCTGTGAGAAGTACTTACTTGAGAAGTACTTACTTAAGAATTCAAATTCAAGCAATTCAAATTCCAATTCTTTTGAACAGCAAGCTGAAACAAATGGTACCTATTCTTATTTTATTTTTTAGTCTGTCACACTCCATATGTTGTTAACATTGTGAAAATTTTAATGGCACATAAAAAACTATCAACCGATGATTCTAGAGTTTTCTTTTAACTGTGTTTACGTAGCACGTACAATTGCTACAAATTTATGTTTCGAGTCCGGCGAATTACACTGGTCACTAGAGTAAATTATTATTGTTACAGTGGTTTTCTGGTGGCACTGGGCTCTGAGTACATGAACATGTAGATGTAGGCACTAGCACACAGTGGTACCAAACAGTTTTAAAGAATTAGTATTTAAACTTTTGGCTATTTATATTATAGTGATTACAACCAAAAAAATTTATTAGCGGAATATAAACCGATATCAATTTTATTTACAAAAAAAAACTAAAAACTTAAAAAAAAAACGCAATTTCGCTTAACTAAAGCGCTGGTGTAATAAAAACAAAAGAATACTTAGAGTGGAAAGGGTTAAGCAATGATTTTCTTCTCCCACATTTTATAAAAAAACTTGAAAGCTTTATTATATTTTCACAATGAAAATAAAATAAAATGATGCTATCCTCCAGATAAATGAAGTAATAATGACATATTATATTTTACAAATATCAATTTATTTATTTATAACTTCTCACCATACATTCCTTTTTTTTATTTTTTACATACAAAAAAAATTAACCTCACTAGGACTAGGCCTGTGTTGAGGTTAACTTTTATAAATTTGAGTGATTTTACACATACAAAATACTAAAATACACTACATTTAAAACACTAAAAATCAATAATTTGCAGATGATGTTTCACAATGGCAAAACACATTTTCACAGAAAAAATAAGTATGTATGCACGAGAAGAGGACAACAAGTTAAATAAAATTAAGAAATATTTTTCCTTAACAAGTGGAAAAAAATATATTTAGTGTGCTAGTAGTTAGAAGTATTTTTTATGATTCGAAATATCATTTTATCGAGTCAAATGTTTATTTTATTTATTTTTATTTATTTATTTATTACATAAGATACATTTATACAGTAAAATAACATAATAATAATATTTCAAAATAACTGTAATATTAAAATGGGTACAAGTGTTATTATGTCTTCTTTGTCTATATTAGTTCCTAGCTAGGCAGATTGCCCGTTCTAAGGAACCAAATGCTGGTGAAAAATGCAAAAAATGAATTCTGAACAAAAAAAAAAACAAAGTGTTTTTTTTTCTTTTTTGTAGATTAAATATATATTAAGTTCTTACTGATTGTGGCATTTAATAGTTAAGCATTTAAAATTTTAAGTTTTAAGTGACATTATTTAACAATTTTCAGACTCAACCCTACCTAAGCCAATCAACCATTTATTTATTATTGACCCGATGCATGTCATTTTGCATGTTTTTATATTTAATTCTGGGGGGATTTTATTATATAATTTCGGTCCCAGATACGTATATGTCTATTGGAACTTCGACGTATTGCTCCCTGGGACCACAAGATCCTTTCTGGTGTGACTTCTTGTGATGTATTTATGATCAATTTTATCAAGTTTTTCTAGATTTTTGTGTACGTGGATAATAACCTTTTTTATATAGTTTTGACGAACATCAAGTACATAAAAACTTTTGTAGAGCTGATCGCTAGAAAACCTATAGGGTTTACGCATAATAACTCTAATTATGGATTTCTGGGCCTTCACTAGTGGATCTAAAATTGTTCTACCTGACGCTCCCCAACCAATACAACTATACGTTAAGATGGGGTTGCATAATCCGAAATAAATTTTTCTTAGATCTTGCTGTTTGATTATATTTCGTAATACAAAGAATATATGGATCAATTTTCTTACCCTTATTGTGAGGTAGTCAATGTGATATTTCCACTTAAGGTGATTGTCTATAATAACGCCTAAATATTTGATGTTTTTCACACTTTCCAAAACTTCACAATTGCAGATAGAATTAATATTATCGGAATTATAGTTACGCTTATGTATTTTAATTGTATATGATATACTAGGTTGTGCTTTTATAGTTGAGCTGAATCTTATGTATTTAGTTTTTGATATATTTAGTGTAAGTAGATTTTTGTCAAGCCATTGTTTTATCGCCTTGATTCCACTTTCAGCATGTTTATGTGTTTGAATCCAGTCGTCTCCTTCAAATATAGCTACCGTATCGTCAGCGAATGTAATAATTTTTCCGCCTACTTTTAGCTCGCATAATTCATTTATGTAGATTATAAATAGAAGAGGTCCCAATGTGCTTCCCTGCGGTACCCCAAAGTTAGTATCTAGTGATTTACTCACTGTTTTGCACATTTTGAGTTGCTGGCTTCTACCCGTTAAGTAACTCTTTAACCATTCGTTGGGCATACCTACAATGCCAATATTTTTTAATCTTTTGAGGAGTAATTTATGAGAAATTGTATCAAAAGCCTTGGCTAAGTCTAAGAACAGTGCAATGTTTTTCTTTCCGCGATTTATATTTTCAGAAATATGTTGTGTAAGTTGCGCTATCGCATCGTCCGTTCCCCTCCCCATCCGAAAGCCGAACTGATTTTTGCTTAAAAGTTTTCGGCTCTCTACATAGTTACTTAATCTGTTTTTAAAAAAAAATTCTATAATTTTTGAGATAGCACTCAACAGGGATATTGGCCTATAATTGCCCACTTGGTTTTTGGGTCCATTTTTGTAGATTGGTACTACTAAAGACTTTTTAAGATGGTCGGGGAAAACTCCTGAAGTAAAACTTTTATTAAAAATGTTCGATAAAGGTGATGCAATATTATGTTTAGTAATTTTTAGTATATGAGTGTTAAGACCGTCAGGACCTTTCGAATGTGTGTTGTTAAGATTGTCAATAATTTTTAGAACCTCTTCATTTGTCGTAGGTGGGAATTGAAATGAAAAAGAATTGTGTTTTGTTTCTATTGCAGATCCCAGTGAATCTTCAGTTTCCTTAGTGACACTTAGGATGTTTTCCGCAAGGTTAGACCCAACCGTTGTAAAATATTGGTTAATGTGACAAGCAATTATGTCCGAATCAGTGGTGGCTGTGTTCCCATTTAGGAGTTCGTTAATATTAGGGTCAATTTTATGTTTAGTATTGGTAATTTGCTTAACGATGTTCCACATGTTTTTACTTGATGGATCTTGATCAAGTTGATGCTTATAGTACCGTTCTTTTGCCTTACGCATAACATCTTTACAAATGTTACGATACCTACGGTAATTCTCTTGTTTACAAGTATTTTGTGGGTCTTTGGTCGCCACTTTGTGTAAATGATTTCTTTTGTGTATAGCTTTTACAATACCACTGCTAATCCAAGGAGAAAGTTGTATTTTTTTATGTGCAATGAGTTTATCTTTTGAATTTTGTGTTATATGCATGTTGATTTTGTTAATAAATAAGTTGAGGGCTTTGTTAACATCAGTCACTCCACATACATCTGTCCATGTTTCATCATTTAGATCCCTAATTAATCCCTCGTAGCAGATGGTTGATGTAAACTGGTTATATTTTACTTGCTTTTTAAGAGATATGTTTGGAATGCTTATTGCTGTTAAATAGTGATCAGTTATTCTATTGTGTATAACAAATGCATTGGAAGCCATAATATTTCTGGTATTTATGTGATCTAAACATGACATGCTATTACTTTGAACCCTGGTAGGGACTGTAATATTTATTGGTAAGTTGTTTTCTGCCATGGCGCACATGTAATCGTGACATTGTCGGTGTATAATTCCAAAAGTGTTAATATTTATATCTCCCATCACTATTTGTTGTTTAAAATCACAACATTTTTTGAGCTCAGATATAAGATTATCTAGAAATGGATGTATGTCGTGGAATGGTGGTGATCTATAAATGGCTAAAATACATAGATATCCATTAATGACTATTTTTAGACAATTAGATTGACTGATACAAATTTCTTGAACTTGCGAGTGGATGTCATCGCGAATGTAAGTTACGACTCCACTGTTTTGATTCAATAGTTTTGTTGTATGATATTCATGATATCCTTTAATTTGTTTAGCGAGATATGAGTCATTCAGTCTGCATTCTGTAAGGATTATTATATGAAATCTCGCAGTCGACTTAATGCTATCCAAAAATAAAAGAAAGTCATCCAGATTTTCCATTGTACGGATATTTTGATGTATAATATTAATTTTGTTACTCCAATTAAATTTTTTGATTTCATCAATTTCTTCTATAATAAATTCATTGTTTGGCTCTCCTATGTTATCTATTTCCGTATATGCGTTTACACCCATTTTATTTTATTTATATTATTACATGTTATCTTAGGATCGCTGAGTTTTAGGCCTGTATTTAAAATTGCAAGGAGGGTGATTGTACAATATAAATATTTTAATTTAGGAAGTTTGGTATTTGTTGATGGAGATAATGCTAGTGTTTGGTTCACATTGAACGGTATTAATAATAGTTTATAATAGTGTATAAAAGTGTATAATATGTTGATAAATGAGATGATATGATAGTGATCTTGATATTTGGTGCTTGCTGTCGAAAATACTAATAATAATATAATAGAAAAAACAGTACCTTCTAGTCATTTAATGTCAGTTAGCTTTTGCTCCGAATCTATCAGTATCGGCCTCGAATTATCGTCCATTTTTGCAAAAATTCTCCCAGCCTTTGTCCAGACATACCTATAACTGTGTTCCCGTGCTAACTGCCTGGCTAGGAACCATAAACGTTTGGCTTGAAAAGTTAAGTATTCCGAAACGTATATTGGGTTTCTGGGACCTGACATACCTATAACACTTGTATTCATTTTGCCTTCAACGTTTTCAATACGGTTAAATTTTTTTATGGCGGAGTACAAATTTTCTTTATGCGTTTCTGAGGTAAGTTTAACAATTACTGTCCTTGGTTTAATATCCTTGGTCTGTGCAGGTTTTTCCCTTTGCTTAACTCTGTAGATTGTTTCAATGTCCTTTGATCCTATGCTGCAGTTTGTCGTTTTGCTTATATTGTATATAATGCCTTTTTTTGTATCTGGTGATTCTTCTTGAATTTCAGGAATTCCGCGAAATTCCAGACATTTTAAGTTTGCCTCCCTGTTTTTATGTTCCACGTCAATTTCCAATGAATGGATTCGGTTTTGTAATTTTGTCATCGTACTTTCCATTGTTTCTATTTTTTCTTCCAATTTTTTGTTGTTAGTTAGTGCCAGCTCCATTTTTTTGATAAGTTCATCATATTTTGAACTAATGAACTCCAATGATTTCTTTGTTTCTAAATTTTCTGCTTCTAGTTTTCGGTAAATGTTGGATTCAAATTCGTTGGATGTAGTTTAGCTGCTAGCATATTTCAAAAACGGCTTAGGCAAAAGTTGACCTTCATAATAGGATTGAATATCTATCCCTGTTCTAGCAGAAAATATCAGAAAACGATAATGTAATGCTAAGGCAAAATTAAATTTGAAAAACGGATAATGACACGTGACCTTTGTTTCCCACCAAGCTTGTATTTAAATAAATCAAAGATTGGCAATGGCATAATTCTCTTCAAATAAATTTTCTGAAAAAATTCTTTAAAAAACTGTCGACCCTTTACGGATACCCATATTTGGACACCAGTTGCAAAGTGAGTAAGTGTACTAGATTTTTTGATGTTGTTATTTAGTTCGTTGTATATTTTAGGTGCGAAGTATGAGTATTGCCTCTGTGAATAAGTTGTTTTTGTTCTAGGGATTGTGCATTTTGCATGAGTTGAGTAACGAGTATGTACATCTTTTTGTGTGGAATTTATCAAACCATTTTTCCACATATGGATGAGAACTATCTTAATGTACAATTGGCGAATGTCTAAGACAGCTAGTTTTTTGAAAAGTGGCTCTGATGGATGAGAAGTGGAACATTTGAAGATGATCCTTAACAAAAGTTTTTGAATGGTCACTAGAGGGTAGAGAATGGATGCTGCACAACCTCCCCATCCTATAATTCCGTATGTTGCTATAGATTGAAACAGAGCAAAATAAACACTTCTGAGTGTTTTTATGTCAAGGATTGATCGAATAGAATAAAAAATATAGCATAACTTACGGAGTCTCTTTGTTATGGAGTTGATTTGGGCCTCCCAGCGTAAATGGTTATCTATAATGACCCATAGGTATTTTATTTCATTAGAAGGTTTGAGAATTGGGCATGAACAGCTGTTTATAAGAGATAGTGAGGGATTGTCTAGATTTTGTGGGCAAGTGTGAATGATTAGTTTAGGAAGGTTTTCTGGGAGAGTGAATATTCGGATTGAGAAATGCATATATTGTGTTTTTTGAATATTTAGGGTGAGGAGGTTAGAGTCTAACCATTTTTTTAATTTTGTTCAGTCCAGAATTTGCTTTCTCGATTGTTATTTTCCATATTTTACTGGTAAATATGATAACTGTGTAATCAGCGAAAGATATTATATTACCTTCAATATCCAAATTCAGTAAGAAGTTCATATAAATGAGAACTAAGAGCGGGCCTAGAACACTCCCTTGGGGCACGCCATAGGAGATAGGTAAACATTTACTCCTATATTCTTGATTAGAGTGGATGACGGTTGTTTGTGATCTCTGTGTAAGGTAGTTTTTAAACCATTTCAGAGCAGTACTTTTTATCCCAATCTGTTGGAGTTTTTTTGAAAGAATGTGGTGGGAAATAGCATCGAAGGCTTTAGAGTCTAAAGCCTTTGATGCTATAGTATTTGCTGACAAACTGAGAGTTTTATATAAATTTACCTTTTCAGGGCACATTTCTTCGGCTACTGCAATTACACATTCTTTGATCATTTCTCCATGGTGAAAGGTTTTCCACGTTTTGCGATTTCAAGTGCCACACGAAAACTGGCACGAGTTACAGCCTCTTGTTCATTATTGAGTTTCGTAAACGAAGATTGCTGCGATTTTAATCCATATTGTGAGTATTTTTGAAAATGTTTCGTTTCATAATGACGTTTAACATTATACTCTTTGAGAACGGCTATGGCTTCATTGCAAAGCAAACATAGCGCTTTCTTATTGGACTCAATTACGAAATATTGAAAGTTCCATTGATCTTTGAATGCTCTGCACTCGCGGTCTACTTTTCGCTTCTTTGCCATACTTTCCATAGTAAATCACACCAAAAAAACAGTCTAATCAAAAAACTGTTGCACAGATGTCTTTTAAAAACACACAAACACGTTTAAAGGAGTTACGCACTACCTTATTTCATAACAGACAGGTCCGCTTCATTCGGTTTCCCCAGGTGGACTGACTCGCGGTCGCCGGTCTCGCCGCTAGCGATAGATATAGGGTACTACCGCTACTTATTTCCGCGTGTAACGTGTAACCACGAGATGTCGCAAGCGTCGCAGTTGTGGCAATACAATACAACACAATTTAGTAATTGAACACTAGCGTAAGTGCAGTGTTGCCAACTTAACGGATTTCACGTCATATCTGGGGGATTGGAGTGAGATTGGAGTGAAATGATTTATGAAGAAATATGATCCCTGGAAATTTTATTCTCCACTTTTTACTTTTACTCCCCCCCCCGTGGACGAAAATAAGGGTGTCTAGAAATTAAAACAGTTTTGGCCCTCCGAACTCACTGGTGTAGTCAATGTGGCCCTCCGGCTGAAAAGTTTGGAGACCCCTGCTTTAGACAGATCTAGAAAGACAGCAAGAGGTTTATTGCCTTTATCGAGGTTATCAGTTTGGTTAAGGTTGCAATTGCATCAGCAGTACTGCAATCTTTACGAAAACCGTATTGGTTTTTTGAAAGAATTTTATTGTCCTCGAGGAATTTGAGGAGTCTTAGTTTTACTACTTTTAAAATTTTTTTGGATATAGTGCTCAATAACGATATAGGCCTGTAACTATTTAGGGAAAATCTGTCACCTGATTTGAAAATAGGGATGATAGAGGCATGTTTAAGTGATTTGGGAATATTCCGGATTGGAGGCTTAAGTTTATAATATGTTTGAGAGGGCTGGCAATAAGAGTTTTTAAATGCTTAGCGAGTTTAGAAGAGATTTTATCTACTCCTATTGAATGGCTTTTTTTTAATGATGCGATGATTTCTATAATTTCCAGTTCTGTGGTAGGAGTGAAAACAAATGGATGAGACTGGGATATTTTGTTTGCTAGGTCATGTTCCGAAACATTATTTCTAGTTAAGATATCATTAGAAAGGCTAGATCTGACTGAGGTGAAAAATTGCGAGACATTGTTTATATTGGGTAAAATTTCAAATGGAAGGCAACACCACACTGCCAACCAAGGTTTGTTTGTCTGTCTTTGTCTAATCCTACGGCGGTATTGTTCTCGTAACTTGCGCAAATGAGACAAATATATGTTCATAAACATATGCGCGGTAATGAAGTTATGACCGACCCCATGTGCTAAAGAGCAACCTGATTTTTTTTTTTTTAAATTCTTCTTTCGGCAGATGTTTGAATAGATTCGTGTGCAGACCACGATTCTTAGTAAGAATCAAAAATTTCAGTTGGTTCGGTGCCGTATGCCGAAGTGATGACCGACCCCAAGTATTAAAACGACCGGCCCCAAGAGCTAAAATGACCGATCCAAGTGTTAAAACGATGATTTTTTATAAAATTATTTTTTTCGCAGATTTTTTTGATTAATTCGTGCCCAGACGATGATTAGAGAGAATCCAAAATTTCAGTTTGTTTGATGCCGTAGGGCAAAGTTATGGGTCGTGTTAAAACGACCGACCCCAAGTGCTAAAACGACCGATCCCAAGTGTTAAAAAGTTTGATTTTATTTTTTAAATTCTTCTTTTGCCAGATTTTTTGATCAATTCGTGTACAGACCATGATTCTTCGCAGAAACCAAAATTTCAGTCACTTCGGTGCCAAAAGGCCAAAGTTATGACCGACTCCAAGTGTTAAAACGACAGATCCCAAGAGCAAGACGATGATTTTTTTTAAAATTCTTCTTTTGGCAATTTGTTTGAAAAATTCGTGTACAGACAATGATTACTCAAAATTTCAGTTGGTTTGGTGCCATAGGGCCGAAGTTATGACCGACCCCAAGTGTTAAAAAGACCGACCCCAAGTGCTAAAACGACCGATCCCAAGAGCAAAACGATGATTTTTTTAAAATTCTTCATTTAGAAATTTTTTTGAAAGATTTGTGTACAGACCATGATTCTTAGTAAGAATCCAAAATTTCAGTCGGTTCGGTGCCATAGGGCCGAAGACCGATCCAAGTGTTAAAACGATGATTTTTTAATTAATTCGTGCACAATCCATGATTCTTAGTGAGAATCCAAAATTTCAGTTTGTTCGGAGGCATAGGGCCGAAGTAATGATCGACCCCAAGTGTTGAAAAGACCAACCCCAAGTGTTAAAATGATGTTTTTTTTAAATTCTTCTTTTGGCAGATTTTTTGAAAGATTCGTGTACAGACCATGATTCTTAGTAAGAATCCAAAATTTCAGTCGGTTCGGTGCCTGTTATAAATTGATAATTAGGCAGAAAGACTTCAAGGAAAACATGGCTTCAAGTAGGAAATCTTCTCGTTTATTCACGGCACATTTTACAACAAATTTGTTCCCGACCCGAACAAAAACACTTAATTTGGCCACTTTGACCACTCGCTAGATAATGCTAGCTGTTTACAGGAGATCCACGTTATTAAGAACATGTTTTTAAGTAAAATTGTCCTTTTTATAACTACACTTTCACATACTAACATAAACAAAACCAACCACCATTGTTAACCTATAAATATGATACAGATTCCAGAAATCTGCTTTATCGTCTAGCTTTAAACCAGTGCAGCCCTATGGCCGCAGCCTGTAATCTGTGATTCAAACAGTCAAGTTACAAAATATACCGCTAGGTGGCAATAACCTTCACTTTTTGAACATACTGCCAGGCGGGGAATGAGAAAAAACAAGTTCTTTTGAAATTAAAAAACAAACTACAAATTCCTAAAATTAAAACAATATACTAAAATTTTACCAAATGTGTACCTATCTAAATTTAAAGGGTCCGGGAACCTAACCAACAATTAATAATAACCTAAAAATTTATAAATTTCTAAAAAATCATAAAAAAAAAATTCATAAAATATTACAAAATCACAACATTATTAACAATTTTGTAAATTGACAATTCAATAATGTCTCATTGTCTCTATGGAGATTTTTTACTTCAATTAATTTTTTAACTAACACCAATTCACAAATAGCAATAAATTGTTAGTTCGCTGTGAACTGACTATCAGTTTATCACTGGCATGGCACTGCCAAAAACAGAAAGAACACTTCACTGGGTAGACTACTCGGCCATCTTGTCCAGGGTGGTCATCATATTTTAATAGTACATCACCATGTACTTCTGTGTGTCATCATTGGGTAGATCATCATAAATTATGGGGCGGCCGTGTCCTGGTAATCAGATAGTACCTCTGCAGCGGGGATGATCAACTCGCGTTTGTTAACTGGAAGCCCCAGTGGCTTCAGGCAGGATACAGTGGTGTCAACAACACTAATACCGTTGCTCCATAATTATTGTTGTGGTTTGGTTGCATCGGTTCAGCCCTAATTACAGTTAGGCTGTGACCTTGGGAAGGTCCGTGGTTTGCTGGGTCGGGAAATTTGGATCCAAGTTTGATTCTATTGGCATCAAACATATTTTTGTGATGGGTCTCACAAAAGTGCCTTGTGCTGTTTTGAGGGTAACTACCCTCACTACTCCATCCGGGCCTGGATGAGTAGTTAATATGCGCGCCATCTTCTACAATGCAGGAGGCAGATTGTCTTCCATCAAGATTACCAGATCGTCCTTCTTTATTGCCTTTTGGTTGCTGGCCTGCCATTTGGTCCGTTTTTGCAGCTCGGCAAGGTAATCTCGTTTCCATCTGAACCAGAAATTTTGAATTAGAGCGTTTAATTTTTGATATTTGCTTAGTCTGTTCTCCGGGAGCTCGCGGACATCCACCTCGGGAATAACCGAAGCATCCCTGCCCATGAGAAAATGGTTGGGGGTTAAAGGGAGAAGGTCGTCTACGTCATCAGACAGGGAAGTTAAGGGACAGGAGTTCAAACAAGCCTCTATCTGACAAAGCAAAGTATATAATAATTCAAACTGCAATGGGTTATTTTTAGTAATTCGATATAAATGAAACTTGGTGGACTTGACTGCGGCTTTCCACAGCCCTCCATGATTCGGCGCCCTAGGCGGTATAAAACTCCTAGAAATTCCCTTATCAGCTAAAAACCTATGAATTTTGTCATTGTTCAGTCTCAGACTGGCATATAGTTCTTTGAGTTTATTGGAAGCTCCTCTGAAAGTGGTTGCATTGTCAGAAATTTTTTTTTTCCGGCTGACCCCTACGGGCAATGAACCTCTTTAAACAATTTAAAAAAGCATCGCTTGACAAATCTGTTACGAGTTCCAAATGAACCGCTTTGGTAGAAAAACAAACAAATATGCAAAGATACGACTTAATGAGCGGAGATTTCCTCGGCGCTCCAGCCTTCGTGTCTATCGGTCCGGCAAAGTCGACCCCTGTGACAGAGAACGGTAGACTGGGAGTGATTCTCTCAACTGGAAGGTCTCCCATGATCTCGGAGACCTTCCAGTTGAGAATCTTAATCTTCAGGTCGGTATCTAAAACATACAACACACTTATGTAGGATACGCTTAACAGTGTTTCTCCCAAATATCGGCCAATTTTTCAAGCGTATTTCCGATAACAGCGCTTGGGGACCTGCATGTAAATGTTCATAATGATAATTACGTATAATAAGTTCAGTTATTTTATGTGACGGTGATAATATTATCGGGTGCCTTTGATGATGCGATAAATAAGTAGCTAATTTTAATCGTCCACTTGCGCAAATTAAACCTTCCATTAAACAGGGATTGAGAGCTTTCAATCTACTGTTTTTTTTTACTGACCCATGCTTCTTTAGGTCCTTCAATTCTCTTTTAAATTAGTGTTCTTGAGATGATTTCAGTAGGCATTTTAAAGCTGCTTCCAGCTCAGAGACAGTTAAATTGCCATGCCTTTTATCCTTAGGGTTACGACAATTATGTATAAATCTTAACGCTTGAGCGATTACTCTTTTTAATTTGGTTAGCGATGAGAATTTTTCGAAAATATCCCATTCTTGAGCATCAGTTACCAATAGTACATTTTTACTTTTTATTTCCGGGGGATCCAAACATAACATCTTGGATACTGGCCAAGTGTTGACATCTTCCGTCAACCAGCTTGGCCCCTTCCACCATATTGAAGCGTTGACTAACCTTTCAGCTGTGGTACCTCGGGACAGTATATCCGCTGCATTTTCTGACGATGATACGTGCCGCCACTGCGTTGGATCGCTGATTTCCTGTATCTCAGTTACTCGGTTTGCCACGAAGGTGTTCCAACGAGCTGGTTGTCCTTTCAACCAGCATAACGCTATTGTTGAGTCGCACCAGTAATAGGTGGCTGATTCCTCTACACTTAGCGTCAACTTGATATTTTTTATTAGCTTGGCCAATAGTAATGCACTACATAACTCTAACTTGGGTAGTGATATACATTTTAATGGCGCCACTTTAGACTTGGAGGTAACTAACTGTGCATGCCGCTTACCTTCTGAATCTGTTGAGACGATGTAGGCGCATGCTCCGAAAGCTTTCTGCGAGGCGTCGCAGAACCCGTGCAATTGTATATTCTTTGGTGTTCCGCTAATAACTCCTCTCGGGATTTTTAACACATTTAGTTGCGATTGTTGGTCTAGAATCTAGACTGGTCTAGAATCTAGTTGCGATAGTTGGTCTAGAATCTAGACCAACTATCGCAACTAAATGTGTTAAAAATCCCGAGAGGAGTTATTAGCGGAACACCAAAGAATATACAATTGCACGGGACTCTAGATAGTCAGATAGTAGACACAATCTAGACTCTAGATAGTCCCTCCAAGGTAGTAAAATTTCATCAGGTAGTATGTCATCCCATGATGCCTTGGACTGCCATAATTTTTGCATAATTAATTTGGCTACCACTACGATGGGGCCTAAAAGTCCTAAAGGATCAAAGGTGGAAGCTATGCACGATAATATTTGACGCTTGCTCTCCGTTTTACCTGACGGCCTTGTAATTTCATAAGACAGGTAATCTAATTCATTATTGCAAATTAATCCAAGTATTTTTTCATTCTTGGAATTGTCAGTGATCATTTTTTCACAATTGCCCTGTTTGGCAATTTCACCTTGGCTCCGCCCAGATGACAATTCCAAAACATTTGATCTCCACTTCCTCAGGGTCATCCCTGCGGACAGCAAGATATCACTTATTTGTTTCTTCAATTTGAAACAAACTTCCAAGTCACCCCCTCCAGTCAATAGATCGTCCATATAAAAATCATTTTCTATGACTTGACTTGCTACTGGGAAATTAACTTGATTATCCATACCAATTTGTCGAAGACATCTCGTTGCTAGGAAAGAGGAAGGTCCCAGCCCATAGGTAACGGTCTTCAATTTGTAATGTCGTAGTTCCTCTTCTTGTGATTCGCGCCATACAATCTTCTGAAGGCTGCGATCCGCTTCGCATACGTTGATTTGACGGTACATTTTTTCGATGTCCGCAGTCATGACGTATCGATGTTTTCTGAAATGTAATAAATGGCTGTATAAGTCCTTTTGAATGACAGCTCCCACCATCAGAGCATCGTTCAGGGATATTCCGGTCGACGTCTTTGTCGGACCATCAAAAACTACACGCACCTTCGTCGTGGTGCTAGCTTCTTTAATGACCGCGTGATGCGGCAAAAAATAGGATTGCTCATCCCCTCTCCATTTATCACATAACTCCATATGACCTAGTTGTTCATATTCCCGCATAAATTGTACATATTGCAATTTTAATTCAGGATTTATTAAAAATTTCTTCTCTAGGTTCTTAAATCTTTTCTCCGCTGTGTTTAGTGAGTCACCAAGTTGACTCACACAAGGGCGGCGCGGCAGACTCACAACGTATCTACCATCGCTCTCCCTAGAGTGCGTGGCGATGAAATCTGCTTCACACGCCTTCTCCTCATGATTTTGAAATCTTGCAGGATTCACTTCCTCCATTTTCCAGAATTTTTCTACTTGATTGGATAATGTGTTTATTGATAAACTACAAATTTGCGGTACTGGCCTTTTTTTATGATGAATGTTGATCGGGCCTGATATGATCCATCCTAATTCAGTCCTCTGGAGAGTAGGTCCGGTATCCAATTTCAGCCGATCATCTTATAGTATATAGCGCAATGGGACAAACTGAGGGTGTGCTACAATAATGCATACAGGCAACTTATGCAACTACCGAGGTTCTGCAGTGCCTCCACGATGTTCACCGAGGGGAGGGTGCACTCATTCCCAGCCCTACTTCGCCACCGACTAGCCAGCTTCTGGAGCAGGATACGGACTTCAACCAATATCATTGTCGTGGCTGCATCCGAGTGGCTCAGTTCCCCATTAAATGAGCGGTGGATGCAGATGATGAGGCGACCTCCATGATGGACTATCCCAAAATATCTTTTTATTTTTAATTCTGTCTACTTATTATTTATTTTAATTTTATGCTTATTTTTTATTATTTGTGTGATGAATTTTGTTATCATTTTATGCTTTAATTAGGTACCTACCTAATATTTAAAAAAAAAAATTTTTTTCTTTTCTTTTATAGTTGTTTATGTAATATGGCAGACTGGGATTGCACTACCCTCCCAGTCTTGCTGGAATAAAAACTTAAATAAAATAAATAAATAAATAAATATCCCAAAAGCTCTCAGCGCCTAACAGGATATCAATAGGCGCCGCTACGTTAAAATTTGGGTCCGCCATTTGTAATCCCGGTGGCAGCTTAATATCTTTTCTGGCCACTGTTGCTTGAGGTAGGTTTGTGGTTATTTCCTGTAATATTAGACAAGTGATATTTTGGTTATAATTTGTCCTCAGAGATTTCATTTTAATAGCAACACGTTTCTTTATATGAGTAACATTGTTGTGTATGCCTAACACAGGCTTGTTTACATTTTCACATCTTAAATTTAATTTCATTGCGAACTTTTTGCACATAAAATTGGCTTGAGCTCCAGAGTCAATCAGGACTCTTGCCTCATGCACTTTATTATTGTGATCTACCACCCCAATGATAGCAGTCGACAATAATATTATTTTTTCTGCCTTCGCTAAGGCTGAATGGTTTGACACTGAAACTCGTTCAGCATCCATTTGGCAGTCACCTCTGGGGTGATCTTCACCTTTATTCATGGAGTCATCGCTCGGATGCATCTCCCTGTGCAATAACGTATTGTGGCTCTCGCTATCACAATGCTTGCATTTCAAATTAATTTTACAATATGGGGCCGTATGTCCTAACCTCAAACATTTGAAGCAGGCACGGTACCTCCTTATTGCGTTGGCTCTCTCTCCTGAATTTAATTTAAATTTTTTTTTACAATAATATATTTTATGTCCCTTGTCATTACAACAAATACAATTATTGTGGGTAGCAGCTAAAAATACCGATTCCTTTTTAGGATTATTGTTGCTACCATTTGCATTCGGGTGGGTAGGAATTTTTTTCGAATCTGAATTTAACATTAATTCCAAAACTTGCGCACGCGAGGTCAAACATTTAAGAAATTCCTGTAATGTAGGTAGCTCATCCTGCAATAGGGTTTGTTCCCAATGCTTTCTAGAACTTGCATCAAATTTATTAGAAATTACGTATATAATTAAAGCATTCCATTGTTCGGTTTTCACGCTTAAATTCTGCAACGCCTTGAGATTTATATTTGATTCATCAATCAGGTAACGCATGGCTACTGGATCCTCATGTTTCATCTCTTTAAGTTGAAACAGAGCTTGGATGTGTCTATGTACGGTAGTTCGCAAATTTGCAAACCTCTGTTGCAACAACTCAAAAGCCGATATATAATTCAGGTCTGATACCTCAAAATTTGCGATTATCTTTGCTGCATTCCCCTTTAAACAGGATTGCAGATAATAAAACTTCTATACATTGCTTAAGGCAGTATTGTTATGAACCAGTGTCTTAAATGTTTCTAGAAAATTAATCCAATTTTTTGAATCTTCGTTGAGTTCTCGTAATTGAAGGCTAGGTAATTTTATTTCCAATTTGGGAGCCTCCACAGACTGAATTGCTCCCTTTGCAGTAGCTAAAATTGAATAATATTGATTTTCAAAATTCTCCCTTTGCAAATTATTATCGACTTCGTTGGAATCCGGAAGGCTTTCGATTTGTTCCTGGATTTGTTCGAAATCATAAATTATTTTCTCAATTCTAGTTTCGTTAACTGATAATGCGTTTAATGAATCCGCAAATCTCGTGAGTTTACCTTTCAACACTCCTCGTTTGTTAATCAACGATTTTAAATTATCCATTTTTATTACGTATTTGACAATCATTCAACAATAAAAATGCTAAAAATGTTCCTTCAAAAATAATTTCTGTGCAATAATCGCGTAAAAAACAGTAATAACCATTTCAAGCTATGAACAATGACAGAATCTTACAATAATCATCTTCTAAACAATTAACCTAAAATAAATTTGCATGACTTGCATTTTACACTGAGGGTAGTTAATTATTTTGTTTTTAAAAATAATTACATCGACACACAAAAAATAGCGCTTGTTTGAACAGGAATTCAAGGAATAATAATGAAAGGATGGCAGGGATACTTATCTTTTGTTCCTTTGTTCATGTTTTCATCTTTCTGTTTTTTTTTTATATAGCTCGCTGGTTCATTCTGGTAATTCCTTTGATGCCTTCATCCGCTCGTAAGGGCTATGCGGCTAAAAGGACCATGTTATAAATTGGTAATTAGGCAGAAAGACTTCAAGGAAAACATGGCTTCAAGTAGGAAATCTTCTCGTTAATTCACGGCACATTTTTCAATAAATTTGTTCCCGACCCGAACAAAACACTTAATTTGGCCACTTTGACCACTCGCTAGATAATGCTAGCTGTTTACAGGAGATCCACGTTATTAAGAGCATGTTTTTAAGTAAAATTGGCCTATTTATAACTACACTTTCACATACTAACATAAACAAAACCAACCACCATTGTTAACCTATAAATATGATACAGATTCCAGAAATCTGCTTTATCGTCTAGCTTTAAACCAGTGCAGCCCTATGGCCGCAGCCTGTAATCTGTGATTCAAACAGTCAAGTTACAAAATATACCGCTAGGTGGCAATAACCTTCACTTTTTGAATAGGGCCGAAGTTATGACCGACCTCAAGTATTAAAACGACCGGCCCCAAGAGCTAAAATGACCGATCAAGTGTTAAAACGATGATTTATTTTAAAAATTCTGTTTTTCGCAGATTTTTTTGATTAATTCGTGCCCAGACGATGATTAGTGAGAATCCAAAATTTCAGTTTTTTCGGTGCCGTAGGACCGAAGTTATGGGTCGTGTTAAAACGACCGACCACAAGTGCTAAAATGACCGATCCCAAGAGCAATACGATGTTTTTTTCTTTAATTCTACTTTTGGAAATTTGTTTGAAAAATTCGTGTACAGACAATGATTACCCAAAATTTCAGTTGGTTTCGTGCCATAGGGCCGAAGTAATGACCCACCCCAAGTGTTAAAACGACCGACCACAAGTGCTTAAACGACCGATCCCAAGAGCAAAATGATGATTTTAAAAAAAAATTTCCTTTAGCAGATTTTTTGAAAGATTTGTGTACAGAACTTGATTCTTAGTAAGAATCCAAAATTTCCGTCGGTTCGGTGCCATAGGGACGAAGACCGATCCAAGTGTTAAAACGATGATTTTTTGATTAATTCATGCCCAATCCATGATTCTTTGTGAGAATCCAAAATTTCAGTTTGTTCGGAGGCATAGGGCCGAAGACCGATCCAAGTGTTAAAACGATGATTTTTAAATTAATTCGTGCCCAATCCATGATTCTTAGTGAGAATCCAAAATTTCAGTTTGTTCGGAGGCATAGGGCCGAAGTAATGATCGACCCCAAGTGTTGAAACGACCGACCCCAAGTGTTAAAATGATGTTTTTTTTAATTCTTCTATTGCCAGATTTTTTGAAAGATTCGTGTACAGACCATGATTCTTAGTAAGAATCCAAAATTTCAGTCGGTTCGGTGCCATAGGGCCGAAGACCGATCCAAGTGTTAAAACGATGATTTTTAAATAAATTCGTGACCAATCCATGATTCTTAGTGAGAATCCAAAATTTCAGTTTGTTCGGAGGCATAGGGCCGAAGTAATGATCGACCCCAAGTGTTGAAACGACCGACCCCAAGTGTTAAAATGATGTTTTTTTAAATTCTTCGTTTGGAAGATTTTTTGAAAGATTCGTGTACAGACCATGATTCATAGTAAGAATCAAAAATTTCAGTCGGTTGGGTCATTTGGTGCCATAAGGCCGAAGTTATGACCGACCCCAAGTGCTAAAACGACCGATCGCAAGAGCAACCTGATGATTTTTTTTTTAAATTCTTTTTTTGGCAGATTTTTTGATAGATTCGTGTACAGACCATGATTCTCAGTAAGAATCAAAAATTTCAGTTAGTTCGGTGCCATAGGACGAAGTTATGACCGACCTCAAGTATTAAAACGACCGACTCTAAGAGCTAAAATGACCGATCAAGTGTTAAAACGATGATTTTTTTTTAAAATTCTTTATTTAGCAGAATTTTTTGATTAATTCGTGCCCAGACGATGATTAGTGAGAATCCAAAATTTCAGTTTGTTCGGTGCCGTAGGGCCAAAGTTATGGGTCGTGTTAAAACGACCGACCACAAGTGCTAAAATGACCGATCCCAAGAGCAATACGATGTTTTTTTTTTTAAATCTACTTTTGGAAATTTGTTTGAAAAATTCGTGTACAGACCATGATTGCCCAAAATTTCAGTTGGTTTCGTGCCATAGGGCCGAAGTAATGACCGACCCCAAGTGTTAAAACGACCGACCCCAAGTGCTAAAACGACCGATCCCAAGAGCAAAATGATGATTTAAAAAAAAAATTTCCTTTAGCAGATTTTTGAAAGATTTGTGTACAGAACTTGATTCTTAGTAAGAATCCAAAATTTCAGTCGGTTTGGTGCCATAGGGACGAAGACCGATCCAAGTGTTAAAACGATGATTTTTTAATTAATTCGTGCCCAATCCATGATTCTTAGTTAGAATCCAAAATTTCAGTTTGTTCGGAGGCATAGGGCCGAAGGAATGATCGACCCCAAGTGTTGAAACGACGGACCCCAAGTGTAAATATGATGTTTTTTTAAATTCTTCTTTTGGCAGATTTTTTGAAAGATTCGTGTACAGACCATGATTCTTAGAGGGAATCCAAAATTTCAGTCGGTTCGGTGCCAAAGGGCCGAAGACCGATCCAAGTGTTAAAACGATGATTTTTAAATTAATTCGTGCCCAATCCATGATTCTTAGTGAGAATTCAAAATTTCAGTTTGTTCGGAGGCATAGGGCCGAAGTAATGATCGACCCCAAGTGTTAAACAACCGACCCCAAGTGTTAAAATGATGTTTTTTTTAATTCTTCTTTTGGCGGATTTTTTGAAAGTTTCGTGTACAGACCATGATTCTTAGTAAGAATCCAAAATTTCAGTCGGTTCGGTGCCATAGGGCCGAAAACCGATCCAAGTGTTAAAACGATGATTTTTAAATTAATTCGTGCCCAATCCATGATTCTTAGTGAGAATCCAAAATTTCAGTTTGTTCGGAAGCATAGGGCCGAAGTAATGATCGACCCCAAGTGTTGAAACGACCGACCCCAAGTGTTAAAATGATGTTTTTTTAAATTCTTCTTTTGGCAGATTTTTTTAAAGATTCGTGTACAGACCATGATTCTTAGTAAGAATCCAAAATTTCAGTCGGTTCGGTCGTTCCGTGCCATAGGGCCGAAGACCGATCCAAGTGCTAAAACGATGATTTTTTTATCAATTCATCACCAATCCATGATTCTTAGTAAGAATCCAAAATTTCAGTTTGTTCGGAGGCATAGGGGCGAAGTAATGATCGACCCCAAGTGTTGAAACGACCGACCCCAAGTGTTAAAATGGTGTTTTTTTAAATTCTTCTTTTGGCAGATTTTTTGAAAGATTCGTGTACAGACCATGATTCTTAGTAAGAATCCAAAATTTCAGTCGGTTCGGTCGTTCCGTGCCATAGGGCCGAAGTTATGACCGACCCCAAGTACTAAAACGACCGATCGCAAGAGCAACCTGATGATTTTTTTTAAAAATTCTTCTTTTGGCAGATTTTTTGATAGATTCGTGTACAGACCATGATTCTCAGTAAGAATCAAAATTTCAGTCGCTGCTTAAATGACCGATCCCAAGAGCAATACGATGTTTTTTTCTTTAATTCTACTTTTGGAAATTTGTTTGAAAAATTCGTGTACAGACAATGATTACCCAAAATTTCAGTTGGTTTCGTGCCATAGGGCCGAAGTAATGACCCACCCCAAGTGTTAAAACGACCGACCACAAGTGCTTAAACGACCGATCCCAAGAGCAAAATGATGATTTTAAAAAAAAATTTCCTTTAGCAGATTTTTTGAAAGATTTGTGTACAGAACTTGATTCTTAGTAAGAATCCAAAATTTCCGTCGGTTCGGTGCCATAGGGACGAAGACCGATCCAAGTGTTAAAACGATGATTTTTTGATTAATTCATGCCCAATCCATGATTCTTTGTGAGAATCCAAAATTTCAGTTTGTTCGGAGGCATAGGGCCGAAGACCGATCCAAGTGTTAAAACGATGATTTTTAAATTAATTCGTGCCCAATCCATGATTCTTAGTGAGAATCCAAAATTTCAGTTTGTTCGGAGGCATAGGGCCGAAGTAATGATCGACCCCAAGTGTTGAAACGACCGACCCCAAGTGTTAAAATGATGTTTTTGTAAATTCTTCTATTGCCAGATTTTTTTAAAGATTCGTGTACAGACCATGATTCTTAGTAAGAATCTTAAATTTCAGTCGGTTCGGTGCCATAGGGCCGAAGACCGATCCAAGTGTTAAAACGATGATTTTTAAATAAATTCGTGACCAATCCATGATTCTTAGTGAGAATCCAAAATTTCAGTTTGTTCGGAGGCATAGGGCCGAAGTAATGATCGACCCCAAGTGTTGAAACGACCGACCCCAAGTGTTAAAATGATGTTTTTTTAAATTGTTCTTTTATAAGATTTTTTGAAAGATTCGTGTACAGACCATGATTCATAGTAAGAATCCAAAATTTCAGTCGGTTGGGTCGTTTGGTGCCATAAGGCCGAAGTTATGACCGACCCCAAGTGCTAAAACGACCGATCGCAAGAGCAACCTGATGATTTTTTTTTAAAATTCTTTTTTTGGCAGATTTTTTGATAGATTCGTGTACAGACCATGATTCTCAGTAAGAATCAAAAATTTCAGTTAGTTCGGTGCCATAGGACGAAGTTATGACCGACCTCAAGTATTAAAACGACCGACCCTAAGAGCTAAAATGACCGATCAAGTGTTAAAACGATGATTTTTTTTAAAAATTCTTTATTTAGCAGAATTTTTTGATTAATTCGTGCCCAGACGATGATTAGTGAGAATCCAAAATTTCAGTTTGTTCGGTGCCGTAGGGCCAAAGTTATGGGTCGTGTTAAAACGACCGACCACAAGTGCTAAAATGACCGATCCCAAGAGCAATACGATGTTTTTTTTTTTTTAAATCTACTTTTGGAAATTTGTTTGAAAAATTCGTGTACAGATCATGATTACCCAAAATTTCAGTTGGTTTCGTGCCATAGGGCCGAAGTAATGACCGACCCCAAGTGTTAAAACGACCGACCCCAAGTGCTAAAACGACCGATCCCAAGAGCAAAATGATGATTTAAAAAAAAATTTTCCTTTAGCAGATTTTTGAAAGATTTGTGTACAGAACTTGATTCTTAGTAAGAATCCAAAATTTCAGTCGGTTTGGTGCCATAGGGACGAAGACCGATCCAAGTGTTAAAACGATGATTTTTTAATAAATTCGTGCCCAATCCATGATTCTTAGTGAGAATCCAAAATTTCAGTTTGTTCGGAGGCATAGGGCCGAAGGAATGATCGACCCCAAGTGTTGAAACGACGGACCCCAAGTGTAAATATGATGTTTTTTTAAATTCTTCTTTTGGCAGATTTTTTGAAAGATTCGTGTACAGACCATGATTCTTAGAGGGAATCCAAAATTTCAGTCGGTTCGGTGCCATAGGGCCGAAGACCGATCCAAGTGTTAAAACGATGATTTTTAAATTAATTCGTGCCCAATCCATGATTCTTAGTGAGAATTCAAAATTTCAGTTTGTTCGGAGGCATAGGGCCGAAGTAATGATCGACCCCAAGTGTTGAAACAACCGACCCAAAGTGTTAAAATGATGTTTTTTTAAATTCTTCTTTTGGCGGATTTTTTGAAAGTTTCGTGTACAGACCATGATTCTTAGTAAGAATCCAAAATTTCAGTCGGTTCGGTGCCATAGGGCCGAAAACCGATCCAAGTGTTAAAACGATGATTTTTAAATTAATTCGTGCCCAATCCATGATTCTTAGTGAGAATCCAAAATTTCAGTTTGTTCGGAAGCATAGGGCCGAAGTAATGATCGACCCCAAGTGTTGAAACGACCGACCCCAAGTGTTAAAATGATGTTTTTTTAAATTCTTCTTTTGGCAGATTTTTTGAAAGATTCGTGTACAGACCATGATTCTTAGAAAGAATCCAAAATTTCAGTCGGTTCGGTCGTTCCGTGCCATAGGGCTGAAGTTATGACCGACCCCAAGTGCTAAAACGACCGATAGCTAGAGCAACCTGATGATTTTTTTTAAAAATTCTTCTTTTGGCAGATTTTTTGATAGATTCGTGTACAGACCACGATTCTTAGAGGGAATCCAAAATTTCAGTCGGTTCGGTGCCATAGGGCCGAAGACCGATCCAAGTGTTAAAACGATGATTTTTAAATTAATTCGTGACCAATCCATGATTCTTAGTGAGAATCCAAAATTTCAGTTTGTTCGGAGGCATAGAGCCGAAGTAATGATCGACCCCAAGTGTTGAAACGACCGACCCCAAGTGTTAAAATGTAAGTGTTGAAATGATGTTTTTTTAAATTCTTCTTTTGGCAGATTTTTTGAAAGATTCGTGTACAGACCACGATTCTTAGAGGGAATCCAAAATTTCCGTCGGTTCGGTGCCATAGGGACGAAGACCGATCCAAGTGTTAAAACGATGATTTTTTGATTAATTCATGCCCAATCCATGATTCTTTGTGAGAATCCAAAATTTCAGTTTGTACGGAGGCATAGGGCCGAAGACCGATCCAAGTGTTAAAACGATGATTTTTAAATTAATTCGTGCCCAATCCATGATTCTTAGTGAGAATCCAAAATTTCAGTTTGTTCGGAGGCATAGGGCCGAAGTAATGATCGACCCCAAGTGTTGAAACGACCGACCCCAAGTGTTAAAATGATGTTTTTTTAAATTCTTTTTTTTTTTTTTTTTTTTTTTTTTTTTTTCAATTATTTCTGGCTTTCACCCTTCAAGGGTGTTCGAGGCCATCATTTATAATTACAGAGAAAGGAAAGGTGAATTTATATATTAATTTTATTTAAATGTGCAAATTTCAGAATTTTATGGAAGATTGGAGTAGAGTTCAGACTTAGAAGAGATGAAATGTTGAATGGAGGAGAGGCAATTTTTGATAACGCTTGATAGAAGAGAGGATATTTATTTAGAGAGGGACAATCAAAAAATATGTGATCTAAAGTTCCCACATCTAGACCACAGAACGTACAATCTGGGGAGTCAAGCACATGAATTTTATAAAGGTGAGAAGGAACGGAACAATGTCCGATTCTCATACGAATAAGTAAGGAAATTTCTTTTTTGGAAAAATGGGGGAATTTTTGAAACCACGGTTTTGATGGGATAGTCCTTTGTATTGAGGCGTAACGGGCACCCTTGGATTGACTAGCAATGTTCCAATACTCTGTCCAAACATTGCGGGATCTATCTTTGATGATGGAAAAAATATCAGACAGGGGAATATGGTTTACGAGGGTAACGGTAGGGTTAGACGCTCCTTGTTTTGCCAAGGAATCAGCAATATCGTTACCCACTATGCCAACATGTCCAGGAATCCAAATCAGAGTGACAGTTTTTCCAGAGCTTTGAATGGAGGTTATCAATACTCGAATAAGACATACAAAGTGATCATCAGGATGAAGAAGAGGACTGGTTTTAAGTTTTTGGAGGGAACTGAGAGAGTCAGAGAGAACAAGAGAATGTTCAAAATTATTTTTTATTATATATTTGAGAGATTCAATAATCGCAATGCACTCGGCAGAAAATATTGAAAATTGGTTTGAAATTGAATAAAATATTCTTTCATTAGAATTATTGTGGTAAACGTTAATACCAATACCACAGTTAGGAGAGTCCGGAGATTTGGAGCCATCAGTAAATAAAAGAGAAGAGTTGGGCCATTTAGAAGAAATAATGTCATTGAACATATTATTGACAGTGCGGGCTGGGAGATTGGAATGACTTTTAAGGATGCCGATCCCTTCTAAAATCGTTGGGGATAGGGTGACGTGACTATATTTTAATTTGTACAAAGGAAGAAGATCATTTTTGATAATTTGAAGCTCTGAGAGAGAGCGAAAATTTTTACAGATGGCAGGGAGAGGTTTAGTTCGAGCTCTGATTGTAGATGAATGTGAATGTGTTGAGTCGTTGAACAACGAGACTCTGGGAATAACCTGATGACTTTTAGAATTTAAACATTTAAGAACAAATTTGTCAGCAAATAGTTGACGCCTTAAATAAAGAGGAGGATCAGAACATTCTACTTGAAGGGAATTGATAGGTGACGATTGCATCGCGCCAGTTATTATTCGCAATGACTTAGATTGAATTTTGTCTAATTTACCGAGTGCATTTTTGGATGCAGTACTAAAAAGTGGGCAGGCATAGTCGAGATGGCTTCGAATAAGTGCATTGTAGAGCAACTTAATGCAGATAGGATGTGCACCCCACCAAACGCCAGTCAATGATCTGATAATATTTAAATTTTTTTCACATTTAGTAACTATATTATTAATGTGGGAAGACCATTTAAGTTTCCTATCAAATGTTACTCCCAAAAATTTAACTTCGGAAGCATTGGGGATTGGAGAGTTTTTAAATAAAATTTGAACAGGGGGGTTATTATGACGATTTGAGAAGGTGACACACTGACTCTTTTGTACTGAAAGTTCAAGACCATTTAAAGTGAGCCATGTGCAAAGGGCATCCATGGCTTCATTAAGATATTTGACGGCGGATGGAATGATTTTGGATGATAAGAAGAAAGCTATGTCATCTGCGAACTCAACAACTTTTACTTGAGGGGGAATGGTGACATGCATATCGTGTGTGTATATATTATACAGTAAGGGGGATAATACATCGCCTTGGGGTAAACCCTTCCAAATTGACCTACTCTGAGGAGTAACATCTGGTAGCTCAATGAAAATTTTCCTATCGAGAAAAAGATTAATAATAGATTGGACAAACATGAGGGGTAAGCCAAGGCCTAAAAGTTTTTATTTAAGAATTGGGATGGAAACATTGTCAAAGGCGCCTTCTATGTCTATAAAGACTGCAAGACATACTTCTTTGTTAGAAATGGATAAATTAATATCAGTGCTGATGATGGCAAGGTTATCTTGTGTAGATTTCTTTTTCCTAAATCCAAATTGGGATGGAGAGAGAAGATGATTACTCTCGACAAAAAATTCTAACCGGTTTTTAATTAATTTTTCATAAATTTTACTAAGGGTGGATGAAAGAGCAATTGGCCTATAGTTGGATCCAGAATTGGGTGATTTGTTTAATTTTAGAATTGGGATGATTATTTGAGAACTCCAGTCATCAGGTATTATGCCAGTCTGGAAGATTTTATTTAAGATGCGTAAAAAGTGATTTAGAACATTATCATTACTATTTTTGATAATGCTATAAGGTATACCATCTCTGCCTGGAGATGAGTCCTTAACTGTTGATAAACAATTTTTTAATTCAATTAAAGTGAATGGAGAGTTTAGCCAATGATCAGACATAGGAGTGTTGTGGATTGGAGTTATTTCATCTAAGTTAGGTACAGAAGGGGGGGCAATTTTGTCCAAGAACTCGTCTATCCATTTAGAATGAGAAGCTCGAGGAGATGTTGGACTGAAGGAGGATCGAAATCTTCGAATCATAGACCAAACTTCCGAAATTGGAGTGTTCGGAGATACTGAACTGCAGAAGTTGTACCACCCGGATCTTTTTTTTGACCTCAATACCCTTTTGGCATTGGCTTCGGCATTTTTGTATATGAGATAGTTCTCCATAGTCATATTGTGACGATAGGAAAGAGATTTAGCTTTCCGAATTCTCACTACTTTGGAACATTCCTCATCCCACCAGGGAGTCGGAGGGAGTTTTTTGAGAGATTTGGTTTTAGGGGGAGGATTTGATTTATTGATTGCAGTTACGAGCATTGATTTGAAGTTATCGTAGTCATCTTTGACAGATAATGTATCGGTATAGGATAAATTTTGTATAAACTTATCCATATGTGAGTTAAATTCGTCCCATTTGGTGTGTTTTGTTTTAATCTTTGTCGAAATATGGGACTTGTCTGACTGGAAAGAAGTTTGATAAGTGATGGTGATCGGGAAATGATCACTGGAGCAAGGGTCGGGGGACACCACCCACGAGGAGAGAGGTGCCAGATTAATAGAGCATATGGAGAGATCCACTGCACTGGGGTTTGTGTTGGGGCGAGAGATTCTAGTAGGAGATCCGTCATTCAAAAGAAAAAGGTTGGATTCATCTAGGAAATCCATCACACTTCGACCGTCTCGATCACAGAAAGCAGAACCCCAGACGGGGGAATGGGCATTAAAATCACCCAATAAAAAGAAAGGAGGGCTTAGTTGACGGACAATTTGCAACCACGCTTGTTTATTGAAGTGCGATGTTGGGGGAAGATAGATAGAAACAAAGGAAGTGTCCTTTATTTTAGCTGCAACCATTTGAAAGTCAGCATTGGGGGGTTTGATATTATTTATTGGGAAAAACGGAAAGGATTTTTTAATAAAAAGGGCAGCACCACCACCCGTACCTTCCGGGCGATCATCGCGGAGGCAGGAGTACCCTCCCACATTAAAGTGGGTGGATGGAGTAAACCATGTCTCCGAGATAGCAGCCACAGAAACAAGGTTTGAATTTAATAGGTTAAGAAGGTTCGATTTGTTAGAAATAGCACTGCGGCTATTCCACTGAAGAATTCTGACATCTTGAAGAGCCATTTTGAATAAATGATTTTAATGTGGAAATAATAGAAGCAGCGTTGGACGGTAGATTAGTTTGAGAAGAAATTAGGTCAATTAGAAGCATAATAAGAGTTTGAATAAATGAAGAATTATCTTGGGAGAATTGTTCAGAAAGCTTTTGATGGTTTGTTGAGGATGAATTATAATTGTTTGCGCACCCATTTGTGGCATTTGAAAGAGGTGAACCATTGGGATTTAAGAGAAGTGAGTTGTGTTGTTGCTGATCGTATCCAGGAGCCAGTTTAGAGATAGGGTTTTTGTATGTGAATTTAGTTGAACGAGAAGATGTTGAAGAGGAGGCGAGTGGGTTGGATGAAGAGTTACTGGATAAAACCTCAGCAAATGATTTTTTGACAGGCGGGAATAGTTTAGAAGCCTGCAGAAAAGACAAGTTCTCAGAGGCCATAGAAATTTTTATATTTTTTTGGCGAGATTGTTCCGGACAAGAAGAGTTAATGACGGAATGAGCACCTGAGCAGTTAAAACATTTAGGTGAAGAGAGAGAAGAACATTTGTCAGCCGTGTGGTTTTCTCCACATTTGAAACATCTGGGAGGGGATCTGCATGCAGCCTTGGTATGACCAAAACGACAGCAATTGTAACATTGAGTGGTGGGATAAGTATACATTTCAACTGGTAAGGAGTTGAAAAATAAATAAATATGGGAGGGAAGAGATTGTCCTTCAAATGTGATGACGACAGATTGGGAGGGCTTCCAGGAAACGATGCCCTCAGAAGAGTCCTTATAATTAACCTCCTGGCTTTTATGGGATTGCCGATGTGTTGGGGGGTTGAAAGTGAAGACAGGATTTCTGGAATGGACAGATCGGTCGAGATACCTCTGACGAGGCCCATTCGAGTGACATTGAAAGTTGGGATGTACGCCTTGAATTTAGAATTTGATGAAATAAATATGTTTTTGATAAAGTTGTTGGCGGCTGAACCTGAGAGGAATTCAACAGAGATTCGGAAGCGACCCTCAGCTTTTACACCTCCAGGCTTAATCGAAAGGTTCTTGCTATTTGATAGAAATTTACCAAATTCAAGAGGGTGGATAGTTTTACCTTGCTCAGTTTTTTGAGCGTACACAATGAACGGGCCACAGGAATGAGGAGAATAAAAGTTTGTAGGAGGAGGTTGAGGAAGAGCAGGTGAAGACTGAGAAGAAGAAGGAGAGTCATGTTTTATTGAGGAAGAGGGACTAAACTTCCTTTTTTTTGTGGTAGTCAGAATGACAGATTCACTGTCTGAAATTACTACATTTTCACCATCTGGGGGGTCAGGGGGAGGATCTGGGGGCTTTTTAGGGTGTCCAGGGGGGTCCTCCTCCATTGTTCACAAAATTACAAAAGAAAAAATGTATGGAAAGTGACAGAAATAAAAAAGGTTATAAATTACTGGAAAACAGCGACAAAAA
Source organism: Limnephilus rhombicus (assembly GCA_929108145.2). Taxonomy (NCBI): domain Eukaryota; kingdom Metazoa; phylum Arthropoda; class Insecta; order Trichoptera; family Limnephilidae; genus Limnephilus; species Limnephilus rhombicus. The sequence continues at coordinate 29,562,401 of OV815296.1, forward strand.
GTGACTCCTAGAAGATCAGAGGGGAGAAGAATCCTCAAGGAACAACACACTACACTTTTATTGACCAGAAAACATAAAAATATTAGTTAAAATAATAAAAAAAGATTATTTTTTCCTAGGCGAAAACAAAATAACTGTGACAGCCAGATGTTCAAAATTAGAATCCTTTTAAATTCTTCTATTGCCAGATTTTTTGAAAGATTCGTGTACAGACCATGATTCTTAGTAAGAATCCAAAATTTCAGTCGGTTCGGTGCCATAGGGCCGAAGACCGATCCAAGTGTTAAAACGATGATTTTTAAATAAATTCGTGACCAATCCATGATTCTTAGTGAGAATCCAAAATTTCAGTTTGTTCGGAGGCATAGGGCCGAAGTAATGATCGACCCCAAGTGTTGAAACGACCGACCCCAAGTGTTAAAATGATGTTTTTTTAAATTCTTCTTTTGGAAGATTTTTTGAAAGATTCGTGTACAGACCATGATTCATAGTAAGAATCCAAAATTTCAGTCGGTTGGGTCGTTTGGTGCCATAAGGCCGAAGTTATGACCGACCCCAAGTGCTAAAACGACCGATCGCAAGAGCAACCTGATGATTTTTTTTTAAATTCTTTTTTTGGCAGATTTTTTGATAGATTCGTGTACAGACCATGATTCTCAGTAAGAATCAAAAATTTCAGTTAGTTCGGTGCCATAGGACGAAGTTATGACCGACCTCAAGTATTAAAACGACCGACCTTAAGAGCTAAAATGACCGATCAAGTGTTAAAACGATGATTTTTTTTAAAATTCTTTATTTAGCAAAATTTTTTGATTAATTCGTGCCCAGACGATGATTAGTGAGAATCCAAAATTTCAGTTTGTTCGGTGCCGTAGGGCCAAAGTTATGGGTCGTGTTAAAACGACCGACCACAAGTGCTAAAATGACCGATCCCAAGAGCAATACGATGTTTTTTTTTTAAAATCTACTTTTGGAAATTTGTTTGAAAAATTCGTGTACAGACCATGATTACCCAAAATTTCAGTTGGTTTCGTGCCATAGGGCCGAAGTAATGACCGACCCCAAGTGTTAAAACGACCGACCCCAAGTGCTAAAACGACCGATCCCAAGAGCAAAATGATGATTTAAAAAAAAATTTTCCTTTAGCAGATTTTTGAAAGATTTGTGTACAGAACTTGATTCTTAGTAAGAATCCAAAATTTCAGTCGGTTTGGTGCCATAGGGACGAAGACCGATCCAAGTGTTAAAACGATGATTTTTTAATTAATTCGTGCCCAATCCATGATTCTTAGTGAGAATCCAAAATTTCAGTTTGTTCGGAGGCATAGGGCCGAAGGAATGATCGACCCCAAGTGTTGAAACGACGGACCCCAAGTGTAAATATGATGTTTTTTTAAATTCTTCTTTTGGCAGATTTTTTGAAAGATTCGTGTACAGACCATGATTCTTAGAGGGAATCCAAAATTTCAGTCGGTTCGGTGCCATAGGGCCGAAGACCGATCCAAGTGTTAAAACGATGATTTTTAAATTAATTCGTGACCAATCCATGATTCTTAGTGAGAATCCAAAATTTCAGTTTGTTCGGAGGCATAGAGCCGAAGTAATGATCGACCCCAAGTGTTGAAACGACCGACCCCAAGGGTTAAAATGATGTTTTTTTTAATTCTTCTTTTGGCAGATTTTTTGAAAGATTCGTGTACAGACCATGATTCTTAGTAAGAATCCAAAATTTTAGTCGGTTCGGTGCCATAGGGCCGAAGACCGATCCAAGTGTTAAAACGATGATTTTTAAATTAATTCGTGCCCAATCCATGATTCTTAGTGATAATCCAAAATTTCAGTTTGTTCGGAGGCATAGGGCCGAAGTAATGATCGACCCCAAGTGTTGAAACGACCGACCCCAAGTGTTTAAATGATGTTTTTTAAATTCTTCTTTTCGCAGATTTTTTGAAAGTTTCGTGTACAGACCATGATTCTTAGTAAGAATCCAAAATTTCAGTCGGTTCGGTGCCATAGGGCCCAAGACCCATCCAAGTGTTAAAACGATGATTTTTTGATTAATTCATGCCCAATCCATGATTCTTAGTGAGAATCCAAAATTTCAGTTTGTTCGGAGGCATAAGGCCGAAGTAATGATCGACCCCAAGTGTTGAAACGACCGACCCCAAGTGTAAAAATTGATGTTTTTTTTAAATTCATCTTTTGGCAGATTTTTTGAAAGATTCGTGTACAGACCTTGATTCTCAGTAAAAATCAAAAATTTCTGTTAGTTTAGTGCCATAGGACGAAGTTATGACCGACCTCAAGTATTAAAACGACCGGTCCCAAGAGCTAAAATGACCGATCAAGTGTTAAAACGATGATTTAAAAAAAAAAATTTTTTTCACAGATTTTTTTGATTAATTCGTGCCCAGACGATGATAAGTGAGAATCCAAAATTTCAGTTTGTTCGATGCCGTAGGGCCAAAGTTATGGGTCGTGTTTAAACGACCGACCACAAGTGCTAAAATGACCGATCCCAAGAGCAATACGATGTTTCTTTAAATTCTACTTTTGGAAATTTGTTTGAAAAATTCGTGTACTGACAATGATTACCCAAAATTTCAGTTGGTTTCGTGCCATAGGGCCGAAGTTATGACCGACCCCAAGTGTTAAAACGACCGACCCCAAGTGCTAAAACGACCGATCCCAAGAGCAAAATGATGATTTTAAAAAATTTTTTCCTTAAGCAGATTTTTTGAAAGATTTGTGTACAGAACATGATTCTTAGTAAGAATCCAAAATTTCAGTCGGTTCGGTGCCATAGGGACGAAGACCGATCCAAGTGTTAAAACGATGATTTTTTAATTAATTCGTGTTCAAATGATGTTAAACGTGTTAAAATGATGTTTTTTTAAATTCTTCTTTTGGCAGATTTTTTGAAAGATTCGTGTACAGACCATGATTAGTAAGAATTAAAAAACGGTGATTTTTAAATTAATTCGTGCCCAATCCATGATTCTTAGTGAGAATCGAAAATTTCAGTTTGTTCGGAGGCATAGGGCCGAAGTAATGATCGACCCCAAGTGTTGAAACGACCGACCCCAAGTGTTAAAATGATGTTTTTTTAAATTCTTCTTTTGGCAGATTTTTTGAAAGATTCGTGTACAGACCATGATTCTTAGAGGGAATCCAAAATTTCAGTCGGTTCGGTGCCATAGGGCCGAAGACCGATCCAAGTGTTAAAACGATGATTTTTAAATTAATTCGTGACCAATCCATGATTCTTAGTGAGAATCCAAAATTTCAGTTTGTTCGGAGGCATAGGGCCGAAGTAATGATCGACCCCAAGTTTTGAAACGACCGACCCCAAGTGTTAAAATGATGTTTTTTTAAATTCTTCTTTTGGCGGATTTTTTGAAAGTTTCGTGTACAGACCATGATTCTTAGTAAGAATCCAAAATTTCAGTCGGTTCGGTGCCATAGGGCCGAAGACCGATCCAAGTGTAAAACGATGATTTTTAAATTAATTCGTGCCCAATCCATGATTCTTAGTGAGAATCCAAAATTTCAGTTTGTTCGGAGGCATAGGGCCGAAGTAATGATCGACTCCAAGTGTTGAAACGACCGACCCCAAGTGTTAAAATGATGTTTTTTTAAATTCTTCTTTTGGCAGATTTTTTGAAAGATTCGTGTACAGACCATGATTCTTAGTAAGAATCAAAATTTCAATCGGTTCGGTCGTTCCGTGCCATAGGGCCGAAGTTATGACCGACCCCAAGTGCTAAAACGACCGATCGCAAGAGCAACCTGATGATTTTTTTTTAAAATTCTTCTTTTGGCAGATTTTTTGATAGATTCGTGTACAGACCATGATTTTTAGTAAGAATCCAAAATTTCAGTTTGTTCGGAGGCATAGGGCCGAAGGAATGATCGACCCCAAGTGTTGAAACGACCGACCCCAAGTGTAAAAATTGATGTTTTTTTTTAAATTCTTCTTTTGGCAGATTTTTTGAAAGATTCGTGTACAGACCTTGATTCTCCGTAAGAATCAAAAATTTCTGTTAGTTTACTGCCATAGGACGAAGTTATGACCGACCTCAAGTATTAAAACGACCGGTCCCAAGAGCTAAAATGACCGATCAAGTGTTAAAACGATGATTTAAAAAAAAAATTTTTTTTTCACAGATTTTTTTGATTAATTCGTGCCCAGACGATGATTAGTGAGAATCCAAAATTTCAGTTTGTTCGATGCCGTAGGGCCAAAGTTATGGGTTGTGTTAAAACGACCGACCACAAGTGCTAAAATGACCGATCCCAAGAGCAATACGATGTTTCTTTAAATTCTACTTTTGGAAATTTGTTTGAAAAATTCTGAAAAATGATTACCCAAAATTTCAGTTGATTTCGAAAACGACCGACCCCAAGTGCTAAAACGACCGATCCCAAGAGCAAAATGATGATTCTAAAAAATTTTTTCCTTTAGCAGATTTTTTGAAAGATTTGTGTAAAGAACATGATTCTTAGTAAGAATCCAAAATTTCAGTCGGTTCGGTGCCATAGGGACGAAGACCGATCCAAGTGTTAAAACGATGATTTTTTAATTAATTCGTGTTAAAATGATGTTAAACGTGTTAAAATGATGTTTTTTTTAATTCTTCTTTTGGCAGATTTTTTGAAAGATTCGTGTACAGACCATGATTCTTAGTATGAATCCAAAATTTTAGTCGGTTCGGTGCCATAGGGCCGAAGACCGATCCAAGTGTTAAAACGATGATTTTTAAATTAATTCGTGCCCAATCCATGATTCTTAGTGAGAATCCAAAATTTCAGTTTGTTCGGAGGCATAGGGCCGAAGTAATGATCGACCCCAAGTGTTGAAACGACCGACCCCAAGTGTTAAAATGGTGTTTTTTAAAATTCTTCTTTTGGCAGATTTTTTGAAAGTTTCGTGTACAGACCATGATTCTTAGTAAGAATCCAAAATTTCAGTCGGTTCGGTGCCATAGGGCCGAAGACCGATCCAAGTGTTAAAACGATGATTTTTAAATTAATTCGTGCCCAATCCATGATTCTTAGTGAGAATCCAAAATTTCAGTTTGTTCGGAGGCATAGGGCCGAAGTAATGATCGACCCCAAGTGTTGAAACGACCGACCCCAAGTGTTAAAATGATGTTTTTTTAAATTCTTCTTTTGGCGGATTTTTTGAAAGTTACGTGTACAGACCATGATTCTTAGTAAGAATCCAAAATTTCAGTCGGTTCGGTGCCGTAGGGCCAAAGTTATGGGTCGTGTTAAAACGACCGACCACAAGTGTTAAAATGACCGATCCCAAGAGCAATACGATGTTTTCTTTAAATTCTACTTTTGGAAATTTGTTTGAAAAATTCGTGTACAGACAATGATTACCCAAAATTTCAGTTGGTTTCGTGCCATAGCGCCAAAGTTATGACCGACCCCAAGTGTTAAAACGACCGACCCCAAGTGCTAAAACGACCGATCCCAAGATCAAAACGATTATTTTTTTTAATTCTTCCTTTTGCAGATTTTTTGAAAGATTTGTGTACAGACCATTACCGACCACAGTATGAATCCAAAATTTCAGTCGGTTCGGTTGCCATAGGGCCGAAGACCGATCCAAGTGTTAAAACGATGAATTTTTAATTAATTTGTGCCCAATCCATGATTCTTAGTGAGAATCCAATATTTCAGTTTGTTCGGAGGCATAGGGCCGAAGTAATGATCGACCCCAAGTGTTGAAACGACCGACCCCAAGTGTTAAAATGATGTTTTTTTAAATTCTTCTATTGCCAGATTTTTTGAAAGATTCGTGTACAGACCATGATTCTTAGTAAGAATCCAAAATTTCAGTCGGTTCGGTGCCATAGGGCCAAAGACCGATCCAAGTGTTAAAACGATGATTTTTAAATTAATTCGTGCTCAATCCATGATTCTTAGTGAGAATCTAAAATTTCAGTTTGTTCGGAGGCATAGGGCTGAAGTAATGATCGACCCCAAGTATTGAAACGACCAAACCCAAGTGTTAAAATGATGTTTTTTTTAAATAAGAATTTTGGCAGATTTTTTGAAAGATTCGTGTACAGACCATGATTCTTAGTAAGAATCCAAAATTTCAGTCGGTTCGGTCGTTTGGTGCCATAGGGCCGAAGTTATGACCGACCCCAAGTGCTAAAACGACCGATCCCAAGAGCAAAACGATTATTTTTTTTAATTCATCCTTTAGCAGATTTTTTGAAAGATTTGTGTACAGACCGTAACCGACCACAATATGAATCCAAAATTTCAGTCGGTTCGGTTTCCATAAGGCCGAAGACCGATCAATGTGTTAAAACGATGATTTTTTAATTAATTCGTGCCCAATCCATGATTCTTAGTGAGAATCCAAAATTTCAGTTTGTTCGGAGGCATAGGGCCGAAGTAATGATCGACCCCAAGTGTTGAAACGACCGACCAAAAGTGATAAAATGATGTTTTTTTAAATTCTTCTTTTTCCAGATTTTTTGAAAGATTCGTGTACAGACCATGTTTCTTAGTAAGAATCCAAAATTTCAGTCGGTTCGGTGCCATAGGGCCGAAGACCGATCCAAGTGTTAAAACGATGATTTTTAAATTAATTCGTGCCCAATCCATGATTCTTAGTGATAATCCAAAATTTCAGTTTGTTCGGAGGCATAGGGCCGAAGTAATGATCGACCCCAAGTGTTGAAACGACCGACCCCAAGTGTTTAAATGATGTTTTTTAAATTCTTCTTTTCGCAGATTTTTTGAAAGTTTCGTGTACAGACCATGATTCTTAGTAAGAATCCAAAATTTCAGTCGGTTCGGTGCCATAGGGCCCAAGACCCATCCAAGTGTTAAAACGATGATTTTTTGATTAATTCATGCCCAATCCATGATTCTTAGTGAGAATCCAAAATTTCAGTTTGTTCGGAGGCATAAGGCCGAAGTAATGATCGACCCCAAGTGTTGAAACGACCGACCAAAAGTGTTAAAATGATGTTTTTTTTTTTAAATTCTTCTTTTGGCAGATTTTTTGAAAGATTCGTGTACAGACCTTGATTCTCAGTAAGAATCAAAAATTTCAGTTAGTTCGGTGCCATAGGACGAAGTTATGACCGACCTCAAGTATTAAACGACCGGTCTCAAGAGCTAAAATGATCAAGTTTTAAAACGATGATTTTTTTTAAAATTCTTTTTTTCGCAGATTTTTTTGATCAATTCATGCCCAGACGATGATTAGTGAGAATCCAAAATTTCAGTTTGTTCGGTGCCGTAGGGCCAAAGTTATGGGTCGTGTTAAAACGACCGACCACAAGTGCTAAAATGACCGATCCCAAGATTAATACGATGTTTTTTTTTTTAAATTCTACTTTTGGAATTTTTTTGATTAATTCGTGCCCAGACGATGATTACTGAGAATCCAAAATTTCAGTTTAATCGGTGCCGTAGGGCCGAAGTTATGGGTCGTGTTAAAACGACCGACCCAAAGTGCTAAAACGACCGATCCCAAGTGCTAAAAAGTTTGATTTTCTTTTTTAAATTCTTCTTTTGCCAGGTTTTTTGATTAATTCGTGTACATACCATGATTCTTAGCAGAAACCAAAATTTCAGTCGCTTTGGTGCCAAAAGGCCAAAGTTCTGACCGAGCCCAAGTGTTAAAACGACAGACTCCAAGAGCAAGACGATGATTTTTTTTTTTAAATTCTTCTTTTGGAAATTTGTTTGAAAGATTCGTGTACAATGGATTACCCAAAATTTCAGTTGGTTTGGTGCCATAGGGCCGAAGTTATGACCGACCCCAAGTGTTAAAACGACCGACCCCAAGTGCTCAAACGACCGATCCCAAGAGCAAAACGATTATTTTTTTAATTCTTCCTTTAGCAGATTTTTTGAAAGATTTGTGTACAGACCATTACCGGCCACAGTATGAATCCAAAATTTCAGTCGGTTCGGTTGCCATAGGGCCGAAGACCGATCCAAGTGTTAAAACGTAAATTAATTCGTGCCAAATCCATGATTCTTAGTGAGAATAAAATGATGTTTTTTTAAATTCTTCTTTTGGCAGATTTTTTGAAAGATTCGTGTACAGACCATGATTCTTAGTAAGAATCCAAAATTTCAGTCGGTTCGGTGACATAGGGCCGAAGACCGATCCAAGTGTTAAAACGATGATTTTTAAATTAATTCGTGACCAATCCATGATTCTTAGTGAGAATCCAAAATTTCAGTTTGTTCGGAGGCATAGGGCCGAAGTAATGATCGACCCCAAGTGTTGAAACGACCGACCCCAAGTGTTAAAATGATGTTTTTTTAAATTCTTCTTTTGGCAGATTTTTTGAAAGTTTCGTGTACAGACCATGATTCTTAGTAAGAATCCAAAATTTCAGTCGGTTCGGTTTCATAGGGCCGAAGACCGATCCAAGTGTTAAAACGATGATTTTAAAATTACTTCGTGCCCAATCCATGATTCTTAGTGAGAATCCAAAATTTCAGTTTGTTCGGAGGCATAGGGCCGAAGTAATGATTGACCCCAAGTGTTGAAACGACCGACCCCAAGTGTTAAAATGATGTTTTTTTAAATTCTTCTTTTGGCAGATTTTTTGAAAGTTTCGTGTACAGACCATGATTCATAGTAAGAATCCAAAATTTCAGTCGGTTCGGTCGTTTGGTGCCATAGGGCCGAAGTTATGACCGACCCCAAGTGCTAAAACGACCGATCGCAAGAGCAACCTGATGATTTTTTTTTTAAATTCTTTTTTTGGCAGATTTTTTGATAGATTCGTGTACAGACCATGATTCTCAGTAAGAATCGAAAATTTCAGTTAGTTCGGTGCCATAGGACGAAGTTATGACCGACCTCAAGTATTAAAACCCCAAGAGCTAAAATGACCGATCAAGTGTTAAAACGATGATTTTTTTTTAAATTCTTTATTTCGCAGAACTTTTTGATTAATTCGTGCCCAGACGATGATTAGTGAGAATCCAAAATTTCAGTTTGTTCGGTGCCGTAGGGCCAAAGTTATGGGTCGTGTTAAAACGACCGACGACAAGTGCTAAAATGACCGATCCCAAGAGCAATACGATGTTTTTTTTTTTAATTCTATTTTTGGAAATTTGTTTGAAAAATTCGTGTACAGACAATGATTACCCAAAATTTCAGTTGGTTTCGTGCCATAGGGCCAAAGTTATAACCGACCCCAAGTGTTAAAACGACCGACCCCAAGTGCTAAAACGACCGATCCCAAGAGCAAAATGATGATTTAAAAAAAAAATTTCCATTAGCAGATTTTTTGAAAGATTTGTGTACAGAACTTGATTCTTAGAAAGAATCCAAAATTTCAGTCGGTTCGGTGCCATAGGGACGAAGACCGATCCAAGTGTTAAAACGATGATTTTTTAATTAATTCGTGCCCAATCCATGATTCTTAGTGAGAATCCAAAATTTCAGTTTGTTCGGAGGCATAGGGCCGAAGGAATGATCGACCCCAAGTGTTGAAACAACGGACCCCAAGTGTTAAAATTATGTTTTTTTAAATTCTTCTTTTGGCAGATTTTTGAAAGATTCGTGTACAGACCATGATTCTTAGAGGGAATCCAAAATTTCAGTCGGTTCGGTGCCATAGGGCCGAAGACCGATCCAAGTGTTAAAACGATGATTTTTAAATTAATTCGTGCCCAATCCATGATTCTTAGTGAGAATCCAAAATTTCAGTTTGTTCGGAGGCATAGGGCCGAAGTAATGATCGACCCCAAGTGTTGAAACGACCGACCAAAAGTGTTAAAATGATGTTTTTTTAAATTCTTCTTTTTCCAGATTTTTTGAAAGATTCGTGTACAGACCATGATTCTTAGTAAGAATCCAAAATTTCAGTCGGTTCGGTGCCATAGGGCCGAAGACCGATCCAAGTGTTAAAACGATGATTTTTAAATTAATTCGTGCCCAATCCATGATTCTTAGTGAGAATCCAAAATTTCAGTTAGTTCGGAGGCATAGGGCCGAAGAAATGATCGACCCCAAGTGTTGAAACGACCGACCCCACGTGTTAAAATGATGTTTTTTTAAATTCTTCTTTTGGCAGATTTTTTGAAAGATTCGTGTACAGACCACGATTCTTAGTAAGAATCCAAAATTTCAGTCGGTTCGGTCGTTTGGTGCCATAGGGCCGAAGTTATGACCGACCCCAAGTGCTAAAACGACCGATCGCAAGAGCAACCTGATGATTTTTTTTTTTAAATTCTTCTTTTGGCAGTTTTTTTTATAGATTCGTGTACAGACCATGATTCTCAGTAAGAATCAAAATTTCAGTCGCTGCTAAAATGACCGATCCCAACAGCAATACGATGTTTTTTTCTTTAATTCTACTTTTGGAAATTTGTTTGAAAAATTCGTGTACAGACAATGATTACCCAAAATTTCAGTTGGTTTCGTGCCATAGGGCCGAAGTTATGACCGACCCCAAGTGTTAAAACGACCGACCCCAAGTGCTAAAACGACCGATCCCAAGAGCAAAACGATTATTTTTTTAAATTCTTCCTTTAGCAGATTTTTTGAAAGATTTGTGTACAGACCATTACCGACCACAGTATGAATCCAAAATTTCAGTCGGTTTGGTTGCCATAGGGCCGAAGACCGATCCAAGTGTTAAAACGATGATTTTTAAATTAATTCGTGCCCAATCCATGATTCTTAGTGAGAATCCAAAATTTCAGTTTGTTCGGAGGCATAGGGCCGAAGTAATGATTGACCCCAAGTGTTGAAACGACCGACCCCAAGTGTTAAAATGATGTTTTTTTAAATTCTTCTTTTGGCAGATTTTTTGAAAGTTTCGTGTACAGACCATGATTCATAGTAAGAATCCAAAATTTCAGTCGGTTCGGTCGTTTGGTGCCATAGGGCCGAAGTTATGACCGACCCCAAGTGCTAAAACGACCGATCGCAAGAGCAACCTGATGATTTTTTTTTTAAATTCTTTTTTTGGCAGATTTTTTGATAGATTCGTGTACAGACCATGATTCTCAGTAAGAATCGAAAATTTCAGTTAGTTCGGTGCCATAGGACGAAGTTATGACCGACCTCAAGTATTAAAACCCCAAGAGCTAAAATGACCGATCAAGTGTTAAAACGATGATTTTTTTTTAAATTCTTTATTTCGCAGAACTTTTTGATTAATTCGTGCCCAGACGATGATTAGTGAGAATCCAAAATTTCAGTTTGTTCGGTGCCGTAGGGCCAAAGTTATGGGTCGTGTTAAAACGACCGACGACAAGTGCTAAAATGACCGATCCCAAGAGCAATACGATGTTTTTTTTTTTAATTCTATTTTTGGAAATTTGTTTGAAAAATTCGTGTACAGACAATGATTACCCAAAATTTCAGTTGGTTTCGTGCCATAGGGCCAAAGTTATAACCGACCCCAAGTGTTAAAACGACCGACCCCAAGTGCTAAAACGACCGATCCCAAGAGCAAAATGATGATTTAAAAAAAAAATTTCCATTAGCAGATTTTTTGAAAGATTTGTGTACAGAACTTGATTCTTAGAAAGAATCCAAAATTTCAGTCGGTTCGGTGCCATAGGGACGAAGACCGATCCAAGTGTTAAAACGATGATTTTTTAATTAATTCGTGCCCAATCCATGATTCTTAGTGAGAATCCAAAATTTCAGTTTGTTCGGAGGCATAGGGCCGAAGGAATGATCGACCCCAAGTGTTGAAACAACGGACCCCAAGTGTTAAAATTATGTTTTTTTAAATTCTTCTTTTGGCAGATTTTTGAAAGATTCGTGTACAGACCATGATTCTTAGAGGGAATCCAAAATTTCAGTCGGTTCGGTGCCATAGGGCCGAAGACCGATCCAAGTGTTAAAACGATGATTTTTAAATTAATTCGTGCCCAATCCATGATTCTTAGTGAGAATCCAAAATTTCAGTTTGTTCGGAGGCATAGGGCCGAAGTAATGATCGACCCCAAGTGTTGAAACGACCGACCAAAAGTGTTAAAATGATGTTTTTTTAAATTCTTCTTTTTCCAGATTTTTTGAAAGATTCGTGTACAGACCATGATTCTTAGTAAGAATCCAAAATTTCAGTCGGTTCGGTGCCATAGGGCCGAAGACCGATCCAAGTGTTAAAACGATGATTTTTAAATTAATTCGTGCCCAATCCATGATTCTTAGTGAGAATCCAAAATTTCAGTTAGTTCGGAGGCATAGGGCCGAAGAAATGATCGACCCCAAGTGTTGAAACGACCGACCCCACGTGTTAAAATGATGTTTTTTTAAATTCTTCTTTTGGCAGATTTTTTGAAAGATTCGTGTACAGACCACGATTCTTAGTAAGAATCCAAAATTTCAGTCGGTTCGGTCGTTTGGTGCCATAGGGCCGAAGTTATGACCGACCCCAAGTGCTAAAACGACCGATCGCAAGAGCAACCTGATGATTTTTTTTTTTAAATTCTTCTTTTGGCAGTTTTTTTTATAGATTCGTGTACAGACCATGATTCTCAGTAAGAATCAAAATTTCAGTCGCTGCTAAAATGACCGATCCCAACAGCAATACGATGTTTTTTTCTTTAATTCTACTTTTGGAAATTTGTTTGAAAAATTCGTGTACAGACAATGATTACCCAAAATTTCAGTTGGTTTCGTGCCATAGGGCCGAAGTTATGACCGACCCCAAGTGTTAAAACGACCGACCCCAAGTGCTAAAACGACCGATCCCAAGAGCAAAACGATTATTTTTTTAAATTCTTCCTTTAGCAGATTTTTTGAAAGATTTGTGTACAGACCATTACCGACCACAGTATGAATCCAAAATTTCAGTCGGTTTGGTTGCCATAGGGCCGAAGACCGATCCAAGTGTTAAAACGATGATTTTTAAATTAATTCGTGCCCAATCTATGATTCTTAGTGAGAATCCAAAATTTCAGTTTGTTCGGAGGCATAGGGCCGAAGTAATGATCGACCCCAAGTGTTGAAACGACCGACCCCAAGTGTTAAAATGATGTTTTTTAAAATTCTTCTTTTGGCAGATTTTTTGAAAGATTCGTGTACAGACCATGATTCTTAGTAAGAATCCAAAATTTCAGTCGGTTCGGTGCCATAGGGCCGAAGACCGATTCAAGTGTTAAAACGATGATTTTTAAATTAATTCGTGCTCAATCCATGATTCTTAGTGAGAATCCAAAATTTCAGTTTGTTCGGAGGCATAGGGCTGGAGTAATGATCGACCCCAAGTGTTGAAACGACCGAACCCAAGTGTTAAAATGATGTTTTTTTAAATAAGAATTTTGGCAGATTTTTTGAAAGATTCGTGAACAGACCATGATTCTTAGTAAGAATCCAAAATTTCAGTCGGTTCGGTCGTTTGGTGCCATAGGGCCGAAGTTATGACCGACCCCAAGTGCTAAAACGACCGATCCCAAGAGCAAAACGATTATTTTTTTTAATTCATCCTTTAGCAGATTTTTTGAACGATTTGTGTTCAGACCATTACCAACCACAGTATGAATCCAAAATTTCAGTCGGTTCGGTTGCCATAGGGCCGAAGACCGATCCAAGTGTTAAAACGATGATTTTTTAATTAATTCGTGCCCAATCCATGATTCTTAGTGAGAATCCAAAATTTCAGTTTGTTCGGAGGCATAGGGCCGAAGTAATGATCGACCCCAAGTGTTGAAACGACCGACCCCAAGTGTTAAAATGATGTTTTTTAAAATTCTTCTTTTGGCAGATTTTTTGAAAGATTCGTGTACAGACCATGATTCTTAGTAAGAATCCAAAATTTCAGTCGGTTCGGTGCCATAGGGCCGAAGACCGATCCAAGTGTTAAAACGATGATTTTTAAATTAATTCGTGCCCAATCCATGATTCTTAGTGAGAATCCAAAATTTCAGTTTGTTCGGAGGCATAGGGCCGAAGTAATGATCGACCCCAAGTGTTGAAACGACCGACCCCAAGTGTTAAAATGATGTTTTTTAAAATTCTTCTTTTGGCAGATTTTTTGAAAGATTCGTGTACAGACCATGATTCTTAGTAAGAATCCAAAATTTCAGTCGGTTCGGTGCCATAGGGCCGAAGACCGATCCAAGACTTAAAACGATGATTTTTAAATTAATTCGTGCCCAATCCATGATTCTTAGTGAGAATCCAAAATTTCAGTTTGTTCGGAGGCATAAGGCCGAAGTAATGATTGTAGGGGCGTGTAAATACACTAAGAGGATGACTACCCTATGTAAAATTAACGAAAATTGAATTCTTCCCTATGTGACACAAAAAAACAGTTGACCCAGCAATCTCAAAAACCAAAGTGAAAACAAACAAACACTCACTCAAAGAATGCAGCTCAGCCACGATGTCCACACAAAAAGACACTTCTTTTCAATAAAAATGTCAAGGCGATATCGCATAATCTTGACAGATGTTTCGCACAGCAAGGAAGTTTCAACTATAAAAAATTTGCATATTAATAATGCGTGCCGAAAACCCAATCTTAGGTACAACAATAATTCACTCACTGGATGAATTATTCTTATGACTGACCAGGAGAGACATTTCTTGGCCTTTTACTGACACTCCCGTCAGACGTAATTGCTTGATTCACAAAGGTAAGGAAACGCATGAATACACTGCATCTCAAGTCACATAGGTTCAATTCAATACAATACAAAACCCATAGATGGCGCCCCTATGGTCTTATAGCATAAATTATCAATTTAAAGAAATTAATGCCCAAATATATTTATGGCGCGTATCCATATTCCCCGCCTTGGAAGTTCGTAGAGCTTACAAAAGAAAGAATATAAAAATACAAATGAAACAAGAAATGAAATAGAAATAAAGTGACTATTCACCGGTAATATTCAGGAATGACACGCATTGGAAATTCGCAGAATCTCACAAAATAAAGAAAAATAACTAAAAATACAATGTAATAAAGTTCAATTGACCAAGATAACGGATATTAAGTAATGCCATGTCTGGGTCAGAGATCATTGAACAATGACTAAAATCAAAAAAAAAAAAAAAAAAAAAAAATAAAAAAAAAAATAAATAAAAATAAACAAAAATAGATAAAATATAAAATTATTGCGTTGGAATGGGATATAATTTGACAACCGGACGTTTAAAAGAACCAAATCTTGTCTTTACCGTCGCAACGCGAACAATTTTATCCATTCCGGGATGGATTTCAGTTATCACGCCTAAAGGCCAATTTAACGGAGGGGAATCTTCTTGTCCCACTAGTACGACAGTTCCGATATCAATCGGATGACCAGAAGTAGTCCACTTCTGCCTGACTTGCAAGGTGTGCAGATACTCTGAACGCCACTTCTTCCAGAAGGACTGAACCATGCTGTCTAATAATTGCTTACGCTGAGTCAAATTGATTTTACCGTCTGCCAGGACAGAAGCAGGCAAGTACTGCAATGGTGTCGACATTAAAAAATGCGCAGGCGTAAGGACTTCTGGATAAGGGTCAGAAGACATAACTGTAAGTGGACGCGAATTCATTATGCACTCAATTTGAACTAGCACAGTCTGTAACTCCTCATAGGTGAGAAGCTGAGTTCCAATCACACGGTACAAGTGTGTCTTCATGCTCTTTATGTTCGACTCCCACATACCCCCAAAATGAGGCGCGCGTGGTGGAATCATTTTCCACTCTATACGACGCTTAGCGAGTTCGCGCTTTAATGAGGGCTCATATTCAGATTCAACCAAAAACTTGTAGAGGTCATCTAATTGTGCCTTCGCACCCACAAAATTAGTACCATTATCTGAATACAAGCATGTTACCGGGCCACGCCGAGAAATAAAACGGCTGAAAGCAGCCAGGAAAGCATTTGAGTTAAGTCAGAGACCAACTCAATATGAATAGCCTTGGTCACAAGGCATACGAATAGACAAATATATGCCTTTTGAGAATGTTGTCCTCTCCGACGAGTCAGCGTAATACGGAGTGGACCTGCGTAATCTACACCGGTATGTACGAAGGCCTTTGCTTCTGCAACACGATATGACGGTAAATCTGCCATCTTCGGTGTAGGATGCGATGGATTTAAGCGGAAGCAACAATTGCATTTCCGCACCATCGCCCTAATAACAGTCCTAGCATCTAATATCCAATAGCGTTGACGTAAGATAGACATAAGAAGTCCTGGGCCTGTATGACAGTTCACGACATGAAAGTGAGCGATGATCAGATCGACAACACAGTCATGTTTGGGAAGCAAAACCGGATGTTTAACCTCAAAAGGTAAATCCGATTTAGAAAGCCGCCCCCCAATACGTAACAGATTATCTCCATCAAGAAATAGAGATAAACTCTGAAGTCTTTTGGAATGAAATTTGCCTTCCTGGAGTGCAGCAATATCTCCTGCAAAATGAATACTCTGCACAGCACGAATCACAGCCTTTTCAGCAGTCATAAGATTATTGACCGTTCCAGAGGAAAGTGATATCTTTTTTATGAATCGGAGGACATAAACAACAATCCTTAGTAGTTTATCCCAAGTGGATATACGCTGAGCCAGTTCACTCAGGACCGATTTTTCACACTGAAATGTTGCAATGAGCACATTAGCCTTGTGTTCAGGCATTTCACCAGTATTGG
Organism: Limnephilus rhombicus; assembly: GCA_929108145.2. NCBI lineage: Eukaryota > Metazoa > Arthropoda > Insecta > Trichoptera > Limnephilidae > Limnephilus > Limnephilus rhombicus. Next base: position 29,579,014 of record OV815296.1, read on the forward strand.
TAGGGTGAAACGGTTTTAATGGCCATTCCAAAGGTGGGCTGCAAATCCATGATGGGCCGTTCCACCATAAATCATGTGAAACGAGTTGGGAAGGAAGCATGCCACGAGAAAGGCAGTCGCTCGGGTTTTCACTACCAGCAACATGGTAAAAGTTCTCTGGAGACAAATTTTCTTGGCACTGAGCTACGCGATTACTAACAAACACCGACCAGCGATGCGGTGAAGAATGTATCCAAGAGAGCGCAACGGTAGAATCGGAAAACGCATATGTTCCTGCAATAGGAAGACGCTCAGAATAATTATCTTGAACCGTCCGTATTAATTTGGACATCAATACTGCGGCACAGAGCTCCAAACGAGCGAGGGTCGTCACTTTGGTGGGAGAAACCTTTGATTTTGCGCACAACAATCTCACTGTAATTTTTCCAAACAGATCAGTGGTGTGCAAATAAATCACACAGCCATAACCATTCATGCTTGCATCGCAGAAAGCAACAACGAGCACCGTACTGTCTTTCAGGACACCAACATGGCGAGGGATTTTTATCATTGAAATTAGCGGAAATTCCTGTGTAAGCGCCGAAAACCGACGAATAACGCTATCAGGGGGTGTATCATCCCAACCAATGTTGCACAGCCATAGCTCTTTGATAAGTAATTTAGCGTACAGAATGACAGGGGCGACCAAGCCGAGGACATCAAATAAACGGGCGACTATGGAGAGTATGCTCCGCTTTGTGCACTTCTCCTGAACATAAGATGTCGTAAAGAAGAAGCTGTCATCAGCTGGTTCCCACGAAAGGCCCAACACCTTAGAGGTATTGTTAGAACCAACAGTGAAGTCCACTGGCTGCGGTGAGAATCCGGGAGGTTCTCAAGTACAACTTGAGAATTACTAGTCCATTTTACTAAATCAAAGGCACCGGACTTAAACAACGAGATTAATTCTCGAGAAAGACGTATGGCGCTGGGCTCATCTGCAATAGAATAGACCAGGTCGTCCATATACAGCTTGGACTCTGCCACTTTGGCAGCATCCGGGTAATGTGGTCTCATATCTTGGGCCAACTGGCGAACCGTCCGCATTGCTAAGTATGGACTTGCCGTCAAGCCGAAAGGAACTCGATTGAACTGAAAAGTTCGTATGAGACCATTATTTGAGAATCGAAATAAGATCCTCAGGTATCTGCGATGCTTGCTAGGAACTTCAATCTGTAAGTACATTTGCTTTATATCCGCAGTCATAGCGATGGGAAAAAGACGAAAGTCAAGCAAAAGCAGAAACAAATCGGCTTGCAAATTGGGACCAGTATGAATAATGTCATTCAGTGACAACCCTGTGTGTGTTTTAGCACTAGCATCGAGCACAATACGAGGCATTGGTTTGTCTGGACGAGTGACAGCATGATGTGGGATGTAATATCCATCTTCTGTTATATCAGACTCTGAGACTTCTGATAGGTAATTATTTTCAATATATTCACTGATAACCTTGTTATAATTCTCTTGCAAAGCAGGGGAATGTTTAAATTTTCGCTCCAATGCCAAAAATCGGCGTTGGGCAGCAGTACGAGAATTACCCAATTGTCTTGGATCTTTACAGAAAGGTAAAGCAACAGAATATCTACCATCATCAGTGCGAGAAATTGATGAAGTAAAGAGATTCTCACATTCTGTCTCCTCCGGACTTAGAAATTTTATATTAGGTATCTCTTCTAACAGCCAAAATTTTTGCACTAAATCATTAAGTGCGAGTGCCGAGAATGATGTGTTTGTGTTGAGCACATTATTGGGGTAATCACCCATCAACACGAAACCGAAAGCGGTCGATAACGCGGGGGGTGCACTAGTACCCGATTCAACCCTGTTCCCTAAATAAATATATGGGAACAGTTGTGCACCGATGACGACATCCACGCATCCAGGAATATTCCATGTTAAGTCTGCGAGAGGTATGCCCTCTAAGTACCTCATATCACCCTTGGCTATATAGTGATTAGGTAATTGATCGGTGATACTGTCAACGACAAGCGCATGTATATTATATTTATTCTCTGGGTATACGCGAGACTCAATATCCAAATACACGTAACCGAAAATTGGTCGAGACGTTGATCCAATTCCTTTGACAAACGAATTACTCAAAGGAATTATTGGTAAATTCAGAGTCTTACAACAATCGACCGTAATCAAATTATTTTGAGAGCCATTATCAATTAGGCACCGAACAATAACTTTATTTCCGTTTTTAAGCTTCGCGTATACTTGTGCGGTCGAAAGTAAAATAGAAGAGTTCGGTGTTACTTTGGCACAAAGCGAACACGAAGGATTGACATTCGCGGTCCCCTCCACTTGCTTATCACCAATGCCAGTTCCATTGATGCTGGATGACACTGGAGGGGGGACTGACGGTTCTTCACTGGTAGGTACTTGCGACGTATGTACATGAGTATTGGTTTTCATATTATTCACACTGCCGAAATGTAAGAATGTATGATGACGTTTATTGCACAAATCACAAACTAACCCCGATTTGCATGACTTGATTGTATGTGAACCACTAAGGCAATTTACACAGGCATTTTTCGATTTTATAAATTCAAATCGAGCCTGTGGGGAACTCATACATTTAAACTTTGAGCAAACGTTGATTAAATGATCAGTTTTGTTACACAGAATACATCCTTTCGGCGGAGCTGGGAAGCGCGGAATATTCGCATTACTCGCGACGAACGATTTAGTATTATTTGATCGGGAGGACGAAATGGGATGCGTTTTATTTACGACACCATGCGAGTTACTCGTTCGTTCTAAAATCTTTACTTGATCTTGTACAAACGAAACTAACTCATTATAAGAAGGAATTTCTTTATTACGAACTGTCAGCTCAAAGTTCTGAGCGGTCTGTGAATCAATTTTTCTTACCGCGCAGTGAAACAAAATAAAATCAGTTAAATCTTCAATACCTAACTGCTTTAATGCCGACATTGACGAAGAATATCTTTCAATGAAAGAATTGAGACTGGCAGATGTATTCGTGCAGTTTTTCGCATCGAGAATATTATTTAAATAATGTGTTCCTAGTGTACGTTTATCTTGATATTTTTTAACTAAACTCTCCCAAATGATCTGATATGTATCACCCGAAGGCACAATGCCTGCGGTTATGTTCAAAGCCCCATGTGTGAGTTTTCCGACTAAGTACTGCACACGCTGCGAGTCAGTTAGCTGTCTATTATTATGGATATTGGCTTTAAATGACTCAAAAAATTTCGACCAACTTTCATTCTTACCATCGAAGGTTGGAAGATCTATTGCAGGAAGATTAATCATACACGGCTCCCGCGACTTATTTTGTGACGTCAGTGACTCTCTTACAGAAGTTTTCATATTCGATCTAGTTCGTTTGACCTTCAAAAAAAGATCATCAAAAGCATTTAAAGCTTGAAAATCTGGTTTAAATTCTGGATTTAAAGTTAACTGACGATCATTGATGCTATCTATAATATTTTCAAATTGACTTCGCATTTGATCAATCATCTCTGACTGAGCCATAAACACTTCGTTATTTCTTGACTCAAAATTAGATATATTATTTGTTGCATTATACAGATCGTTCATACGAACAAAAAGATTTTCCTTTTTTGCGGTTAAAAGAATAAGCGATCTGTCTTGAGCCTCATCAAAACCCTCCTCCGTAATTCTTGGCATTTTTTATATATGCGAAAAGATTACCACAAAATTTTACAATAATGTTACAATGTTAATAATTAATTAATAATAATGTTGCGAATAATTATCCAAAATTACGACAATTCTGCGAACAATGTTAACAATTAATTAATAATAATAATGTTGCGAATAATTATCCAAAATTACGATAATTCTGCGAACATCCAAATATGTCATCCAAAAGCAAAAAACAAGACCAGCTATAGTTCTCAAAAAAATGAGAGGTACTTCAAATTTACCAAAAAAAATACGTAAATTCAAACATCCATGTAATTAAGCTATAATCTCGAATTGAATGTATGAATGAATTAATAATCCAGGCTACGAAGGACCAATAAATATGTAGGGGCGTGTAAATAGCCCCTGACACTAAGGGATGACTACCCTATGTAAAATTAACGAAAATTGAATTCTTCCCTATGTGACACAAAAAAACAGTTGACCCAGCAATCTCAAAAACCAAAGTGAAAACAAACAAACACTCACTCAAAGAATGCAGCTCAGCCACAATGTCCACACAAAAAGACACTTCTTTTCAATAAAAATGTCAAGGCGATATCGCATAATCTTGACAGATGTTTCGCACAGCAAGGAAGTTTCAAGTATAAAAATTTTGCATATTAATAATGCGTGCCGAAAACCCAATCTTAGGTACAACAATAATTCACTCACTGGATGAATTATTCTTATGACTGACCAGGAGAGACATCTCTTGGCCTTTTACTGACACTCCCGTCAGACGTAATTGCTTGATTCACAAAGGTAAGGAAACGCATGAATACACTGCATCTCAAGTCACATAGGTTCAATTCAATACAATACAAAACCCATAGATGGCGCCCCTATGGTCTTATAGCATAAATTATCAATTTAAAGAAATTAATGCCCAAATATATTTATGGCGCGTATCCAATGATCGACCCCAAGTGTTGAAACGACCGACCCCAAGTGTTAAAATGATGTTTTTTTAAATTCTTCTTTTGGCGGATTTTTTGAAAGTTTCGTGTACAGACCATGATTCTTAGTAAGAATCCAAAATTTCAGTCGGTTCGGTGCCATAGGGACGAAGACCGATCCAAGTGTTAAAACGATGATTTTTTAATTAATTCGTGCCCAATCCATGATTTTTAGTGAGAATCCAAAATTTCAGTTTGTTCGGAGGCATAGGGCCGAAGGAATGATCGACCCCAAGTGTTGAAACGACGGACCCCAAGTGTTAAAATGATGTTTTTTTAAATTCTTCTTTTGGCAGATTTTTTGAAAGATTCGTGTACAGACCATGATTCATAGTAAGAATCCAAAATTTCAGTCGGTTCGGTCGTTTGGTGCCATAGGGCCGAAGTTATGAACGACCCCAAGTGCTTAAACGACCGATCGCAAGAGCAACCTGATGATTTTTTTTTTAAATTCTTCTTTTGGCAGATTTTTTGATAGATTCGTGTACAGACCATGATTCTCAGTAAGAATCAAAAATTTCAGTTAGTTCGGTGCCATAGGACGAAGTTATGACCGACCTCAAGTATTAAAACGACCGACCCCAAGAGCTAAAATGACCGATCAAGTGTTAAAACTATGATTTTTTTTGAAATTTTTTTTTCGCAGATTTTTTTGATTAATTCGTGCCCAGACGATGATTAGTGAGAATCCAAAATTTCAGTTTGTTCGATGCCGTAGGGCCAAAGTTATGGGTCGTGTTAAAACGACCGACCACAAGTGCTAAAATGACCGATCCCAAGAGCAATACGATGATTTCTTTAAATTCTACTTTTGGAAATTTGTTTGACAAATTCGTGTACAGACAATGATTACCCAAAATTTCAGTTGGTTTCGTGCCATAGGGCCAAAGTTATGACCGACCCCAAGTGTTAAAACGACCGACCCCAAGTGCTAAAACGACCGATCCCAAGAGCAAAACGATTATTTTTTTTTAATTCTACCTTTTGCAGATTTTTTGAAAGATTTGTGTAGAGACCATTACCGACCACAATATGAATCCAAAATTTCAGTCGGTTCGGTTGCCATAGGGCCGAAGACCGATCCAAGTGTTAAAACGATGATTTTTTAATTAATTCGTGCCCAATCCATGATTCTTAGTGAGAATCCAAAATTTCAGTTTGTTCGGAGGCATAGGGCTGAAGTAATGATCGACCCAAAGTGTTGAAACGACCGACCCCAAGTGTTAAAATGATGTTTTTTTAAATTCTTCTATTGCCAGATTTTTTGAAAGATTCGTGTACAGACCATGATTCTTAGTAAGAATCCAAAATTTCAGTCGGTTCGGTGCCATAGGGCCGAAGACCGATCCAAGTGTTAAAACGATGATTTTTAAATTAATTCGTGCTCAATCCATGATTCTTAGTGAGAATCCAAAATTTCAGTTTGTTCGGAGGCATAGGGCTTGAGTAATGATCAACCCCAAGTGTTGAAACGACCGAACCCAAGTGTTAAAATGATGTTTTTTTAAATAAGAATTTTGGCAGATTTTTTGAAAGATTCGTGAACAGACCATGATTCTTAGTAAGAATCCAAAATTTCAGTCGGTTCGGTCGTTTGGTGCCATAGGGCCGAAGTTATGACCGACCCCAAGTGCTAAAACGACCGATCCCAAGAGCAAAACGATTATTTTTTTTAATTCATCCTTTAGCAGATTTTTTGAAAGATTTGTGTTCAGACCATTACCGACCACAGTATGAATCCAAAATTTCAGTCGGTTCGGTTGCCATAGGGCCGAAGACCGATCCAAGTGTTAAAACGATGATTTTTTAATTAATTCGTGCCCAATCCATGATTCTTAGTGAGAATCCAAAATTTCAGTTTGTTCGGAGGCATAGGGCCGAAGTAATGATCGACCTTAAGTGTTGAAACGACCGACCAAAAGTGTTAAAATGATGTTTTTTTAAATTCTTCTTTTGGCAGATTTTTTGATAGATTCGTGTACAGACCATGATTCTTAGTAAGAATCCAAAATTTCAGTCGGTTCGGTGCCATAGGGACGAAGACCGATCCAAGTGTTAAAACGATGATTTTTTAATTAATTCGTGCAGAATCCATGATTTTTAGTGAGAATCCAAAATTTCAGTTTGTTCGGAGGCATAGGGCCGAAGGAATGATCGACCCCAAGTGTTGAAACGACGGACCCCAAGTGTTAAAATGATGTTTTTTTAAATTCTTCTTTTGGCAGATTTTTTGAAAGATTCGTGTACAGACCATGATTCATAGTAAGAATCCAAAATTTCAGTCGGTTCGGTCGTTTGGTGCCATAGGGCCGAAGTTATGACCGACCCCAAGTGCTAAAACGACCGATCGCAAGAGCAACCTGATGATTTTTTTTTTTAATTCTTCTTTTGGCAGATTTTTTGATAGATTCGTGTACAGACCATGATTCTCAGTAAGAATCAAAAATTTCAGTTAGTTCGGTGCCATAGGACGAAGTTATGACCGACCTCAAGTATTAAAACGACCGACCCCAAGAGCTAAAATGGCCGATCAAGTGTGAAAACGATGATTTTTTTTTAAATTTTTTTTTCGCAGATTTTTTTGATTAATTCGTGCCCAGACGATGATTAGTGAGAATCCAAAATTTCAGTTTGTTCGATGCCGTAGGGCCAAAGTTATGGGTCGTGTTAAAACGACCGACCACAAGTGCTAAAATGACCAATCCCAAGAGCAATACGATGTTTTCTTTAAATTCTACTTTTGGAAATTTGTTTGACAAATTCGTGTACAGACAATGATTACCCAAAATTTCAGTTGGTTTCGTGCCATAGGGCCAAAGTTATGACCGACCCCAAGTGTTAAAACGACCGACCCCAAGTGCTAAAACGACCGATCCCAAGAGCAAAACGATTATTTTTTTTAATTCATCCTTTAGCAGATTTTTTGAAAGATTTGTGTTCAGACCATTACCGACCACAGTATGAATCCAAAATTTCAGTCGGTTCGGTTGCCATAAGGACGAAGACCGATCCAAGTGTTAAAACGATGATTTTTTAATTAATTCGTGCCCAATCCATGATTCTTAGTGAGAATCCAAAATTTCAGTTTGTTCGGAGGCATAGGGGCCGAAGGAATGATCGACCCCAAGTGTTGAAACGACGGACCCCAAGTGTTAAAATGATGTTTTTTTAAATTCTTCTTTTGGCAGATTTTTGAAAGATTCGTGTACAGACCATGATTCTTAGAGGGAATCCAAAATTTCAGTCGGTTCGGTGCCATAGGGCCGAAGACCGATCCAAGTGTTAAAACGATGATTTTTAAATTAATTCGTGCCCAATCCATGATTCTTAGTGAGAATCCAAAATTTCAGTTTGTTCGGAGGCATAGGGCCAAAGTAATGATCGACCCCAAGTGTTGAAACGACCGACCCCAAGTGTTAAAATGATGTTTTTTAAAATTCTTCTTTTGGCAGATATTTTGAAAGATTCGTGTAAAGACCATGATTCTTAGTAAGAATCCAAAATTTCAGTCGGTTCGGTGCCATAGGGCCGAAGACCGATCCAAGTGTTAAAACGATGATTTTTAAATTAATTCGTGCCCAATCCATGATTCTTAGTGAGAATCCAAAATTTCAGTTTGTTCGGAGGCATAGGGCCGAAGTAATGATCGACCCCAAGTGTTGAAACGACCGACCCCAAGTGTTAAAATGATGTTTTTTTAAATTCTTCTTTTGGCGGATTTTTTAAAAGTTTCGTGTACAGACCATGATTCTTAGTAAGAATCCAAAATTTCAGTCGGTTCGGTGCCATAAGGCCGAAGACCGATCCAAGTGTTAAAACGATGATTTTAAAATTAATTCGTGCCCAATCCATGATTCTTAGTGAGAATCCAAAATTTCAGTTTGTTCGGAGGCAAAGGGCCGAAGTAATGATCGACCCCAAGTGTTGAAACGACCGACCCCAAGTGTTAAAATGATGTTTTTTTAAATTCTTCTTTTGGCAGATTTTTTGAAAGATTCGTGTACAGACCATGATTCTTAGTAAGAATCCAAAATTTCAGTCGGTTCGGTCGTTTGGTGCCATAGGGCCGAAGTTATGACCGACCCCAAGTGCTAAAACGACCGATCGCAAGAGCAACCTGATGATTTTTTTTTAAAATTCTTCTTTTGGCAGATTTTTTGATAGATTCGTGTACAGACCATGATTCTTAGTAAGAATCCAAAATTTCAGTCGGTTCGGTGCCATAGGGACGAAGACCGATTCAAGTGTTAAAACGATGATTTTTTAATTAATTCGTGCCCAATCCATGATTTTTAGTGAGAATCCAAAATTTCAGTTTGTTCGGAGGCATAGGGCCGAAGGAATGATCGACCCCAAGTGTTGAAACGACGGACCCCAAGTGTTAAAATGATGTTTTTTTAAATTCTTCTTTTGGCAGATTTTTTGAAAGATTCGTGTACAGACCATGATTCATAGTAAGAATCCAAAATTTCAGTCGGTTCGGTCGACCAATTTGATTCGCTCAGTGACTGCCGCCAGCGACAGTCGCTTCTGTGACAACAGATTTTTTCGCTCCCGAACCGCTCTGTCTGGCTCGTGTTTACACGGCCAGACACCTGCTATTTGTCAGCCGGCCGGACCCCGACCGGCTCACTGCTTAGGCCACCGCGCCGCCAACTGCCTTTTTCAAGGCAAAGAAGAACAAGAAGGACGACCTGGCCCCACCGAGAGAAGAAGCCCCCAAGAACACCCCCGCAATCCTAAAGCGGAAATATAGGACACCTGCCGTGCGGATGATTCCCGCGCGGCTCCTTTCTGCCATTCCAGAGGATATCACCACCTACCGAACAAAGACTGGGACCATCAAGGTCCCCAACTCCCAACCACTGCAGCCCCATCCCCCTGACCCGAGGACAAAGCCGGCAGCCATCCCCCTACCGCCCCCGAAGATGCCCGAAACCGCCACCGCAGCCGGGCCCAGCCGCCCTCCAGTAGGCCCAGCTTCAGGCTACGTTCCGCCCCCCAGATTCCAGCCCCATCAGGACATGGAGATGACAAGAGAGGAGGAAGGTTGGACGAGGCCGACCAACCCCATCAAGAGGCCAGGATCCCCGCAGGAACCCCGGGCGGTTGTTGTCGGCAACCGCTTCGGCAACTTGAGGGAAGTATCCGAAGGCGGCGGCGCGTCGCAGGCGAAACGCGCAAATAATAATTCATTTACTTCCTCCACAGGTACCACGGGCGCCGCCAGGAAGGACCGCGTCCCCCCAGTCGTGATGACCCTGGGGACCCTATCGCATGGACAGGTCACCTCAGCGGTGCAGGGCCACATCGGGCACCTGCGTTTCGAGATCCGGTACAGACCAGGGGGAAAGGTCAACATCCTCCTGCAGAGCATGGCAGATCACCGCGCCCTCACCAACGGGCTGCGAGCGGAAGCACGCGGCTTCCATACCTACACGGCGGAGGCAGACAAAATGAAGAAGGCAGTGATAAAGGGCCTGCCTAACGTGGCCACGGAGGAAATAGCCGAAGACCTTACGAACCAAGGCTTCGCCCCCGTCAAGGTCACCAAGATGACGACCACCACGGCCGAGTACCCAATGTACTTGGTACACTTCAACAAGGAAGTTAACATGGGCCAGCTGAGGGCGGCCGTCAAATACCTATGCCACTGCAGGATCCGCCTGCAAAAACATCGCAGCAACCACTTGCAGCACGGGACACAGTGCTACCGCTGCCAGAACTTCGGGCACGGGTCCCGCAACTGCTCACACACCGCGAGGTGTGTAAAATGCCTAGTGGAGCACGCCTCCGCCGAGTGCCCCAAGACCACCAGGGATGAGCCCGCCGCGTGCTGCAACTGCGGAGGCCCCCATCCCGCCAACTATAGGGGCTGCCCGAAGAGGGTGGCATACGTCGCCTCACTGCAACAACACCAGCGACAGCTCCGCCGGGAGGCGCCAGGAGGCAGGACAGAGGCGCCAGGAAGCAGGATACATCCTCATGCGCATCAGACGACGAGGAATGATGGACGCACCTGGGCCCAAGTAGCCGGAGGAGCCTCAGGCCCCCAACAGCGCGAGGAGCAGCCCCGCTCGCAGCCCCGCACGCAGCAGCCCGCAGGAGAGGCATACACCGGCGCAGGAGACGCACAACTGATGATGGCCCTGCTACAGGGATTGAGACGGGTGCAACCGCAGTTGGCCGCAGCTGGATCCAACGAGTTGGAGAGGGCATGGATCCTGATGGATCTCATCACGTCCACCATCAATGTCTAATCCCCAGATGGTGAACGTCCTCCTGTGGAATGCCCACAGCATCCGTTTTAAAATTGACGAATTGCTCGCTCTGGCAAACAATACTAACATTGACATTTTTCTCATTACAGAAACTCATCTCAAACCCGACATTCCCCTGAGAGTGCCCGGCTTCGAAGTACACCGAGACGACCGACCGGAGGGCGCAGGCGGAGGCACCGCCATATTCGTTCGTCAAACCATTACATCTACAAGAATCCCTACTCCGAAGTTGAAGCATACCGAAGCCACGATTATCGAAGTCACCATAGAGGATAGAGCGCATACCATCATCGCCGCCTACTGCAACCATCCCAACCTACTGGTTAGAGAAGATCTCGATAAATTACTTAATTTGCGCCCTATTGTCATTCTAGGAGGAGATCTGAACGCCAAGCACAATTATTGGAACAACTACAGAGGCAACGCGAATGGGAAAACGCTCTTTTCACATATGCAGACGCACAACTACACGATAATGGCGCCGGACAAACCGACTTACCACTCAGCACACGCAATGTACCCAAGTACTCTGGATATAGTACTTGAGAAGAACGCCAAGACCATCTCGCCATTGCGCACGCTGGACGAACTGTCGTCGGACCACCTGCCCGTGAGCTTCAGTATAGGAGGAACGACTTCAAGGAGCCCCAGAAAGCGGCAAAACTACAAGGACGCCGACTGGGAAGGATTCAAAAAAGAGATTAACGAACGGATACATCTCACGTCGGCAACTCTGCGCTCAAAGGAAGAGATCGACGAAGCCGCAAGCACTCTGACCGAAATCATCCAAATTGCACAAGACACTTTCATCCCCCTCAAAGACGAACAGACATTCACGATCAAGCTTCCCGAGCACGTCTTATCGCTCATTAAGGAGAAAAATCGCCTGCGACGCATCTACCATCACACGCGCGACGGCTACTTCAAAACGGCCTACAACACACTACAGCGGGAAATCAAGCAAGAGATCACCGACCTCAGACGCGAACTTTGGACGAAGAAAGTTACGTCACTCACGCCAAAGGACAACAGCCTATGGAAAATGGCAAAAGCGCTGAGACACGAGGATCACGCGATTCCCCCGCTAGAAAAGCTAGACGGATCAGGGCTGGCACTTTCACTCGAAGAAAAAGCAAACGCGCTCGCCGATGGATTCGAGAGAGCCTACGCAGCCACGGACGGCCTATCGGACCCGGAAACGGATCGACTAGTAGAAGAGTCTCTACGAAACCTCGAACAAGCCGAGCAGACGAACGCCGCCGATATCCACTTCAGCACACCGAGCGAAGTAGCCGTCATTATCAGGCGATTGAAAACAAATAAGGCGCCGGGAAGCGATCAAATACATAACATCCTACTGAAACATCTACCTCAGAAAGCCATCATCTTCATCACCAAACTGTTCAATGCCTGCCTCACCATCGGACATTTTCCCGAGATCTGGAAAACGGCGACCGTGCTGCCCTTTTCCAAGCCAAACAAGGACAAGAAGCAGCCGACAAACTATCGGCCGATTAGCCTACTCTCCACGCTGAGCAAGGTATTTGAACAGGTGATTCTCAACAGACTTCTACCACACCACGAAGACACTTTACCAGACGAACAATTCGGATTTAGGAAAAGGCATTCCACCACCCATCAGCTATCCAGAGTAGCGGAATTCATCGCGAGAAGATTCAACGAAAATCGCTACACCGCCGCTGCATTGCTAGACTTGGAAAAGGCATTTGACACCGTTTGGATAAAAGGGCTCCTGCACAAACTACACAGACTGAACACGCCCATATACCTAACGAGAGTGATACAAGAATACCTCAAGAACAGATCCTTCCAAGTCTTCATCAGGAACGCGCTGTCGACACTACGTGAGATTCCAAAAGGCGTGCCCCAGGGAAGTCTACTGGGACCTCACCTCTTCAACATCTTCACGCACGACATCCCCCATGACGAGAGATGCAACCTTTCCATCTATGCAGACGACGTCAAACTTTACGTTTCCTCGACGCAAGCAGACATGGCAGCCATATACCTACAGAGGGCGCTCGACGCACTCGTAGAGTTCTACAAAAAATGGCGACTCAAACTGAACGAGGCGAAGACCGAAGTCATAATGTACTCGAGGAAAAATAAAATAAGAACACCAGACGTCAACATCGAAATGGGAGGACACGTCCTAGAATGGAAAGATGAGGTCGTCTACCTGGGCCTCACAATGGACTCACGTCTCAACTGGAAATCTCACGTAGCCAAGATGCACGTGAAAGCCAGAAAGGCAGTCGGCGCGATGAAGCCAATCTTCAACAGAAGAAGTCCGCTACTTCCCAGAACCAAACTCCTGATCTACTATTCGCTCATTCGACCGGTACTGACTCATGCTATCCCCGTGTGGGGCAGCATCTCCCACTCTGACCACACGAAACTACAGACTTTACAAAATCTCTGCATTAAAATCACGTACAACACAAGACTCAGAACAAACTTGAAAAGACTACATGCAAGAGAAGAAATACCGACCTTATTTGAATACACACACAGATTGACCGACCGATTTTACAAGTCACTTCAACATAGTAAAAATAAACTCATCAGAGAAATCGGTCAATACAATGCACCTAGCGATCTCCCTTTCAGGTACAAACACAGACTACCCAAACATATTCTGATGGACCTTAATCACATTTGGTACAATCCTGAATCAGACGCGGATGACTGAGCGATCGGTAGGTATTCCCAATCACCAGACCCCTCCCCACAACTTATGTCTATATATCTATGTATATATTTATATAATAATATTTATTTTATCTATATGTATGTAAGTTTATCCTAAAAATTCCCATAAAGTATATATCACATAAAAACAGACACCCACACCCATCACCACAAAATGCAGGATTTCATCTACTGAAATCACTGAAGGCCGCACAGTTTCATGTTGACTGTCGGCCGACTCCTCCCGGATAAGGTTTTTCATGGTTTCCTTATTCCCAAAGGCAAATGCGGATGAGCTCCAAATAAAAGGACATGACCGACTCCTTCCCACTCCCAACATAACACAAACACACACGTATGTATATATTTCCCCTTGCTTGATGCCGGTTGCTTTGTTGAGCTATGCAAAACATGCAATTTTAGTAGGGTTTTTACATAACAATTTTTCCCTACCGACAAAATACATGACCTCTAAGTCTATAATAGCCAGGTACTATTTTTAAATACCCACATGAGGTAAAAATTGCAAGGCGCATATGACGCCGTTCTATTTGTATAAAGAACATTAACTTTAAATTCAGTAAATTTAAATGATTCATCTCCTCAAGATACATAAGAATCTAGTAAATGAAAAAAAAAAAAAAAAAAGTCGGTTCGGTCGTTTGGTGCCATAGGGCCGAAGTTATGACCGACCCCAAGTGCTAAAACGACCGATCGCAAGAGCAACCTGATGATTTTTTTTTTTAATTCTTCTTTTGGCAGATTTTTTGATAGATTCGTGTACAGACCACGATTCTCAGTAAGAATCAAAAATTTCAGTTAGTTCGGTGCCATAGGACGAAGTTATGACCGACCTCAAGTATTAAAACGACCGACCCCAAGAGCTAAAATGACCGATCAAGTGTTAAAACTATGATTTTTTTTGAAATTTTTTTTTCGCAGATTTTTTTGATTAATTCGTGCCCAGACGATGATTAGTGAGAATCCAAAATTTCAGTTTGTTCGATGCCGTAGGGCCAAAGTTATGGGTCGTGTTAAAACGACCGACCACAAGTGCTAAAATGACCGATCCCAAGAGCAATACGATGTTTTCTTTAAATTCTACTTTTGGAAATTTGTTTGACAAATTCGTGTACAGACAATGATTACCCAAAATTTCAGTTGGTTTCGTGCCATAGGGCCAAAGTTATGACCGACCCCAAGTGTTAAAACGACCGACCCCAAGTGCTAAAACGACCGATCCCAAGAGCAAAACGATTATTTTTTTTAATTCTACCTTTTGCAGATTTTTTGAAAGATTTGTGTACAGACCATTACCGACCACAATATGAATCCAAAATTTCAGTCGGTTCGGTTGCCATAGGGCCGAAGACCGATCCAAGTGTTAAAACGATGATTTTTTAATTAATTCGTGCCCAATCCATGATTCTTAGTGAGAATCCAAAATTTCAGTTTGTTCGGAGGCATAGGGCTGAAGTAATGATCGACCCCAAGTGTTGAAACGACCGACCCCAAGTGTTAAAATGATGTTTTTTTAAATTCTTCTATTGCCAGATTTTTTGAAAGATTCGTGTACAGACCATGATTCTTAGTAAGAATCCAAAATTTCAGTCGGTTCGGTGCCATAGGGCCGAAGACCGATCCAAGTGTTAAAACGATGATTTTTAAATTAATTCGTGCTCAATCCATGATTCTTAGTGAGAATCCAAAATTTCAGTTTGTTCGGAGGCATAGGGCTGGAGTAATGATCGACCCCAAGTGTTGAAACGACCGAACCCAAGTGTTAAAATGATGTTTTTTTTAATAAGAATTTTGGCAGATTTTTTGAAAGATTCGTGAACAGACCATGATTCTTAGTAAGAATCCAAAATTTCAGTCGGTTCGGTCGTTTGGTGCCATAGGGCCGAAGTTATGACCGACCCCAAGTGCTAAAACGACCGATCCCAAGAGCAAAACGATTATTTTTTTTAATTCATCCTTTAGCAGATTTTTTGAAAGATTTGTGTTCAGACCATTACCGACCACAGTATGAATCCAAAATTTCAGTCGGTTCGGTTGCCATAGGGCCGAAGACCGATCCAAGTGTTAAAACGATGATTTTTTAATTAATTCGTGCCCAGTCCATGATTCTTAGTGAGAATCCAAAATTTCAGTTTGTTCGGAGGCATAGGGCCGAAGTAATGATCGACCTTAAGTGTTGAAACGACCGACCAAAAGTGTTAAAATGATGGTTTTTTTAAATTCTTCTTTTGGCGGATTTTTCGAAAGTTTCGTGTACAGACCATGATTCTTAGTAAGAATCCAAAATTTCAGTCGGTTCGGTGCCATATGGCCGAAGACCGATCCAAGTGTTAAAACGATGATTTTTAAATTAATTCGTGCCCAATCCATGATTCTTAGTGAGAATCCAAAATTTCAGTTTGTTCGGAGGCATAGGGCCGAAGTAATGATCGACCCCAAGTGTTGAAACGACCGACCCCAAGTGTTAAAATGATGTTTTTTTAAATTCTTCTTTTGGCAGATTTTTTGAAAGATTCGTGTACAGACCATGATTCTTAGTAAGAATCCAAAATTTCAGTCGGTTCGGTCGTTCCGTGCCATAGGGCCGAAGTTATGACCGACCCCAAGTGCTAAAACGACCGATCGCAAGAGCAACCTGATGATTTTTTTTTTAAATTCTTCTTTTGGCAGTTTTTTTTATAGATTCGTGTACAGACCATGATTCTCAGTAAGAATCAAAATTTCAGTCGCTGCTAAAATGACCGATCCCAACAGCAATACGATGTTTTTTTCTTTAATTCTACTTTTGGAAATTTGTTTGAAAAATTCGTGTACAGACAATGATTACCCAAAATATCAGTTGGTTTCGTGCCATAGGGCCAAAGTAATGACCGACCCCAAGTATTAAAACGACCGACCCCAAGTGCTAAAACGACCGATCCCAAGAGCAAAACGATTATTTTTTTTAATTCTTCCTTTAGCAGATTTTTTGAAAGATTTGTGTACAGACCATTACCGACCACAGTATGAATCCAAAATTTCAGTCGGTTCGGTTGCCATAGGGCCGAAGACCGATCCAAGTGTTAAAATGATGATTTTTAAATTAATTCGTGCCCAATCCATGATTCTTAGTGAGAATCCAAAATTTCAGTTTGTTCGGAGGCATAGGGCCGAAGTAATGATCGACCCCAAGTGTTGAAACGACCGACCCCAAGTGTTCAAATGATGTTTTTTTAAATTCTTCTTTTGGCAGATTTTTTGAAAGATTCGTGTACAGACCATGATTCTTAGTAAGAATCCAAAATTTCAGTCGGTTCGGTGCCATAGGGCCGAAGACCGATCCAAGTGTTAAAACGATGATTTTTAAATTAATTCGTGCCCAATCCATGATTCTTAGTGAGAATCCAAAATTTCAGTTTGTTCGGAGGCATAGGGCCGAAGTAATGATCGACCCCAAGTGTTGAAACGACCGACCCCAAGTGTTAAAATGATGTTTTTTTAAATTCTTCTTTGGGCGGATTTTTTGAAAGTTTCGTGTACAGACCATGATTCTTAGTAAGAATCCAAAATTTCAGTCGGTTCGGTGCCATAGGGCCGAAGACCGATCCAAGTGTTAAAACGATGATTTTAAAATTAATTCGTGCCCAATCCATGATTCTTAGTGAGAATCCAAAATTTTAGTTTGTTCGGAGGCATACGGCCGAAGTAATGATCGACCCCAAGTGTTGAAACGACCGACCCCAAGTGTTAAAATGATTTTTTTTTAAATTCTTCTTTTGGCAGATTTTTTGAAAGATTCGTGTACAGACCATGATTCTTAGTAAGAATCCAAAATTTCAGTCGGTTTGGTCGTTTGGTGCCATAGGGCCGAAGTTATGACCGACCCCAAGTGCTAAAACGACCGATCGCAAGAGCAACCTGATGATTTTTTTTTTAAATTCTTCTTTTGGCAGATTTTTTGATAGATTCGTGTACAGACCATGATTCTTAGTAAGAATCCAAAATTTCAGTCGGTTCGGTGCCATAGGGACGAAGACCGATCCAAGTGTTAAAACGATGATTTTTTAATTAATTCGTGCCCAATCCATGATTTTTAGTGAGAATCCAAAATTTCAGTTTGTTCGGAGGCATAGGGCCGAAGGAATGATCGACCCCAAGTGTTGAAACGACGGACCCCAAGTGTTTAAATGATGTTATTTTAAATTCTTCTTTTGGCAGATTTTTTGAAAGATTCGTGTACAGACCATGATTCATAGTAAGAATCCAAAATTTCAGTCGGTTCGGTCGTTTGGTGCCAAAGGGCCGAAGTTATGACCGACCCCAAGTGCTAAAACGACCGATCGCAAGAGCAACCTGATGATTTTTTTTTTAAATTCTTCTTTTGGCAGTTTTTTTTATAGATTCGTGTACAGACCATGATTCTCAGTAAGAATCAAAATTTCAGTCGCTGCTAAAATGACCGATCCCAACAGCAATACGATGTTTTTTTCTTTAATTCTACTTTTGGAAATTTGTTTGAAAAATTCGTGTACAGACAATGATTACCCAAAATTTCAGTTGGTTTCGTGCCATAGGGCCGAAGTAATGACCGACCCCAAGTATTAAAACGACCGACCCCAAGTGCTAAAACGACCGATCCCAAGAGCAAAACGATTATTTTTTTTAATTCTTCCTTTAGCAGATTTTTTGAAAGATTTGTGTACAGACCATTACCGACCACAGTATGAATCCAAAATTTCAGTCGGTTCGGTTGCCATAGGGCCGAAGACCGATCCAAGTGTTACAATGATGATTTTTAAATTAATTCGTGCCCAATCCATGATTCTTAGTGAGAATCCAAAATTTCAGTTTGTTCGGAGGCATAGGGCCGAAGTAATGATCGACCCCAAGTGTTGAAACGACCGACCCCAAGTGTTCAAATGATGTTTTTTTAAATTCTTCTTTTGGCAGATTTTTTGAAAGATTCGTGTACAGACCATGATTCTTAGTAAGAATCCAAAATTTCAGTCGGTTCGGTGCCATAGGGCCGAAGACCGATCCAAGTGTTAAAACGATGATTTTTAAATTAATTCGTGCCCAATCCATGATTCTTAGTGAGAATCCAAAATTTCAGTTTGTTCGGAGGCATAGGGCCGAAGTAATGATCGACCCCAAGTGTTGAAACGACCGACCCCAAGTGTTAAAATGATGTTTTTTTAAATTCTTCTTTGGGCGGATTTTTTGAAAGTTTCGTGTACAGACCATGATTCTTAGTAAGAATCCAAAATTTCAGTCGGTTCGGTGCCATAGGGCCGAAGACCGATCCAAGTGTTAAAACGATGATTTTAAAATTAATTCGTGCCCAATCCATGATTCTTAGTGAGAATCCAAAATTTTAGTTTGTTCGGAGGCATACGGCCGAAGTAATGATCGACCCCAAGTGTTGAAACGACCGACCCCAAGTGTTAAAATGATTTTTTTTTAAATTCTTCTTTTGGCAGATTTTTTGAAAGATTCGTGTACAGACCATGATTCTTAGTAAGAATCCAAAATTTCAGTCGGTTCGGTGCCATAGGGACGAAGACCGATCCAAGTGTTAAAACGATGATTTTTTAATTAATTCGTGCCCAATCCATGATTTTTAGTGAGAATCCAAAATTTCAGTTTGTTCGGAGGCATAGGGCCGAAGGAATGATCGACCCCAAGTGTTGAAACGACGGACCCCAAGTGTTAAAATGATGTTATTTTAAATTCTTCTTTTGGCAGATTTTTTGAAAGATTCGTGTACAGACCATGATTCATAGTAAGAATCCAAAATTTCAGTCGGTTCGGTCGTTTGGTGCCATAGGGCCGAAGTTATGACCGACCCCAAGTGCTAAAACGACCGATCGCAAGAGCAACCTGATGATTTTTTTTTTTTAATTCTTCTTTTGGCAGATTTTTTGATAGATTCGTGTACAGACCATGATTCTCAGTAAGAATCAAAAATTTCAGTTAGTTTGGTGCCATAGGACGAAGTTATGACCGACCTCAAGTATTAAAACGACCGACCCCAAGAGCTAAAATGGCCGATCAAGTGTTAAAACGATGATTTTTTTTAAATTTTTTTTTTCGCAGATTTTTTTGATTAATTCGTGCCCAGACGATGATTAGTGAGAATCCAAAATTTTAGTTTGTTCGATGCCGTAGGGCCAAAGTTATGGGTCGTGTTAAAACGACCGACCACTAGTGCTAAAATGACCGATCCCAAGAGCAATACGATGTTTTCTTTAAATTCTACTTTTGGAAATTTGTTTGACAAATTCGTGTAGAGACAATGATTACCCAAAATTTCAGTTGGTTTCGTGCCATAGGGCCAAAGTTATGACCGACCCCAAGTGTTAAAACGACCGACCCCAAGTGCTAAAACGACCGATCCCAAGAGCAAAACGATTATTTTTTTTAATTCATCCTTTAGCAGATTTTTTGAAAGATTTGTGTTCAGACCATTACCGACCACAGTATGAATCCAAAATTTCAGTCGGTTCGGTTGCCATAGGGACGAAGACCGATCCAAGTGTTAAAACGATGATTTTTTAATTAATTCGTGCCCAATCCATGATTCTTAGTGAGAATCCAAAATTTCAGTTTGTTTGGAGGCATAGGGGCCGAAGGAATGATCGACCCCAAGTGTTGAAACGACGGACCCCAAGTGTTAAAATGATGTTTTTTTAAATTCTTCTTTTGGCAGATTTTTGAAAGTTTCGTGTACAGACCATGATTCTTAGAGGGAATCCAAAATTTCAGTCGGTTCGGTGCCATAGGGCCGAAGACCGATCCAAGTGTTAAAACGATGATTTTTAAATTAATTCGTGCCCAATCCATGATTCTTAGTGAGAATCCAAAATTTCAGTTTGTTCGGAGGCATAGGGCCGAAGTAATGATCGACCCCAAGTGTTGAAACGACCGACCCCAAGTGTTAAAATGATGTTTTTTTAAATTATTCTTTTGGCGGATTTTTTGAAAGTTTCCTGTACAGACCATGATTCTTAGTAAGAATCCAAAATTTCAGTCCTAACAAACTAAAATTTTGGATTGGGCATGAATTAATCAAAAAATCATCGTTTTAACACTTGGATCGGTCTTCGTCCCTATGGCACCGAACCGACTGAAATTTTGGATTCTTACTAAGAATCAAGTTCTGTACACAAATCTTTCAAAAAATCTGCTAAAGGAAATTTTTTTTTAAAATCATCATTTTGCTCTTGGGATCGGTCGTTTTAGCACTTAGGACCCTAAGTGCTAAAACGACCGATCCCAAGAGCAAAATGATGATTTTATCGGTGATTTTATAAAAAATCGGTCGTTTTAACACTTGGGGTGGGTCATAACTTCGGCTCTATGGCACGAAACCAACTGAAATTTTGGGTAATCATTGTCTGTACACGAATTTTTCAAACAAATTTCCAAAAGTAGAATTAAAGAAAAAAACATCGTATTGCTCTTGGGATCGGTCATTTTAGCAGCGACTGAAATTTTGATTCTTACTGAGAATCATGGTCTGTACACGAATCTATCAAAAATCTGCCAAAAGAAGAATTAAAAAAAAAAATCATCAGGTTGCTCTTGCGATCGGTCGTTTTAGCACTTGGGGTCGGTCATAACTTCGGCCCTATGGCACCAAACGACCGAACCGACTGAAATTTTGGATTCTTACTATGAATCATGGTCTGTACACGAATCTTTCAAAAAATCTGCCAAAAGAAGAATTTAAAAAAACATCATTTTAACACTTGGGGTCCGTCGTTTCAACACTTGGGGTCGATCATTCCTTCGGCCCTATGCCTCCGAACAAACTGAAATTTTGGATTCTCGCTAAAAATCATGGATTGGGCACGAATTAATTAAAAAATCATCGTTTTAACACTTGGATCGGTCTTCGTCCCTATGGCACCGAACCGACTGAAATTTTGGATTCTTACTAAGAATCATGGTCTGTACACGAATCTATCAAAAAATCTGACAAAAGAAGAATTTAAAAAAAAAATCATCAGGTTGCTCTTGCGATCGGTCGTTTTAGCACTTGGGGTCGGTCATAACTTCGGCCCTATGGCACCAAACGACCGAACCGACTGAAATTTTGGATTCTTACTATGAATCATGGTCTGTACACGAATCTTTCAAAAAATCTGCCAAAAGAAGAATTTAAAAAAACATCATTTTAACACTTGGGGTCCGTCGTTTCAACACTTGGGGTCGATCATTCCTAAGGCCCTATGCCTCCGAACAAACTGAAATTTTGGATTCTCGCTAAAAATCATGGATTGGGCACGAATTAATTAAAAAATCATCGTTTTAACACTTGGATCGGTCTTCGTCCCTATGGCACCGAACCGACTGAAATTTTGGATTCTTACTAAGAATCATGGTCTGTACACGAATCTATCAAAAAATCTGCCAAAAGACGAATTTAAAAAAAAAATCATCAGGTTGCTCTTGCGATCGGTCGTTTTAGCACTTGGGGTCGGTCATAACTTCGGCCCTATGGCACCAAACGACCGAACCGTGTACAGACCATGATTCTCAGTAAGAATAAAAAATTTCAGTTAGTTCAGTGCCATAGGACGAAGTTATGACCGACCTCAAGTATTAAAACGACCGACCCCAAGAGCTAAAATGGCCGATCAAGTGTTAAAACGATGATTTTTTTTTAAATTTTTTTTTTCGCAGATTTTTTTGATTGATTCGTGCCCAGACGATGATTAGTGAGAATTCAAAATTTCAGTTTGTTCGATGCCGTAGGGCCAAAGTTATGGGTCGTGTTAAAACGACCGACCACAAGTGCTAAAATGACCGATCCCAAGAGCAATACGATGTTTTCTTTAAATTCTACTTTTGGAAATTTGTTTGACAAATTCGTGTACAGACAATGATTACCCAAAATTTCAGTTGGTTTCGTGCCATAGGGCCAAAGTTATGACCGACCCCAAGTGTTAAAACGACCGACCCCAAGTGCTAAAACGACCGATCCCAAGAGCAAAACGATTATTTTTTTTAATTCATCCTTTAGCAGATTTTTTGAAAGATTTGTGTTCAGACCATTACCGACCACAGTATGAATCCAAAATTTCAGTCGGTTCGGTTGCCATAGGGACGAAGACCGATCCAAGTGTTAAAACGATGATTTTTTAATTAATTCGTGCCCAATCCATGATTCTTAGTCAGAATCCAAAATTTCAGTTTGTTTGGAGGCATAGGGGCCGAAGGAATGATCGACCCCAAGTGTTGAAACGACGGACCCCAAGTGTTAAAATGATGTTTTTTTAAATTCTTCTTTTGGCAGATTTTTGAAAGATTCGTGTACAGACCATGATTCTTAGAGGGAATCCAAAATTTCAGTCGGTTCGGTGCCATAGGGCCGAAGACCGATCCAAGTGTTAAAACGATGATTTTTAAATTAATTCGTGCCCAATCCATGATTCTTAGTGAGAATCCAAAATTTCAGTTTGTTCGGAGGCATAGGGCCGAAGTAATGATCGATCCCAAGTGTTGAAACGACCGACCCCAAGTGTTAAAATGATGTTTTTTTAAATTATTTTTTTGGCGGATTTTTTTAAAGTTTCCTGTACAGACCATGATTCTTAGTAAGAATCCAAAATTTCAGTCGGTTCGGTGCCATAGGGCCGAAGACCGATCCAAGTGTTAAAACGATGATTTTTAAATTAATTCGTGCCCAATCCATGATTCTTAGTGAGAATCCAAAATTTCAGTTTGTTCGGAGGCATAGGGCCGAAGTAATGATCGACCCCAAGTGTTGAAACGACCTACCCCAAGTGTTAAAATGATGTTTTTTTAAATTCTTCTTTTGGCAGATTTTTTGAAAGATTCGTGTACAGACCATGATTCTTAGTAAGAATCCAAAATTTCAGTCGGTTCGGTCGTTTCGTGCCATAGGGCCGAAGTTATGACCGACCCCAAGTGCTTAAACGACCGATCGCTAGAGCAACCTGATGTTTTTTTTTTTAAATTCTTCTTTTGGCCGATTTTTTGATAGATTCGTGTACAGACCATGATTCTCAGTAAGAATCAAAATTTCAGTCACTGCTAAAATGACCGATCCCAAGAGCAATACGATGTTTTTTTCTTTAATTCTACTTTTGGAAATTTGTTTGAAAAATTCGTGTACAGACAATGATTACCCAAAATTTCAGTTGGTTTCGTGCCATAGAGCCGAAGTTATGACCCACCCCAAGTGTTAAAACGACCGACCCTAAGTGCTAAAACGACCGATCCCAAGAGCAAAATGATGATTTTAAAAAAAAATTTCCTTTAGCAGATTTTTTGAAAGATTTGTGTACAGAACTTGATTCTTAGTAAGAATCCAAAATTTCAGTCGGTTCGGTGCCATAGGGACGAAGACCGATCCAAGTGTTAAAACGATGATTTTTTGATTAATTCATACCCAATCCATGATTCTTAGTGAGAATCCAAAATTTCAGTTTGTTCGGAGGCATAGGGCCGAAGTAATGATCGACCCAAAGTGTTGAAACGACCGACCCCAAGTGTTAAAATGCTGTTTTTTTAAATTCTTCTTTTGGCAGATTTTTTGAAAGATTCGTGTACAGACCATGATTCTCAGTAAGAATCAAAATTTCAGTCGCTGCTAAAATGACCGATCCCAACAGCAATACGATGTTTTTTTCTTTAATTCTACTTTTGGAAATTTGTTTGAAAAATTCGTGTACAGACAATGATTACCCAAAATTTCAGTTGGTTTCGTGCCATAGGGCCGAAGTTATGACCGACCCCAAGTGTTTAAACGACCGACCCCAAGTGCTAAAACGACCGATCCCAAGAGCAAAACGATTATTTTTTTTAATTCTTCCTTTAGCAGATTTTTTGAAAGATTTGTGTACAGACCATTACCGACCACAGTATGAATCCAAAATTTCAGTCGGTTCGGTTACCATAGGGCCGAAGACCGATCCAAGTGTTAAAAAGATGATTTTTAAATTAATTCGTGCCCAATCCATGATTCTTAGTGAGAATCCAAAATTTCAGTTTGTTCGGAGGCATAGGGCCGAAGTAATGATCGACCCCAAGTGTTGAAACGACCGACCCCAAGTGTTAAAATGATGTTTTTTTAAATTCTTCTTTTGGCGGATTTTTTGAAAGTTTCGTGTACAGACCATGATTCTTAGTAAGAATCCAAAATTTCAGTCGGTTCGGTGCCATAGGGACGAAGACCGATCCAAGTGTTAAAACGATGATTTTTTAATTAATTCGTGCCCAATCCATGATTTTTAGTGAGACTCTAAAATTTCAGTTTGTTCGGAGGCATAGGGCCGAAGGAATGATCGACCCCAAGTGTTGAAACGACGGACCCCAAGTGTTAAAATGATGTTTTTTTAAATTCTTCTTTTGGCAGATTTTTTGAAAGATTCGTGTACAGACCATGATTCATAATAAGAATCCAAAATTTCAGTCGGTTCGGTCGTTTGGTGCCATAGGGCCGAAGTTATGACCGACCCCAAGTGCTAAAACGACCGATCACAAGAGCAACCTGATGATTTTTTTTTTAAATTCTTCTTTTGGCAGATTTTTTTATAGATTCGTGTACAGACCATGATTCTCAGTAAGAATCAAAAATTTCAGTTAGTTCGGTGCCATAGGACGAAGTTATGACCGACCTCATGTATTGAAACGACCGACCCCAAGAGCTAAAATGACCGATCAAGTGTTAAAACGATGATTTTTTTTTAAATTTTTTTTTCGCAGATTTTTTTGATTAATTCGTGCCCAGACGATGATTAGTGAGAATCCAAAGTTTCAGTTTGTTCGATGCCGTAGGGCCAAAGTTATGAGTCGTGTTAAAACGACCGACCACAAGTGCTAAAATGACCGATCCCAAGAGCAATACGATGTTTTCTTTAAATTCTACTTTTGGAAATTTGTTTGAAAAATTCGTGCACAGACAATGATTACCCAAAATTTCAGTTGGTTTCGTGCCATAGGGCCAAAGCTATGACCGACCCCAAGTGTTAAAACGACCGACCCCAAGTGCTAAAACGACCGATCCCAAGAGCAAAACGATTATTTTTTTTAATTCTACCTTTTGCAGATTTTTTGAAAGATTTGTGTACAGACCATTACCGACCACAATATGAATCCAAAATTTCAGTCGGTTCGGTTGCCATAGGGCCGGAGACCGATCCAAGTGTTAAAACGATGATTTTTTAATTAATTCGTGCCCAATCCATGATTCTTAGTGAGAATCCAAAATTTCAGTTTGTTCTGAGGCATAGGGCTGAAGTAATGATCGACCCCAAGTGTTGAAACGACCGACCCCAAGTGTTAAAATGATGTTTTTTTAAATTCTTCTATTGCCAGATTTTTTGAAAGATTCGTGTACAGACCATGATTCTTAGTAAGAATCCAAAATTTCAGTCGGTTCGGTGCCATAGGGCCGAAGACCGATCCAAGTGTTAAAACGATGATTTTTAAATTAATTCGTGCTCAATCCATGATTCTTAGTGAGAATCCAAAATTTCAGTTTGTTCGGAGGCATAGGGCTGAAGTAATGATCGACCCCAAGTGTTGAAACGACCGAACCCAAGTGTTTAAATGATGTTTTTTTAAATAAGAATTTTGGCAGATTTTTTGAAAGATTCGTGAACAGACCATGATTCTTAGTAAGAATCCAAAATTTCAGTCGGTTCGGTCGTTTGGTGCCATAGGGCCGAAGTTATGACCGACCCCAAGTGCTAAAACGACCGATCCCAAGAGCAAAACGATTATTTTTTTTAATTCATCCTTTAGCAGATTTTTTGAAAGATTTGTGTTCAGACCATTACCGACCACAGTATGAATCCAAAATTTCAGTCGGTTCGGTTGCCATAGGGCCGAAGACCGATCCAAGTGTTAAAACGATGATTTTTTAATTAATTCGTGTCCAATCCATGATTCTTAGTGAGAATCCAAAATTTCAGTTTGTTCGGAGGCATAGGGCCGAAGTAATGATCGACCCCAAGTGTTGAAACGACCGACCAAAAGTGTTAAAATGATGTTTTTTTAAATTCTTCTTTTTCCAGATTTTTTGAAAGATTCGTGTACAGACCATGATTCTTAGTAAGAATCCAAAATTTCAGTCGGTTCGGTGCCATAGGGCCGAAGACCGATCCAAGTGTTAAAACGATGATTTTTTAATTAATTCGTGCCCAATCCATGATTCTTAGTGAGAATCCAAAATTTCAGTTTGTTCTGAGGCATAGGGCTGAAGTAATGATCGACCCCAAGTGTTGAAACGACCGACCCCAAGTGTTAAAATGATGTTTTTTTAAATTCTTCTATTGCCAGATTTTTTGAAAGATTCGTGTACAGACCATGATTCTTAGTAAGAATCCAAAATTTCAGTCGGTTCGGTGCCATAGGGCCGAAGACCGATCCAAGTGTTAAAACGATGATTTTTAAATTAATTCGTGCTCAATCCATGATTCTTAGTGAGAATCCAAAATTTCAGTTTGTTCGGAGGCATAGGGCTGAAGTAATGATCGACCCCAAGTGTTGAAACGACCGAACCCAAGTGTTTAAATGATGTTTTTTTAAATAAGAATTTTGGCAGATTTTTTGAAAGATTCGTGAACAGACCATGATTCTTAGTAAGAATCCAAAATTTCAGTCGGTTCGGTCGTTTGGTGCCATAGGGCCGAAGTTATGACCGACCCCAAGTGCTAAAACGACCGATCCCAAGAGCAAAACGATTATTTTTTTTAATTCATCCTTTAGCAGATTTTTTGAAAGATTTGTGTTCAGACCATTACCGACCACAGTATGAATCCAAAATTTCAGTCGGTTCGGTTGCCATAGGGCCGAAGACCGATCCAAGTGTTAAAACGATGATTTTTTAATTAATTCGTGTCCAATCCATGATTCTTAGTGAGAATCCAAAATTTCAGTTTGTTCGGAGGCATAGGGCCGAAGTAATGATCGACCCCAAGTGTTGAAACGACCGACCAAAAGTGTTAAAATGATGTTTTTTTAAATTCTTCTTTTTCCAGATTTTTTGAAAGATTCGTGTACAGACCATGATTCTTAGTAAGAATCCAAAATTTCAGTCGGTTCGGTGCCATAGGGCCGAAGACCGATCCAAGTGTTAAAACGATGATTTTTAAATTAATTCGTGCCCAATCCATGATTCTTAGTGAGAATCCAAAATTTCAGTTTGTTCGGAGGCATAGGGCCGAAGTAATGATCGACCCCAAGTGTTGAAACGACCGACCCCAAGTGTTAAAATGATGTTTTTTTTAAATTCTTCTTTTAGCAGATTTTTTGAAAGATTCGTGTACAGACCTTGATTCTCAGTAAGAATCAAATATTTCAGTTAGTTCGGTGCCATAGGACGAAGTTATGACCGACCTCAAGTATTAAAACGACCGGTCCCAAGAGCTAAAATGATCAAGTTTTAAAACGATGATTTTTTTTAAAATTCTCTTTTTCGCAGATTTTTTTGATCAATTCGTGCCCAGACGATGATTAGTGAGAATCCAAAATTTCAGTTTGTTCGGTGCCGTAGGGCCAAAGTTATGGGTCGTGTTAAAACGACCGACCACAAGTGCTAAAATGACCGATCCCAAGAGCAATACGATGTTTTTTTTTTTAAATTCTACTTTTGGAATTTTTTTGATTAATTCGTGCCCAGACGATGATTACTGAGAATCCAAAATTTCAGTTTAATCGGTGCCGTAGGGCCGAAGTTATGGGTCGTGTTAAAACGACCGACCCAAAGTGCTAAATCGACCGATCCCAAGTGCTAAAAAGTTTGATTTTCTTTTTTAAATTCTTCTTTTGCCAGATTTTTTGATTAATTCGTGTACATACCATGATTCTTAGCAGAAACCAAAATTTCAGTCGCTTTGGTGCCAAAAGGCCAAAGTTCTGACCGAGCCCAAGCGTTAAAACGACAGACCCCAAGAGTAAGACGATGATTTTTTTTTTTAAATTCTTCTTTTGGAAATTTGTTTGAAAGATTCGTGTACAATGAATGGGACCGATCCCAAGAGCAAAACGATTATTTTTTTAATTCTTCCTTTAGCAGATTTTTTAAAAGATTTGTGTACAGACCATTACCGGCCACAGTATGAATCCAAAATTTCAGTCGGTTCGGTGCCATAGGGCCAAAGACCGATCCAAGTGTTAATACGATGATTTAATTCGTGCCCAATTCATGATTCTTAGTGAGATTCCAAAATTTCAGTTTGTTTGGAGCCGTAGGGCCGAAGTTATGATCGACCCCAAGTGTTGAAACGACCGACCCCAAGTGTTAAAATGATGTTTATTTAAATTCTTCTTTTGGCAGATTTTTTGAAAGATTCGTGTACAGACCATGATTCTTAGTAAGAATCCAGAATTTCAGTCGGTTCGGTGAGTTAGGGCCGAAGTAATGACCGACCTTAAGTGTTGAAATGACCGACCCCAAGTGCCAAAACGACTGACACTGAGTGCTAAAACGACCGATGATTTTTTTTTTGAATTGTGTTAAAAATTGTGTTTTTTTTTTTCAATTATTTCACCCTTCAAGGGTGTTCTAGGCCATCATTTATAATTACAGAGAAGGGAATGGTGAATTTATATATTAATTTTATTTAAATGTGCAAATTTCAGAATTTTATGGAAGATTGGAGTAGAGTTCAGACTTAGAAGAGATGAGATGTTGAATGGAGGAGAGGCAATTTTTGATAACGCTTGATAGAAGAGAGGATATTTATTTAGAGAGTGACAATCAAAAAATATGTGATCTAAAGTTCCCACATCTAGACCACAGAACGTACAATCTGGGGAGTCAAGCACATGAATTTTATAAAGGTGAGAAAGAACGGAACAATGTCCGATTCTCATACGATTAAGTAAGGAAATTTCTTTTTTGAAAAAATGGGGGAATTTTTGAAACCACGGTTTTGATGGGATAGTCCTTTGTATTGAGGCGTAGCGGGCACCCTTGGATTGACTAGCAATGTTCCAATACTCTGTCCAAACATTGCGGGATCTATCTTTGATGTTGGAAAAAATATCAGACAGGGGAATATGGTTTACGAGGGCAACGGTAGGGTTAGACGCTCCTTGTTTTGCCAAGAAATCAGCAATATCGTTACCCACTATGCCAACATGTCCAGGAATCCAAATAAGGGTGACAGTTTTTCCAGAGCTTTGAATGCAGGTTATCAATACTGAAAGTAAGTAAGTTAAGAAATACTAAAGTGATGGAGAATAAATAATAATAATATAATCAGGATGAAGAAGAGGACTGGTTTTAAGTTTTTGGAGGGAACTGAGAGAGTCAGAGAGAACAAGAAAATGTTCAAAATTATTTTTTATTTTATATTTGAGAGATTCAATAATCGCAATGCACTCCGCAGAAAATATTGAAAATCGGTTTGAAATTGAATAAAATATTCTTTCATTAGAATTTTTGTGGTAAACGTTAATACCAATACCACAGTTAGGAGAGTCCGGAGATTTGGAGCCATCAGTAAATAAAAGAGAAGAGTTGGGCCATTTAGAAGAAATAATGTCATTGAACATATTATTGACAGTACGGGCTGGGAGATTGGATTTAAGGATGCCGATCCCTTCTAAAATCGTTGGGGATAGGGTGACGTGACTATATTTTAATTTGTACAAAGTAAGAAGGTCATTTTTGATAATTTGAAGCTCTGAGAGAGAGCGAAAATTTTTACAGATGGCAGGGAGAGGTTTAGTTCGAGCTCTGATTGTAGATGAATGTGTTGAGTCGTTGAACAACGAGACTCTGGGAATAACCTGATGACTTTTAGAATTTAAACATTTAAGAACAAATTTGTCAGCAAATAGTTGACGCCTTAAATAAAGAGGAGGATCAGAACATTTTACTTGAAGGGAATTGATGGGCGACGATTGCATCGCGCCAGTTATTATTCGCAATGACTTAGATTGAATTTTGTCTAATTTACTTGCATTTTTGGATGCAGTACTAAAAAGTGGGCAGGCATAGTCGAGATGGCTTCGAATAAGTGCATTGTAGAGCAACTTAATGCAGATAGGATGTGCACCCCACCAAACGCCAGTCAATGATCTGATAATATTTAAATTTTTTTCACATTTAGTAAATATATTATTAATGTGGGAAGACCATTTAAGTTTCCTATCAAATGTTACTCCCAAAAATTTTACTTCGGAAGCATTGGGGATTGAAGAGTTTTTAAATAAAATTTGAACAGGGGGGATTATTATGACGATTTGAGAAGGTGACACACTGACTCTTGTGATGTATTGCATTAATCAACAGTGAAAATTAGAAAATATCGTAGCTTCCCACTTTAATTAAAAAAGAAAAATATCGATTACTTATAAAACGGACACACTTGCGACATCTATCGGATAAGAGTAAATTGAATTCATATTGACAGTAGGGATCTATAATTAAACAAATTAAGATGAGTATTAATAAAAAAACCAAAGATGGTATTAAGAAATCGTCACGACACAGGGAGATCCCATTTTGAGGCACAATTACAAATATTTATATCTTGACAGCCAATTAGGTTGAAGCAAAAACAATAAAGAAATGAAACAAACCAATACAATTAAACAAAATACCCTGATTTGGGACAGTGACGCTTTAGAGCATAAAGTGATATGACGTTTCTGAAGGAGTTATGTAAAATTTGTAGAAATAATATTTATATATTTTTTTTTCAGATTAATGTGTGTTGTTTATTTATCATTTAATGATTGTTGTTCACGTAACATTTAAGTATGTCTTGTTTATTTCAAGTATTCTAACTATAATAATCAATAATATTGTATTCTAATTCTGATTCAAATTTAATCAATTTTAAATATTACAAAGGTTCATACGAATTATTTATTAAATATTATGTTTTATTAATCTTTGAAAAGATTGTTAAATATTACTAATTGCTTTGTTGTTTTTATTTTATAGAAATCCTTGGATCGACAAATGTATCAGATAGAATAGGTTTCTTTTATAGTTTAATTTTTTTATTTTTTTCAATCAATAAACGGGAAGGCGTACACCAACGAGGAACAAAGGATTGATCTTTAGACTCGGCAATTAAGGAGATAATTAATTACTTTTTCATTCCCACCGAACCGAGAGGTGAATAAACTTCATGATAAACAAGAAACGTTTCAGGGACTTTAGTACATTGAACCCGCGTTTGGAGGTAAACATTGAGTGCATTTGTGAGGTAGTAAACCATAGTTTTCGAAGTAATCCGGAAACTTTAAGGTTTGAAAAAAGATACACGTAAACAAAGATAGAAAAGATTTAATGGAAAATTGAATAGAAAGTGAGGAAAACTTGATGGAAGCTGTTAAGGGAATTTCCATCTTTAATACGATTGTTTGTGACGACCGAAGATGATCAATTCGAGGGAAAATGTGCTAAGGGAGATGGGAATGTTAAAAAACAATGGAAAATTATTGTCATCAATTCTAGACGAAGCGGAGATATTAGGAAAAACGATTTAGGAAGAAAACTTCATAAAAAATGAGCATTTATATAGAGAGTAACGATTGAACGAGGGGACGATTCAGAGGTTTAGTGCAGTAACAAGTGTTTGATAGGAAATTAGAATAGAATACCTAGGGGAAAGTGAAAATACTGAAAACATTGCGATAGATTTAACTCAGGAAAAGGAGTCATTTTACGTAATTATGATGATGGAAGGAGCATAGAGTTACACAAGACTGAGGGGGAAAATGAGACGTTACAAAGGGTTGTAGATCTCACTTGTGTTTTGTTGATATAAACAAGAAATATTCGAACATGAGATTTGTTTAGATTAACGCTATTAGCCATTAAAGAGGGCCATAAAAATTAACATTGCTCTTACGTAATATTTAGATTATAGAATTCCCATAAAATTTAACGGCACTCAAATAAAGGAAAATTTATTGCTTGGTACGTAGGGGAAATAATATAAACACATGTCAAAGCCTATTGTTTATGTGTTTTTCGGTAAGAGGGAGACGGAGTATGGGGGACGATCCATATGAAATAATAAAAATGACAGATATTTAAGGACCGAAGTGGGAGTATCTCATATAAAAATATGAAAATTGAAATATTTATTAATAACAGATAGAAAATGAAATTTTCCAAGAGGCAGCAAACATCAAAAAACGATATGGTTATGTGAGGAGGGTACAGTGAAACTATGGGAGAGTAGATACGACAGAGAAAAACAAAGGAACTCTTAAATTAACAATGAATAAAATAAATACGGCTTGAAATATAAAAATTTATCCCTATAAATATACGAAAAATGACAAAAAGGTAAATAAGGAAATTCGTGGAAAGAGTGTCGTGAATAAAAGAAAAATTCGAGAAAGAAGGGAAAATTCAAATATACGACGTAAATAGAGAAAATACGGTTTTAAATGGAAAGGTTCATGTAGAAGACAGAAAAACTCGAGGGGAAATTATAAAATAAAAATGGACAATTTGCTAGAAAGACTTCGACATGAAGATATCTCTGATACGCGAATTTGGGGACAGATTTGGAACAAATGGTAGATGCCGTACGCATGGACATGTTGAGAAATAAATGAAAATAGAACTTTAAAATTATGAAATTCAAGCTAATTCTGTATGAACAGCAGAACAAAGGAAGTTAGGGCAATCTAAGATGATCTTACTGAATCTGGGTCTTGTAGGTATGGAAATACGAGACAGAAAGCGTAAGCACAACCGCAGTAAGGCTTAAGGAACATCATTCGATAATAACGAGGAAATTTCAAAAGATTACGAGTTGATAAGTATTAGATTGTTTCGTCACAGGAAATTCAGATACTCTCTTTTGGACCTGAGAGGGGGTATAAGACGGAGAACAAACGCCAGTTGAAGAGAGCCTGCGGTCGGTTTTGAAAAGGTTGAAGGTTCGTGAGACGCGACGAAACGTGTTGGTAATTTAATTTGTGGAAAATTCTAAGTGGTTGGAATTGTGAGACTTGTAAAATTGCAATAAAAATCAGTCACTTAGAAAAATTTGAAAATTAAAATCAGTGAAAATAAAAATAAAGTTTACGTTTTAATTATTTGTGAAAAGTTAAAAGTGCTCGTGATAAATACAATTTGTTTACGTGAAAAATTGGGATTTTATAATCAATAAATATTGTATTTTGAGACTTAGAAATTTCGCGTCTAGTATCAGTGAAATAAATAAATGAAGTGATGTGATAATTAAATATAAAGAAGTTATAATTAAATACGCGTGTCCAGTCTAAACGGAAAGAGTTCTAACCAATAATAAATACTTAAATTAATTATCTAAAAATAGTGCAGATTGAAAAGGGTTAATAAATAAATTATTAACTATTAACATCCAGTTAAACGGAAAAGTTTCAACTAAAATCTTTAATTAAATTGAGTGTTTTAAATTAAGTGCTAGTCTTTTATTAATTTAAAAATAGTGTAGTCGAAATAAATCTACTCGTAAAATTATAAAAAGATTAAAGAAAAGAAAAAAAAAATAATAAAACAAAATAATATTTTATTACTACATAAAAGTTCGGAGGGATAAAAAATTAATTTAACAACAATTTACCATTTCGAAATTAATCGTGAAGTAACTATCATTTAAAGTGTTATTTAATCAACGGGTTTTGAAATAAAATACAATTAGAATGATAAACACCAAATGCCGATTAATTTAGTTAGATTAAACGAGAATAAAATAAAATTGAAGTCGAAAAGATTTTTATTTAAATTTGGTTGATAAAATGAGAATGAATTAGGTAGGAAAATTGCAACAAGGTTTATCCGTGTAGATCCCGGATGGGAAAACCTTGGAGGGGAGGTGAGTTTTTCTTATATTATAAAATTTTCCAGATTCCAAGGAGAAAGCGGCATGCAGCAAACGTTGGTATTTGAATTAATTATAACAACAAAATATTACTCGCTTAATATGTGATATGTAACTATATTAAAATATTATATATATAAAAGGTATAAATATATATATATACATATATAAAATATATATTTTATATAAATTATAAATTTTTATATAAATTATAAATTATTAAAGAAATTTTTAATCAAAAAGAAACACACTTATATAAAAAGTAAAAGGTATCGATTCCGAATACCTACTTTGAACGTACTATGCTATTAAGAGATAGTTATATGCTAGATAATTTTCTAGTTCATGTTTTATATTTATTTTATTAATATATGTACTATTATAATTTCAGATAATACGTAACAATTGAAATAAGTTATGATATTAGAAATTATTTCAATCATAATATAATTATATATATCAGTATATTATTAATTGTTTATTGAGACAAAATATATATAATTGAATTTATATGTTTATGTTTATATACATTATGACTATACTTATCGGGGAGCAGATTAGACATTTGCGAAAAAAATACCACTATCAAATTCAAAAGGAAAAAAATTAGGACCATCTAAGCTCGCGTTCGGGAATGTCCTTGAGTAAACAAACATGCTTTGCTTTCAAACGCTTTGAATCTAGGTCACGAGGCCGTCGGGAATGTTTACATAATTGGAATGTTTATAAAATAAGTCGGTCACTGGGATACTAGTCCGAATACTTTAAAAGAAAAAAATGACCTTGGATCTTGAAAAGATAATTGTCATTAGTGGATATCGTACTTAGGTATTAACTTCTAGAAACGGGACAAAATTATGATATTGCGCAATTATGAGGAAAAAAATTAAACACAATCTTTAATTTGAACATGAAGAGATATCTTTAGAACTAAACAATTGAAAATAAATAGATTTATTATAGCTAGAAAAATAATGACTCCAAAAATGCCAAACGAAAAAATAATCTACATCAAACATATAGATGATATTAAAAATATTGTGTAAAAAAAGGCACTTCGAAACAACATTTATGAATTAAAGTAAAAAATGACTGACACTTTACTAACCTCGGAACCAAGTGACCTATCAATGATAAACAACAACTCTTTTAATATATTGCACAA
Organism: Limnephilus rhombicus; assembly: GCA_929108145.2. NCBI lineage: Eukaryota > Metazoa > Arthropoda > Insecta > Trichoptera > Limnephilidae > Limnephilus > Limnephilus rhombicus. The sequence continues at coordinate 29,614,682 of OV815296.1, forward strand.
AAACATAAGAAGCATCAGAAAATTTTTTGATGAATTACAAATTTTACTGAAATATTTAAAAGTTAATCTACACATAATAATACTTACTGAATGTTGGATAAATCATAAATACATGAATTTGGAAATAGCTGGATATACCACTTACTCAAGTTTGAATAACAAAAGACAAAACGATGGTGTAATCATATACATTAAAAACGAAATAAAAGCCGAAGTTGAGGAAATTATTATCACAGATGCCAATTGTCTAAAAATTAAAATCGGAAAAGAAAAGGCTATATTAACAATCTACCGATCGCCTTCTACAAGAAATATCGACCCATTTCTTAAATCCGTAGACGAGGAACTCTGCCTTCTAAAAGACACGAAAAACATATTTTTTATTGGAGATGTAAATATAAATATCCTAGAAAATGGACATCCCAAGAGAATTCAATATCTGCAGATGCTAGCATCCCATGGACTGGTAAGCTTAATAAATGTACCTACTCGAAAAGTGGACAGCACTGAAAGTTGCATAGATCATATAATGAGTAAAACAAAAGATATTACTCAAACTATTGTATTTAACTCAACTATAACAGATCATTATACAACTATACTTTCAATAAAAATAAACAAGTCAAATAAAATCAAGAAAAGACCACAAACAATAGAAAAAACTGAAATAAACTGGAATGACATTAAACATAATCTACAATGTACCGATTGGAAAAAACTGCAAAGTATGAACAATGCAAATGATGCATGGAATTTCTTCATAGAACTCTTTCAGAATAATATTCTCTCTAATACCACAAAAATTATTAAGAAAATCTCACATAAAAATGTACACATTAAACCATGGATTACACAGAATGTTATAAACTGCATAAGAAAAAGAGACGAGTTACACAAGAAACTAAAAAAAAATCCATACGATATACACATGTTAAGATTCTACAAAAGATATAGAAACATTTGCAAAAAAGTTATTACATATACAAAAGAAACCTACTACAAGAAAAAAATTGTAGATTGTAAACAAAATCCACGGAAAATGTGGCAAATAATTAATGAAATAACCAGTTCTAAATCTGCTACCATGACATCAATTGACGTGCTGAATATAAAACAATGTCCCAAGGACATACGCTGATAATCCTGACCAAATTCTTGAATACGTCAATAAATTTTTCATAAATATAGGATCAAATCTAGCAAAGCAAGCTACACAATGTAATGACGCTATACTAATAAATGAACCCCCTGAACAAGGAAAGAAACTCGAGTTAAAGCAAATTACAGCTGATGATATCAAAAACACAATTTCTTCTCTAAAATCAAATGTTTCTTCGGGGGAGGACTTAATCACAACCAATGCAATAAAATATCTCTGTAAAGAACTTATCATACCTCTAACATACTTAGTCAACCTGTCTATAACTGAAAGCATATTCCCTACGGCTCTCAAAAAAGCTACTGTTATACCAATTTTTAAACAAGGATGTAAAAATGACATAAAAAATTACCGACCAATAAGCCTGCTCAACACATTTTCAAAAATATTGGAGAGAATATTAAAAAAAACAACTCTTATCCTACTTAGAAGACAATAAAATATTATCGGAAACACAGTATGGTTTTAGGGAGAACTTAAGTACTGGTGACGCCATAGAAAAAATTACAGATATGATCACTAAAAGTTTAGACAGTGGAGAAAAAACTTTGGCAATCTTCATAGACTTACAAAAGGCTTTTGATACAATAGACCACAAAATACTTTTTGCTAAACTTACAAAAATTGGTATGACAAATACAACACTAAACTTGCTAAAAAGCTATATGATGGAGCGTACACAGAGCGTTCAAATTAATAAGAGAAAAAGCGAACCTCTCCTAATCAACCATGGCGTACCGCAAGGAAGCGTACTAGGACCAATATTGTTTTTGATATACATCAATGATATCTGTAACCTAGAAACAAGAGGAAAAATTATTAGTTTTGCTGATGACACAGTAATTTTATTTAACGAAAAAGATTGGATAAATACTTACAAAGAAGCGGAACACGGGCTTAGTCTCCTGCAAACCTGGATTAAAAGAAATTCCCTCACACTTAATGTTAATAAAACAAAATATCTTACATTTTCTATAACAGCCAGAGGGCAGCCGTCGGAGGACTTAAATCTCAAATTACACACACGCCAAGGAATTTATCAACAAAATCTAGGCTTATCATGCCTCTGTCCCACTATAGCACACTCCAAAAGCATCAAATATCTTGGAATTGAAATTGATGATAATCTCCGATGGAACTCACAAATTGACGTAATTACAAAAAAACTAACCAGGTACATATACTTCTTTAGAAACATTCGTAATATCCTCAACATAAACGATATTAAAAAAGTATACTACGCTTTGTGTCAATCACAAATAGAGTACGGTATAACTGGATGGGGGTCTGCCTTGAGCACTCACACAGAGCGACTCAATATAGCCCAAAAAGGAGTACTAAAGACAATACTGAAAGTTCCGCTTAGAACTCCGACGGAAGAAATATTTAATAACTTTCAAGTCTTCAATGTACAGAAACTTTATTCAAAAAATATTTTATTTAAACTGAAAAAAAAACATATATGTATACCCCACTGCCCAACATAAATACTCAACCAGGGCAGTAAGCAATAACATCCTGGTTACTCCCAGTTTGAACACATCTTTTGGACAGAGAAATAATAAATTCCATGCTATGAAATTATACAATGCTCTACCAGATCAAATAAAAAAATATAAAGGAAATGAATATATTTAAAACAAAAGTAAAAACATGGCTGAGAGATCAAAGTGATAATAAAATTACAAACATCATGAAGACGATATAAAGACAATCCATAACCAAATACAAATATTTAAAAAAAACTACAGGCCACCTCAGAACAGGAAATCCTAGTGAGGAGGTCTGTGAAAAAAAAAGAATCTATACTTATACTATACATTATACATACATGTACAAACCTTGCTATTGAAACTAATAATAAATAAATAAATCAAACATTTGAGAAATCACGGGACAGTCAAATAAAAGAGTATTGAAGAATTACATGGAAGATTCGAGTAAAAATTTATGGAATAATTACTCTCATAGGTATCAATCATTTACATGTAACAGTTGAAAAATCACGGGATAGTCAAATAAAAGGATATTGAAGAATTAAATGGAAGATTCGAGTAAAAATTTATGGAATAATTACTCTCATAGGTATCAATCATTTACATGAAACAGTTGAAACATCACGGGATACTCTAATAAGATGTATTGAAGATTTACATGAAGCAGTTGAAAAATCACGGGATAGTAAGAATTTACCAAAAGTTGAACCTTGGAGGGGAGGGAAATCAAAAATACAGTTCAACCAATAGAAGGCAGTGGTCGCTTATATAATCAAGACCATTAACCAAACAAATAGAGATGACGAGTCTCTTAAATAAAATCGTCAAAAACAAAAACAAAAAAAACCAAACAAAAGCTTGGAGTTTTGGCAAATCTCCAGAACACATCGCCAGATAAGATCTTATTCTACTAGTATTTATTAATATTACCCACTCTTCTTACGTATTTATTCGGTTACCAAGCTTAGAATTGTGCAGAATTCTATGGGCGGGATCCGAGCTTGGGATGCGATGCAGATAGTTTCATTTTGCAAGTTATAAAACCTTCCCAAATGTATGTTTACATATATATCTTTTTATGTACTGTTCATTGAATGAAGCGAACTCACTTACAGCTAGTGCTTTAGACCTGTCGGGTCACTCTCGGCTCATTTATTGAACGTGGAGGGAGGATTCACGACCCGTAACTCCACACAACACCGTAAGTATATGATTGCATATAGGACGAAACCGGTTCGCCCTAAGTAAATAGTAGACCTTGGAAGAGCAGGAATTTGGAGGTATCTAGGCTCGGGTGAAGACCTGAAGGCAGTGCATGATGGCGAAAGGAAGGGCGACTGGGACACTATAACTGAGGTATCAGTCAGTCGACCCGTGCCAAAAGATTGTGCGAATTTCTAATTGGAACCTGATCACCTTGCTAACTTGCCGGAGGTGGGAGCCAAATTTTGCCAGAAAAGGGTTTTCTGAGTTCGTCAAATATGCAATTAACTAATTACATTAACCTACTAAATCCATCTTTATATGTACTTTATAGCAGCTGAATCATAATGGTTGGACGCCAAGCAGATACAAGAAACAATCATAATCTAATTTACTAACATTTAACCATTTGAGTTATATTTAATTATCTGTTCAATTATACATGTGTAATTTCGATTAGTACAGTTTATTTACGAATTCATTAGGATGTAGGGAATCATAATAAGCGACAAAGGAAAGTTAGCTCATTTAGAGAAATTATTTTAAGTTAGATTTTCAAGAGAGAGACCAATACAGTTTGAAACTCAACGCTCTGTTTAGAATCAAAAGGTTACCACAAAAATGAAAGGAATTAAAGTCCTATATCATAAATAAAAAAATTATACAACGTTTGATGGAGTTTAATTACAACATAAATACGAAAATATTTACGTTCAAGGTCGTAAATAACGTATTAATTAGTTAAGTACATATATCTATAAAGATATGTAATACAAGGGAGCTTTAAGTAGCTTTCTGTAGTTATCAAAGAAAATAAGGGTCCAATTTTCATGAAGGCTTGTGTGACGTAGGGGAGGAATTTTCCATCCCTACCACACATATGCAAAGCCTTCATTTAAATATCGATCAGAGCCAAGAGAAAAGTAGAAAGAATAATATATGAGTAAAATGCGAAAATTATCACGACTGGTGCGAAGTGCCCAGGAGTAAATAAATAAACAACGATAAAAGCGACAAATATCACAATCTTTTGTACTGAAAGTTTAAGACCATTTAAAGTGAGCCATGTGCAAAGCGCATCCATGGCTTCATTAAGATATTTGACGGCGGATGGAATGATTTTGGATGATAAGAAGAAAGCTATGTCATCTGCGAACTCAACAAATTTTACTTGAGGGGGAATGGTGACATGCATATTGTGTGTGTATATATTATACAGTAAGGGGGATAATACATCGCCTTGGGGTAAACCCTTCCAAATTGACCTACTCTGAGGAGTAACATCTAGTAGCTCAATGAAAATTTTCCTATCTAGAAAAAGATTAATAATAGATTGGACAAACATGAGGGGTAAGCCAAGGCCTAAAAGTTTTTTTTTAAGAATTGGGATGGAAACATTGTCAAAGGCGCCTTCTATATCTATAAAGACTACAAGACATACTTCTTTGTTAGAAATGGATAAATTAATATCAGTGCTGATGATGGCAAGGTTGTCTTGTGTAGATTTCTTTTTCATAAATCCAAATTGGGATGGAGAGAGAAGATAATTACTCTCGACAAAAAATTCTAACCGGTTTTTAATTAATTTTTCATAAATTTTATTAAGGGTGGATGAAAGAGCAATTGGCCTATAGTTGGATCCAGAATTGGGTGATTTGTTTAATTTTAGAATTGGGATGATTACTTGAGAACTCCAGTCATCAGGTATTATGCCAGTCTGGAAGATTTTATTTAAGATGCTTAAAAAGTGATTTAGAACAGTATCATTACTATTTTTGATAATGCTATAAGGTATACCATCTCTGCCTGGAGATGAGTCCTTGACTGTTGATAAACAATTTTTTAATTCAATTAAAGTGAATGGAGAGTCTAGCCAATGATCAGACATAGGAGTGTTGTGGATTGGAGTTATTTCATCTAAGTTAGGTACAGAGAGGGGAGCAATTTTGTCCAAGAACTCGTCTATCCATTTAGAATGAGAAGCTCGAGGAGATGTTGGACTGAAGGAGGATCGAAATCTTCGAATAGTAGACCAAACTTCCGAAATTGAAGTGTTCGGAGATACTGAAATGCAAAAGTTGTACCATGTATATGAGATAGTTCTCCATAGTCATATTGTGACGATAGGGAAGAGATTTAGCTTTCCGAATTCTCACTACTTTGGAACATTCCTCATCCCACCAGGGAGTCGGAGGGAGTTTTTTGAGAGATTTGGTTTTAGGGGGAGGATTTGATTTATTGATTGCAGTTACGAGCATTGATTTGAAGTTATCGTAGTCATCTTTGACAGATAATGTATCGGTATAGGATAAATTTTATATAAACTTATCCATATGTGAGTTAAATTCGTCCCATTTGGTGTATTTTGTTTTAATCTTTGTCGAAATATGGGACTTGTCTGAATGAAAAGAAGTTTGATAAGTGATGGTGATCGGGAAATGATCACTGGAGCAAGGGTCGGGGGACACCACCCACGAAAAGAGAGGTGCCAGATTAGTAGAGCATATGGAGAGATCCACTGCACTGGGATTTGTGTTGGGGCGAGAGGTTCTAGTAGGAGATCCGTTATTCAAAAGAAAAAGGTTGGATTCATCTAGGAAATCCATCACACTTCGACCGTCTCGATCACAGAAAGCAGAACCCCAGACGGTGGAATGGGCATTAAAATCACCCAATAAAAAGAAAGGAGGGCTTGTTTATTGAAGTGCGATGTTGGGGGAAGATAGATAGAAACAAAGGAAGTGTCCTTTATTTCAGCTGCAACCAATTTGAAAGTCAGCATTGGGGGGTTTGATATTATTTATTGGGAAAAACGGAAGGGATTTTTTAATAAAAAGGGCAGCACCACCGCCCATACCTTCCGGGCGATCATCGCGGAGACAGGAGTACCCTCCCACATTAAAGTGAGTGGATGGAGTAAACCATGTCTCCGAGACAACAGCCTCAGAAACAGGTTTGAATTTAATAGGTTAAGAAGGTTCGATTTGTTAGAAATAGCACTGCGGCTATTTCACTGAAGAATTCTGACACCTTGAAGAGCCATTTTGAATAAATGATTTTAATGTGGAAATAATAGAAGCAGCGTTGGACGGTAGATTAGTTTGAGAAGAAATTAGGTCAATTAGAAGCATAATAAGAGTTTGAATAAATGAAGAATTATCTTGGGAGAGTTGTTCAGAATAGACGTGGGCAAAATTGAATGACCGAATTAAATGAATAAATTCAATCTTGTGACACACTCAATCTAATTCTCAATTTCAAAAGGAATTGATTCTTCATTCCTTATCTTTGGCCTTGCATCCTACGATTTTTAACGACACCATACATTTTTAATTTCCATTTATTTTACTATTAAATTATTTCAATGAATAATGTGTTCTGTAAACGATTTAAATATTATATTGTTTCATAGGTATTTAAATATTATTAAACGGGCCGCGCGCCGCGAAGTGTTCGACGAACGATATTGTGAACGACTCGCCTATTACGATTGTATTCCGCTACCGCCGCGCCGCCATTCTAAAAACACCCGAACATCATCAAAGTCCATATCCCAAAATGGCCAAAACGCGGCCGCGATTCATCCGGGTTGCCCGAGCATCTCTTTCACGCAAGGAATTAATCATTTATCCTAATCAATAGTCCTGAGATTGTCCCAAGGTCCCCGCTGTCCCAGGTCCGTGTTCAATGTCCGCGTCCCAGGTATCTAGTCTGTTGAAATCGAGATTGTCCGATTCCGACAGACAGAGGAATTAAAACAAAAGTCTTTTTCACTTGTGACGTCATGGTCTTTTGTAAATCTCAGACCTAGAAATGACGTCAGGCGTCATCGTCACGTCAATGTCACGATATGTCCCAAACGCATCCCAGTCCTAGGTCCGCAGCTCGCGAGTAAATCAAGCCACTGCTAGGTAAGACACAAAACATTAGTCAAAAGTTACTAATTCATTCCTCAATGCCAACCCTTAATCCGTCCGAGCGGTTCATTTATTCCCCCGCGCGCCAAGCCGTCAATTTCATTATATAGTTAGTCGAAAACTTTCGACTTTGAATCTGGACATCAGCTAGAAAAGTGAGAAGCTAAAATGATGCTTATCTGTTTTTTGGTACGTACGAAAGATATTGTACCTACCTACTTTTAGACGTAGATCTTGGGTCGATATAATATGTAAATTTGCAGATATTATAAGGCCAATAATTAGCTGTGGTTAGCTGTCATACAATACTCATCTTAATGTTAAAATGTATGTTTATATTAGATCACGTGAAATGGAACAAAATTATAAGTTTAATAAATAAAATAAAATCAATAAAATTTTAAGGGTGAAACAAAAACTTGTATAATTTTAAGATATAATTGCTAGCAATAAATACATTTTACATACGAAAAATTACGACACTAAAAAAAGACAAACAATATAGGATTTAGCCTGCGAGATAATGAGATAGAATGATCGGTCTCCTCTTTGTGTGATGTTTCGTAGCCTATTGGTCTCCTCTTTGTGCGGTATTTCGTAGCCTCCCCACTCATCATGATTTGAAAACCGATGAAACGAAAAAGCGACACTAAAAAGAGTCAAACACATTAATCTATAGGTTTTAGCCTGCGAGATAATCAGATAGAATAATCGGTCTCCTCTTTGTGCGATGCTTGGTAGCCTATCAGTCTCCTCTTTTGCGGTACTCCGGGTTTCTTATTTTTTATTTTTTTTTTATTTTTTTTTTATTTTTTTTATTTTTTTGGGATTTAATTGAATTAAAGGAATCAATTCAAAAGGCCATGGGAATCAGACTGAATCGATTCACTCCTGGGAATCATTCTGCCCACGTCTAGTTCAGAAAGCTTTTGATGGTTTGTTGAGGATGAATTATAATTGTTTGCGCACCCATTTGTGGCGTGTGAAAGAGGAGAACCATGGGAATTTAAGAGAAGTGAGTTGTGTTGTTGCTGATCGTATCCACGAGCCTGTTTAGAGATAGGGTTTTTGTATGTGAATTTAGTTGAACGGGAAGATGTTGAGGAGGAGGCGAGAGGGTTGGATGAAGAGTTACTGGATAAAACCTGGGAAAATGATTTTTTGACAGGCGGGAATAATTTAGAAGCCTGCAGAAAAGACAAGTTCTGCGAGGCCATAGAAATTTTTATATTTTTTTGGCGAGATTGTTCGGGCAAGAAGAGTTAATGGCGGAATGAGCGCCTAAGCAGTTAAAACATTTAGGTGAAGAGAGAAGAACATTGGTCAGCCGAGTGGTTTTCTCCACATTTGAAACATCTGGGAGGGGATCTGCATGCAGCTTTGGTATGACCAAAACGGCAGCAGTTATAACATTGAGTGGTGGGATAAGTGTACATTTCAACTGGTAAGGAGTTGAAAAATAAATAAATATGGGAGGGAAGAGATTGTCCTTCGAATGTAATGTCGATAGATTGGGAGGGCTTCCAGGAAACGATGCCCTCAGAGGTGTCCTTATAATTTAGCCTCCTGGCTTTTATGGGATTGCCGATATGTTGGGGGGTTGAAAGTGAGGACAGGATTTCTGGAATGGACAGATCGGTCGAGATACCCCTGACCAGGCCCATTCGAGTGACATTTAAAGTTGGGATGTACGCCTTGTATTTAGAATTTGATGAAATAAATATATTTTTGATAAAGTTGTTGGCGGCTGAACCTGACAGGAATTCAACAGAGATTCGGAAGCGACCCTCGGCTTTAACACCTCCAGGTTTAATCGAAAGGTTCTTGTTATTTCAAATAAATTTACAAAATTCAAGAGGATGGATGGTTTTACTTTGTTCAGTTTTTTGCTCATATACAATGTAGGGGCCACGGGAATGAGTAGAGTAAAAGTTTGTTGGAGGAGGTTGAGGAAAAGCTGGAGGGGACTGAGAAGACAAAGGCGAATCATGTTTTTTTGGGGAAAGGGGACTAAATTTGCTTTTTTTAATTGAGGTTAGGATGACAGATTCATTGTCTGAAATGTTTGAATGTTCTGAAAAGTCTATTTTATCTGAAATGTCTCCATCTGGAGGGTCAGGAGGGGGATCTGGGGGCTTTGTAGGGGGTACAGGAAAGAAATCCTCCTCCATTGTTCAAAAAATTACAGCTAATATAAAAAGTGACAGAAGTAAAAAAAAGTACTTATATAAATATCGGAAAATGAGCAATGTGTCAATGAAAGTGACTCCTGGAAGATCAGGGGGGAGAAGATTCCAACACGCTAAACTTTTTACAGCCAAAAAACAATAAAAAGATTTAAGAATTTTTTTTGAAAGAGCAAAACAAAAGAACTGATGACAGCCAAAGGTTATTGTTGCGAGCTCTAAAAATTGTGTTAAGAATCCAAAATTTTAGTCGGTTCGGTGACATAGGGTCTAAGTTATAACATACCGCAAGTGTTGTTACAAAACGCCCGTAAAACAATGAATTTAAAAGAATATATTCTTCTGGAAGATTTTTTTACTGATTCGTGTACCGACCGTGATTCTTACTAAATTTTTGGATTGATTCCTTAACAGAAGATGGTTTTTATTATGAATCGGGCCTGTGAAAACCGCTTTTGAAATTCGACCCCCAAGCCTCACAAGCCTTACCCCAAGTTTTTATTCTAATCTAAAAGTTCGGTAAGTTCCGTACCCTTGGGACTAAGTAATCTACTTTTGAAGTTCGTCTTACAAGAAGCCTTACAAAATGATGAATTTCAAAAAACTTATTCTTTTTTTCAAGATCTCTCTAGGGTCCTAGAGGTGCCAATATGTTTTTCTGGTTCCAGATTTTCGATTGTTTATCGCTAATATTATCTTTGGCCTATCTGTATTCTATCGCCTGTACCAAAACTTTTCGAAAAATTGATTCTTAATAAAATCAGCTTAATTTTTAACTCATTTTAGCAGATAAACTTTGAACCGAACATTAAATGAAAATTTCATCTCAAATGCACTTTCTAATAATGATAAAAAACAAGTTGTTTCCATATACACCGACTTTAATAAGGCGTTTGATAAGGTTTGTCATGAAATTCTTATTAACAAGCTTTCAAAACTTGGCATTAAAGGGAACCTATTATTCTGGTTTAAGAGTTACTTATTTATTCGTCTGTTAACTGTCTGCTTATAAGATAATTTATCTTACACGTTTGAAGCTATCAGTGGCGTACCCCAAGGTTTGCTTGTCTCGGTTCTATACTTTTTAATTTATTTATAAATGACGGTGACGTCGTTTTCTAAATTTAGTGTATTTAGTGTTTCGTGATGACGTTGGTGGCATAGCGTGTGTTTGTTCTGTTTTCGGCCAGATAGCCGGCAGAGATTCTACCATAAATAATCTCACACATTCTGAGCATACCTACACAGGCGGAGCGCCGATGACAATAATCGGCACTTCGGCAGTCGATCGAAGAGCGAACCTATCATGACATCTCGTACATCGTGGCAGTTTTAGTTATAATTCGCGACACTTAGCAAAACCATCGTCCTTCTATATCGTTGCTCCATGTTTTTTCAACAAGTGAGTGAATTAACTAACAAATATTCCATACATCGCGCGCCTGTTGGATTTATATCCGTAATTATCGCAGTGTCTACCCCAAAGAACGAACAGTACGACAAGGAAGAAGCATACCTTCAGTAAAGTATCTACTCGGTTGTATTGTACTGTTTGAATAAATGGTTGAATCAGACAAGCTATCATATCGTTATCCGGAATAAATTCGGTGTTTGGGCTAAATTCCTAAAAAATAAAACTAGTTATTTTTATACTAACTATGGGCCGGGGAATCCGAATCTGAAAGAATTAGGCGGCGGCAAGCAATATTAACTGAATTACACGACTTTAAAATTTTCTATACACACACACATGAAAATAATCATTTCGGAAGTATTTTGACACACGTAGGCACATGTTTTTGTATATTTCTTGTTTTTCTATGATCTTTGTACTACGTGTGTCAAAATACTTCCGAAATGATTATTTTCATGTGTGTGTATAGAAAATTTTAAAGTCGTGTAATTCAGTTAATATTGCTTGCCGCCGCCTAATTCTTTCAGATTCGGATTCCCCGGCCCATAGTTAGTATAAAAATAACTAGTTTTATTTTTTAGGAATTTAGCCCAAACACCAAACTTTAGCCGATTTGAAAATATATAGAAGTATTGATAATATCGAGGACTGTCTATCCCTACAATCTTATCTTAATTGCTTTTCCGATTGGCGTTTTAAAAATAAATTAACTCTTAATATAAAAAAAATGTCAAGTTATAAAATTCCACAGGAAAAAAACCCATTGCTGTTCACTTACTTTTTCAATGATCACACCTTATTATCTGTTCTTGAAATAAGAGACGTTGGCACAGAGACCTTTTACACTAAATTAACATTTATTAAACATATTAATAATGTAACCAGTAAAGCAATGCAAATGCTGGGATTTATCCATTAAAAGAAAGAAGAATTTGTGCTGACTTATTTTATTTATTTAAAACTGTTAATTATTTGTCGAACTCCCTTGAACTTCTCTCGTATATATATATTTTCATGTACCGAGTAGATCAGTTCGTCACAAATTACCTTACCATTGTAACAATACAGTATCAAATGCTGAATTATATTCCATAATAAATCGCCTGCGTATGCCTGGTAATAAATAAGTTATTTATGATGTGATAAATATTAAAACATTATCAACATATTATTATTATTATTATTTAATTATAGCTGTTTGTCGGGGCTTCCCAGTTGAATTATAATCAAATAAACTTTCAATGTTTATATTCTTCTTCAATGTTCTTGGAATTTTTAAATTTATTTTTATTACGTAATTTACGTTGTTATTTTTTCAAATTATTGTAATTCCTATGTAAAAACCTTTAAACGGGCGAAAATTAATAATAAATAAATTTAATTAAATATTAAATTTATTTGCATTTTTTTCATGATTCGGCCAAATACCGAATAGTAAAAAAAAATAGTCGAATAGGCCGGATACCGAATCATGGCATCTCTAGCATAAAGCGTCTGACAAACCTTAGCGGCCAGACATTCAGCGGATCAAGAATCGAATCCTACAAAATCAAAAAAAAAAAAAAAATTCCAAATTTTTTTTTGTTGTTGTTGAAAAATCAATACCCAATCTTCAAACCACTCCAAAATGAACAGGTAAAGAAATCACAAAAGAAAACGACATCTAGCGACTCCGAAGAAGAAAATACAAATACTATTAAGATGACCAAATGTATAGGAAAAGGTGCGCTGGATTTTGACGACAAAAATATGGAAAAAATCATCGTTCAAATTGACAAAAAAGTGCTTCGTAGTCTTCCCCACTCTTTTTCGTTATTTGTTTTTGGGGTGTTATGCCGTGTTGCGCTACCTCCTTCTTTAGCCAACGTTTCGGACATCGTTGCAGTGTCCATCATCAGGGCAGATCCGGCAGAAAAACATAACGAAAATGCTTTTGGCCGTGAAAATCTTAAAACTTATCTTCCCCACTCTTGTTTACTTTAGTTTTCTGAAGGTTTTTGATTCTACCGCGTGTGAATTACATTCTTTGATTTTTTTATAAAATTGAATAAAAATATCATTGAACATACAAAAAACGAAAATGGAGTGCTACAAATTAAACTACGTAACAATAAAAAATTATATGACAGTTTGTCAAATAAGAGTAGAAAATATATGAGGGCGCCACTGTTGATCAAATGGCAATACTAAACACATAACTATTTTGTATGTAAAAAAAATTTATATAGTCGCTATAATAAAAAAAAACTAAAAAAAAACTCATGGTGTTAAAGTAAAGCTGTGTAACCTACATTTTTATAAAAAATTAAAAAGGCATAATAGTGGAAAAAATATTTTTTCATTGCAGTATAGATGCTCGCCGATCTCAAAATTAGAATTGCATATAGGTATATTATTATTACCTTTGAAATTTTGTGTTAACATAATGAAGAATAACTATAATGTAATAAAATATAAAGCACAGTTTAGAAATTGCTCATATTTACATAATACTAGATAAAGTACCTAGCGTTGCCTGGGATTTAGGTCATGTCTCTAATTTTAGATCTGAATATATTTAACTCATTCAGATCCAAAAGTAGTATAACTAAACTCACCATTAGTGATTCTTCCTTTCTATCTATTGTTTAATTCAAAATGTTAAATTAAATTAAAGCAAATCGCTTTATAAATCACCTTTTAATCAAATTTATGTCATGAAGAAAAAATGTTTTTTTAAATGTGGTTTTACTGTGTTCTATACATTCAGTGTCATTGCACTTCAAAAAAATATTTGACAGTTAAATTGGTGTTGCCAGTCTACAAATTTAGTAGTTCCAGTTTTTATATTTTCTACTCTTTTTTGACAGACTATATTGCTGGCGATTTTCATCTGTTCTTCTTTTCCTCTGAAAGTTGTTATTAGGGGGAAAGCGGGGGACATTTAATGGGCATATAATGAAACACACCAGTTCTGGATAAACACTTTAATTTATGAAAACACATCTTCCGGATAAGCATTACAAAAACCCTCATACTTCCTTGAATTTTATATTGGTAATAGTATTTTAACAGTAGTTCATCTTTATAATCCAAAAAAAACCTTCTCCGCTCAAACATTTGCAATTTAATGCATCAGTCAGTTCCAATTACTTACGTATTTTAAATTTAAATAAAGAATAGAACTTTTAAAAACTCGAAATAGTTACAACAGGGGCTAAGTACAGCTACGAGTGTTATTATTTAAATAAAAGATTGTTTCTGTTTAACACTCCAATACACGCGTGTCATCTCACAGATGACCAGTTCTGTTTTTTCGTCATAAGTTTGATGAAGGGAGGGGAGCCTGGTCCCCCGCCCCAGTATTCCCCAAGCTCGCCTAGCTCGACATTCCTGCAAAATTGCAAAAAAACAATTATACTATTCACTTTTGACAAATAAGTGAGCAGTCATCTGACAGATGACACGCGTGTATTTATGTCTCACTAGGGGGCGCGTGTATTGGAATGTTAAAAATTGTAAGGATTAATTTATTACCATCATTTGCGAGCATCAAAATCATATTAGGATATTAAAAATTTGGAATAGCTAAGTAAACTTGTGACATTGATATTAAAATCAATAGATAATTTGAAATTTTGTGGCGCCATTTAAATTAAATAACAATAAATAACTTTTTTATAAAATTTTGTTACAAAGTTATTTATCACTATTTAAATATTAAATTTTTTATATTATTTTGAAACAAAAAATTATCGAAGGGTAGGTATCTTTTAAATTTTATATTTTACCGCACAAGACTCCCAACTGCCCGGAGCCTCTGGGCTGGTGTATCAGATATTTCTGACGTTCGCTTTGAGAGAGATGTACGCCTGCCAAGTTGCTCTCTGATATATATTTTTTTTTACATTACCTCCACACAGGAGGCCCGGAGGAAAATAATTCCCCTCAGGGCCTGTGTCATCTTTGAGGACGCTGTGTGGAGGGTCATTTTAGGGAAAGGAAGGAGAGGAAGTTCTGGGAAGGAAAAAGGTATGAAGGGTGAGTAGGAATCTGAGTTCAGTCTATCCAGGAGTGAGGGACGAACGAATTCATCCCTTCCACTGCGGTCCAAATCCTGCTGAGAGTCCCGCTAAAGAGGTAAAAAGATCTCCCTCAACCAGTCTCTCCGATCCGGCCTGCCACGCAGTTGGTGGGCAGACGCTTCCGCCGCCAAGATCCAGACAAACTTGACCCCATGAACCCGGGCACCCCTGCTAAGTCACCAAACGTAGCGAACCACTTGATAGGAGCCCAGGGAAGATATATGGTGATACCATTACTAAAAAATACTGATACACCGGCCCTCTGGCATCCCCGGATGGGGTATATTGCGAGTTTTAAGGATTTTGTTGATATGAGACCTGTAGAAATAATTTTTTTTTGTAAAAAATTATTGGGTTGGTCAGGAAAAAAAAATTATACAGTAGGTAATTACAAAAACAATAAAATAAAAAAATTGGAAAGTGACACTTAAGTTGTAGTGATTAAAAGAGAGCCGTAAAATTAAGTTTGAAACTAAAATGCTGTACATTCTCAGGGAAACTTTTACTGCGGCTAGAGAGCCCAAGTTCTAGTGTCTTTCTTCACTCTCATTCGCGCAGTCGTTACTTGGATTACTATTGACTGTAAAGTTACACCTCTCCGCGATTACCCCTTTTTAAGGCGATAGTTAGCCATTTATATATCGACTGTGGTTTGGTAAAACCCTTCAAGCCACAAAATGAAAACTTTACAGTAGACGATAAAAACGAATATTTACAAAATCGCGAAACTAATTGAAAATTTTGAGGTTCATACGAAAGCGATTATTTGTTTTCTCACATTTTGATGTAAAATATTGCAATTCTTTTTAAAATTATGAAAGATTTAAGGGTTGAATAATTTCATCCATCTTTTTTTAGAAATTATCTAAAAAATATTACATATAAATTTAGTTTTGAAAATGCCTTATTCGTCAAACATTATTTTACCATGTTGTAGTGCGAAGGCTATCCTACAAGAAACCACTGAAAGTAACGTTCCCAAAAATGTGGCTTGAAGTGTTTTAACAAAACACGTTCGATATATTTATTAACCTTGCACACGAGGCCCAGAGGGAAATAATTTCTCCTAGGGCTAACATCATATTTAATGCTGTGTGGAGGGTTTTTTGGAGAAATAAAGGAGTGAAACTCGGTCTCGAAGAGACCCACGTTGTAGGAGAGAGGAAACAGAGCCCGGAAAATTTCATTATTGAACCGTTGAACACAAGAACGAGACATGGAAGTGAGCCGTTCTCATGTGATAAATGTAAACCGTTAAAACAAACTGGGTTCACGTTTGACGTGTTTCCTGGCTGTGCACCAGTGCCTTACGTCCTTAACCGACACGACAAAGAACGCCATTGAACCCGTCTAAGTGCTACACTATAAGCCACGCGATTCTGTATTTTTGTGGATACGGAATCAATTCCACACGTAATCGACTCTCGGCAACAGCTGACATATCAGCCCATAGAAAAAGCAATTGCAAACAAGACAATCACAGAAATTTGATAATCGATTACGTATGGAATCGATTCCGTATTCACAAAAGATACAGAATCGCTCTTCGGGTTAGTCTCGCTGAAAGTGACAAAGTAGAAGAAACGTAAAAATAAAGTTATAAACATACAAACAAAATTTGTGATCATCCATTTATACATTAGTTTACTATTCTTACATAATAGTTCATTACCTACCTGCTTGATTCGTCAATCGTCAATCTCGTTTTGATTGAGTAAGAAAATATATACGACCCCAGAATGATGTACCTACTACACATTTACAATACTTAATTATATTTACTTATCCGATAATTTTTTTACACATTCAAATTGTGGTAAGTATATAATTTGTTTGGTGTCAGTTTTATCCCAATCTTCCCATTCTGTAAGTAATAATAACAATCGGCAAAATTTGACACAAATAATTAGCTGAATATGACACATAAATGGTTTGCTGAATATGTTTAAAAAACGTACATAATTAGTTCAATATAATATACAGCACATAAACAATTTGCTGAAAATGTATCAAAACACACGTGTGCTGAATATGACATTAGCATAACACATAAATAAATAATTTGGTGAATTTGACATATTAGATGAAAGAAACATACTTATACATATTTTTCTGAATATGACACACCTACATAATTAGCTGAATATGATAAAATTAAATAGCTGAATGTGACACACAAATAAATAAATGCCACAAATAAGCTTACCAAAATTTATACATTTCATAAATATGCTTTTACATGGTGAGTTACATTTACAGAAGATTTCTAAAGGCATACACGCTGGTAGATCCGTTGAAACATCTCCCGCTTTCTCATAAATGATGCCTGTAAAAAAGGGAAAGATTATATCGGAGCTCTCAGTGGTAGGAATAATTTAATTTTTTTTTTGCAAATATTTGTGACATTTAAAATGATTTTGACAAAATAAATCAAAGTGTATGAAATTTCTTCCATAGATGGCGTTCTTCTGAAACAAGATATTTTCTCCACAGATGGCATTATTTTTTTTTCTTCTACTTTTATAATATTTTGGCTTTTCATTTACAGAATTTGTATCGCCGGCGTCAATAATAATATTGTAATTATAACTTATTAATATATTTATGCATTTATTATTATTGTAGTTATGTAGCTACTTTAGCAAATAGGCCATGTGTAGAAATATGAACAGGTTAAGATCAACAAAATAAAACTATTATACAGGATGTAACAGCACCTGGGGGATTTTAACCAGCTATTTCAGAGCATATTTGGAGTAAAAAATGTACATGTCATTTTGCTGTCCCATGACATTTTTTTCTATTAAAAACATTAAAAATATTTTCTATCATACGTCGCAACTGATTAGTTAGGATAGTAACGCGTTGACAGCCTAGCGGTCATTTGATAAGCGTTGCGTCTCGTTCTAACAGCATGTTAATACACGAAACAGCGCGCGTATCGCTCAAACCTATCGCGACGGGATATACCCATAGCGATGCGAACAGTAGCGACATGTGATTGAAACATTTCTTTTTTTAATAGAAAAAAAAATCATCTGACAGCAAATTTTTTTACTCCAAATATGCGCAGGAATCGCTGGTTAAAATACCTCGGGTACGTTATGTTGCACCATGTATATGAAAATATAAATAAAAGTAATTATAATTATGTAATACAAAATTGTAATTAAGTACCTAAACAGATTTCTGTTACACAAAATGGACCGTTAGAACACAAATCTTGGTCTTTTTAGGACGAACCTATAACACAGCTTTTCAACCATGCTTCACTAATGAAGAAATTCATGTAAACGTATTGCGCAATCCTAGGTACAGGGCCGCCTGTGCAGGCACAATTGGAGCAGACCACACCAGGGCGCCGATAATTTCTAACACCTTGAGGCCTGGTAGTAAGCGCTCAAAGAAGAAAAAGGGGAGATATGTAAATACGAAAGTTAGAGGGAAGGCGCTACTATTAAAAATGATAATATTTAAGCGAAAATTATGAAATCTTTACATAGTATAAAAGCAAAGTCGCTCCCGCTGCCTATACGCTTAGACCTTTTAAATCACTTAACTGATTTTTATGCGATTTTCACCAATACATAGACAGAGTAATTCAAGAGGAAGGTTAATATGTACAATACATGCATATTATATTAGAGAAAAGTCGAGAAAATCAAAGATTAAATTCAGGCAGAGGGAAGCGGACTGGCAAACGGATGGTGTGGATTTGATGTGTATGCAAATTATAAGAAGGAGTATAAAATGAAGTCGCTCACGCTGTATGTGCGCTTAGATCTTTTAAGCTACGCAACGGATTTTCATGCGGTTTTCACCCAATAGATAGAGTGATCCATGAGTAAGGTTTTTAGGTATATAATTTGTCAAGGTTTTGTGTAAATTGGTTGAAACACATAATGTCAAGTAATGCCAAGCGGCAGCGGGCAGTGGACTGACAAACGGGCGGTGTGGATTTGATTTAAGGGATGGCGTTGGTTATAAAGGTTTCGTTAACCACAACAACGTGTGGCCGGGTCTGCTAGTATGTTATAAAACGGTAAAAAAATCGGAGTGCCGCGCCTTTAGACGTAGTTTTTAAGCTTTTAAAAAAATATATGTGAGTTTTGAAGATAATTTCTATACATTTTCCGAGCCGAAAAAGTAACTGTAAGAAATTCCCTGGTTAGAAAAAATTGCTAAGTATGCTCCGAAAATTAAAAAAACGCACTTTTTCTGTAAATTAACTAGTTATGGGGATGAAAAAATGTACAGTGTTTCTATAATTGCTACTTCAGAAATTTGTTAAGAGATTGTTGCTCTATTTTAAATAAGTCATTCATTATTAAATATTTTCGCTTGCGCCCATTAATTATAACGTTTTTTTTAATACCAGCCCTCTCTCCAACATTCGTATTGCACATCTTCCTTTCAACCATTTTTTAACGCTTACTACGGAGGTAAAAAGCGTTAGGCGCCCTTGAGATTTTTATTTTGTGTATGATTGGATGAAAGGTATTTTACTGGTGCCAGGCGCCCTAGGTATATGATTGGATGAAAGATATATGTTAGCTTTTTTTATCCATTTTCGTGTCCTGGTTTCATATCTTGGAAAATTAAATCCAAGGTAAAAATTAAGAAACTTAAAGGGTATCGTGATTCAAAAGTCTAACAATTCTTTGCTTAAATTTAAAATAACTGAATATAATATAATACCCACTAGATATGCCTTCCACGTAGATTTGAATGGACACTAAAGTCGCCACTGACTTAATACCTTTTGTTTCAACAGTGCTTTCACACAAACAATTCCGTAAGTCTAAATTAAGAACGAATTGTTTCACCGAATTTTTTTGTTATTCAGTTCTGTGAAACATATGGCCCATGATGATATAATAACAGAACTTTAATACAACTTAAAGTTGCAGAATTGTTTAAAATCTGTGAAAAAACCCCTTCCTTAAATTTTAGGGCGCACAGTGCAAGCGCAAATGCATCCACAATGTGCGAGCGGGTTCCATATAGAGCATCGAACCATCCCTTCACCCTCTTGGTTCTATCCCATTTAGAACGCGCTCTGTCTCTCTCACACTTAGCTGACATCGTATGTCGCCATCCCGACAAAATCGAGAAAGAATTAATTTCTCAATGACGATGATGGAACACAGTTTTCTATTTGAAATTTAAGGGCTCTACTCACGACACTGCACGCAGGGACTCTGCCGCAGAGGGTCCCTGCATGCGTCTCGTTCTAGCGGCACTTTAACAAACGAGACAGCGCTAGTTCGCTCAAACCCATGCTCTCTGCAGGCAGTGCAGGGAGAGCCCATTTAGAAAAGAATGGCCAGACTTTTGGATCTCAAAATTAGCATGTTTATTTTTCCTTCGAGCGATAGCTACCCAAATTTAATTGCAAAACATAAAAATACGGGCTAAAAGGATAAATATGTATGGATTCAGTAAACAGTTCATATGTTTTCAAATTCATATGTGTAGTTATGATATCAATAAGGCCGAATCAAAAACTGAACACCCTGAAAACTCCGTTGCTCGAGTGGTTGGTCTATTCTACTGTAGCGTACTATAATTGCGCAATAGTTTTACATAAATTTTACCGCTAGGAAGTAAGTTTTTTAATACAGAAAATAATATTTTTTCAATATAAAGGTTGAACTATTTGTAGATATTTGTAGGTATTGTAAAATAGTGTTCCGTGATAGTTGATCGCCCGACAATTGGCTCCCCGGCATAGTTTTACCGATACAATGGGCAGTCACTTTAGGAAAAATCGGTGTCCCCGAAGGGTTATGCAGAGAGGATGTACTTCCGAATAACAACATTACAAAACATTTTCATTTATAAATGTTATATAAATATTATAAATGCATGAAAGAAAAAACGATTTGTCTATATACTGTATGTACTAACGGGTTCCATGCCAACTGAGAATCAACTCAACACTTCTTTGAAAAGTCATTAAAAGTTATGAAAAGAATAATTTTAAAATAGCCCATAACCCTAACCTAACGTAACCTATTTAACCATTTTTTATAATTTTTTTACAACACTTCTAATGACTTTTCTGAGTTAGTTCTGAGTTGATTTCATTCTGACTTGTCGGGTCACCATACCAGCGTATAAATACAGTAAAATCGACACTGTAAATCAGTGTCGGTCCGTGAGTTTTCAGTGAGCTAGAGTGCTAAAGATGTTGTTGTAGTTGAAATTGTTTTTTTTTCAACTATTAACTTTTTGTGTGAGAGACTTTCAGAATGCGGATGCGGCGCATCCCTTGACTGAAAGAATCCTGAAAATCATACAAAAATTTGAAATTTTGAAAAAAAAAAAATGTAACGTCAAAAACGTCATATTTTTCAACCTTAGCGCTCTAGCTCATTGAAAACTCACGGACCGCCACCGATGTAAATAATTTAAGTAGTTTTATATCCACACCAACTTATTGTTAAAGGTATTTTTGAAATCGATTTTAGGTTTGATATTGTTAAAAATTGCGCAATAAATTGTAATTTTAAAATAATAATGAATTCGGGGGTTCAACTATCGGGGGATGAACTATCGGGTCAACAGTGTTAAGGTTATTGAAAATTTGATGTATTATTTAAACGAGGCTAGAATTCATATAGCTACAGTGTTATTAAAATGTGATAAAGTTACAACAAGTGTATAAAATTATCCATACAGTAAGAGGCGTCGCCACACAAATTGCAAACACTGGACGTATGCGTAGATACAGTCTGCCAAATAAGAGTAGAAAACATAGGAGTGCACCACTGTCATTCAAATGGCAATACTAAAAATATAATCATGGTGTTAATCTAAAGCTGTGTAACTTACATTTAAATTAAAAATTAAAAAGGCATAAAAATAAAAAAAAACTTTATTCATTCCACTGATCTCAAATTAGAATTGCATATAGGTATATTATTATTATATCTTTGTAATTTTATGTTAACATAATGTAGAATAACGATATTGTAATAAAATATAAAGAACACTTTAGAAATTGCTCACATTTATTTAATATTAGCTTAAGTACCTACCAGCGTTACCCAGGCTTTAGATCATGTCTCTAATTTTGAAACTGAATACATTTAACTCATTCAGATCTAAAAGTAGTGTAACTAAACTCATCATTAATGATTCTTCCTTTCTACCCACTGTTATATTAAATTAAATTAAATGGAAGGCAATCACTTTGTAGAACACAATTTAACCAAATTTATGTCATTAAGTAGGTATCTTAACAACAGTACTTCCTCGATTTAATTTTTTTTTATGAACAAAAAAATGTATTTTTAAATGTGTTTACGGTGTTCTGCATTTTTAGTGTGATTGCATTTTAAAAGAATATTTGACAGGTAAATTGGTGTTGCCAGCCTACAAATTTTGTAGTTCAATTTTTTATATTTTCTACTCTTATTTGACAGACTCTTAAGTTTATAAAGACTATATAGATTTTCTGTTTACGTATTTAATTAGTTCATAATGGATCATCTATTTTGTCAAAAGGTACTCTTTTTAAAGTAAGAATTTAACTTTATTTGCGCAAAAATGTAAAAAAAATAATATTAAACGTATCGTTGAAGTAGAAGATAACAACAGTAATCTAAACGAAAATATGAAAATGAACAGTGCCCTTGAGGTGATTTTTCACAAAAACGGCGCTATATAAATCATCCAAATATTATTATTAAGACACAGAAAAACAGAAAAAAAGACAATTAATTAGTTGAAGATAATATTGTTAATTCTAAAATTTGAAATATGAAATTGACAATTATGACGGTTTGACAGAAGGTGGCAATAGCGAAATTGGTTAAGGCGCACGTCCCGGTCTGGGTTCGTGTCCCAGTAGCGAACCATTGTATTTTTTCTGTTTTTCTGTGTCTTGTTCTTTTTCATATTTAAGTTTAGATTATTATTCTTATCTTCTTCTCCAATGATATATTACGTTGATGGGAAAAACCTTCATAAGTTATAAAAGAGAGTTTTTCTTATAAAAAAATTTATATTAAATGACTTGACTAAAATAATTATCCTTCGCGTTTATAATATATACAATTTAAATTTATCTAGAATGGTGGATTGGTAATATTACAAAGTTTTGGATCATTTCTATAGCGCCGTTTTCATGAGAAAATAACCTCAATGGGGCGAATTATATTTAATGTTATATATGTTAGACCAGGATTTTGGCATTTTGTCTGTTGCTAAACTTTAGCATTTAGTTAACCATATTGACACTTGAATATTATAAGGACGCAGTTTTGGTGTGACCGTATCTGTATTCTCACAATCGCAATATGTTCGACCCTCTCAACCTAACCTAAAACAAAAAAAAGTAAGCAAATATGGGGATCGGTTAAATGCGACTGTTTTAAGGACCAGATACAGACCCTGGGAACGAATGGTGATTTTGTATCTTTTGCGACAGCGTAACGCATCTTAAATCGGCCGTATACGATTCATTTTGACAGTTTTCTTAAATGCTGTATTCCACATCGCTCTGACGAGCTAAATACTGCGCTTGTGTTAAGATGCCAACTGTTAACAGTAGTTACCCTAACGCTAGATATGACGGCGCGTTTGCCGCCTAATCGTCATTAAGAGATGTCAGTAGCGAGAAAATTGTAAATCGAATGTCGTCGCGTACAAACATCAAAATATACGACAAACGGATAGTAATTTAAGAACGCCTATTAGGCTTATATGTAAGTAGTTATAATCAAAATATATAATATAAAAGAAAGTCCAAAAAAACGTGCGTCCCGTAAAAACTCAGAAACGAATCCCGGTACGATCAAGGGAGTTATACGACGTGGTAGATCTCTATCCCCCCTCCAGCGTAGCAGTTTTTACCTAAATAGCGTGATTTTGAAGATACAACGGCTGGAAGTTTCGCCCTCTTGAAATTTCTAGAATAGTCTTCCGGAAAGTTCTAGAAGGTTCGATAGAGCTCTAGAAATTTTCGTTGTTTGTTTTTGGGGTGTTATGGCGTGTTGCGCTACCTCATTCTTTAGCCAACGTTTCGGATAGCGTTGCAGTGTCCATCATCAGGGCCGGATCTGCCAACTGCAACGCTGTCCGAAACGTTGGCTAAAGAAGGGGGTAGCGCAACACGGCATAACACCCCAAAAACAAACAACGAAAATACTTTTGGTCGTGAAAATCTTAAAACGTATTGAGCTCTAGAAAGTTCTGGAAGGAGTGGCGAAGCCGGGTAACCCAGCTAGTAACTAATAAATGGTAATTCGTATTTTTAAGCAGGCAGCTATCCATATCAACTGACATTAACATAGACAAGCCATTGAAAGCCATAGAAATTCATACTAAATTGTCAGCTGATAACGCGTGTGTCTTAATTGTCTCTTAACGCAAAATATAACACAAAATATACAGAATCATCCTTCACGTGATCGGGTACGGACCCGGGTACTGTACACAATGAAAGTTTTTGACAACGTGCGTCCGTATAACAGTCAAGTACATTATTTCGGTAATTAGTAATAATTATTATACTTATATTCCAAATAGACATAAACATTAATTGACTAGAAAAGTAAGTATGTTACGCTAGTGTGTGACAAATACCTACGTAAACGTGCAAGTCTTATGTTAGCCAGTCAACTCTAAGGTATAATCATACTAAATCTGCCAAATTTGTGATCCATGTTATACTGACTGTTAGGAAATCTGTACTTAACCAGTTTTAATGATTTTATCAAGCACAAGCTTTTTCAGAGTCAAACAGACTGCATTTGAAAATATTTTTGACTATCCATTAGTTACTTCAACCAAATTGTATCAAAAAGGCTGCATTTAAATAATTTTAAAACACAATTGAATCATTGACAGAAGATTTCGAGTGTCAAATTGGTTGTTATTGAAACGTTTGAATAAGGTCTGATCCTGCTCGTTGATTCCACAAGATTTTGAGTGTCAAAACGGCTGTTAATGAATAATTAGAGCAAAATAAGACTGCTTGAGATTTGAGTGTCAAGCCGGTTGTAAGTGAAACATTTTAAGAAGGTTTACGGCTGTCAGTTAATCTCCTTAACAGGATTTGATTATTATTGAAACATCTGAGCTAAATAAGACTCCCCGTTAATCGTTTTAGATTTTGGGTGTCAAACCGATTGCCATTGAAATACTTCAGCAATATTTGCTATTTTTAGTTAGCCACTTTAACAAGATTCGAATGTCAAACCGGTTGTTATTGAAATCTTTTAACAAGATTTGCGGCTGTTAATTAGTCAATTTACCAAGATTTTCTGCTACCAGTTAATCACTTTAACCATGATTCGAGTGTCAAACCGGTTGTTATTGAAACATTTTGACAAAATTTACAGGTGTGTTAATTAGTAGATAATTTTACCAAGATTTTCTGCTGTCAGTTAGTCACTTTAACGTGATTCAAGTGTCAAACCGGTTGTTATTGAAACATTACAAGATTTCCGGCTGTTAGTTAGTCACTTTAAAAAGATTTGAGTGTCAAAACGGTTGCTATTGAAACTTTAGGGCAAGATGAGGCCGACCGTTAATCATTTTAACATGTTTTGACTTGAGGGAAGAAAATTTTGAGTTTATTTGACATGGAGCTAGACAGAATAATAGACGTTCGCCAAGTGTCAGTTTAGATCTATCAGCAATCAGTATAAGGCATCAATATTCCTTGACAGACCGTATTATAAACAGTTACAAACATTTACTTACAATTAATCAATACAATAAAGAATATATATCGTTTACTAGGTAGGTACATAACATTAAGGCTGCTACTTACAACATACCTTATTTATTCAATCATAAAAAACCTCTGTGGTAGTGCGGTTAAGCTGGTTGATTTAAGGATCAGAGGTTGTGAGGGATTTCACTAGATCTTAGTTGAAACAATTCAACTTTTAATACATCTCTCAAAGTTCAAAGACCAAAGTTCAAAGTTCAAAGAGAAAAGTTCAAAGATCAAAGTTCAAAGTTCAAAAATCAAAGTTCAAAGATCAACGTTAACAGATCAAAGTTCAAAGATCAACGTTTAAATTTTCAAATCGGATTCAGATAAAACTAACATCTCAAAAAGAGCACACATATACGAGTATATTAGCGTGTTGATAGCAGCCTTTAAAATAATTTGCTGAAGGTAGCATAACTATTTTGCCGAAAAGCCATCTATACATAATGTTAATTTATAAAATAACACAATTATTTCTAGAAATAGTGGCCTTGCGACATTTCGACGAGCCTAATCAAGGCCTGTACGATCGATACGCCAATGCTAAAGCAATGATAAAAAAAATTTAATCGAAATTTATCGAACGAACTTCCATACAAAAATGTCATAAAACAACATTGTTTTATCTCAATAAAAATATTGATTTTCCGAAGATTTCGTTTACACAAAAAGGGGGTAAATGAATGAATCTGACTAGCCTCAATATTGAGCCTAAGTTCCCGAGGCGGCGGTACCATTACAAGCCTCCCAAATTATAATACCTCCAAACAGACAGACATTTCAGATAAACCGTAAAATTAACCAATTTTCCGCTTAAAAATACATATCCATTGGTGTATTTATTAGCATTATTGAGGGGAGGGCCTAAAATTCCCAATTTTCCATTTAGCATTAATTTACATTTTATAAAACGTTTGAAGAATCATTGTTAAATTTTGTATGGCTGCTTGCTTTTTACATGTTACATGGGCAGACATATAAGAAATTATAGTACCAACTTAATATAAAGAGAGAGAGTCATTATCAGTGAGATAAAAAAATTAGGTACGTATAAAACTTCATTCACACAAGGAGTTTTTTAAGCGCGTTGCTATTTTCATCATCTTGATTTTGAAAGAAAATTTTCAGAAGTCTACACAAGTGAGCCGGTTAGCCGGGACGGTGATCTCTGGCATAATGGAATTTGTACTGCTTTTTCGTTTAGAGTTTTCTCGATAGTCAATTACGTCAATTAACCACGATTTACGGATTTTAAAAATATTAATTTAACTGTCAAAATAATACATAATTCATTTTACAATAAAAGACAATTTAATTTGTTTATCAATTTGGAAGGCGGGTATGGGTACCGCCGACCTGGGAACCATTTATTCGACAACCAACACCCCTGTCATAGCCGTTCGCTACGTTTGATGACTGAGCATGATTACTCGTGATCACGGGGTGAGGTTTGTCTAGGCCATTTGAATGCATTTGCCCGCCTACTGCATGGCGGGCCGGATCGGGAGAGACTGGTCGAGGGAGATCTAACCTAGATCTCTCCAGCCGGACTTTTTCGACTCATCGGTGGGAGGGATGGATTCATACGTCCGTCATTCCTGGACACATTGACTCCCCAGATTCTTAACCACCCCTCATACCTTTTCCTCCTCAGAACTTGCTCTCCTCCCTATCTCTAAAAAGACTCTCCGAATCCCCAAAGGTGACATAGGCCCTGAGGGGAATTTTTTTCCTCAGGTCCTCCTATGTGAAGCTAGTGTAAAAAAAGGAGGAAAGATTTCGTAAAAAAGGGTTAAAACTCATACGAAGTCGATTAGTAACCTCTTATACCATATATATAATACGGCTGAGTTGACAAGTGCGTCGGGTTCCCGCCCAGGCATCGTGAATTCAATTCCTTAACTCAGTTCTCCATCTCCAATACACAAGCAATATTTTCCGCATGTAATAAGGAAGAAGTAACCTTGGAATATTTGTATTTCTCAACATTTATAGAATAAGAACGAAGAAATATTGCTTGCAGAAAAAACTTACTCATCTTAAAAATCCATATTTATCATGATGAGCTTTTTATTTGCGTCTCAAAATGTGAACACCGAACACAGCTACTAAATACTCATCGCCGAAAATTTAACTCCCTCGTGAAATAGGCTTTACTTCGTACCAAATTTTATTTCAGTTCCTAAATAATATAAAGTTTAAATATATATAATTTAGGAATTGAATAATGAACTATAATAATTCTTAAATTACGTATAGTTTAAATGTGTAATTTAGGAACTGAATAATGAACCATAGTTCCAAAATTACATAAAGTTTTGATATGTAATTTAGGATCTGAATGATGAACATAGTTCCTAAATTTCATAAACAATTTTCCTTTGTGCAAAAAATAAAACTGACAGCGAACTTAATTTTATAATGCATAATTCCTCACACAATCTACAAAGTTCTCAAGCCGTATAAAAAATATGACATATCTTCAACATTTCTATATTTTAATTAATACAGTGATAATATTTTACATGTATTAGATACCTAAGCACACAATTTACATTTAATTTAAAAGCAATGTATTTTATATTATTTTGTGATGTTATATCTTAATGGAGTTAAAAATAAGAATATTATTCCTTGGTGTTGCATTGAAATATTCCGATGTTGTTGAGTTCTTAATTCAAATACCCGTTTCGACGGTTTTAAATTAAAATATTCCGATGTTCATGAGTTTTAAATTGAAATTTTCCAATGTTATCGCGTTCTAAATTGAAATATATTATCGCATTCTAAATTGAAATATTCCGATTTTATAGCGTTCTAAATTGAAATATTTCGAGATTATTGAGTTCTAAATTGAAATAATTCAATGTTATTAAGTTCCAAATTGGAATATTTCATTTCGAAGAGTATTAGGTATTACCACGTGATTTGGTGTTGTATTGAAATATTCCGATGTTGTTGAGTTCTAAATTCAAATACCTGTTTCGACGGTTTTAAATTAAAATATTCCGATGTTATCGCGTTCTAAATTGAAATATTTTGAAATTATTGAGTTGTAAATTGAAATAATTTAATGTTATCGAGTTCCAAATTGGAATATTTCGTAACTGTGGTATTTAAATGCATTAAATAAGCTAATATACCTCAAGCCTAATTTACATGAGTCAGCGACAATATTTTTTTAAGAAAAATATTTTTTTCAGTAAACTTGCAAAATAAAAAGCACCGTATTTACAATTCGATTCTTACCTACACTCAAAATGTTTTAAATAAATGACTTAAAAATTTTTAAAAATGTATTTTTGAATCAGTGTCTAACGCAAGAACTAACCAAGGCATGCCCCCCGTCCAAGCCTTTCTCTGTCGCACGTAATTGTATGCATCTTTCTCTTTCGCTTACGGTCATTGTAAAGTCAGTAGGCATTTAAGTTTTGTGCGTATTGTAAAACGTTTGAACATTTCAATGCAATCAAACCATTATAATATGAACATTGCATCTATGAAATCATGTTAAATTGAAAAATTTGAATACTTTTTTTTGCAAAATAATGCGATTTTATAGAAAAAAAAAAACAAATTAGTCCTTTAAAGCGATTTATTGGGTATAGTGAGGTGTGGTGCTTCCTCCTTCATTAGCCAATGTTTCGGACTACCTTTACCGTGTCCATCATCTGAAGCACAAAACGGCGTAATATTTCAAAAATATATCTGGATAATCCTTTTAAATTAGTTCTTAGTTAAAATTTCCAATGATCTCAGAAATCGTGAAAAACTTCAAAAATGATTTCAAGAAAAGGCGTCACTATTGAAAACCAAAGTAAATATTTACAAAATTATAAATATGCATAAGAAAATTTCACTGTAACATTAACGGCTCTAATAAAATGTAGGCGGAATAGCTGTTACTCAAAAACTAAACACTTAAACACCAATTAATAGAAAATTCTTTTATCTACGTAGGCTTTTCCTTACAAAATACTTTAATAAAAATATAATGGTTTTCTTACCAATATCATACGATTTCAATATTTTACAAAAACATTAAATCAAATTTAATTAAACATGCAATTTAAATCTTTTTGTAACAAATTGTGATTTTTATTATGTATAAAAAATCAAACGATAATTTTTCACAAAACAATAATTGTAACAGATTTTGAATGGCTTATTGAACAAACAAACTATCTCGAACATTATTTAATATTTTAGGTTAAATTACTTGATATTATATGATCCGTTTGACATCCAACATTTCAATAAACCACATTCCAACATACGACATCAACATACACCGATCTGACATAAGGCATTCGAATTTATCCAAAATTCCAACTTCCTGTACTTCCACATTACGAAAATTCAACATACGATTTGAATTACGAAGTTCCAACATTTCAACATGCAATATCCCGAGATTATTAAAAAAATTTACGAAGTTCTGCAAACAAATGTTCTTCAAAACCTCGTTATTAGAATTCTGTAAATTCTGGAGTCAAAAGTTTGTAAAGTTTGAATTTTTATTTACAATAAAAGCAAAAAATATGTCGAAAACATTTAGAAAAAAATCATTTCGTAGTTGCAACACATGAAGTTGTGTTACGTCATTCCGACATAAATGTACAGAATTACGACATTTTTGTAAGGCTGAATGAATCTATGTACAATATAAGCAAAGAATATGTCATAAAACTGTCATTTTAGTTTATCAACCTTTCAACATAACGATTCAATCATTCAAAGTTCCCCAGTGATCTCGACTTACAATGCTCTGACTTAATTGATTACGATGTTCCAACATTAAACACCTACAATAATTACGCCATGTCTGATCAAAGTGACCTATTGAAATATATATAATCAGATGTTTTTTTTTTGTATTTTACGATGGTGTATGATTTTGAAAACGTTCTAACGCCTAGATCGAAGGTGTTTTTATTTCGACAAAATTGATAAAATTGTTGAAAACAGGTTGGGGTGTTTCAAATATGATGACAATTAAATTGATCTTTTTAATACATATGGGCGGTCCACGTTAAACGCCGCGTTTTAGCTTTCGATCAAATTGCGATTAGTATACAAGATCGACATTCCAATCAAAAGCGTAAATGGCCGAGAAGCAACGTTGGAGACCGTTCAACTGACAAAGCAACATGAAACTGAAACACCCCAACTTCAGTGACTTTCTTGTAGGCATAATTTGTCATATTACATTACCTGTGCAAATAATGAGCTAGAAAAAAACCGACTTACTGAAACAATCGCTACGGACCACTGAGAGATTCTAGCATCATAGGTACTAGCCTGCCTACCTTCCAAACGAGAGTAACCAGTGTTGACACATCCACGCAACCAGTCGCATTACTTTATTTACACAGGTGTTGAATATGTGGCGTCTATATTTATGATGTGATATGCTATAATTTAAATGAACACATTTAAAATAAAACAATAACTTTATTAACGACACTTTTATTTTTTGCACCTATGCCGACAAAGTTTCGCTACAAACAACGACAGCGTTTCGCTACACTGTCCAGATAAAGCTATGGTTGTTGCAAAACCTGATTGGCATTCGGTATGAAAAATAAAAGTATTGTTGTTTGTTTTATTTTAAATATAATGTCACATTATAAAGTATCTGCTTCATGTGAAAATATAAATTTTTACCTTCGTCAAGTTCAAGTCAGAACATTAGAGTGATCAAAACAATTAGTAAATTTGAAGATTTTAGTCTACAAGATGTTGCAAGCGGGCGCCATGCCGTGCCCGAAGGCCTCGGAGACGAACATGGGCGTGCCCGCCCCCAGCCCGCCGTCCGTCTTGATGTTCTCGTCTCCGCCCTCGCCTTCGCCGCACTCCAGGTAGCCGCCCTGGCAGTCCAGACAGCGGCACTGGTCGCTCATGCGGCACACGATTCCCATCTCCTTCGCCATGGCTAGATACATCTCTTTGGAGGTCTTGTTTGCGACCTGCAGAGTGAATTCAAAGATTTTTATTTACTTAAATGAAGACAATATAAGTGAAACACAAGCGAAAATCTGGAAACAGAAAAATCAGAAAAAAGATATTGGCACCTCTTATAAAAAAAAAAAAAAAAATTATTTACGTTTAGAAATGTTAATATTTAAAGAGTTAACATCAAAACGATAGCAAAGCCTATCCATATCACTTTGTAACGTTTCACAATCAGAGCAAGAATGAACTGCTTTGAATATTTTTATGTCGTCAGTGTATAATTGTAGCATGTTCAAAATTTTGTTTATATGAATGTTGTGGTTTTTGTTTATGCAATGTTGTTTACATAAATGATGAATATGGGTGGACCTAGGTGGGATCCTTGGGGGACACCAGATGTTACCTCGATAGACTTTGAAATTACGCCGTTGATTAAAATTGACTGTTTACTAATGTAGGACTTAATACATCTGAAAAAGTCGTAATGTATGAATAATAAGAAGAATTGAGTATATTACGATGCAAATTAGGAATCTGAGAAGTCAATGTCCAGGAGTGGTGAATTGATGAGTGGTGATGGATAGATGGATCACAAGTGTGATGGATGGATTAGCATGCCATGTCTCACCTCAATGTACCCCTCCGGCAGAGGCTGTTGCTGTCTCAGCTTGCACTCGTATTCCTCCTGCCTCCGTTCCTCTTCCGTCTCACTCTCTCCGATCGTCTCGTACTCCGCCTCGTCCAGTTCTGCTTCCATATCCTCGTGCCGGTGGTCAGTCCCATCTGGATCCCCGCACTGGCTCATGGCCAGCGTGGCGACACTGGACTCGTCAAACTGGCGGGAGCTGGCGTCGTAGGACGTTGACGGCTCCTGGAATTATTGAACAAGTAGTGTTATGGCAATAACAACTGGACCAAATTAATCTAACTGGTCTGATCAAAAGCTGAATCGGGCTGGGAATATTCAAAATAGAAACACAACAATTGGCGGTAGCTGGCGTCGTAGGACGTTGACGGCTCCTGGAATTATTGAACAAGTAGTGTTGACAATAACAACAGGACCAAATGAATCTAATTGGTCTGATCAAAGCTGAATCGGGCCGAGAGCATTCAAAATGTAAATTTTTGACTTCGTCCATTTTCTATACCATGAATGGTAACAAAAACACACTGTTATTTATTGTAAAAGTTAATATTAGTTTAGTTTTATGACATGAATTTAGGCAATGTATTACTAAGTACAGTAGAGCGTCGATTATCCGAACTAATTGGGGGACGTGGGTGTTTGGATAACCGGTATTTTCGGATAATCGAGCCATTCATATATTACGTACTTCCATATTACGAAGCGGTGAATGAATACCATATTTAAATTTATATCTTTAATGACAAATAGGAATTAAACGAAAAAAAGTGCAAAATTAACGCTTAAAAAAAGCATCAATGTTCGTCTGCCGAAGCAAGCCTACCCGCTTACGAGCGGCTAGGTCACGTACTTTTTTAAGGACAGATATTTGATACTGTTGGCTGCTCCGATCATGTAGGTTGCGTCTTCCAAATCAATCTGTGTTACTATGCATTTTACAATGGCACTCCAAAATTCAAGCACGAGAAATGTTTTCTCTTTTGAATTGGGTAGTTTCATTAAAAAGAAATTTACATATTGTTATTAGTATTAAGAATCAAATGTTTTACTATGAATCTGTATACGTATGTATTTAAAAAAAAAAAATCTTTTTATGATTTCTCATCAGGCTTTCTTCTCCCTCCTTTCATTTTTCCAAAAGTAACTTACGTAAAAATTATTTTCTATAATACCGTTTGAAAGCTTCAATAACGCCTTGATCTATGGGCTGTAATAATGAAGTCACTTTAGGTGGAAGAAACATGACTTTTACAAATTCGTCTTTTTCATTTCATGAAAGGTGAGTTGTGGCGCTATCAAGAAGCAAAGATGTTTTCGTTCTTTTACCATTTTTAAATTGATGGACTTTTACAGAGGGTATAAAATTTTCTGTAAACTATTCTATGAAAATTGTACTATCCATCCAAGAACTCTTTTGCGAAGTGTAAACGATAGGCATCGCAGACATATTAAATTGTTTGAAACAACGCGGTTTCTTGCTTTTACCAATTACAGACACGGGCAATCGGTGGCTGCCAGTAGCATTAGCACATGCGTAGGCAGTGATATGATCCTTGCTTATTTTAGGACCAATGCTAATGACTAAGTTACAACCAAAGCTAAATGCTGCTAATTCACGACGTGAAGCAAGGGTTTTTCGTGGCAGAGCTTTCAAATTGAGCCCGGTTTCGTCTGCATTGTAGACGTTTTCGAGAGTATAAGCGGTCGTTCGGATGATCGACTTTCGGATAATCGACGCTCCACTGTACGTCAAAATCATGTGTTTTTGTGTGAAAATTATATGGCTTAGAAATATTTAAGGTGCTTTAATTAAATAGCGATTAGAAAACATATTGGCCTTTAAAGTCTTAGATTTTTTTTTAAAAGAAAAACATTAAAATATTTGTGCCTGAACTTCGAAAAATAAAAATAAAACACGTTTTTAGCGACGTTTTTTCTCGAATAAAAGGCTTGTGATAAGCGGGTATTCAAAACTTATCGACATCTACCTAGGTACGTAGTATTATTGTTAGCGGCCTGATCCTGAATTTTACATGACACGACGTGGTGCATCACATTAAGTGTAAACCCGGTTGTCGAGAAATTTGAATAACAGGTATTTTATCAAACTGTTGCTGTCAATGTCACTCTTACTCTAACTGTACCCCAGGTACCTAAATAAGGTACATCACCACTGGAGCGCCTTTTGCCACAATATGACACCGTTTAAAATACTTCGGATTGCTTTGCTGCCAGTTTTAGGCAAATTTTCCCTAGATGCATTAATTTTTTTTTCAATTTTTCCATATCAAAATAAGGAGATATGATTTTTTAATGTAGGCGGAAAATATTCAAAATGGTCACCAAAAAATCGCGCTGTTGCACCAGTGGTTAATACCTAAATAAAATCATCAAAATCAAGGTTTTGTATTCCCCAT
Source organism: Limnephilus rhombicus (assembly GCA_929108145.2). Taxonomy (NCBI): domain Eukaryota; kingdom Metazoa; phylum Arthropoda; class Insecta; order Trichoptera; family Limnephilidae; genus Limnephilus; species Limnephilus rhombicus. Next base: position 29,649,871 of record OV815296.1, read on the forward strand.
TCTTCTCCTCCAAAACTGGACCGACTTTAATTTTTTTACTAACTGTATTAGAACAAAATGGTAAGTCTGTAAGTTTTGATTTAAAAAAAAATACGTTGTCTAGTTTTTAAACTGAATGTCTGTGGGTGGATTTAAATCATGCAATTTTAACGAATTTTGGAGGGTCCTTCTTCTTCTTCAATGGCGCTACAGCCCATTTCGAGCCTTGGCCTCCTTCAAAATAAGCCTCCACCGCCCTCTGTCCTCGGCTGTCGTCTTCCAATCTGCAACATGGAGTAATCCTCTTGCATCCTTCCTGACATCATCCTCCCATCTCAGTCTAGCTCTGCCCGCCTTTCGTTTACCTCCCGGGTGTCCTGTCTTCTTCGGTACTCGTGTGCTTGACATTCGGTGCACTTGTCCGGCCCATCTTAATCTTTGTAGTCTTAAATGGGTGGAGAGTCTGGGAGCTTGGTAGATATCATAGAGCTCATTATTGTGGCGGATTCTCCATGCCTCTCCCTCTCGCACCGCTCCTAAGATTCTTCGAAGTACCTTTCTTTCGAAGATGTCTAGCTGTTCCGCTGACTTTGCTGTCAGTGTTCCCGCCTCACATCCATAGGCCAAGACCTAATTGGAGGGTCCTAACTGACCTAACTTCTACAAGAAGTAATTTATCAAAAAAGCAAAACGAACAGACAGGCTAGTGGTCGATATATATATTATATTAAAAATATTTACCGTAGTGTGAAAATCCACAGAATAAATTGGGGAATACGTTTGTATGGCCAAAACGCCCAGTTCGCTCTTAAGATTTTAAGTTAAAAGTAAAATGAGTGAACTTGCCTGGTAATCCTGCCACGTATCACCCCCGTTCTGCGAGTCGAAGTTCTCCTTCCCCCGATTGGGCTCCTGTGAGAAATCAGGCCACTCGTTGGCCTCCGCCGGCACAGTGGTCGTCTTTTGCTGCTCAAAGTCCTCGAAGTCCTGCCAGCATTCTCCTGAAATTTTTTTTTTTAAAGTTTAGGTCATATTGGTTGTATAAATTTATCAACAAAAAACAGGTATAATTCGATCGGGAAAGGAAAATATACTATATACGTAGGTTTGGAAGAGTGAGATTGAGATGCAAGAGTGAGAGCGCGAATGTGTGTGCAACAATTATTCGCCTGAAACACTCATCTACTTTGAAAAAATCTCCCGAAACAAAAATTTTAACAAAACAAAAAAACGACTTAAAAAATGCACTAAAAAGTAAAAAAAATATTTCGTATTCTTCTACAACTTAATAATCAACTCACTTTTTCTACTCATCAATATGTTATTTTTGGAGTTGGTGTCAGTCAGTTTGTAATTTGGGAGGCGGGAATGGGTACCGCCGCCCCGGGAACCTTTATTGGATAACCAACACCTCTGCCACAGGTCACCCCAAGTGATTCGCTACGTTTGGTGATTTAGCAGGGGTGCCCGGGTCCATGGGGTGAGGTTTGTCTAGGTCTTGGAGGTGGATGACCTGGACACACTGAACCCCATATTCCTACCCACCCCATAAACCCTTTTCCTTCCCAGAACTCTCCTTCGTTTCCTTTAAAAAAACCCTCCACACAGCATCCCCTAAGATGACATAGGCCCTGAGGGAAATTATTTTCCTCTGGGCCTCCTGTGTGGAGCTCATGTAAAAAAAAAAAACTACATACACAGTTATACGTGAGATGTGCTTGTGTCGCGGGGAGCTGTCAAGTGAAAACGCCGGGCCGGGTACCTTGGCTGACACCGAAAAATACAGTCGAATTGAGAACCTCCTCCTTTTTGAAGTCGTTTAAAAAGATACACGCCGCCGACGGGAATCGAACCCGCATCCTTCTGATATCCGGTCAACTGCTCTTTAACAACTGAACTACGTCGGCTTATCTCCTGCCCGCCAATAATTCAATTTATACTAGTGTTTCATTCAACAATTACTGCTTATTACATTTTTCCACCTGCAAACAACCAACTTTATTTTTATATGGGAAAGGCATTGTAAGTGCTAAATCTCCCACCAGGTGACGTCGAGACAAATTATGTCTACATTTTTTTGAGAAATACTTTAACTTGTCAAATATTAATCATTATTTTTTAATTGAAAAACTAATGTTTAAGACAAAATTTTTATGCATAGCACAAAGGATAACAATAAAAAAGGGTCAAAGGGTATAAAGTTGGTTGTTTGCAGGTGGAAAAATGTAATAAGCAGTAATTGTTGAATGAAACACTAGTATATGTTGAATTGTTTGGCGGGTAGGAGAAAAGCCGACGTAGCTCAGTGGTTAAAGGTTGACCGGATATCAGAAGGATGCGGGTTCGAGTCCCGTCGGCGGTGTGTATCTTTTCTCGGGAGATTTTTTTCAATGTAGAGTGTTTCAGGCGAATAATTATTGCTTATAATAATTGTGTGTGTAACAGTTTGAATAACCTGCATTGTTAATTTAGAGTTACGAGTGGCAGGTCGGCTGTGTGCCGTTTAGTTAACAATATTGTTAACTGATATTTTTTACACAGACTTCTCTAAAGCCTTTGGATAAAGTTATTCATTCGATTCTTCCGGCCGAACTACATGCCATCGGTATAAGAAATCCCTTATTTTCGTGCTTTAATTAATACTTGAGAGAAAGGAAACAAATAGTTAAAATAAATAACTTTGATTCTATTGCTATTGATGAATCGTCTGGCGTACCCCAAGGAACTCATCTAGCCCCGCTTCTTTTTAACATATATATATAAACGATTTTATTGGTGCTTTTTCTTGAACGCGTTTCTGCCTTTTCGCAGATGATAATAAAACAATTTAATCATACCGAGATTGTCATATTTTTCAATTAGATATTAAATCATTTAATGATTGGTGTAAAATCAATTGCTTAGAACTAAATGTTGATAAATGCAGAATTATGTCAATTTATCGAGCGAAGAAATCATTTTTTTTATTTATTGTAAACTAAATTATGTTTATTATATTATCGAAAGCAATTTGATTTCACAATTTGGGAGGCGGGAATGGGTATCGCCGCCCCGGGAACCTATATTGGATAATCAACACCTCTGCCATAGATCACCCCAAGTGGTTCGCTACGTTTGGTGATTTAGCAGGGGTGCCCGTGTTCATGGCGTGAGGTTTGTCTAGGTCTTGGAGGTGGATGACCAGGACCCAGAACCCCAGATTCCTACCCTATTCCTATTATTAAACCCTATTCCTTCTCAGAACTCTCCTCTCCTTCCTTTCCTTTAAAAAACCCTCCACACAACATCCCTAAAGATGACATAGGCCCTGAGGGAAAGGGCCTCATGTGTGGAGCTCATGTAAAAAAAAAAACATTTTGTGGCTTGACATTATAACAGTATTTAATAAGCAAAGGTTTTTCAGAATTTAATTAATACTGATCATTATTAATTTGATTAATTAAAATAACGGAGTCTAAGAAATAAAAACGCTTTAATAATTTAGAAGCATTAGAAATATCAAAATCAAATAAGAATAATTGCCATATTTTAAACAAATAGTTAGAATTAACAGACAGTCCGTTTTTAAAATTGTTCCACTTCTCCGTGATCCACCCTTCCTCTACCCCTCTACCTACCATTCCTCCATCCAGGGTCTTGGTTTTATCGGTAATAAGTCAATTGAGGCGCCTTCAATTGAAATTTAGAATCGTATAATTCGTAGTAAATAAGTCGTCCCAAAGTGGTTTAACCACAGTCTAAAAATGTCCTTGATGTCGCGAAACTGCGACTCTACTGTAAACTGGCGTTAAATGCTGCAGAGCAAAGCCTATGCAACCCTCGAAGGACCAGTCCCGAAACTACGTGATCGCTAAGTCATACGAGACGATTAAATAGCATACACTCGCAAAACCTGATGGATAGTCAGTCGATAGTTCAGATCTGTGCTTTTGGAAAATTAGATAAGCCTAGATTGGAAAAAAGGAAAATAGGACTCACCGTTGCAGATGTGGCCTCACTGAACTCCAGTTTGTGGTGTACACTTCACAATGTTTAAATTGAAAAATCGTAATATTCTTCTAGCAAGAGGGTTATGATACATGCGCCCTGTCTGAGATGTTAATTTGCAGTGAGCAGTAAAGCACACTGTCACCTCTCCAAAGTTGAGTACTTTTTCTTGCAACAATTTTTCATGGTGACACTTAGGATGGAAAGATTAGGTAGGTGGGATAACTTCAAGATTTTGACATATATGCTACCCACCAAATCTGCGAATGGGCCTTGTAAGCCGAAACACAAAAATATAAACTGAAATACTTGCAGAACTTAGGAATAACATTATTAAATATAATTTAAATAAAATTTAACAAAATTAAATTAACTAAATATAATTTACTTGCTCATGCCGGGGAAGTGAACCTGCGGGTCGTCAAAAATACCTTTAGCGATGTGTTTTTCGCACTCCGTGTCCCTGTCAAGGGTGACGCTGACCGAGTCGTTGCTGGACAGCGTGTGCGAGCGCCGGGAGAGGCGAGCCCGCGTTGCCGTGGCGGTCAGGTTGTTGGGCGAGGAGTGGCAGCTGGTAGAGTTGACACTGACCGAGTCGGCGCTCGCCTGACGCGGCAGAAGGTGGTGGCGGTGCGACTTGTTGGGAGTACGACTGCTCTCGCTGAGGGCGGCTAGGCGCGTCTGCAATGGAGAATCGAACAGTATTAATTCGGTAACGTCTGTGTGGTTGAATTTTAGAACCCAGCTTCGAGTGCATGTCTGACGCCATGCTATACGCGCCGCGCCACAAATAACATCGATGTACATGGAATTTCACACAAAACTACTGTTAGAATTCGGTTTCGAATTCAAGAAAAATTCTGAAACCTCTAGAAAAAATAGGAATAAGAGAAAATGTGTTAAATTTATTTAAAGATTATCTTAGAGATAGAAAAATATGTACCAAAATAAATAATATTTTTAGTAAAATAAAAAATGTATCTGCAGGAGTTTCACAAGGTTCCATATTGGGACCTACACTCAGTGGCGTAGCTAGCACGGGTGGCACCCGGGGCAGAAAACGCGGTGTCACCCCCCCCCCCCTATTTTTTTTTTTTTTGAGAAATTCAAAACACAAATTTTGACTTCCTAAAATATAAAAAACATTTCTAGCTTGTCCAATGTGTAAAAAAAATTGTTATCCTCAAAATTAAAACACTTTTAAAAACACTTACAGAATAACAGCTTTTTCAACAATCGATAGGTGATAATTTCCTTCGCGAGTTCCCGTCAATCACAATGTACGAAAGGAATGAGAATGACACAGGGGAAAAGCGAGGAATATTTCACGGGAATCCCCAATAAATCAATAGTAAGAGCTAGGAACGAAAATAAAATAACAGAATTTTTGGGGAATGCTGACCGACCGAGCCTTATAGCTACAAATAAGAGAGTTCCGTGTGGAGTCTTCAATTCTAATATGCTGCAAAAATCTGAAGAAAATCATTTGCTGTCATGAAAACATAATAACCAATACGTAGGTTAAAACCAGTTTTGTGTTCAGAGTGTAACGATAAAATTTCAATCGTGAAATAGTAAAGGGGGCATTCAAGTATAACGTAACGCAATTTTTGAAAATTTTTGACCCTCTCTCCCCCCATGCAACGCGCCATAACATTTTTCTGCACCTCCCTCCCTTAAACGTTACGTAACACCCAATTGACAATTTTTACCTAAAAGTCTCAATTAAATTGTGCAAGGTACTGGAAAGTCGCTTAAATACCTTTTTCTTGTTTTAATCGCATTTGCGGTAAAAATAAAACAAGAGATTTCAAACTCGCAACAGGTCCATGCGTATATTGTTTATTTTATTGTTTTAAATTGTAATTCATAAACAAATTGGGAAAATATTATTATTTTTAATTTAAAATAAAACAATAACTTTGTAAACAACACTTTTATTTTTATACTTTATGCCGACCGGGTTTCGCTACAACCGTAGCTTCATCAGGGCAGTATAATACTCTGTAGTATTATACTGCCCTGATGAAGCTACGGTTGTAGCGAAACCCGGTCGGCATAAAGTATAAAAATAAAAGTGTTGTTTACAAAGTTATTGTTTTATTTTAAATTAATAATGTCACATCACAAAGTATCCGCTTCATATGAACAAAAATTATTATTTTTATCGGCCTTTCATTCCTTTCGGATCTCCACAATTTAATACTGTCTTCCCTTTAATACACCTACATGGTTTTACAACACATATTTCGTTTTACATTAGCTACACTGAGGAGGCCCTGAAGAAAGTAATTTTATAAAGGTTTCCATATTGAGCAACACCTTACTCCACAATGATTCATAAGCTTACTCAGAGTGGAGTAAAACCTTTTTCATGATTTGAATGCAGTTATACAAGTCCTCGAAACGAAGATTTAAAAGTCCACAGTATGATTCACAGAAGAGAAAAACATTTTTCATGCCCTGATTGTAACTATTCATGTTCTCAAAAGAGATACATAAGAAGTCAGTCGCTGACTCAGTGTGGAGAAAAACCTTTTTCATGTTCAAATATTCATGTACTATGAAGAGAAATCTAAAAATCACACGATTACCGACAGTGGAAAAAACCTATTTCATGTCCTACTGCAACTATTCTTCTTCTCGAAAAAAATAACTAAAACGGCACTTGCTAACTCACAGTGATGAAAAACCCTTTTCTTGTCCCGACTGTAACTATTCATGCGCTACAAAACGGTATCTAAAAATTCACATGCTTACCCATACTGGACAAAAACCTTTTTCATGTCCCGACTGCAGTAATACAAATTTTTAAAGGAAAGATTTAAAAATCCGCAGTACGTTTCACAGAAGAGAAAAACCTTTTTAATGTCCTGATTGTAATTATTCGTGTTCTCAAAAGGGATATGTAAGAAGTCAGTTGCTGACTCAGTGCGGAGAAAAACCCTTTTCATGTCCCGACTGCAGTAATACAAATTTTTAAAGGAAAAATTTAAAAATCCGCACTACGTTTCACAGAAGAGAAAAACCTTTTTCATGTCCTGATTGTAACTATTCGTGTTCTCAAAAGGGATACATGTGAAGTCAGTTGCTGACTCAGTGTGGAGAAAAGCCTTTTTCATGTTTCAACTGCAACTATTCATGTACTATGAAGAGAAATCTAAAAATCACACGTTTACCGACAGTGGAAAAAAACCTATTTCATTTCCTGACTGCAACTATTCTTATTCTCGAAAAAAATAACTTAAACGGCATTTGCTAACTCACAGTGATGAAAAACCATTTTCTTGTCCCGACTGTAACTATTCATGTGCTACAAAACGGTATCTAAAAATTCACACCTACCTACCTTGTTTTTCAAACTGGTCTTTCAGCACTAATAAAAATAACTTCTTCACTAATTCACGTCAGTCCATAGATAACAATTCACTTCACGAGTCTACGTTAATCACAATATACGAACGACATTAGAATGACACAAGGAATATTTCAGGGAAATCCCTGACTGAGCTAGGAACAAAAAAAAACATTCTTCCGGAAACCCCGACCAACCAAGCCATAGAGCAAAATAACAGTCAGTGTTAACGTGTAAAATATTTTTTACGGAAATTTTGCACTTTCGTAAGTTTTTTCTCCACGTTCGAGTGTCACCCCCTCCTCGGGTGGCACCCGGGGTGGTCCGCCCCCCCCCCCCGCCCCACCTCGCTACGCTACTGCCTACATTTTATATAATTTATGTTAGTATAATGAAAAAACTTTTCTCTTTCGTTAAACATTTTGTATTTGCAGATGATACGGCATTACTCATATCACATAATGATCCTAAAATTGCAATTTAACTCATGCAAATTGACATTAATCAACTTTGTAAATGGTCACATGATGCAGGACTATTAATAAATGCTAAAAAAACCAAAGTAATGCATATAAGATCACCTAATGCCAAATTTCTATTTAATCCTAATATTATTTCTCACGATTTTAATTGCATCCATAAAAATATTCCAACTAATTGCAAATGTGAATGCTTAGAATTCTGCCAGTGACATATAAATTATTTTAAGTGTTTCAATTGTAAGAAGAAAAAAATGTATGTGTACATTCTGCCAGCAATTGATCTGAGTCTTTTACAGGTTTTTTTTAATATGTTTGTCCCATTTAAAAAAACAATCTACTGTAACACCAAGATACACTTATTCCGTAACTAATTCTAAGCATTCACATTTGCAATTAGTTGCGGAATAAGTGTATCTTGGTGTTACAGTAGATTGTTTTTTTAAATGGGACAAACATATTAAAAAAAACCTGTAAAAGACTCAGATCAATTGCTGGCAGAATGCACACATACATTTTTTTCTTCTTACAATTGAAACACTTAAAATAATTTATATGTCACTGGCAGAATCTATTATAAGATATGGATTAACAATATGGGGAAATACTACTATACAAAACGCAATTGTAAAATTATTAGTCTTCCCTAATATTTTCAAACTAAGATATAATGCACCGTTGCTGTTTCAGAGTGCCAAAATTTTACCTGTTAAGGCAATAATACTATGGCATAAAATTATAATTCAGCATATATTTGCAGCATAAAGAGAAATTAGAACATAAATACAGCACCAGATTCACGCGCAACGACAGGTTAATAGTTCCGAAATTTAACAATAAGTACGGACAGAGAACATTTGAATACATTATACCGAAGATATTTAATTTATTACCTGACACTATAAAGCAATATTGTAATTCTATGAATAAGGTTAAATATATGGTGAAAAATTGGCTATCGGAATTTTTTTTTTATATTGATATTGATATGTATGAAAAAAAATTTTAATCTGTAGATATAAGATGTAAATTTTTTATTTAAAAAATGTATATGAAACTAAAATATAAGCGCTCCTGTCGACAAGCCAATTCAATTGGCTTAGCAGGACTTGTTCGTTGATTATATTATGTATTATTTATTCTTTCAATAAAAAAAAAGAATTCGCCACAAGATGTCGCTACTTCCGTCAGCATGTGGGATGGGGACGTCTCCCCCCTAGGTATAACTGCTACGAATTTTTAAATACAGGGTGTTAAGGGGCGTACTTGACTTACTTTAACTAGTGATTCCTGACGTTATTTGGAGTAAAAAATGTGAATGAAATTTTGATCTCCGGTATTTTTTGTATGACTTTTAAAAAAAAATTTTTTCTTCAAAATCAAACAAAAAAAAGTCTTCCGCATGTCGTCATTGGTCACTTCGCCGAGTAACCGACCAACCCCTAACCCCACCTCCAACTATCCAACACCTACCATTTTTTTAGGTTTTTGTAGAAAAAATAAATAAAAAAATATCACAAATGTCACCGGATATTGATCCCTGAGGTTAAACCGTGTGTGATCTTGTGAAAAATGTGGAGATCCGCAAAGAATACAAGGTCGATGTAAGCGTAATGAATAAGATTAAGAAAGGGACTCTCAAATGGATTGGGCATGTAGAGCTAATAAACGAAGAAAGTAGTTCTAAAAGAATATATGACGCAAGTGTGAATGGTAGAAGAAGTCGGGACGTCCGAGGAGAAGACTCGATCAAGTGAATCAGATACTCGATCAAGCCATTTCAAGAGCCAGAATAATAGAAGAGTATGTATGATACGAAGTATAAATGCGAATGAGGCAAATAGTATTAGTTAGTTGTAATTTTTTCATTATTACAAGAAATTTATTTTTACAAAAAATGTAAACATAATTGATAACAGAGTAATAACTACAATGGTAAAATTATTATTCTTAAAATGATTGTCTATAGTTTATGTAAGTGGTGCCCAACCCAAATCGTTTGGTGGACAAAAAAAACTGAAGGGGGGGGGAGGGTAAACGGCGGGTTTTACCGTTAATTATAACCAGCAATTCGGTGTCCAAATTGTTATATATAAACGGTGACCTTCAACGCTAGAAGACATAAACTGACTATACACGCGCCTATGTGTTCTTTTGCACTCACCCTCCACTTATTAAAATCATGTCAGTTGCATTCAATCTTGATCAGGTCCATTGTTCACCAAGCTATTCCGATAGTTGTGTCACTTTGAAAAAACATATTTTATTGATTACAATCCATTGATTCGCAGTCAATATATCTGCGACTACAGGTCTCTTACCTCTTCGAGCACATGCTGGTATGATGGCGGGGGACTGGATGGGACGGAGTTGGGGCCGGCGTGGTTCATGTAAGACGACATCCCTGGAACACAGTAAAACATCATCATTGGAGTGTCAGGAAAAGTTCTTCACTTTTTCAAAATGACATCTAGAACAACTTTTTGTTTATATTATCTATACCTCAGATGTCAAAGGTCGGTTGTCCAGTTTTTTTGTGAAAATGAGTTATGTATGAGACCTTTTTAGTTTTTTCAGTATCTACACAGAGGTATAATATCATTCCATGTTTCCCAACTTCTGAAAGAGAATTGACCGTTTCCTCAATTATGTTAAAATAGCGCGTAAACCCTGGGCAAGTTCCACGAGATCGTGTGCAAGCACACCCTAGGAATTTATTTTGGATTTGCTTTATTTTCTTCAAAGTACGGTGTGCTTTATAGTTCTATATACTCATATTCATGATATCATTATTTAATTCCTTTATACTCGTATATGCTTTAATTCTTATATTATTTTATGCTCTCATTATTTTATTCTATCATTCTTTATTATTTCATTCCTTCTTTCTTTATCATTCTTTCATTATTTCATTATTTGATTCTTTCATTCTCTCATTCTCTCATTCTCTCATTCTCTCATTCTCTCATTCTCACATTCTCACATTCTTCCATTATTCATTCTTTCATTCCATCATTTTTTCATTCTATCATTCTAACATTCTTACATTCTTTCATTCCTTATTTCTTTCATTCCATCATTCTTACATTCTTTCATTCATTCATTCTTTCGTTCTCTCAAATCTTTCATTCATTCATTGCTATTACAATATTAGGATGTAGCTCTATTGACTACAGATGGCATAATATTGATTTTCATTCTTTCATTGTTCCATTATTTGATCCTTTTTTATTTGATTATTTTAATGTTTAATTCTATCATTTTTTCATGTTTGGGAGACGGATATAGGAACCGCCACCCCGGGAATAATTTATTGGATAACCTCTACTTTCTTTCAATCTTTATTCTTTCATTCTTCCATTCTTTCATTATTACATTATTTCATTATTTCATTATTTCATTATTTCATTATTTCATTCTTTCATTCTTGCATTCTTTATTCTTCATTCTTCATTCGTTCATTCTTTCATTCCTTAATTCTTTCATTCTATCATTCTTACATTATTTCATTCATTCATCCTTTCGTTCTATCATTCTTAAATTATTTCATTCATTAATTCTTTCGTTCTCTCAATCTTTCATTATCTGAATCGTTCATTCTTTCATTGCTATTGCAATATTAGGATGCTAGCTCTAATGACTACAGATGGCACAATATTGATTTTCATTCTTTCATTATTCCTTTTTTGACCCTTTTGTTACTTGATTATTTGATTGTTTAATTCTATAATTCTTTCATGATTGGGAGACGGGTATAGGTACCGCCGCCCTGGGAATAATTTATTAGATAACCTCTGCTTTAGGCCAACTAAAGTGGTTCGCTACGTTTGGTGATTTAGCCCGTGCCTGGATTCACGGGGGTGAGATTTGCACAGGTCTTGGTGGCGGATGTACCTGCCCATCTACTGTGTGATGGGCCAAATCAAGATAAACTGGTTGAGGGAGAACTTTTGACCTCTCCAGCCGGACTCTCTCGACCCCTCACCTTGCACAGTAGTTGGAGGTATGAATTCATACGTCAGCCACTCCTGGAAAACTTACAGATTACACACACACCTCAGATTCCAACCCACCCCCTCATACCTTTATCCTTCCCCGAAGTTCCCCTCCCCCCTTTCCTTAAAAAGACCTTCCACACAACATCCTCTAAAACGATAGCCCTAAGGAAAATTATTTTCTTCTCTGCCTCCTGTGTGGATCTAATGCAAAAAAAAATATCTTCGTTCGTAATTTCATTCTCTCATTCTTGATTCCGTTAAGTATAGAGATGAAGTAATTAGTATTGAGGTTATTGTTATATTTAAAAGCATCATTGCTACGTGTTTGCCTCCCAGATATATTAATGCATATTAGTTTCAGCAAATTAGAGCTGTCAAATAAAGTTTAATTAATTTTAAACAAAAATAACAAACAAATTAACACTCCTCTATCAGATAATTTAAAAAGGATAGTTTCGGCACGTAAGTTATTACAATTTAAAATTCTATTGGAATTATCATTTTAAAATTGATGCAAAGAATTTGTTTGGTACCTTTTCTAATGATTGAGAATGGACTTTGTAGTACGATGACTATACGGTGGAATTGTATTCTAATCTGTTTCGTACTAACGAGCAATACAGATGGTTTTAATTGTTACAACTTTATTGTATGTACCTACTTTTACAATACTGTCAGCCCATCCATTTCAAATATCAATGTTTCTTAACCAACGCTATGTACCTAACTACTACCTACTTACAATCTACCTATTGAGTAAATACATATAATATTATTTTTATTTCTGATATATCTATGCCTGTATTATCTTATATTGCATCCTATTCCAATTTAACTCTTATTAACAACAAAAAATGCTAAAAAAAAAATATATATATATATATGTATATATATAGATATATATATATATTTTTTTTAGCATTTTTTGTTGATATGTTGACACATACCTTTAAAATTTGCCCCCGTTCTCAAAATAAAACTTAGTATTCTCATTGTATTAGGGGTGTTATAGCTCTATTGACAGCAGATGGTATAATATTGTTAAAATAATAATTCACCGTTCGTGGTGTCGCCGGGCGTGGTAAGCAAGTTCTCCGCGGAGGAGTTGGGATCGTGCGAGCGCTCGCCCGACATCCTGAAGCGGTGAGGAAGCTTGAAGGGTGCCACGGCTGCTCGTGGAGATCGTCCTGGAAGCATTGATTCAATCATTAGGGATGACCTGATAATACAATGTTTCAGGTGTTGTGGGGCTCCAGTCCAGAGGTGGCTGCCAAGTGGTGGGCAAACTGCCAACTGCTCAGCAGTGGGAACACTAAACTTGCGTTTAAAGTTGTTTACATAGGCTTCTGGAGGTCTAGCATGGTTGATCGATAAAACCCTACATCAATTTATTTATACTGGGTTTTTACAGATTGTTCTCATACACGTGAGAACAACCAAGTTATTAAAACTCAGTTATTTATACAAATAAAACAAATAGGTAATAATTTATATAAAATCAATCAGCCCAATTAAACAATGGTTAAATTTTAAAACAGTTTAAATAAAAATGAAATAAAAATTAGGTTAAATGAAAATAAAAGTTTACTCAAATAACAATTAAAGAGAGGCAAGACAAGAGACGTAATTAAAGACACAAATGATACATAATAAATTAGCACATATTTTTCAGCAATCGCAGAGCTTTTAATCCATATAAATTATCGGCAAAAATATGTACTTCAGCACACTCTATCTTATTATATAGTCGACACATTTGGGTCAGATGGCTAAAATAGGCGATATTATTTTTAAATGTGTTCAGGTGAAACATATTATGACATCTTAAACAATGGGAATTGGGAACATTTATATCAATTTTGCTAAGACACAATGAAGTATCAAGATGGCCGTGAATTATTTTATGTAAACATATTAGATCAGTCAATAGGCCACTTGCATTGAATTCATAACGACTTGGAAAAAATCGTGTGGATAGATCTTTTTATTAAGATTGCGAAAATGTTAGTAAATTTTTTTAGAAATGTACAGTTTTTTTAAATTATTTTTGTTGTTTGTTTTTGGGGTGTTATACCGTGTTACGCTACCTCGTCCTTAAGCCAACGTTTCGGACAGCGTTACAGTGTCCATCATCAGGGCAGTTTTTATTTTATTTTTAAATAAATAAATCCATTATTTGGGCTCGTGACGTCACTACATGAAAATGTCCCGTCTCCGAAAATGTTCCTATTAATTTTGTAAAATTCCACACCGATTTATTTTTTTAATATGGCATCACGTCAGGCGAATTTTTGAATTCGTTCACTAGATTTATTGTTTGTTCTCTGCGAACTTATCATTTTGTTTGACTTTTTGACAGATGTTCTGAAGAGAACCCCGTACATTTTAGAAGTCGGTACGTGTTTTAGAGGTATAATGGTTATGGTGCTGATTTTAACAAAATCAAATATTATAATATTCTTATTATTATTATAATTTACAAGTACAAGTATATTACATTGGATTTAGTAATATATACGTTGAACATTATAATGATTTATGATCAATAAGATGGATCAAGGAAAAAAATATTTATGAGATGTAATATTTTTGGTATGCCTCGTTATTCTCCTGTGCCATTCGTGTGGAAAACGTTCTTTTTTTAAAATGATTTTCGGCTATGTAATTATCGTTTTTTCGCACCTATAAAATTATGTCCCGTCTTTCCTGTTTATAAAAAATGGTCTGATTTTTCGGATTGAAATTTTAAAAAAATCCCCAGGGTTCCAAAAATACGATAAAAAAATAAATAAATTATAGAATGTCTTAGAATATTTGTCTAAACCGGAAAAAAAATTTAAAAAAATGTGATGCAAGTGGCCTATTGGCAGTGTATTAATTTTGAAGTATTTTAGTCGCATGTCATACGATCTAAGATGTTCTTGTAAATGAACTTGTTGAACCTATTGAAATTGTTCAATGAACTTTAAATCTCTTGATTAATGCCGAAAGAAATAGTTTGTATTAACATTTTTTGTAGTAACACAAAAAAAATGTTTAACTGGATAATAAGTTTTATTTTTTAAACTTCAAAGTAAAAGCACCCATTGACAAACTACTTCAGGCAATCCAGTCCAGTCCAGGAAAAAATCGAAATCGGAATTCACGCCCCTTTATGGGAGGAGTTTGAAAATACTTAAGAAAAAGCTTTTGGAAAGGTTGGAAAAGGTATTTGAGAAAAAAAAAATTACAGGTTGATTTCGTAAAAACCTATAAAAACATTAACTCCCTTTTTACGCATTGTTTATTGTAATAAAACGGAAATTTAAAATTGATTTCACGAAATCAAGCGACGCGGAGTGATGCGTCCATCTCCCGCTCCGTTCGGGGCGTGACTGATACGAAGTAGGTTTGGCGTGGACAGTAGTTCTTCGGTGGACGCCATAGGGTTCACTTTGAAAAACCGAATTCATCGACTAGCGGCCGTATTGTAAAATAACAACGCGAAAATGTATATTTTATTTTATTTTGGGAAGATCGGGAGTAAATATCAACTTTTTTTGCAATTATTATAAAATAAACTGAATTTGCCATATTATACAATAAAACCATATCCGAAAAGGGGTTTATAAATAGGAGAGTTTGGACTTGAAAGTGTGTTTTTTAGACCTTATACTTTATTTTTTTATAGGCTTTTTAAAAGATTTATAAAAAAAATGACCGATATTTTTAAGGGCCAAGGTATGTTCTACACGCAGTATTTAATTGAAGCATCTTTAATACTTCTAAGCGATCAAATTTTCAAAACAAAAACATATGATTTTGAATGATTTTGTATTATTTACTATGGCTTCATCTTAAAAGTAGTTTATTGGGACTTTTCTTTTTTCTGTAATATTTTATTTTATTTGATTTCCTGTAATATTGTATATCAATGCCGAGATATCAGAGACCTGGTAATGCTCTGTAAGATAATTCACAATTTTATTTACGCCCATACTTTCTACAAAATATTAATTTCAGATGTTCTTTAATAGTTATTTGATCTCCGTTTACATTTTATATTGATAAATTTACCTTGAAAATGTGTTTATAAGGAGTAGCTGTAGCACGTTTAAAAGATTATTCACAAACATCGATGTATGTATTTAACAAGAACCTACAAAATTCACAACATTCGTAAAAACAAAACATTCGATCGAATATGTTTAACAGAAAACTTAATAAATGAAACAATTTAACTTTAATTATTATTTTTATCTGTTAAACTAACGTTTAAGACAAGATTTTTATGCATAGCACAAAGGGCAACAAATTATTATAAGCAATAATTATCAGCTTGAAACACTCATCTACATTGAAAAAATCTTCCGAGAAAAGATACTTGCCGCCAACGGGACTTGAACCCGTGTTCTTCTGATTGCCGGTCAGCTGCTCTTGACCACTGAGCTATGGCGGCTAATCTAATACCCGCCAAATAATTCAATATATGCTAGTGTTTCATTGAACAATTACTGTTTATTACATTTTTTCCACCTGAAAACAACCAACTTTATTTTTGTGAGAAAGACATTGTTAGTGTTAAATCTCTCGCTAGGTGGCGTCGAGACAAATTATGTCTACATTTTTTGCGGAAATACTTTAACTTGCCAAATATTAATTATTATTTTAATTTTATAAACTAACGTTTAAGACAAGATTTTTATGCATAGCACAAAGGGTAACAATTATTATAAGCAATAATTATCAGCTTGAAACACTCATCTACATTGAAAAAATCTGAATGAATGAATGAATTATTTGGCGGGTATTAGATAAGCCGCCATAGCTCAGTGGTCAAGAGCAGCTGACCGGCAATCAGAAGGACACGGGTTCAAGTCCCGTTGGCGGCAAGTATCTTTTCTCGTAAGATTTTTTCAATGTAGATGAGTGTTTCAAGCTGATAACACAAGTCTACAAAAAAATAAAAATTGAGAGCTGTTTTGGTTTTTTTGCGTAATTCTTATGTTTTTGGGTGTGCTGAATTCGAAAATGACTTTCATTTTGTCACAGAACGTCACGTTTTCTGACAATGTAGGTATCTATGTTAAACAAGTTATCATCTTAAAAGACAATTTTTTTTTTATTATTTAAAATTAATTGCTTAACAAAACTTATTTTTTAATCTAAATGATTAGTAAGCACTAAACATATTTCTTTTTCCCAGTGAGTACATTTCCTTTTGGTACATTTTCGCTTGTAGGAAGCATCTGGAAAGCCTCTCTGACGCGTCCAACAGTAGTCTGCAATCATTGAGATGCTCCATCTTCCCTGGAAACTTTTTTTCCATCTTCTTAATATCTTGATGAAATCGTTCATTTTGCTCTTCACTCACATATCCTAAATTTTTTGGAAAGTAGTCGAGGTGGGAATGAAGAAAATGTTCTTTTAAACTCATTAGGCAACCTAAAGCTTGAAATGCTTCTAACGATTTGTTTGTAGTTAGGGTCTTCGTTATTGCCTAAAAATTCAGGTTAAACCTCCCCGATCCCTAGTTCCCCTCCCCCCTCTCTCAAACCCCTACCCGAGTTCCTCTCCCCCTCCCGCATTCCATACATTAAGTCCCAGTACATTCAGTCTTCATAGCTCGTGTGCCACCTATTGCAATTTTTTTATACAAATTTCATAATGCCAGAGCTCACCAGTAGTTTTATACAAACCTTGTCTTGACAATAACGAACACAAAAAAAGAATTATCCAATTTGGTGCAGTCGTTCAAAAGTTATGCGCGTACATACATTTCTGCGATTCATTTTTATTTAATTAATTAATTTTTCGTAATTTCATAATGCCTATTGTATACAGAAACCATCGCGGGCATGCACACATCAAATCCCCAAAGTTTCATCGCAATCGGATGAACGGTTTAGCAATGAAATGTTTATTGCCAGAGCTCACCATTGTATATATCTACTATCTATATCTGTATATATATGTATACCGTTTTGCAAAATAACCTGACGTTCTGGAATTTTTTGAGTATTTTTCTAGTTTTCAGAACACCTAAATACATAGAAATCAGTTGAAAACATCCAGACAGCATTTTTGTTGTAGACCTGTGTAATTATTGCTTATAATAATTTGTTACAATTTAACTTTGTTTGAACCACTTTTATACTTGAGTAAATCCGACCGGTTTCAGAACGAATGTTCCTTCTTCAGGGAAAATGTATACTGATTTGACAGTTTTGAAATATGGATGAAATAACATATATGTATAATAGAAAACTTAATATTTGATTGTTTTTTTTAAGCACGTCATATTTTCTCTTTTGCTTTCAGCTGTTAGAATTTGAATAAAATCACTTACTCAAAGGTATTGTTGACGTCCATTGAGCGCTTTTATTATTACCGCGACGATCCACGATTACGGTACCGTGACGGCAAAAAAAAGCATTAAATGTAATTTCTATATTTTAATTTTAATTTTTTTTTTTTTTTATTATAGCGACTATATAAAAAAATTTTACATACAAAATGCAATGTGAAATTAAGTACAAAATATTGTATTTCTTAGTCCTCTCACTAGGGGGTCCTGTGCCGAGGCGGACTAAAGTTATTTAAATATAGTTCATTTGTCTTCTATGTCGTTTTTAGCGTCTTCGCTAGGGTTTTCTCATTGACCTCTTTAAGCCATATTTTTATTCTTGATTTGTATTCAATTGGATTTTTTATTAGTTTTATGTCTTGGGGGAGGATGTTATGGAGTTTTGTTGCAAAGTATGTATAGTTTCTTTGTCCAAATGTGGTTTTATAACTTGGAATATTTTTTATATCATTTTTATTCGATCTAGTGTTATGCATACACGTTCTAGTAGAGGATTCATTATTTTTGAAGAGCTTCAATAATATATTTTTGGAATATATTTGTTGTACATTTTGTACGTCAAAGTTATTGAAAATTTCAGTTGAAGGCGTTCTAATTGGTACTTTCAATATGGTCTTTATGATTCCTTTTTGAATCGTATTCAGGCTGTGTAGGTACGTATTTGCAGCAGATCCCCATCCTATGATTCCATATTCAATTCGAGAATGACATAACGCATAGTAGACCTTTTTCAAATCCTTTTTATTTAGCACGTTTCTTAGATTTTTGAAGAAATATATAAGGCTTGTGAGTTTTTCCGTAATACCTTTGATGTGTAGGTCCCATCTAAGATTTTCGTCAATTATTACTCCGAGATATTTTATGTTTTGTGTTTTTTCGATGACGGGGCAGTAACATTGTATATTATTTCCATGGCATTCATGTAATTTTAGTTCTAGTGATTTTATTGGTTGGCCCCTTGAGTTCATTGAAAATGTTATATATTTTGTTTTGCTTATATTAAGGGTAAGCGAGTTGATTTTAAGCCAATTTTGAAGTGCACTAAGCCCCTTTTCAGCCTCATTAAATGTATCAGTCCAATTTTCTTCTTGAAATAATAAAACAGTATCATCAGCAAAACTGATTATGTTTCCTTTAATGGTAAGGTTAGTTAAATCGTTGATGTAGATAATGAACAGAATCGGTCCCAGTACACTTTCATAATGCTGCAGCGCTTTCTTACACATTAAATAATGGTAAGACAAAAGATGAGGCACACAATATACGTCTCTGTTTCCTCCGAAGTACCTCTTTTTTCTTTGAAGGAAGCAGATGTTTCGTATTATGGCTCAGCTACGGCGACGGGAATTGCGTTTTACTTTCATTATACGTGCGAGGAAGGTGTACGATAATGATTGTATGTGTTCTTTTGGGGGGTGCAGACATACGTTCACCGTCTGTCTCATTTTGGCTGTCTCATTTTCAACTGTTGTTATGTAGTGTGTAAGAAAGAGTTGCAGCGTTATAAGTTTGAGAACAAAAGCAAAACTATCAGCATATTAAAGTTTGATGTTTTTGAATTTTTGGAATTCACTCACCCTTCAATATTATCATTGTAACTATATTTTTTTCTATTTTTACATTAACTCCACACTGGAGGCCCTGAGGAAAATAATTTTACTTAGAGCTTACGTCATCTGAAATGCTGTGTGCGGGGTCTTTTTGAGGAGAGGAAGGAATGAACATTGGTCTTGAAGAGACTCATGTTGTGGGAAGGATGAAGAACAGAGGCCGGCAAATCGTTCCACAGCCGAACAAGAACGAGTCGAAAAATGTTTTTAATGTTTTCTCATGTGATAAATGTCAACCGTGTACATATGTTGGGCACGCGTTTGGCGTGTTTCCCGACTCTGCACCGGTGCCGAAGTTATCAATGACGCAAGTTCCTCGGAGCATCTTCCATTAAAATACCTGTAAAACAAGGGTAGCATTTCCACCCGACGACGCCTGTGCTCTAAAGATTACAATTCGTTTGTTAAGTTGAATCTATCAAACGGACCGCCCGTTTCTGCATAGGATCGAGGGTTTTTTTCAGGTATTTTGGGGGCTCCAGACCATAGGTGCCAAATTAAACCTTGGGGCGCACCTGTGATTTATACAGGGTTAGCAGTTGTGTACTATTAAAGTATCTGCGGGCCCTGTACAGTACACTCAGTTTTTGAGAGGCTAACTAACTCTGGCTTCGATGGAACCTCCATACTTGAGGTGATCACTTAGAGTTACACCAAGCATATCAATGGAGGGCCTGTTCGGAAGATTGCTTCCGTTGAAGGAGACTAGATATTCATTTCGATCCGTTTTAGACGTAATCAGACATGATTGGTCTTTGAAACATTAAATTCAACGAGATTATTCCATACTTTTAAAATTATCGCCACGGCTAGTAGTAATGTAGAGGTGTACTGAGACGTCACGGCGCGGTATGTCATGTAGATGCAGGAAAATGATTACTGTTTTATATTATTATTATTATACAGTTACAATGTTATGTTAACATAATGAAGAATAACGATATTGTAATAAAATATAAAGCACGCTTTAGAAATTGTTCACATTTATTTAATATTAGCTTAAGTACCTACTAGCGTTGTCCAGGCTTAGATCATGTATCTAATTTTAGATCTGAATATATTTAACGACCTCCGTTTTTTGACGACCTCCGTAGTCCAGTGGGTAAGACTCTTGACTCACAATCCGGAGGTCGCGGGTTCGAACCCGGCATGCGCAAATAAATTTTATTTGATTAATTTGTGTTATTTCACAACTAATTCATTTAAAATAATATATAGTATATTTGCGGCATGTTCCAGAGTGGAAGATACTGTCAGTATCGCCCTGGTGTAAGACCACCATTCAGAATTGAAACGTTGCTTGAAAATGGCTTTATCCGTGTTTAGTGACCAGATCTGAATAGCCAGGTACTTCCCAACCTTCCTCTTCCCCACCTCCTTCCCCTCCCCACTACCTTAAGCCTCACAACATACCCCAATTGGGGATGCCATAGTCTCACTGGCTCCAGACGGGAGCAGTTGAGATTCTTGTGCGGTATTCACTGTAAAAAAAAAAAAAAACTCATTCAGATCTAAAAGTAGTGTAATTAAACTCACCATTAATGATTCTTCCTTTTTACCTACTGTTAAATTCAAATTTATGTTAAATTAAATGGAAGCCAATCACTTTATAGAACACAATTAAATCAAATTATGTCATTAAGTAGGTACCTTAACAGGGCTTCCTCGATATAATTTTATTTTAGGAACAAAAAAATGTATTTTTAAATGTGTTTACGGTGTTCTGTATTTTTAGTGTGATTGCACTTTAAAAGAATATTTGACAGGTAAATTGGTGTTGCCAGCCTACAAATTTTGAAGTTCAAATTTTTATTTTTTCTACCCTTATTTGACAGACTCTACGTACATAGAGCTGCAGCATTATAGTGACAAGGAACGTATGTTTATTGCCTTTTTGTGCCGTCACGGTACCTTCATCCAAAATATTTCATAAAACACTTTTGGTAGATTTACGTAAAAAGATGCCCTTTATCAGAATTGTTTATATTAGGTATATTGTTGTGGATTTTTATTTTTTCTTAAATATCATTGTCGTTATTTTATTGGTCAATGACATAAATATTCTTAATTCTGTTATATATGAATTTATATTTATCATGCAACAAAACAAATTTATAAAGATAATATTCAAAATAAAGTTGAATCCTTTAAAAACAACAGAAATCTTAGACAAACACCAATACTTCCTACTCCAAAATGTAAAAAAAAACAATAGCACAGTTAAATCATAAATATCTCGGAGTTAATTTTTTTAATTCACTATCTGAAAAAATCAGAAACATGAACAGTAACATAAAAAAAATTTAAAACTCAGCTTAAAAATTGTACCTAAAATTTGAACTGAATAATTTAAAAAAAATTAAACCCATGTAGTAACACCCCCCATACACACAAGCCTTGCTTATTTATGGGCGTAAATCAAATACACATATTATGTAATTAATTATTGTATAAAATTTATTGTAATTTATGTATCTTTTTGTGAATAAAAAAATAAATAAATAAAAACTGTTTTTTTTTTCAATTATTTCTGGCTTTCACCCTTCAAGGGTGTTGTTCTAGGCCATCTTTTAAAATTACAGAGAAAAAAGGTGAATTTATATATTTATTTTATTTAAATGTGCAAATATCAGAATTATATGGAAGATTGGGGTAGAGTTCAGACTTAGAAGAGATGAGATGTTGAATGGAGGGGAGGCAATTTTAGATAACGCTTCGTAGAAGAAAGGATATTTATTTAGAGAGGGACAACCAAAAAATATGTGATCTAAAGTTCCCACATCTAGACCACAGAACGTACAATCTGGGGAGTCAAGCACATGAATGAAAAGGAACGTAAAGCAATGTCCGATTAAGTGAGGAAATTTCTTTTTTTTTGAAAAATGGGGGAATTTTTGAAACCACGTTTTGATGGGATAATCCTTTGTATTGAGGCGTAGCGGGCAGCCTTGGATTGACTAGCAATGTTCCAATACTCTGTCCAAAAATTGCGGGATCTATCTTTGATGATGGAAAAAATATCAGATAGGGGAATATGGTTTACGAGGGTAACGTTAGGGTTAGACGCTCCTATAAAAACTGTTTAATAAATAAAATAATGTAAAATAACTGTGACTAAATCCGTCGTCTATGATAAACTATCAATATTGCGAGCACGGTCAATGATTGTTAACAGATATTCCGACCGACGCGACGCGACGATTGATAAATTTTAGCGCAGCCGCCATATTATCAGACATTTATTACAGTTATTTGGTCATCCGTTATTATAAACATATTTTTTAATAATATCGTTCGTTACGAAAAATTGCTGGCTTATTTAATGGACGGATTGAACTAACGAAGCTCTTAGAAGTGAAAGAAATCGTATACGCGATGTACGGAAGTTGGTTAATTTCCACTTCGAAAGATTCCGCTTCAAGCAAACAAAAGTAAAAATCAAATGGACGTATTTAATAATCTACGTAATATGAAAGAGTATGATGGAGAAGAAAGATGAAGGGAATGGATCTATTTATTCTATGTATTCGGGGAAAATAAAGTGTTGGAAAAGCTACTCTATTTGGGAATTTGCTTTTAAAGATTTTAGGGTGTGAGGTGTTGACTTTGTTGGGGATATACTGGTAAATACGGAAGTTTTGTTTATAATTCGTTTATGTTCGTGCTCGAGGTGAAATAGTTTTATCCTCCGTTCAAACGACACGGCATCGGTAGTTTTACTTTCAAAACGATACGATGTCGGGCTCTTGTTATTTTCACGAAACGATATCTATTTGGCGTTTATGCAAAACGAACGTTAATTCATTCTCGTCGGCCTCCGTGATCGTGGTAAGGCTCTCGACTTGCAATCCGAATCTCGGCGTGCGTAAATAAATTTTATTTGATTGACTTGTGTTTTTTTACAATTTAATCATATCAAATTATATTAGGCATATTTGCGGCACGTTTCAGAGTGGAAGATACTCTCAGCATTGCTTTGGTGATGATCTGAATGATCATTTTTCTGAAAAAATCATTTTTCAAATCGACATTTAGAATTGAAATATTACTTGAAATGGCTTTTGTCGTGTTTGGTGAGCAGATCTCAATAGTTAGGTATATCCCCATCTAACTCTCCTCCATCGCCTTACCATTCCCACTACTTTCACCTCACAACATACCCCAATTGGAAATGCTATAGTCTCACTGGCTCCAGGCAGTCGGGAGTATTTGGGACTCTTATGTTTAGTATTCACGTTTAAACAAAATTATTCGGGTATTTTTATAACTGAGATGAAAAGATAACTGCCTTTTTGTCGTTATTCCAGATCTTTTGTGGATTAGGTACAATACTATTGGTATTTTTAACGATATCCGTCTTTCTGTAGTATATACGAACATATACTGGTCTTTTTGTTTATTTCCACAAAACTATGTGGGGATTTTTATTGTTTACAGATTACAGGAAACGATATGGGCTTTTGTTATTTATTCGAAATGATAACGGTATTTTAGTCGCTTTATGTCGATATCTGTCTTTTTGTAGTACATACGAACCTATGCTGGTCTTTTTGTTTATTTCCACAAAACTATGTGGGGATTTTTATTGTTTACAGATTACAGGAAACGATATGGGCTTTTGTCATTTATTCGAAATGATAACGGTATTTTAGTCGCTTTATGTCGATATCTGTCTTTTTATAGTACATACGAACCTATACTGGTCTTTTTGTTTATTTCCATGAAACTATGTGGGGATTTTTAATGTTTACGGATTACGGAAACGATATGGGCTTTTGTCATTTATTCGAAATGATAACGCTATTTTAGTCACTTTATGTCGATATCTGTCTTTTTGTAGTACATACGAACCTATACTGGTCTTTTTGTTTATTTCAACGAAACTATGTGGGGATTTTAATTGTTTACAGATTACAGGAAACGATATGGGCTTTTGTCATTTATTCGAAATGATAACGGTATTTTAGTCGCTTTATGTCGATATCTGTCTTTTTGTAGTACATACGAACCTATACTGGTCTTTTTGTTTATTTCCACGAAACTATGTGGGGATTTTTATTGTTTACAGATTACAGGAAACGATATGGGCTTTTGTCATTTATTCGAAATGATAACGGTATTTTAGTCGCTTTATGTCGTGATTACAAAACAATATTGGTCTTTGTGTAGTACAAATGAACATACACAGGTATGTTTGTTTATTTCCACGCAACGATACGGGTCTTTTTGTCAAATGACATTTCATGAAATGACATCGGTCTTTTTGATGCTTCGTGTCGTACCTACAAAACGATATCGGTTTTATTGTAGCACATACAAAACTGTACAGGTCTTTATGTTTATTTCCACAAAACTGTTTGTGCCTTTTTATCATTTACATGGAATAAAAATGAAAAAATATCAGTGTTTTGCTGCTTTATGTCATGCCTACAAAACGATATCGGGTTTTTTGTCAATCACACGAAATGATGACGGTATTTTTGTCGTTCACAAAAACTACTTTAATCATTAGGAAATACTGCTTTTTCACAAATGCTGTATGCAATAAATTATGATTATATTTAAAAGTTAATTAGAATAGTAACAGTTCAGAAATGACAAAACACCATGGCCGCCAGCGACCAACTGAAAGACTTATATGGACTCTAAAAACTTATATAATATCAATATCTGATATAAAAAATGGAAAATTTGTGAAAAAATGTAATTTCATTCAGTTTTTACATATCCTTACACTATATAATTATTCTTTTAATTCATCCAAATAAAAGCTATGTAATTGTGTAATTGAAGCTTTTAGGAAATTTGTTAGTTAGTTTTGGGAATGATTACCTCTCGATAAACCGAGTAAGGGTGGTTTTTATAATGGTTGCGTGCTAACAACAGAAACGCCTTCTCTCCACAAATAATTAAACGATTATTTTTGATTAAGGGCTTTTAACCAGCCAGCGGCCGAAAATCCACATTTCGTCGACAGGTGTTCTTACGATCGTACAGGGTACTATTATGGTTCCAATGAGAAAGATTAATTATTCTCCGTACCAGCTTTTTAAAATTATAACTCAATATCGATTTCATTTCATTCAAAATTTGCTTTAATTTATACCTACATTCAAAAATAATTTGTAATTATTTTTTGATTATAAGTATTTATCATTTTTCAATAATGTCTAAGCAAAATAAGAATGTAAAACAATCTGAAATATATTAGTTTGTAAATGCGCAAATAAATACATAAACGGACCAATTTTCATCAAGAAATACATGTAGGCATATATTTTTTAATGATTTTATTTAAGCTAAAATTTAAATTCTGTAACATACGTTTTCCAGATGATGTATTGATTTATTTTATTGCATGATTATATGATTTGAAATGGGTGTTGTATAATACAAAATCTTTTTTTGAAAATTTAACAAATCTGCCAACGACCTATGGTATAACCTTATTATACTAAAAATAAACATTTTTTCTGAAAATTTTAAACATACGTTTACTAGATAAAAGAACAATCTTTCGAAATCAATTTACATTTTTTTGTGGAAAAGAGTCAATACGTCTAAAAATGATAATTTTCTGGTTTTCTCTGGTCATACCCCCTTAAAAATCCTTGCGGGAAAGTTATTTCATTAACTGAAATCAATTTCAAGATTTAAAATCCTCTTCTGAAGCGATACGTCGATCACAAAGTTTTTTTTATAAATTCAGCCTTGTTTTCCTCGGGCGTCCCTGACTTCTTCTACTATTTATTTTCGTGTTAATTACATTAATTTTTTCGTTAATCCACTCCAAATGCTTTTTTCCCTTTTTTGTTTTATATGAATCCCTCATAAGAGTCCCAGCTGCTCCCATGTGGAGCCAGTGAAACTATTGCATCCACAATCGGGGTATGTTGTGTGGCTGAAGTTAGTGGAGACAAGATTGGGTCTTTGAAACATTAAATTCAACGAGATTATTTTTACCCCAAGAGAAAACACTCTCGAGGTAACCGTCCATTCTTTGCTTCAAAGCCCTACGAGCTGTTGGAGTTTGTGAGCCCTTAGGGGGCTTGTCAAACAAAAAGCTATCATGAACTGTACTGTCATCCGCATAACAGTGAATTGGTGCACATGACAAAAGGTCGTTGATGTGCAACAAAAACAAAGTCGGAGACAGAACCGATCCCTGCAGGACGCCAGCATTTATCGAGTGTGAGGAAGAGGTGAAGGAGATGGGGAATACGAAGATAGGGAAGTACATGGCTATTCAGATTTGGTCACCAAATACGACAAAAGTCATTTCAAGCAACGTTTCAATTCTGAATAGTGGTCTTATAACAGGGCGACACTGAGAGCATCTTCCACTCTGGAACCTTTACGCACGCCGGGGTTCGTATTTACAAAACCTATACCGATTCAGTCGCGGTAACGACAATTTACATTTTAAATATACCTCTATATTGGTTATTTTTTATCACGAAAAGAAAAAGATTCGCTCAGTGACTGCCGCCAGCGACAGTCGCTTCTGTGACAACAGATTTTTTCGCTCCCGAACCGCTCTGTCTGGCTCGTGTTTACACGGCCAGACACCTGCTAACTTGGTAGCCGGCCGGACCCCGTCCGGCTCACTGCCTAGGCCACCGCGCCGCCAACTGCCTTTCTCAAGGCAAAGAAGAACAAGAAGAAGAAGGACGACCTGGCCCCACCGAGAGAGGAAGAACACAAGACTCCAACAATTATCAAGAGAAAATACAGGACACCTGCCGTGCGGATGATCCCCGCGCGGCTCTTCGATCAATACCGGACCAAAACTGGGACCATCAAGGTCCCAGCCTCCCAACCAGAACAGCCACTGCTACCCCACACAGCTGACCCGAGGACGAAGCCGGCAGCCATCCCCCTACCGCCCCCCAAGATGCCTGAGACCGCCCCTGCAGCCGGGTCCAGCCGCCCCCCAATAGGCCCAGCTTCGGGCTATGTGCCGCCCCCCAGATTCCAGCAGCCCGCCCAAGAGATGGAGATGACCCGCCAGGAAGAAGGATGGACTAGGCCGACCAACACAGTGAAGAGGCCCCTTTCACCGCAGCAATCGAAACCGGTTGTAATCGGCAACCGGTTTGGTAACTTACCTGAAGTAACAGAAGGCGGCGGCGCGTCGCAACCAAAGCGCCAAAATATTAATAACTTTTCTCACTCTTCCACAGGTACCACGAGCGCCGCCAGGAAGGACCGTGTTCCCCCGGTCGTGATGACCCTGGGGACACTCTCACACGGGCAGGTCACCACAGCGGTGCAGGGCCACATCGGGCACTCTAAATTTAAAGTGCAGTACAGATCGGGCGGAAAAGTGAACATCATCGTTCACAGCATGACGGACCACCGTGCCCTTACCAACGGGCTGCGTGCGGAGGCGCGTGGCTTCCACACCTACACAGCGGAGGCGGAAAAGCTCAAAAAGGCGGTCATCAAGGGCCTGCCAAACATCGAGACGGAGGAGATCGCAGCGGATCTGACTGAACAAGGCTTCCCCCCGGTGAAAGTCGTCAGGATGACGACCGCCGCAGCAGAATATCCGATATACCTGGCCACCTTCAATAAGGAAGTGAACATGGGCCAGCTGAGGGCGGCTGTCAAATACTTATGCCACTGCAGGATCCGCCTGCAAAAACACCGAAGCAACCACCTGCAGCACG
Organism: Limnephilus rhombicus; assembly: GCA_929108145.2. Classification (NCBI taxonomy): domain Eukaryota; kingdom Metazoa; phylum Arthropoda; class Insecta; order Trichoptera; family Limnephilidae; genus Limnephilus; species Limnephilus rhombicus. The sequence goes on from OV815296.1 coordinate 29,678,297, forward strand.
GGACACAGTGCTACCGCTGCCAGGACTTCGGGCACGGGTCCCGCAACTGCTCACACACCGCGAGGTGTGTGAAATGTCTAGTGGAGCACGCCTCCGCCGAGTGCCCCAAGACCACCAGGGACGAGCCCGCCGCGTGCTGCAACTGCGGAGGCCCCCATCCCGCCAACTACAGGGGCTGCCCGAAGAGGATAGCCTACGTCGCTTTGCTACAGCAGCACCAGCGACAGAACCGGCGCCAAGCACCAGGAACCAGCGGGCCACAGGCCCAGCAGACCTCGAGGACCGACGGACGCAGCTGGGCCAACGTGGCCCGCGGAAACACGGCCTCCCAACAGCGCGAGGAGCAGCGTGAGGAGCAGCACGAGGAGCAGCCCCGCTCGCAGCCCCATACGCAGTCCCGCACGCAGAAGCCCGCAGGAGAGGCATACACCGGCGCAGGAGACGCACAACTGATGATGGCCCTGCTCCAGGGATTGAGACGGGTGCAACCGCAGTTGGCCGCAGCTGGCTCCAACGAGTTGGAGAGGGCATGGATCCTGATGGATTTCATCACGTCCACCATCAATGTCTGATCCCCAGATGGTGAACGTCCTCCTGTGGAATGCCCACAGCATCCGTTTCAAAATTGACGAATTGCTCGCTCTGGCAAACAATACTAACATTGACATTTTTCTCATTACAGAAACTCATCTCAAACCCGACATTCCCCTGAGAGTGCCCGGCTTCGAAGTACACCGAGACGACCGACAAGAGGGCGCAGGCGGAGGCACCGCCATATTCGTTCGTCAAACCATTACATCTACAAGAATCCCTACTCCGAAGTTGAAGCATACTGAAGCCACGATTATCGAAGTCACCATAAAGGATAGAGCGCATACTATCATCGCCGCCTACTGCAACCATCCCAACCTACTGGTTAGAGAAGATCTCGATAAATTACTTAATTTGCGCCCTATTGTCATTCTAGGAGGAGATCTGAACGCCAAGCACAATTATTGGAACAACTACAGAGGCAACGCGAATGGGAAAACGCTCTTTTCACATATGCAGACGCACAACTACACGATAATGGCGCCGGACAAACCGACTTACCACTCAGCACACGCAATGTACCCAAGTACTCTGGATATAGTACTTGAGAAGAACGCCAAGACCATCTCGCCATTGCGCACGCTGGACGAACTGTCGTCGGACCACCTGCCCGTGAGCTTCAGTATAGGAGGAACGACTTCAAGGAGCCCCAGAAAGCGGCGAAACTACAAGGACGCCGACTGGGAAGGATTCAAAAAAGAGATTAACGAACGGATACATCTCACGTCGGCAACTCTGCGCTCAAAGGAAGAGATCGACGAAGCCGCAAGCACTCTGACCGAAATCATCCAAATTGCACAAGACACTTTCATCCCCCTCAAAGACGAACAGACATACACGATCAAGCTTCCCGAGCACGTCTTATCGCTCATTAAGGAGAAAAATCGCCTGCGACGCATCTACCATCACACGCGCGACGGCTACTTCAAAACGGCCTACAACACACTACAGCGGGAAATCAAGCAAGAGATCACCGACCTCAGACGCGAACTTTGGACGAAGAAAGTTACGTCACTCACGCCAAAGGACAACAGCCTATGGAAAATGGCAAAAGCGCTGAGACACGAGGATCACGCGATTCCCCCGCTAGAGAAGCTAGACGGATCAGGGCTGGCACTTTCACTCGAAGAAAAAGCAAACGCGCTCGCCGATGGATTTGAGAGAGCCTACGCAGCCACGGACGGCCTATCGGACCCGGAAACGGATCGACTAGTAGAAGAGTCTCTACGAAACCTCGAACAAGCCGAGCAGACGAACGCCGCCGATATCCACTTCAGCACACCGAGCGAAGTAGCCGTCATTATCAGGCGATTGAAAACAAATAAGGCGCCGGGAAGCGATCAAATACATAACATCCTACTGAAACATCTACCTCAGAAAGCCATCATCTTCATCACCAAACTGTTCAATGCCTGCCTGACCATCGGACATTTCCCTGAGATCTGGAAAACGGCGACCGTGCTGCCCTTCTCCAAGCCAAACAAGGACAAGAAGCAGCCGACAAACTATCGGCCGATTAGCCTACTCTCCACGCTGAGCAAGGTATTTGAACAGGTGATTCTCAACAGACTTCTACCACACCACGAAGACACTTTGCCAGACGAACAATTCGGATTTAGGAAAAGGCATTCCACCACCCATCAGCTATCCAGAGTAGCGGAATTCATCGCGAGAAGATTCAACGAAAATCGCTACACCGCCGCTGCATTGCTAGACTTGGAAAAGGCATTTGACACCGTTTGGATAAAAGGGCTCCTGCACAAACTACACAGAGTGAACACGCCCATATACCTAACGAGAGTGATACAAGAATACCTCAAGAACAGATCCTTCCAAGTCTTCATCAGGAACGCGCTGTCGACACTACGTGAGATTCCAAAAGGCGTGCCACAGGGTAGCCTACTGGGACCTCACCTCTTCAACATCTTCACGCACGACATCCCCCATGACGAGAGATGCAACCTTTCCATCTATGCAGACGACGTCAAACTTTACGTTTCCTCGACGCAAGCAGACATGGCAGCCATATACCTACAGAGGGCGCTCGACGCACTCGTAGAGTTCTACAAAAAATGGCGACTCAAACTGAACGAGGCGAAGACCGAAGTCATAATGTACTCGAGGAAAAATAAAATAAGAATACCAGACGTCAACATCGAAATGGGAGGACACGTCCTAGAATGGAAAGATGAGGTCGTCTACCTGGGCCTCACAATGGACTCACGTCTCAACTGGAAGTCTCACGTAGCCAAGATGCACGTGAAAGCCAGAAAGGCAGTCGGCGCGATGAAGCCAATCTTCAACAGAAGAAGTCCGCTACTTCCTAGAACCAAACTCCTGATCTACTATTCGCTCATTCGACCGGTACTGACTCATGCTATCCCCGTGTGGGGCAGCATCTCCCACTCTGACCACACAAAACTACAGACCTTACAAAATCTCTGCATTAAAATCACGTACAACACAAGACTCAGAACAAACTTGAAAAGACTACATGCAAGAGAAGAAATACCGACCTTATTTGAATACACACACAGACTGACCGACCGATTTTACAAGTCACTTCAACATAGTAAAAATAAACTCATCAGAGAAATCGGTCAATACAATGCACCTAGCGATCTCCCTTTCAGGTACAAACACAGACTACCCAAACATATTCTGATGGACCTTAATCACATTTGGCACAATCCCGAATCAGACGCGGATGACTGAGCGATCGGTAGGTATTCCCAATCACCAGACCCCTCCCCACAACTTATGTCTATATATCTATGTATATATTTATATAATAATATTTATTTTATCTATATGTATGTAAGTTTATCCTAAAAATTCCCATAAAGTATATATCACATAAAAACAGACACCCACACCCATCACCACAAAATGCAGGATTTCATCTACTGAAATCACTGAAGGCCGCACAGTTTCATGTTGACTGTCGGCCGACTCCTCCCGGATAAGGTTTTTCATGGTTTCCTTATTCCCAAAGGCAAATGCGGAAGAGCTCCAAATAAAAGGACATGACCGACTCCTTCCCACTCCCAACATAACACAAACACACACGTATGTATATATTTCCCTTGCTTGATGCCGGTTGCTTTGTTGAGCTATGCAAAACATGCAATTTTAGTAGGGTTTTTACATAACAACTTTTCCCTACCGACAAAATACATGACCTCTAAGTCTATAATAGCCAGGTACTATTTTTAAATACCCACATGAGGTAAAAATTGCAAGGCGCATATGACGCCGTTCTATTTGTATAAAGAACATTAACTTTAAATTCAGTAAATTTAAATGATTCATCTCCTCAAGATACATAAGAATCTAGTAAATGAAAAAAAAAAAAAAAATATTTTTTATCACATTGCAAAAACAAAAATTGTTCTAAAATCTAGATAAAATAATCTTTCTGATGTGACTAACTAACTAACTAACCATCACGCCGTTTCCCCGCAGGGGTAGGCAGAGAGGACGGACCGCCAAACAACTCGGTCTTGGCACACACTCTTTGCCTCACTCACATTCATACATCGTCTCATACATACTCTTCTATTATTCTGACTTTTGACATGGCCCGTCTCAAGTATCTGATTTACTTGATCGTGCCATGTCTTCCTCGGGCGTCCCCGACTTCTTCTACCATTCACATTTGCATCATATATTCTTTTAACACTACTTTCTTCGTTCATTCGCTCTACGTGCCCAAACCATCTGAGGGTCCCTTTCTTAATTTTGCTCATTATACTTACATCAGCCTTACATTCTTTGCGGATATCCACATTTCTAACACGATCATACATGGTTTTACCACACATACGTCTCAGGGTTCTCATTTCAACAGCATTCAGTTTACTTTCATCCTTCCTCTGCCAGTTCCATGCCTCACTGCCATACATCAGGGTAGGTACCAGGACTCCATTGTGGACTGCTAGTTTCGCTTTTATTGAAAGTTTTTTATTAGCTCCAACGGCATTCAGTCCTCCATTAATGGAGTTACCGGCATTTACCCTCCTTTCAATATCTCTATCAGCCTTCCCATCTCTCGTAAACATACTACCCAGATAAACAAACTCATCCACCTGCTCCAAGTATTCATCATTCACTACTATACTTTGCAAAAACAAAAATTGTTCTAAAATCTAGATAAAATAATCTTTCCAATGTGTATATTAGAAATTAATAATTTTATTTCTAAATATTTAAATTTTGATATTGAAAATTTAAAGCCACTGAAACGCGGTAGGGATTGTAAATACGCCGCCGGGGTTCGATTGCGAGTCAAGAGCCTTACTCTTCCACTACGGAGGCCATCCAAACTATCAAAGGGTCGTGATCTTAATCTATTTAATTAATTATATCAGCCATCAATTCTTTCCAGATCTTCATCTTAGTAAAATTGTAATACAATATGGTTTAAACGCAGATACATCTCAGGGATCACAATTATTCAGCATTCGGTCTACCTAATGTGGAAGGCGGGTATGGGTACTGCCACTCCGAGAACCATTTATTGGATAACCAATACCTCTGCCATAACCACATACTGCGTGGCGGGCCGGATCAGAAGTCTGGTTTGGGGAACCCTTTTGACCTCTCCAGTCGGACTCTCTCAACCCACCGCTATGTACCACAGTGGGAGGGGTAGATTCGTACGTCCGTCATTCCTGAACACATTGGCCACCAGATTCCTAACCATCCCTCGCAACCTTTTCCTTACCAGAACTTCCTCTCATTATTTTCCTTAAAAATACCCTCCACACAGCATCCCCGTCAGATGACATAGGCCCTGAGGGAGCTTTTGAAGAAAAAAAACTTCACACTGTCCATTTTTTAATAGTATAATTTCATCTTTTGTCTCACCATTACTTAATGTGTAAGAAAGAGTTGCAGCATAATAATGATATATATATATATATATATATATATATATATATATATATATATATATATATATATATATATATTTTTTGTTCAAAGAAAGACAAATATTCCCGAGTTACGAATAACCCGACAATATTTGAAAATCTCCTATTACGACCACAGTAAGCCGAAAATGTTGCTTGAGTCGTGATGGAGGACTTGCCAGCCGAGGATTCGAACACGGAATGCCTGGATGGGACCCAAACGCGATGCCCACTCAACCACTGACCAGTCAGGAACGTATGTTTATTGCCTTTTTTTGTCGTCACGGTACCGTAACCGTGATTCATCACGGTAATTATGAAAGCGTCGACTCTTTTTTTCAATATAGCATCACTTCTGTTGGGTTTTCACTTTACCTTGTTCTGAAGTATGATATTATGTTAAAGTTTTAAACCATTTTATAACACACCTAAACATGCAGATATAATCATGTTCAATTAGTTAGGGCATTATAATTCATTGCACAAGGTTCTAATTCTAACTACATTTTTATAATACTAGGGACACGTCCTATTTAAATATTTTCTATTAAAATATGGTAAACTAAAATACGTTACACGAGATTGAACATCACTAGGACTAGCCAGCCGAGGAATTGAACACGGAATGCCTGGATGACCAAAATAAATAATAAACTCATACATACAAACACAGAATTCATTAAAACACCCCAAGTACACACACACTTTACTCGACAACACGATAACGTACATTTAAACACCATAAATATTCTCATGGCAAGCAATCCATTGGTTACGAAGGGGGCAATTTATATAATCCACCCTTCCAGACAACATAAAAAATGGAAAAATGTCAAATCACATTGAAAAAAAAAATCATTTTTATTTTTATTTGAAATCAACATAATAATTAATGCAAGTGAATAAAATTGTAATGTAATGTGTTTATGTGTAATTTAATGTAAAATGTATTTATTTTAGTTATTTCTATTTTCAGGATTTTTTAAAAAAAATAGTTAAAGCACCTTTAATAAACTTTAAATACATTATTTGTTGAAACAACAATAGCAATTTGTTTAGCATATACGAATATTCTCCATCATATATTATTTATGAAAACGGCGTTTGGTAAATATATTATATGATATTCTATGTAGGAAAGCGGAATCTGGTGGATACTAAAGTAGGTTTTATAATTAGTTTTTTTTAAATTTTTTTTTAATTTAGCCCAAACTAAGAAACTTAAAAACCTATTTTAGGTGTTTTGGTTCATAGTTTAGGTTAAATAAGAGAAGTAAAAACTAACCTTCAAACATTAATATCAAAAACAATGTCCACCTAGTGAACAACGAAATAGTTATTAAAAAAAACCTTAACTTAAAAAATAGTTATTATAACTAAAATAGTTATTTCTCATTGTTATCTCACTATAGTGTAAAAAAATATTTTAAATTAAAATTTGGGTATAAATCATGTACCACTTTTCTATACATATATTTACCCAGCATTTAAATGTGTCAAGTTCGCTTCCTCAAATTAAACAGCTGTCAATTAAAAGAAATAAAATTACATTTTCGTGCTATGTAAATTGCCTGTGTGGAAGGAGCGCTTTCTTCAGTACACGAATTTCAATATTATATTTAAGTAAAAATATCAATTAAAATATTATTTCTAGAAAAAAAGCGAAAGTAAATGATATTTTATTCACATATCCAGAAGTTTTTGTTTTAAACGATTTGCTAGTTTATTAAAAAGTGCATGAAAATGCATCGGGTAAAAACTAGGTTGATGCAAAATGGATCGTTTCGTAATGTTTACGTAAGAATTATTTGTCACTGTAAAAGCATTTTTAAGAATCATAAAAAAATACGTAATTTGACATTTAAAACAAACGTGGTTGTTTTTGGCTGAATTTAGTGAACTTCCGCGAAAAAAGCGAAAGATTTGACACATTTTCCACACTAAAATTTAACGTCATTTTGTCAAGTTAAATTAAAAAGCGATTTTGAAATCATGGTTATTGTAATTGGCGTTGAAAAACATGCGTTTTGATAGTATTATTGTTAAATTTGGCATACCTTCGGTAGAAACTATTGCAAAGGTCTCCGAAATGGGTTTTCCTCCGTAGTTTCAATATGTTTACATGGCACTGCGTCGCATTTATAGATGCATGGAACCTTCCAAAATTTTCCAACCAAACAACACGAAAATAAACAGAAATTAAAGCGAAAATGTTTTTAGAACCGATCCAACCGAAGTGTTTTTTTAATTATTTTACGAGATATGTCCGAAATTTTGTGTTATAAAGACGATTTCAGCGAATATGATCACATTGTTGACAGCGCGCGATGACAGCCGGCCATTTGCAATTTGGGACGTCTTCTTCTTTTAATCTAGCATACACCCCCTTCAAGAGGGTGGATAGGGATGTGCCGGGGGCCAAGAAAATCGATATATTTTTATATAGAATAATATATATATATATTTTTTTACATGAGCTCCACACAGGAGGCCCTGAGGAACATAATTTCCCTCAGGGCCTATGTCATCTTTATGCTCACCTATGATGCTGTGTGGCGGGTTTTTTTAAGGAAAGGAAGGAGAGGAGAGTTCTGGGAAGGAAAAGGATTTAAGGGGTGGTTAGGAATCTTGGGTTAAGTGTGTCCTGGTCATCCGCCTCCAAGACATAGACAAACCTCACCCCATGAACCCGTAACCCATAACCTATATTTTACGTAACATTAAACACGTTTCGCATGGATTTAAAATTTGTCCAATTTGATTTGTTTTATATGTATTATACACAGTGTGTAACAACTCGTATGTGAAGGATTTTAACTAGCGATTCCTGGGCATTTTTGGAGTAAAAAATAGATGTCATTTTGCTGTCCGATGATATTTTTTCTGTTAAAAATAATAAATACATCACTACTGATCCCAGTATTCTATGTAGCGACGACTTGCACTGTAGTGGGAGGGATGGATTCATACGTCCGTTATTCCTGGACATACTGTCACCTAGATTTCTACCCACCTCTCTTACCTTTTTCCATCCCGGAACGTCATCTTCTTCCTTTCCTAAAAAGACCCTCTACATAGCATCCCCAAAGATGACATAGGCTCTGAGGAAAATAATTCCCCTCAGGGCATATGTCATCGTTGGGGATGCTATACGGAGGGCCTTTTTAGGAAAGGAAAGAGAGGAAGTTTTGGGAAGGAAATGGGTATTACGGGTGGGTAGGAATCTAGGGGTTAGTGGGTCCAGGAGTAACGGACGTATAAATCCATCCCTCCCACTGCGGTGCAAGGTGATGTTTAGAGATAGTACGGCTGGAGAACTCAAAGTGACTCCCTCAATCATTCTCTCCCGATCCGAGACGCATCCGCCGCTAAAATCCGGACAAAACCTCACCGCATGAAGTCCCCAAATGTAGGGTGACCTATGGCAGAGGTGTTGGTTGACCAATAAATGGTTCCCGGGGCGGCGGTAACCACACCCGCCTCCCAAATTGTAAATTATGAATGGGAAGGTATGGGAAAGCCTCACAAAAAAGGAGCAAATGTGAACAAAAAAATAGAATCACCTTGTCTTGGTTAATTAATTTAATTATTTATTAACTTAAAAAAGTATACATTATTGTTGATAACTTGTTCAGAAGTATAATAATAAGTGTGTATTACATAACATTATTACATACCCTATTTTTATACAGCATTTCAAATCGAAATATGCACAAAATTCTTTGCTCGGGCGTATCTGCAAATCTTACAACGCCCTAAGAGATATCGATATTTTCCACTGCTCTCTTAAAACGTTTAAAACTAAATTAACCTTACAATGTACTTAAACCAAAACGATTATTTCTTTGTTATTTCTTCATTGTTTATTTTTTCTTTTGACTCACTTTTTACTAATACTATATTATAATATTATTACTATCTACTTGCTTCCTAATCAGTAACCATTTCCTTTTTTTTTAAATCATAAATGGAACTTCACTGGTTTATACTATATTCAATATAAAATGTAAAATGAATGTATTTACAACTGTATGTTTCCTAAATAAACTTAAATAAAATAATAAAAAAAATAACATAATAAACTGAATATGAAAGATATAAGTAGGTACAACGAGTTTGTACAGCTGTTTATAATTACATTTTATTACTTAATCTTCTATATTCATACTTAAATATTGTAAAAATATTTTATTTTTTGAAGTGAAACTTCTATAGCCCCGCTATTTTTTTTTTTTTACATGAGCTCCACACAGGAGGCCCTGAGGAAAATAATTTCTCTCAGGCCCTATGTAATCTTTGGGGATGCTGTGTGAAGGTTTTTTTAAGGAAAGGAAGAAGAGGAGAGTTCTGGGAAGGAAAGGGGTTTAAGGGGTGGGTAGGAATCTGGGGTTCAGTGGGTCCTGATCATCCGCCTCCAAGACCTAGACCAACCTCACCCCATGAACCCGGGCACCCCTGCTAAATCACCAAACGTAGCGAACCACTTGGGGTGACCTATGGCAGAGGTGTTGTTTATCCAATAAAGGTTCTCGGGGCGGCGGTACCCATTCCCGTCTCCCAAGTTGTATAACTTACGCTATAACTTGGATTTCGGATGATACGGAAGTGACGATTAATGCACCTGCGACGCACAACTGCGCTCATTGACCGCTTTGATTATGATGTCACTTTGAAAGGCTCCTATTGGTTGAGATATGAAACGGAAGTTACTCTGGTCTGCGCTCATTGATCGCTTTAATTATGACCTCACTTTTCAAGTATTGGTTGAGATTGTTTTGGTAAAGTTTTGTTTCTACCGCGTGTAAACTGCACTCGAATTTTTTTATTAACTTTCACATAATCAACTGGATTTTATTTTTTTAACTGTCATTTTCATAATATTATGTAAACAAAAATCTAGATAACAATCACTTTGTAAATTTCCATCTCAACACAGGCGTTTCACACCTAGTGAGATGGGCAATACGTCATGACTGTAAATAAATATAAAATTAAATTAATGAAATAAAAAAAATTACACCCTGCGTAGCACAACAAATCTAAATTAATATAACGATAAAAGATGCACATAAAAAATAGATCTGAAACAATCATTTTTATAGACAAAATTTTAGTTTGGACACTGGTGGATAACAAAAATTATAGTATTTTATTATTATTTAAGTACGTCAGTCAATGAGAAGCTATCTTCATTCACTCATGACGTAGGTAATCGTCACATTGCCTCATCCCTAGTAGTAAACAAGTCCTTTAAAATTTTCCATTGAACATTTTCTAATAATTCATAACATGATTAAAAATGGCATATAAAACGCTGAAAACATATAGATAAATCACAAAACGATTTTAAAACATAAAATTAGTTCGATATTTAGCTGTAAAACATAATAAGTATCCATTTTGATTCATTATTTTGATGCTGTACTTTCCGAATGAAAATAATGTGTATTTAGTTCTGGGTTTTGCCGCCAGAGCGCCCAGCCAGCCCGTTGGCGTTGGCGCCATTGCTATCGAGTTTCTACACGGTTTGTAAACACATTTAGGGTTGGCGAAATGCGTTTGAATATTTTAATATTAAATTCCAAGGCTTATGCATGATAAAAACCATTAAAAAAATAACCGACTTCAAAAGAAGCATAAAGATATGGATTATGGACATGGGAAGGAAAAATATAAATACAATTTTACAAACTAACAAAGATTAATGCTTGTATTGTGCTTTCTTTTGGAAACAACTTTATAATTTTCCTCTTGCAATATTTAAACATTGATATTTTATTATATTTTAAAACACAAAATCATGTACAATGTGACCTTAGAACGGGGTACCCCTAGAAGGATACATTTTTCTCAAAAAAATTGTAAAACAATTATAAAACAGAAGACACAGAAAAATAAAAAACATAATGGTCGCAGTGGGACTCGCAAGAACCTCTCGTCTAACCGGGACGGGCGCCTGAACCAATTCGGCAATTGCCACCTTCCATCAAACCGTCATATTTTTCAATCTCATATTTCAAATAAAAAATATTATCTTATTAAATATTATATTATTACAACTTTTAACAATATTATCTCCAATAATTTAAAATTTACTGTATTTAGAGTCTATAAATATTGTTTAAACTTTTCTGACAAGTCCCCTTTATTTACATCTTTCTTATTCTAAATAATCCTATTTAAATATTATGTTCTCTGTTATTATAACATTGATTTTATTTTTTTTGTATGGTAACAGTAGTTTAGTAACACATAATAGTTTCCTATACCTAAATACTTGCTTTTATCACACATGCTTTGTTAAATGTTCATTCTTATTTTGTTATTATTGATAATCCTCTGTGTACCACTGTATACTTATAATACCATGTACGTATTACTTGAATGTAAAAACTATGCTACGGCGTTTAAATAAATATACATTAATGCCTTCAAAAGTTATAAAAAGAGAGTTGTTCTTATTAAAAATTGCACCAGGTATTTCTTCATAGTATCCTTCTTTAACGCGTTCACCTCATCCTTAAGCCTCACAACAGGTCCAATAATCCTATTTGTTCTGGGCAGGTGGGGTATTGTGCAGTAATAACATAAAAAATAATCATTTTAAATCCCAATAATACGAGTACATAATTTATAGCGGAATTCCGATGTTCAACGAAGCAGCACTAACATTTACAATGGTGGCGTTGGTGACAGAACTCCTAATTTTTCAGCTCGCGATGTCATTTCCAGTAAATGAGAGGGAAAAAGAAATGTTTTTTAACAAACTAATTGATAAATAAACAGAAAAAAATACATTAAAAAGATAATCGCAACTCGGGCAAAATAAATCTAGTAAAATAAATCAAATACACACATTCCAGAATTTCCAAACGGTGCTCTCACACCAGGTCGATACTGAGAATAACACAAATCTATTTACAATAATTCATCTCTCCATGACGGACGTTGAGATTATATTTGTTTATAGTTTACTTTCTTAAAATTTTGGACAGCCCTGTCAATCTCGCGCTTGCGCAGGGTCGTGCAGGAACCACCCCCTTTCATAAAAGTTCTTCGTTATGATTTGTTTCATAATTTCTCTTAAGAGCAAACCGAAGCGGGTACAAATCCCGGCGTCAGCAAGTGGGTAAATTTTAAATGATTGATTTGAATAATTTCTGAATTTATTCATTGTAAATAAAATATAATATTTTTATTAAATGAAGACAATATAAGCGAAAATCAATCGAAAATCTGGAAACAGAAAAATCAGAAAAAGATATTGACACCTCTGGGACTTGAACCCAGGACCTCTTGCTTTCCGGGCAAACGCGCTAACCACTGCGCCACGGTGCCGATATCAAATTCGGTCACTTTTAACTGTATCATACTTCGACTAAGAACCACCCACATTATCTTCATTTTCTTAACGCATATATTATTGGCAACTATCTTTATGTATGATTGCAAGATTCAAACCCGAACTAAATGCTCTCTAGATAGTGTCTGGATAAATCTTTATCCATTTTATTTTCAAATGCGACATCTATTGACTTTTCTGCAAGTCTAGGATGAATATTTTATTTTTATTTTAACTTTTATGAGTAAAACCTCAAATTGTAATATTTTAATTAACGGAAGACAATATAAGTTAAAATAATAAAAAAATAATAAAAAATAAAAAAAATAAAAATAACAATAATATATTTGCGGCACGTCCCAAAGTGGAAGATACTCTCAGTATTGCTCTGTGTAAGACCACCTTTCAGAATCAAAAATCTTGCTTGCAATGGCTTTAGTCGTGTGACCAGATCTGAATAGCCAGGTACTTCCCCACCTTCTTCTATCCCATCTCCATCCCCTCTCCACTACCTTTAGCCTCACAATATATCATAATCGGGAATGCCATAGTCTCACTGGCTTTAGACGGGAGCAGTTGGTACTCTTGTGTGGTTTTTACTTGAAAAAAGGATATGTGTCCGTAAAGTAGGCTCTACATTTCACACAGCTTTGTAATAATTAGTATTGAATTGAAACTTTGCTTGAAATGGCTTTAGCCGTTTTGGTGACCAGATATGAATAGACAGGTACTTCTCCACCTTCCTCTCCCCCATCTACTTTCCTTCCTCAGTATCTTGAGCTTCACAACATTCCCCAATTCGGGGATGCCATAGTCTTACTGGCTCCAGACGGGAGCAGTTGGGTTGACTGCGGTATTCACATAATAAATAGTTTTAAAAAGCATCACGGAATACAGGACTGTAAAACCATTGCTAAACGAATGAACGAAAATATTGGATTATATAAAAATTTATTGATTATTTGATTTTTTTTTATCATTAGCTCCACATAAGAGGCCCTGAGGAAAATAATTTCCTTCAGGGTCTATTTCTTCTGAGGGGATGCTATACGGAGGGTCTTTTTAAGGAAGCGAAGGATAGGAAGTTCTGGGAATGAAAAAGCTATAAGGGGTGGGTAGGAGTCTGGTGGTCAGTGTGTCCAGGAGTGACGGACGTATGAATCCATCCCTTCAACTGGAAAGGTCAAAAGGCCTCCCTCAGCCAGTACCTCTCGATCCGACCCGCCACGCAACAGGTGGTCAGACGCATCCACCGCCGAAAATTTCCCGACTATTTCAAATCAGTGTACAGCCACATAGCCTCCCAACTAAAGCTAGACTTTACTCGAACCGAGGAGCCCTGGAACATTGGCAAAATCGGTCTTGATGTAATCGGACTTTAAAACTTGATAAGGCCCACTTTGACTTTTTAAAATAACGGCATACAGAGCTCCGGGCCAAAAGGCCCCTTTCTCTTTCATCATGAATTTATAATAATGGTTGTATTTTCCTTCCCAGAACTTCCTCTCATTCCTTTCCTAAAAAGACTCTCCACACAGCATCTCCAAAGATGACATAGGATCTGAGGGGAATTATTTTCCTCAGGCCCTCCTGTGTGGAGCTAATGTAAAAAAAAACTTTATTGATATCCCGTTGCTCTTGGAATGCTATGGCTTATACGTGCCTGAAAACTTCAACCGTAGTCATCGATAAAACTAGTTTAAAATACCACCCGGAAGAACAGGTGGTCTAGCACAGCATAGCATGACAAGAGGAATGGTGCTATTGAACGAAATATCGGAAACACTAGATATATATATATATATATATATAACTCTTCTTTAGATGGCCGTAAGATTTTTTGTATAATAATTATCTTCCTAGGTGTCAATACTGTCAAAATGAGAAAATTGATGTGGGGACGCCAGAGTCATTGTGGATTTGGATTAATATCCTAACGGAAGCGTCTACTAATATCTACAGGAATTCCAAAAACTGAACAAATCGGACTAATATCTATGAGAACCAAAATGAGGACGAATATCTACAGCTCAAACTGCTGACTAATATCTATGAGAACCAATGTGTGGACGAATATCTATAGCACTCGCAGAGGTTAGATTTGCAATTATGCATAGCATATTGGAATAACGTAATATTGCGTCTGCAGTTTAAAAAACTTAATTTATGTATGTATGTATGTAATAACCCCTAATATCGGACTATTGGACACATTTGGCTAATTATTAAGGATTTGGGTTTTTGTTTTAACAGCTTTCTTTAATTCGAGTGCTTCTAAATTATTTAGTCTGTTACCATGACCATTTCTATGTCAGTTAGGTTAGGTTAGGTTGTGGTGCCGTTTATTTCGAAATAAATAAATAAATATCTTTGTATTATGACCTCCATGTTTGTTCAATTGTCCTCGCACACAGCAAAATACGTAATATTATGCAAAAACTTCATGTACGTACTTTAAACGTTTAAGCCTTAACGTAATTAGTAATTACATAATTGAAGTAATTTATGCTTTTCCGTACAACCTCTTGCTCAGCTGCCCTCTGTAGATATTAGTCCAACCTACGCTCTGTAGATATTAGTCACCACTGGGACCGTCGTAGATATTCGTCCGACCTTAGCTATGTAGATATTAGTCCTCACTCTGAAGTTCATAGATATTAGTCCAACGTATGAGCTGTAGATATTCGTCCGACATACAGGCAGTAGATATTAGTATCTGAGTCTATCCTAACCCAACTGGGAGCACCAAGGACGAGAAGGTGCTGAATGACACCGCGCATTAAAACCTGCACTTTATAATCATTGACGAAGCACATCGATGATTATTGACTAATCAAGTCGTGGAATTTGCATTCTGGGCTTTCATAACATTTAATGACAAAACATACTGACGGGTTCGTAATTAGGCTATGGTTTCAAGTAATCGATTAAACTGAATTGTATGTTGCTTTATCGAGAATAAACACGTTCCAACTCCATACCACATAGTGAAAGGTTAGGCTAAAACATTTTAATTTGTTTGGCTTAAAGGCCCGCCTCCGTAGTCCAGTGGGCGACCTCCGTAGTCCAGTGGGTAAGACTCTTGACTCACAATCCGGAGGTCGCGTGTTCGAACCCGGCATGCGCAAATAAATTTTATTTGATTAATTTGTGTTATTTCACAATTAATTCATTTAAAATAATATATAGTATATTTGCGGCATGTTCCAGAGTGGAAGATACTATCAGTATCGCCCTGGTGTAAGACCACCATTCAGAATTGAAACGTTGCTTGAAAATGGCTTTAGCCGTGTTTAGTGACCAGATCTGAATAGCCAGGTACTTCCCAACCTTTCTCTTCCCCACCTCCTTCCCCTCCCCACTACCTTCAGCCTCACAACATACCCCAATTGGGGATGCCATAGTCTCACTGGCTCCAGACGGGAGCAGTTGAGTAAAAAAAAAAAAAAACCCGAATTTCTACCGATTTCTTACATATCTCCCTTAAACACGTTCAGTTTTAAAGCTCAAAAAATAATATATGTTATTCTTGAAGATAATATCCAGACATTGCCCGCGCCGAAACGCAAATTATATAAAATTCCCTCGGTAGAAAAAAATCGCAAAGTATGCTCAAAAAATTATTATAAACACGTTTGTTTCAGTTATTTTACAAGTCATGAATGAAAAAATTCACAGTGTTTCTTTAAATGCTGTTTAAGACAATGCCCGCGAGATTTTTGCTCTATTTTAAACGAGTCGTGTTTTATTAAACATTTTCGCATCGATTTTGTCGCTGTAAATGTTAGCGCTCGTCTCTAACATTCGTAATTTTGTATCTCTCCATCTTTTTCTTTTCTAGCCCGGTTGCGGAGCCGTAACGTCTGGAGGATAAAAGAGATGAATGAAAGATAAATATAAAATTGAAGTAGAAGATAACAATAATATGATAGAGAAATATGAAAGAGAACAAGACACAGAAAAAGATAATGGTTACAGCTGGGACTCGAACCCACAACCTTTCGTCTAACCGAGAGGTGCGCTTTTACCAATTCAGCCATTGCCATCTTCTAAGAAACCGTCATAATAAATTGTCAATCTCATATTTTCAAACTTAAGAATCAATCTGTGATCTCCTAGTGAGGAGGACTACGAATATATTTTATATATACATCTAACTAACATGTTTCATATAAAAATGTAAAAAATATTATATAGTTACTAAATAAAAAAAAAATAAAAAAATAAAAAAAATATTTTTGGACTAATTTTTCTATATTTTTTATCCGAGACGCTATCTAGGTTACAAACCAGTTCTTAGAACGATTTTTCCAATGAAAAGGGTAGTTGCCTATGATACGGAAAATTAGTCGAAAAATAAAATTGTTAATTCTAAAATTTTAAAATATGATGATGGTTTCTTAGAAGGTTGTAAGGTTTTTAAAACTTTTTTTTTCTGAATGTAAAATATGTCAGTGTATTGAGTATTATTATATTTCGAGTAGGAAAAAAAAAATTTAAATCGGTTTTCTCGCAAACAACATTTCTGAAGATAAGTTTTAAGATTGTCACGGCCAAAAGCATTTTTGTTATTTGTTTTTGGGGTGTTATGCCGCGTTGCGCTACCACATCTACCGGATCTGCCAGATCTGCCCTGATGATGGACACTGCAACGATGTCCGAAACGTTGGCTAAAGAAGGAGGTAGCGCAACACGGCATAACACCCCAAAAACAAATAACGAAAAAACATTTCTGAAGTTCGTGAACATCATTACTCAAAATCTTGACTTGACTTGAAAAGGTGCTTTTGAAATTTTGTACACTATTTCTACACATAAATCAATAGGTAGTCAAAGAGAGTTTTTTTTATAATTTTATAATAACAAAGTCACCGAAATTTTTTAGCAAAAATCGCGTTTTTCACTTCAAAATGCTGTCAAAAATAAATAAAAAACATTAAAAAACTCCCTCTGTCTATCTAGGAAAACATATTACCTTTTAAAAGCATTTCGATTTTTTGTTTCAAATGATCCGGTGACAAGTTAAGGAGTTCACCGCATAACAATTTTTTTTCGAGGTGCCTCCGGATATTCGCTCTCATGGACATATTTATTGATAATTTTTTTAAATTTTTTTTTTTTAAATACTCAGATGTTATACTATAAAGTGTGTATGAAATAAATAGAACCAACATTATTCATATCTCAAAAAAAATCATGGTAAAATTGATGGAGATACAGCATTTTATATGAACCCGTTTTAAACAGATGTGAACATTAGTTATTTATTGGATTACAACCTAATTATTATATTTTTTTGTTTTCTTTAATGCGTGTACCTAATGTTATTAACCTGTAAATGTTCCTAATAAAAAAATTAAAACATCTTGAAAGTTGACTTTTTCCGAAACTTCGTTGCTCACTGATTGAAGCAAGTCATTTTTTCTCGGGACGCGGGGCCCCTAGCCGATGCGGGGCCCCTAGGTAGTTGCCTACTCAGCCTTGGGATAATCCGGTACTAATATAAGGGGCGCCACAGGCGGCCCTTTATGTTCCCTCGCTCTTTGAGCCAGGCCTACTTACTCGTAAATTCCCTAAATTTAGGAAAAAAAAATTATGGTGGCAACACTAGAACTGGAACGTAGTGTACAATCCCTTCGATCGGAGCACTGCACGCAGTTCATTTTACCGGGAATTCCCAATCATAGAGAAACGTTCTATCTATTTCTTTTTAACATTTTATTTAAAAAGAGTTGGCGTTATTTTTGACGAAGCGGAACACATCCAGCTCATCCTCATTCTTTGCATAAGTGGACGCACTTAAAACAGTTATTCCAATTATTTTTAAATCAAACAAACGCAGTAATCAGACGTTCCACGCTACGTTGCGATGCTCTTGTTCGTCACTCTTGGTTCCGACTAGGGAGTGCTATTAGTTTTATCTAAAAAGTTGAAATATAAATAGTGTAAAGTGTAAAAGTAGGTATTTGTTATTTGATATTTTGAAGGATCATTTTATAAGGTAAACACAAATTTATTTTAACAATCTATACTAAACACTCTCTTCTACAATATTTTTCTCTCTCTGCTATCTATCGATCTCTATAACATTTGGTAGTATGTTTATACGTTTGGGGCGGGGTAATCTTTGGAACAAATTTGATGAAATTTTGATACGGAGAAAATATAGATCCCGAGGAAATATATAGATTACCTATTTTTTAATGCGGGAAAATGTCATTCCCACGGGAACGAGTGGATGATCGTAATATTTTCGTCCAAATCTAAGCACTGTCGCGAAACACAAGCTAGTAAAAGTAAAATTTTTCACAAATATTCTGCTGCCATGTCAATGTTACCTACATTTTTTGATCTTCCTTCCCGTGTTTAATGATCCCAAATATAATGCGTTTTTGGTCTTCCTCGCTGGATAGCGTTATAATGAAATTTTTTGAAATCTTTAATTAAATGAAGACAATATAAGCGAAACTCAATAGAAAATCTGGAAACAGAAAAATCAGAAAAAGATATTGACACCTTTGGGACTTGAACCCAGGACCTCTTGCTTTCCAGGCAAACGCGCTAACCACTGCGCCACGGTGCCGATATTAAATTCGGTCATTTTTAACTGTATCATACTTCGACTAAGAACCACCCACATTGTCTTATCTTTGAAGATGCTGTGTGGAGGGTCTTTTTGAGGAAAGGAAGGAGTGAACACGGGTCTTGAAGAGACCCATGTTGTAGGAGGGAGGAAACACAGAGGCCGGCAAATCGTTCCACAGCCGAGCCGTTGAACTCAAGAACGAGTCATAGAAACGACCTGTTTTCATGTGACTAATGTCAACCGTGTACAAATGTTGGGCGCGTGTTTGGCGTGTTTCCCGACTATGCACCGGTGCCGAGGGGATCAATGACGCTAGTTCCTTGGAGCATCTTCCATTGTAATACCGGTAGAACAAGGACAGCATTCCCACCTGACGCCTGTGCTCTAAAGATTGCAGTCCGTCTGTTAAGATGGGAGAATCTATCAAACGGACCGCCCGTTTCTGCACAGATTAAAGGGTTTTTTTAGGTATTTTGGAGCTCCAGACCAGAGGTGGCTGCCAAATTCAACCGTGGGGTGCACTTGCGATTTGTACAGGGTTAGCAGTTGTGTACTATTGAAGTATCTGCGGGCCCTGTACAGTACGCCCAGTTTCTGAGAGGCTAACTTAACTCTGGTTTCGATGGAGCCCCCGTACCTGAGCTGGTCACTTAGAGTTTGTTACACCAAGCATATTCATTTTCTTAACGCATATTTTATTGACTGCTATTTTTATGTATGATTGCAAGATTCAACCCGAACTAAATGCTCTCTAGATAGTGTCTGGATAAATCTTTATCCATTTTATTTTAATATGCGACATCTATTGACTTTTCTGCAAGTCTGGGATGAATATATTCATTACTTATTGTAATAAATTTATTTTTAGAAATGTTTCGACTTACAGAGATTTAATTTGTTGCAGATTTTATTGATTACCACTTAACTAATTAGTACAAAATGTCCGAACATGTTGATCTAATCAAAAAAAAATCTTGGTCAAAATACAGAAAACGAAAAGCAGAAAAAGAAAAGGAATTTCAAAAAACAAAAAAGTTTATGAATATAGATAAATATATTTTTGAAAAAATTGCTAAAAAAAGACTAACTGCATTCATAAAAAAAAATTCAACCATCAATAAAAATCAATATGGATTCACGGAGGGAAAAAGTACCCAAGACGCCATCGCTAAAATTTCATCTAGTATTCAGAGTACCCTGGACAAATCAAATAAATGTAAAGGAATTTTCATTGACTTAAAGAAAGCATTTGACAGCATTTCCCATGAAAAACTTGCATAACGGCATAACTTGAAATAACGGCATTGACCGCATAGCCCTCAAATGGATAGTAAGCTACTTAACAGAGAGACCTCAAATAGTAAAATTAAATCAATCGTTTAGTACACCACTCACAAGTAAATTTGGCATCCCTCAAGGTACCGTCCTCGGACCATTATTATTTCTAATATACGTGAATGACATTTTCCGACAGGAAATTAAAGGTGAATTAATCTCTTATGCTGATGACACTGTATTGCTAATAAAAGGTCAAACATGGGAACTAGTTAACGAAATGGCAAATGAAGATATTAATATCTTAAAATCATGGTTTGATGATAACTTACTCACACTTAATGCTAAAAAAACAACATATGTCTTATTTTCCTTGCAGAAAATACCTGATGATCATAAAGTTAATATTGTAATCCATGACGAAAAATGTGATCATGTACTCTGTAAACAACATAATACTATTTGTACCGTAATTAACTCTTCCTCCGAAATTAAATATCTCGGTGTGATCATTGATCAAAACCTGAAATGGAATAATCACATTTCAGAGCTAGTGAAGAGAATGAGGAAATGTATATATATATTTGTTAGGTTAAGAAATATTTTAAATGTAAAAATAATGAAAAATGTGTACTATGCCCTTGTTCATTCTTTACTTATCTACGGAATTATAGGTTGGGGAGGCTCTTACGAAAAAAATCTAAACTCAGTAAAAGTTTCGCAAAGAATCATCATTAAAGTAATATTAAAAAAACAATCTACCTTCTCAACAGAATCACTTTTTAAATTATTTCCAATACCAAAAGTCGATGACATTTTCAAGCAAGCTTCCATTATAAAAATGTGTAAAGAAAAAAATAACACAGAATATCAAGAATTTTACAAACTAATGAGAAATGGAAACCAATTTATTACACCTAATTTTAAAACAACTCAAATGCAAAATCATTATATTTTCCAAGCCATAAAAAACTATAATAACCTCCCTTCTGAATTACGCTGCATCATCAACCAATCAGAACAAATAAATAAAATAAAACAAATTTTCAACAGTAAAAAGTAAATATTTTATACAAAACAGATTATAACTTACAACGCAAGTAAGAATCGTGGCTCCCTTATCAGGCACAAGAGCCCCTCTTTTCTGATAAGGTATACATGACCAGAAAAGACCTTTAATTTAATATTTTGAAAAAATATATGTGTATATAATATGTAACTCATATTTTTTATATTACAATAAAAAAAAATAAAAAAAATATCATAACAAAAAATCAAGACCTGAACGTGGCATCTACATCTGGAATACAAACGATTTCATCGGTAATGGAGCCTCTGTCTGACAAGTCAGATCAGATAGCTGCTGAAGAGATTGTGGACGAAGTTTCCCGAAGTGAGGAAATAAGGTGTGCTACAATTACAGATGCTGCTCAGGATGACTCCATTGGTGATGTACAACAAATACAAATACTAGATGACGTTAGTACTGTTGTCCCGAATATAGCGGATCCAGCCACTTGGCCACTCATCCGAAATAGCAAAATAATTGATCATAGTATAATAACTAGTGGCCCAGTGCAAACTCACATTGATAATTATCCGAAGAATGATACAGGGCGACATTTCTCTAGTTCTCATTTCATAAAAAAACTAGCAAACAATGAAACAATTCATTCAAGATAAAAAACTATCTGCGATCGACAATATCTCAATCTAAATTGACAAACTTGGCAACTTTGGCAAACGAAAATGAAATTGCTGAAAACATCGATTTTGGTAAAACCTAATCAAAGAATTTTATTAGGTTATCAATTTCGCCGATAGAAAAACTAGAAAAGTGAAATTTTATTAGTTTTTTTTAAATAAATTGTTTGTTTTTTTAATAAACGGTTATTTCATTATACCCATTGCCTTTTTTCGTATGGAATTGAATTGCGGTTAGGGGGCGCCGTGGAAATCTCGCCCATGGCGCTGGTAGTGCTAAAACCGACCCTGCTTATATACAATACTCACGTGGAAACCTGTAAATGGTTCAATTATTGTGACTCAATTACTCTTATGCTCTGTTTTAACCCTTGATTTACCCGGTGACTTCATACATACACAATTTACCTGGTGGAGTCCCCAGGACTCCCGGAAATAAAATCATAAATTAACATGAAATAAACACTTTTTTAAAATGAAATGTTATATTTCTTTATTATATATTTTATTTATAGAATCACAGCATTTTATTAATGAACTTCTAGAATATGGCACTTTTTCACAAAATTACGAGACCTAACTTCTAGTTTCAACATTTCAAAAACAAAACAATTTTTCAAAGTATTTTTTTAAGAAATATTATAAAAACATAATCAATTCTTATAAAAAGCAAAAAAAATAACATGGTTGAAACAAAAACAAAAAAGTAATCACGCTAGTGGAGTCCCACAGACTACACTAGCTTGATTATAGTCTGTCAAAAAAGAGTAGAAAATATAAAAACTGGAACTACTAAATTTGTAGACTGGCAACACCAATTTAACTGTCAAATATTTTTTGGAAGTGCAATGACACTGAATGTATAGAACACAGTAAACCACATTTTAAAAAACATTTTTTCTTCATGACATAAATTTGATTAAAATGTGATTTATAAAGCGATTTGCTTTAATTTAATTTAACATAAAATTGAATTTAACAATAGATAGAAAGGAAGAATCAAAAATGGTGAGTTAAGTTATACTACTTTTAGATCTGAATGAGTTAAATATATTCAGGTCTAAAATTAGACACATGATCTAAAGCCCAGGCAACGCTAGGTACTTTATCTAGTATTAAATAAATATGAGCAATTTCTAAACTGTGCTTTATATTTTATTACATTATAGTTATTCTTCATTATGTTAACACAAAATTTCAAAGGTATAATAATAATATACCAATATGCAATTCTCATTTTGAGATCGGCGAGTATCTATACTGCAATGAAAAAATATTTTTTCCACTATTATGCCTTTTTAATTTTTTATAAAAATGTAGGTTACACAACTTTACTTTAACGCCATGAGTTATGTGTTTAGTATTGCCATTTGATCAACAGTGGCGCCCTCATATATTTTCTACTCTTATTTGACAAACTGTACTTACCAATCGGAGCCGCGCGCATCGACGTCCGCTCTCCCCCGCGTTTGGCGCGACACTACGTGAAGGTACTGAAACGCACAATTTGTGATTCCAAAAACTAACGGTTTTGTGAGCGCTGAAAGTTTTCAATGGAGTCCCAGGGACCTACCGGGTAAATTAAGGGTTAATGTAAACTGTTGGTCTACCAAATAAAATAAAATTTAAAAAAATCATACAAAATTTTAACATTCCTCAAAAAACTATTAATTTTCGATTTTTTGTGAGGAATGAGGTTCAAATAGAAGAAACACTTATAAAAAATATATATTTTCTTGAAAATTTGATTTAAAGAAAAAAATGTGACCTTTAGGATTCACACATTGCCCAGCCGAATGGCGACTTACAATGCGCGGCAGCTGATATCTCCGTTATTTTTTAGGAAAATATTTAAAAATTTAAAATTTATATATTCCTCAAATGTTTCAAAAAATCATGAAAATCATTAAAAATACGCGTTCCTACACTTATTTCCCCCCTTAAATGTGAAATCATCGTTTTTATTTGGACTTTCTTTTTCACATTTTTTAAAAAATATTATGATACCTATCTTTCTGTAAAAAGTTCCTGTAAAAAAAAGAATTGTCTTTGAGACGGTGACGTTTCTTTGGGCAAATTGTATACTTCCTTATTTGAATTTTTTTCAAGTTGCATAAATATATGGTTTATTTATTTATTCAATTCAATTTTTATAACATTACAGATTAAGGGTTAAGTCGTTATAATTGTTCCGTTTAAACAATGTATCTGCAATGCCAAAAACCTTTTAAGCGCGTTATAGGACATGAAAAATTCTCGAAAAACTCCAAATTAAGTAGGTGGGTATTTAATATCTGCTTACAAATCTTATGATTTGAGAGGAAATTTCGTTTTAAAAAAAAAAATAAGCAGTAAATTTATTTTTTGTCACCTTCAGCCAGATGTATTCGCCTTCCGTTTCCAGTATTTGCATTCTCTGGGACGTAAGTGTGTTCTTAATCGCTATGTGTACACCGTCTCCCCGTGCATCGTTATCAATACACAGTTCCGATTACACAGTTGCAGTAGTTCCCCGAATCGAAGACACCAGGACTCAACCATGTTTCTGTCAAGCAGATAATTTCATAGTTTTCTGGTATGTAGTAAATTCCTCGAAAATTCTTCTGATTTGGTATTAGACCACGAACATTTATGTAAAGTATTTTCAAGCTTTCCATTAGATGTTCCGTATTACTATTTACTTACAGCAATAGTCGTTAGCCAGACGTGATGGGTTAAGAAAGGTTTCTCGGTTCTCTTCTGGGACGCCTATTTTAAAGGAGCTGTAGTTTTCTCGAGCGTTTAATTTTACTATCTCAAACTCCGTAGAGACTATCGTTTTGACGTAGTCCTCGATAACTGGCACATCCGTTCATCTTCCCTCCTTACCGACTCCCTAGTCCCTCTTTAATGCCTCCATTCCCCCTCCTATCGACACTCTACCCACTCCGTACCGCCTCCCTATCACCTCTCTACTGACTCCCTACCCGCTCCTTACCGTCACTCTACCACCTCCCTACCCACTCCATACCCCCACCGTACCACCTTCCAACCACCACCTTACCAACTCTATACCTTATACCCCCTCCTATTCTACTCTATACCCCCTCCGTACCGCCTCCCTACCACCACCCTACTGACTCCCTTTCCCCTCCTTACCGCCACACTACCATCTCTCTACCCCCTCCTTACCGCCACCCTTCCCCTGCTACCGACTCTCTACCCCCTTCGTATCGCCTCCCTACCACCTCCATACCGACTCTCTATCCCTTCCTTACCGCCACCCTACCACCTTCCTATCCACTCCATACCCCCTCCTTGCCGCCTCCCTTTCCACTCCATACCCCATACCCCATACTCCATACCCCGTCCCTACCGCCCCCCTACCCCCTCTCTATTGCCTCTCTATCACCTCCTTACCGCCTCCCTACTACCTTCCTACCGACTCCCTCCCGCCTACTCATCATCTCCCTGCCACCTTCCCTTTTTTTTTACATTAGGTCCACACAGGAGGCCCTGAGGAAAATAATTTTCATCTGACCTATATAATCTTAGGGGATGCTGTGTGGAGGGTCTTCTTAAGGAAAGGAAGGAGAGGAAGTTCTGGGAAGGAAAAGGGTATGAGGAGTGGGTAGGAATCTGGGACTCAATGTGTCCAGGCTCTGTCGGACGTATGAATCTATCCCTAATGGGATGGATCGAAAAAGTCCGGCTGGAGAGGTCAAAGCTCTCCCTCAACCAGTCTCTTCGGATGCGGCCCGTCACGCAGTGATTGAGCAAAAGCATCCACCGCCAAAACTGAGACAAACCTCACCCCATGAACCCGGGCACCCTTGCTAAGTCACCAAAAATAGCGAACCTCCTGGGGTGACGAATGGCAGGGGTATTGGTTATCCAATAAATGGTTGCAAATATCCGCTTCCCTACCGCCTTCCTACAACCTCCATACCATTTCCCATGGTTCCCTACCGCCTCCATACCACCTCCCTACCGCCCCTCTACGACCTACCTACCGCCTCTCTATCACCACCCTACCGTCTCCCTACCACCTCTCTCCCGCGTCCCTACCGCCTCCCTACTACCTCTCTCCCGCGTCCCTACCGCCTCCATACCACCTCCCCACCGCCTCCCTACGACCTCCCTACCACCTCCCTACCGCCCCTCTACGACCTACCTACCGCCTCCCTATCACCACCCTACCGTCTCCCTACCACCTCTCTCCCGCGTCCCTACCGCCTCCCTACTACCTCTCTCCCGCGTCCCTACCGCCTCCATACCACCTCCCCACCGCCTCCCTAAGACCTCCCTACCACCTTCCTACCACCTCCCTACCGCTTCCCTACCACCTCTTTACCGCGTCCCTACCGCCTCCATACCATTTCCCAAGGTTCCCACCGCCTCCCTATCACCTCTCTACCGCGTCCCTACCACCTCTCTACCGCGTCTCTACCGCATCCCTACAGCCTCTCTACCGACTCAGCCAGTCCAGAAAGAGGAGTGAACCACCATAAGAAATTGCACATGTGGCAAGTCTTAAAACCTTTTCCTACGTAAACCTCGCAGGTAATAGGTACATCTATTAACAACTACCCCATTCTATATTTTTGTTTGTTCAATAATAGGTATTTCACGACACTTTTATTTTTAGTATTTATTTTTTATTTATTTATTGCTTCTTCACAATTTATATACATATATTTTTAGCATGTAATTATTAACCCCACTAGGGTTCGCCTGTATCGGGGTTAATAATTTCACAATTTAATAAAAATAACACACGCAAATATCGGTCATGCCAAACAGTTAAGTAAAAGCAAAATAATAAAATTTAAAAATAAAATGAGTATGGATGTATTATATTTTTATGACTCTTCAACTATACAATGTAACACGATCTTTGTTCACGATTTAGGTACGTTTATATAGGGTGGGCCATAAACATTTGCACTTTTGAAATACCACACTGATTTCCCACCACAACACGGGTATGTACCTAGTATGGTGGTTGAACAATCCTCAATTCATATAAAACGACAGACCCCAAGAGCTAAAACGACCGATCCCAAGAGCAATAAGATGATTTTTTTTTTTTAAATTCTTCTTTTGGCAATTTGTTTGAAAAATTCGTGTACAGACAATGATTACACAAAATTTCAGTTAGTTTGGTGCCATAGGGCCGAAGTTATGACCGACCCCAAGTGTTAAAACGACCGACCCCAAGTGCGAAAACGACCTATCCCAAGAGCAAAACGATGATTTTTTTAAAATTCTTCCTTTAGCAGATTTTTTTGAAAGATTTGTGTACA
This sequence comes from Limnephilus rhombicus, assembly GCA_929108145.2. Classification (NCBI taxonomy): domain Eukaryota; kingdom Metazoa; phylum Arthropoda; class Insecta; order Trichoptera; family Limnephilidae; genus Limnephilus; species Limnephilus rhombicus. The sequence continues at coordinate 29,705,993 of OV815296.1, forward strand.
GACCATGTTCTTAGTAAGAATCCAAAATTTCAGTCGGTTCGGTGCCATAGGGCCGAAGACCGATCAAAGTGTTAAAACGATGATTTTTTGATTAATTCGTACCCAATCCATGATTCTTAGTGAGAATCCAAAATGAACAAAGAAAACTTAAAAAAACAAATAAAAACAAAAAAATCATTTATTTAAATACAGTTTGTATTTAAATAAACGATTACTGATAGGAACAAAAATACTCTGAAAAATAATTTCGTCAAAATGGCCGCCATCTCGCCGCTGAAATTCCAAAAATCAGGCCCTTAGATTTTCGAAAACTTCTCGACACAAATCTCGGGGTAAGTTGACCATTTCTATCCATCAAGAAATGTTCTCCTTTAATTGGAGTAAAGTCGCTGGTTTATTTTTATAGACTCGACTTCTAAAATAAAGTATATATGTAGGTACACAAACGTATCCCATAAAAAAAATCAGCTGGGGTTAGATCTGGGCTGCGGGGTATGTATGGAATATTTCCTCTGCGCCAGATCAGTTTGTTAGGTTTAACAAAAGTTTTACAAAATCATTGTTTTTGTAAAAATGTTTTACCCGGAAAGCGCGTTGCTCTCCCGTAAGGAGCCACACATAAGTGAACCCGCTTTCGTCCTCCGTTCGGAATCCCCGCTAGCACGATTACAAAAGTGCAAATGTTTATGGCCCCCCCTATATTATCGATGCCTGAGGAAATTGTCAAGGCATTTGTGATTTATTTTAACTATCGAGACTTAATTGGCTACGTTTTCTAGCAGAGTAATTACATATTTTGCGACAACTTACACCTTTTTGTGGTTTGAGTAAGTATAATGTTTTATTGTGTCGATATTATATTTTGTACCAAGGGTTTTCTCAAAAGATATTGAAATTACAAGAGATATGCTAGGATGGCGACTGTCGGCGGACTACCGTATAATGGGAATAGTTTGAATACAGAAAGAATTCGTTCATTTAGTTGATTTTTTGAAGGTGTGTTGGTTAGCTTTGAATACGGAAAGATTTTTTTTATTTTTTATTAGAAAGAAAAAGTTATACAATATTACAGGAAATCAAATAAAATAAAATATTACAGAAAAAAATTAAAGCCCCAATAAACTACTTTTAAGTAGTTTGTCAATGGGTGCTTTTACTTTGAAGTTTAAAAAATAAAACTTATTATGCAGTTAGACATTTTTTTGTGTTACTACAAAAAGTGTTAATACAAATTATTTCTTTCGGCGAGCCAATTTTTCAATTCGTTCATTTAGTTAATTTTAAGGTGTGCAATAGTGTTGGTTAACAATATCGGCGACGCCAGGAAACTCAGTCCCACACAGTAAAAACTGCGGATAGCACACCTCTTATATTTCAATATCTTCATTTTTCTTAGTATATTTTTGTGTCACTTGTGTGATTTCAGTGTTCAATATATTCGAAATGTTCAATAATCTTAGCAATGTGGCAATTAAACAACTCAATTTATTCTAAAACAATACTCATTTACATTCATAAATACAATTATCCTCTCAGATTACTTTTTTCGGGCTTCTCTCAGGAACATCTCATTAGATGCTCGGATTCGCTGTTAGAATTGATACCTACTTCACAAGTGGTCCACCACAAATAAAGAAAATAAGAGAGAAAAGGCTAATAAAAAACGTAAACGTAAGAACAATTTCGCAATGGTCTCGGTTTGATTATAGATAAACCAAAGCAAGGTACCTACCGGCAATAGTAATGAGTAAAGACCGGTGGTTAGGCATTACAATATGTTTATTTTGTTTGTTCTAATATTTAAATAAATCTATTTATATCACAAGGATGGTAGTTAGGTAGGTACTCTTTGGATTTAACAGAAACACCTGTTAGTTTGAATATAGAATTCAAACAAGTAAATAACTGACATCTGTTTTATGGAAAATTTTCTTCTTGGCATTGTGAAAAACTTATGAATTGTGTATTAATTGACAAATCTCATCTCTTGTGCAATTTTCAAGTCACAAAAGGATTGCACTGATTGAATTTAACTATTGATTGGATGAAAGTACGGAGGCCTCCAAGCATCAAGAACTACAAAACAAGGTTGGTGGATCTGTTATTTTCCCTGGAGTTTTTTTCTTTGTGCCATCCTTTGTGATATATTTGTCCGCGCGAGTAGAGTTTTCATAATCATATCTGTGAGTATTAGGCTCAGAGGGTTTGAGATTATTTACACATCTCAAACTCATATTATAATGCATAATTATGGTCCTTCGATCACGGATACGTTCTAGCAAGGTAATATAATAATTTGGAAATTTGGTTTACGTAATTTTGGTAAATTTCGGAATACCTATATTGTATTGCTGGTTCTAAAAATATTTCTTGGGTATTAGTGGGAATTTGTGTAGTAATTGACAAATCTCATTATATTCTATAACACATTGTCTTACCCGAGCCTGATAATTCTTACAGCACAAATTTTATAAGAAAGGTTTCAGATTTACGTAACTTTTGGTAATATTCTTGAAATACCTACCTCTTATAGAATTATTTAGCGTCAATTTACGTATTTTTTGGTAAATTTGAAACAGAACTTACAAAATCTTTATTGGTTGCTTAATTTCATAATTACTTAAATACAGGTTTGTGATTACGTATTCTTTGGTAATTTACGAAATACCTTTCTATCTTTATTTATTGCTTAATTTCATAATTACTTAAATAAAGGTTTGTGATTACGTATTCTTTAGTAATTTACAAAATACCTATAATTTTGTGAAAATTTAGTGACGAACATTTTAAAATTATTTTTATTTAAAATGCCCTTCATTACGGAAGAGTCGAGTGACCAAACCGATAGAAAGTTGGTCATTTTGACAGCTAAAAAGGAGAGGCTTTTTTCCTGGTTAAACGATTTGTTTAATTTGGCTAAAAACATTTCCACTTTTGAATCAAGGCAGAATGAAAACTTCTTGTCTAAGTCAGAAAGAATTGAAGAGATGCGGAACCAGTTTGAAAATGTTATTGATGATATTAATAATATCCAATTGATTTCAAACCCAACATTGAACCGGATTATCAACAATTAGATGCTTTTGAGGATTTGTTTGGTAGTGTGAAACGCGTACGTGACAAAATTCAAAATGCAACAACAATATTGTTACAGAATAACGTCCGCGATTCTCGCGTACCAGTCATCAAACTCCCTCCTATAGAACTTCCCTCCTTCAACGGTAAAATGGATACCTGGGCGAAATTTTATGAGTCATTCAAATCGAACATCCATAATAATACACAGCTGAATGATTCTCAACGTGTGCAGTATTTGGTAGGTAAATTAACGCATAGCGCGTTGCAGATTACAGCGGGTATTGTACCTACCGGAGAGACGTACAAGATTATATGGGATTCGTTGGTTTCGAAATATCAAGATAAACGTGCACTAGGCACATATTATTTGAATAATATTCTTGACATAAAGGGTTGTACAAATACATCTGTTAGTCTTGATTCATTTGTTGAAAGGTATTCTTCATCTGTTTTGGCCTTAAAACAGTTAGATATTGAAGATTTAACTGACTTCATATTATTACACTGTGCGTTAAGGAAAATTGATTCCCAAACGTCACAAAATTTTGAAATGGCAGTTAGAACTCAAGAAATTCCTGCATACAATGAGTTGATCTCATTTATGAAAGATCAAGTAAAAATATTAGAACGGACAAGTAATAATCACGGTGTTATAAATAAAGCGCCTACCGCTTAATCACGTGCAAATAATTACAAAACGTTCGTCGCGAACAACGAGAGTATCCAAGTTCCGGCTCCGCCCGCGAAAGTTTGTATTTTTTGCAACAAAACTGGTCATTCAATTAATGTTTGCTCACAGTTTAAAGGTTTAAGTTCGCCACAGGCCCGATTTGAATTCATTAAATCAAAACATGCCTGTGTGAATTGTCTCAGCGGGTTGCATACGATCAATTCGTGCAAATCGTCAGTTGTTTGCAAGGTATGCAAAAACGTCACCATACATTCCTACACTTCGAGAGTAGTAGTAGAGTTAAAACCAATACTCACGTACATACGGCTCAAATACCTACCAGTGACGAGCCATCTACGCCTCCCTTGCTAGGGCCATCCAACGTCAATATCTCGTGTAATTGCAATGCGAAACTAGAGGAGCCCTCGCACGTTAACTCTTCGTGTTCTTTGTCAGCTAAAGTAGCTCCTAATACTACAATTTTACTATCAACTGCTCAAGTGTATGCAAAACTTAAAAATGGAAATAAAATTATTGTTCGGTGTCTAATTGATAATGGCTCACAAAATCATTTGACCAAGGCGCTGAATTTGCCAACAATTCTTTGGCTAATTCTTTTGTCAAAGGCATTGGTTCAGCATCACAACCAATTTTTGGTTACGTTTATTTGGACATTGAGTCTCGCGTATACCTAAATAATAAATATAATATATATGCGCTCGTTGTCGAGTGCATTACCGACAAGTTACCTAATCACTACATAACAAAGGGTGATATGAGGTACTTAGAGGGCATACCCCTCGCTGATTTAACGTGGAACATTCCCGGAAATATAGATGTCGTCTTAGGGACACAATTATTTCCACATATGTATTTAGGGGACAGGGTTTAATCAGGGACTAGTGCACCCCCCGCATTATCGACCGCGTTTGGTTTCGTGCTAATGGGCGACTACCCTGATAATGTGCTTAATACAAGTACTTCACTTTCTGCACTTGCACTTAATGCTTTAGTCCAAAAATTTTGGCAGTTAGAAGAAATCCCTAACATGCAATTTTTAAGTCCGGAGGAGATGGAATGTGAGAATCTGTTTTCTGCATCTATCGCTCGCGCTGTCAATGGAAGGTATTCTGTTGCTTTCTTCTTCTTTGTGTGCCGTACCAGGTCCCCCCGACGTTGGCGATCACTCTTGAGAATGTCTCTCTGTCTTGAGCTGCCCGGAATAGCTCTTCCACACTTCTAATGCCGGTCTACTCTCGTATATTACGCAGCCAAGACATTTGTCTCCTACCAGGCCCTCGGCGACCCTCTATCTTGCCTTTCAATATCAAATGGAGCAAGTGATACTTCTCCCCTCGAAGTATATGACCCAGATATGAAATTTTCCTGATTTTTATTAATGTAAGCAGTTCTCTATCTGCTCTAGCCCGCCTGAGAATTTCTGTGTTGGTGATCATGTCAGTCCATGGGACCTTAAGCATTCTCTGGTGAAGCCACATTTCGAAAGCCTCTAACCTGTTCATGGTATTTACTTTCAAGGTCCATGTTTCACATCCATAGAGCAAGACCGACCACGCATAACATTTTAGCATTCTCTGCCTTAGTTTTAAGCTGATATTGTCATTGCAGAAGAGAGATTTCATTTTAATGAACGCAGTTCTTGCTGCTTCAATTCTGCATCTAACCTCCACATCTGGGTCAAGAGTCTCCGTGAGAATACTGCCGAGGTATCTAAATCTTTCCACCTTTTCGACATTGCAACCGTTTAACTGTATCACTGAATTAGAGTGATCTAGTCGTCCAAATGTCATCCATTTAGTTTTATTGACGTTGATTGTTAGGCCCAGTTGCTCACCGGCATTATTAACAAGATTTAATAGGTCTTGGAGGTCATCGATACAGTCAGCTAGTAATACAGTATCATCTGTAACTGACTTCATTGTGAAAAACCTCGATAAAAACAAAAAATGTATTTCAATATTTTTAGACCTTTCTAAAGCCTTTGATACAATATCACACAGTAAATTAATAAACAAACTTCAAATAATCGGTATTAAAGGCAACGAACTTAACTTTTTTAAGAGCTACCTTGATGACCGCAAGCAACAAGTGAAAATAATGAACACACTTCGCAATCAGTGCTCAACTCACTATGGGATACCTCAAGGTAGCATATTAGGACCATCTTTGTACCTTTTATATATCAACGACTTATGTAACATTGAAATTCAGGGAAAAATAGTTAGTTTTGCCGATGACACTATTTAACTATTTGAAACTGACACTTGGCAAGCTGTTTACAAAAAAGCTGAAACGGATATAAACATTATAAAAAAGTGGTTAGATACAAATACGCTCACATTGAACACTGAGAAAACTAAAAATGTCACATCAAGCATAAATATAACAGGTCAACCTCATGATGACGCCTCTATTAGAATACACACATGTTTAAATTCCGTTGAATCTTGTCAGTGTCCCTACATTGAGCGCACTACACAGACGAAGTATCTCGGCCTCACAATTGATCCATATCTCAAATGGAATATTCACACTCAAATAATTGCAAACAAAATAAGAAAAACCATGCACTTTTCTTAGAACGATACGAAACTTTCTCGACTTAAAACACTTGAAAATGATTTATTTTGCAGTCTGTATCAGCACTAGACCCAATCATAAAGGCACAGAAAACTATTATAAAATTAATTCTTAGACTACCTCTAATTACAGACTCGAACTTAATCTTCAATATTATGAATGTGTTTGACGTTCGGCAGATATATGCAAAAACAATCCTCACTCATCTATACACAAATATACACAAATACTTTGAAAAAAGATTAAATACTCGCTGTACTCGAAACAATAACAAAGATTTTCTACAAATTCCCATAACTCATACTACTTTTGGTCAACGAAGCTTCAGATACCTTGCAACAAGACTTTACAACATTCTTCCAATTAGTATAAAAAAATGTGATTCACAAAAAATTTAAAAAAAAAACATAAAAATTTGGATAATTAATAATGTTAGAGCATTTACCGGTGCACTTACCCAAATTCGAAATTAGTATTGAACCAATGCTGTTATTATTGTACCAATATTATTGTTATTATTAATGCAACCATTCTATTGTGTGGTTTTATTCTAATATAAGTGTAGGTATGTTCACAGTATAATAAATTGATATAAAATTATTGCCTCAACACAGGCTAGCCTAGTGAGGCAGGTTACGAGAAACCTAAATTTATAATTATAAATCTCTATTCTTTAAGTACCTACTGTATGTATGTATTTTGATTTCTTATTAACTTTTGTACTTATGCAACTTTTAAAGTGTACTTTTACCTTACTTATGATGTACTTTTTGTTTTTGTAGTTATAAATCTTAAATTTTATTCCAAGGATATCTACTTTTAATCTTTCCATTTCCTATATCGTAAATTATCCAATTTACCGCTGTATAAATTTCTAACATTCCATGTTCCTAATCTTATTTTTGAATTCACTATTTTGAGCCGGGAGATTCTTCGCACCCCTGGCCCATTTAAGGGCCGCCCGGGACTCGGGGCCATTGTTTGGTTTCTCTCCATAGTGATATGCTGGGAAAAGATACTGGAGTGGTTTCCCATTGCCTTCTCCAGGGATTTTACTGTAGGGGTTACCTTCCCTTAGCTGAGCTGATCAGGTTTCTTCTTTCTGCAAAGACCCGAAACAATTGGGTTATTCTCTTACTACCGCCCAGCGCCGATTTATGGCCTGGGAGCGAAAATTTAAACAATCACCATCTTTACAGGAGAATTATAACAAAGTTATCGGTGAATATATTGATAGCAATTATCTGTCAGAAGTCACAGAGTCTGAAATTACAGATGATGAATATTACATCCCGCATCATGCCGTCAATCGTCCGGACAAACCTATGCCTCGGATTGTGCTCGACGCTAGCGCCAAAACTCATTCAGGGCTGTCATTAAATGACGTCTTGCATACTGGTCCCAATTTGCAAGCCGATTTGTTTTTGCTTTTGCTTGACTTTCGTCTTTTTCCCATCGCTATGACTGCGGACATAAATTAATGAGAAAATGAATGAGACCGACTGGTCTACCGTTATAAATGCACCGGATGTAAATATAGCGTTACATTCATTTTACGTCATAATTGAACGAATTGTCGATGCGTTTATTCCCAAGAAAGTTGTGAAATCTGGAAAATATCCACCATGGTACACGGCAGCCTTAATAAAAATAACTAATGAAAAATTAAAATTCTTTAGAGCATGGAAGCGTCACCGGAATCCTCTTGATTATCTGTCATTTTCTTTGCTTCGCAAAAGATAAAAAACGGTCGCTTCAGCGGCTTACAAAACCTACATTTCTACGATAGAATCCGGCATACAGCATAATGTTAGAAAAATATGGTCCTATGTCAATTCTCAAAGAAAATCTCCTACCATCCCAGATCATATGATTTATGGTGAAAAAACTGCTAATGACAGTAAAGAAGTAGCCAATTTATTTTCCGAGTATTTCGGTTCTGTATTTTCGAATGTTCAACCTGCTCATACAAGCAATGCCAGTGACTGTTTTAATTCAAATAGTGTTATTAGCTCAATCGAGATCAATGAAGACATAACTTTCAAATACCTTAAGTCCATCGATATCAAAAAGGGACCGGGGAACGACCAACTTCCAGGAATCTTTATAAATTATTGTAGTAAATAACTGACACCCCCCATTTTTGCCATTTTCAAACTATCACTATCTGAAGGAACATTTCCTGACAAGTGGAAAACAGCCTTGATTACCCCAATCTTTAAAAATGGTAGTAAAAATGATGTCTCCAACTATCGACCTATATCCAAATTACCCATTCTAAGTAAAGTTTTGGAAAAAATTGTTTACGATCAATTATATTCTACCATCTCACCTTCACTCTTAACTAATCAACATGGCTTTATGAGAAATCGCTCCACAACCTCGAATCTTGTGTCTTTTATAAATTTTCTTCATGCTCAAATGGATATGCAATGCCAGATAGATGCCATCTATACTGATTATTCCTAAGCATTCGACCGTGTTCATCACTATATTCTTTTAAAGAAGTTATTTAGTCTAGGAATTCACGGTGATCTCTATAGATGGATCGCATCATATGTCAGTAATCGGCACCAAATCACGGCTGTCAACGGTTTCGCATCCTTTTTAACGGAAATCGTCTCGGGTGTGCCCCAGGGGTCGCATCTCGGACCACTCTTATTTAATATTTACATAAATGACATCTATGTATGCTTTCAAAATAGTTACTTTGTGTTATATGTGGATGATATGAAAATTTTTAAACCTGTACAGTCTTTATCTGATTGTATAGAATTACAAAGCGATCTTGATCATTTGTGCGCGTTTTGTGAATCAAATTTACTCTCCTTAAACATTTCTAAGTGTCACTCAATTACATTTACTAGAAATAAAAATAAAATCATCTATTCTTACAACTTGAATAATAAACCTTTACAATCTACGTCTACATGTAAAGATCTAGGTGTTTATTTAGACAACAAATTAATTTTTGATAAGCATATCGAACACATAATATCAAAATCCTACAAGATGCTAGGTTTCCTATTAAGAATATGTAAAGTTTTCAAAAGTGCTAAGACTCTTGAAATGTTGTTTTGTTCATTGGTTAGAAGTCCACTGGAGTATGCGTCCCCGGTATGGAATCCTCAATATAAGGTGTACATAGATGTAGTAGAAAGTATACAGAATAAATTCTCTAAATATTTATTCAAGAAATACAACAAAACTACAAATAACATGTTAAGTATACAAAAAAGACGCACTTTATCAGATCTGCTGTTTCTGTATAACCTGCTAAATAATAAAATAGATAGTCCTGAATTGCTATCTACTATTGGTTTAAATGTCCCAATGAGGCGTACCAGGCACACTTCTCTTTTTCATATCGAATCCAATAACACTAATGCAGCGAGTAACTCTCAATTACTCGCGCAATCATAACTTATAACCACTATGAAAAATTACTACACTTAGACATTTTTCATGATTCCTTGCAAACATACAAAACTAATTTATTAAATTTCTTGGCGTGATATAATTGTTTTAAAATTACTTACACTTAACTTTTCATTAAACTTTAATCAGTCAATTACAATTAGTGAGCACATAATTCTTGATTTTAAAATGTCTCCTTATCTCCCCCCCTCCTTTCTTCCTTTTTATTATTATTACTTCATTCATTAAATAATTAAGTTTTAAGACCGGTTCATATCTCAGGCGTAATTACCAAATGACATTCTATGGACTTACGTAATAGGTACATGACCATGTAATAATTTAATTTAACTTACCTTATAATCTGTATTATAATGTACTGTGTATGTCTTAATAAACAAATAAATAAATAAATAAAGCAAATGTATTTACAGATTGAAGTTCCTAGCAAGCATCGTAGATATAAGAGAATCTTATTTCGATTCTCCAACAACGATCTCATACAGACTTTTCAAGTCCATACTTAGCGATGAGGACTGTTCGTCAGTTAGCCCAAGATATGAGACCACATTTCCCAGATGCTGCCAATGTGGCAGAATCCAAGTTGTATATGGACGACCTGGTCTATTATATTGCAGATGAGTCCAGCGCCATACGTCTTTCTCGAGAATTAATCCCGTTATTTAAGTCCGGTGCCTTTGATTTGGTCAAATGGACTAGTAATTCTCAAGTTGTACTTGAAAACCTTCCAGATTCTCATCGCAGTGCGGTGGACTTCACTGTTGGTTCTAACAATGCCTCTAAGGTGTTAGGCCTCTCGTGGGAACCAGTTGATGACAGCTTCTTCTTTACGACTACTTATTTTCAGGAGAAGTGTACAAAGCGGAACATACTCTCTATAGTCGCCCGCTTATTCGATGTCCTTGGCTTGGTCGCCCCCATCATTCTGTACGCTAAATTGCTTATTAAGGAGCTTTGGCTGTGCAACATTGGTTGGGATGATACCCCCCCTGAGAGCGTTATTCAAAGGTTCTCGGCACTCACACAGGAATTTCCTTTAATTTCTACGATAAAAATCCCGCGTCATGTTGGTGTCCTAAAGGACAGTACAGTGCTCATTGTCGCTTTCTGCGATGCGAGCCTGAATGGTTATGGCTGTGTGATATATTTACACACAACTGATCCGTCTGGGAATATTACCGTGAGATTGTTGTGTGCAAAATCAAAGGTCTCTCCCACCAAAGTGACAACACTTGCTCATTTGGAGCTATGTGCCGCGGTCTTGATGTCCAAACTAATACGGACGGTTCAAGACAATTATCGTGCACGTCTTCTTATTGCCGGGATATATGCGTTTTCAGATTCAACCATTGAGCTCTCGTGGATACATTATTCACCGCATCGATGGTCGATGTTTGTTAGTAATCGCGTGGCTCAATGTCAGGAGAATTTGTCTCCTGAGAACTTCTATCATGTCGCCGGTAGCGAAAACCCTAGTGACTGCCTTTCACGTGGAGTGCTTCCTTCCCAACTCGTTTCACACGAACTATGGTGGAACGGCTCATCATGGATTCGCAGCCCTCCTTTAGAATAGCCAATAAAACCTTTTCATTTCTCAAATACTGGTGAAATGCCTGAGCACAAAACTAATGTGCTCACTGCAATAGTTCAACGTGAACAATCGGTCCTGAGTGAACTTGCTCAGCGTATTTCCACATGGGATAAACTTTTAAGGATTGTCGTTTATGTTCTTTAATTCGTAAAAAGGGTATCACCTTCTTCTGGAACGGTCAATAATCTTCTGACTGTTGAAAAGGCTGTGATTCATTCTGTGCACAATATTCATTTTCTAGAAGATATTGCTGCACTCCAGAAAGGCAAATTGCCTTCAAAAGAGCTTCGGAGTTTATCAGTTTTTCTCGATGAGGATAATTTATTACGTATTGGGGGGCGGCTTTCTAAATCGGACTTACCATTTGAGGTTAAACATCCGGTTTTACTTCCTAAACATGACTGTGTTGTGGATCTTATCATCGATCATTTTCATGTCATGAACTGTCATACAGGTCCTGGACTCCTCATGTCCATCTTACGGCAGCGCTATTGGATATTAGATGCCAGGACTATTATTAGGGCAAAAGTGCGGAAATGCATTTGCTGCTTCCACTCAAATCCGTCGCATCCTACACCGAAGATGGCAGATTTACCTTCATATCGTGTTGTAGAAGCAAAGGCTTTCGTTCATACCGGTGTAGATTACACAGGTCCCCTCCGTATCACACTTGCTCATCGGAGAGGACAACATTCACAAAAGGCATATATCTGTCTTTTCGTATGGCCATTCATATTGAGTTGGTCTCTGACCTAACTTCAAATGCTTTCCTGGCTGCTTTCAGCCGTTTTATTTCTCGGCGTGGCCCTGTGTCATGCTTGTATTAAGATAATGGAACCAATTTTATTGGTGCAAGGGCACAATTAGATGATCTCCATAAGTTTTTGGTTGAGTCAGAATTTGAGCCCGCTTTAAAGCGCGAACTTGCTAATCGCCGGGTTGAGTGGAAAATGATTCCACCACGCGCGCCTCATTTCGAGGGTATATGGGAGTCAAGCGTAAAGAGTATGAAGAACAATTTGTACCATGTGATCGGAACTCAGCTCCTCACTTATGAAGAACTACAGACCGTTCTGGTTCAAATAGAATATTTAATGAACTCGCACCCACTCACAGTCGTGTCTTCCGAACCCTATCCGGAAGTTATTACGCCTGCACATTTTTTAATGTCGACACTTTTACAGTATTTACCTGCTTCTATTCCGACAGACGCTAAAAGAAACTTTGCTCAGCGCAAGCAATTATTAGACGGCATGGTTCAATCCTTCTGGAAAAAGTGGCGTTTGGAATATCTGCACACGTTGCAAGTCAGGCAGAAGTGGACTACGACTGACCATCCTATTAACCCGTCTACTTGTTTAGGAATAAATACATCCCAAAACATATAATCGCGTTATACTTTCATAAGACCAAAAACGTCCCGAGTGACCTTACATTTTAAAAGCTATGTATCTCTCTTCCTCTAATGCAAACATATGTATTTTTCTTTTAACCAGAAAGAGAACGAAATAATGCTTCTTATTGTCCTTGAAATGTGAACGCTATCTTGCATAGATATTTAACAATCTCGATCAAAGTGACGGTTTCTGATTTTTTGCCCAAAATTGAGGCTTCCGGATTGTGAGGTGCGAATATATTGAACCAAGCAGACGGGTTAAGGTTGGAACTGTCGTACTTGTGGGACAGGAGGATTCGCCTCCGTTAAATTGGCCTTTGGGCGTAATCACGGACGTTCATCCTGGTACTGATAATATAATTCGCGTTGCGACGGTAAAGACCAGATATGGATTTTTTAAACGTCCTGTCGTTAAATTATATCCCATCCCAACGCAATAATTTTATTTTATTTGATGTTAATAACTTATTATAATTTAATTGTTTCTGACTTAGACATTTTTCAACTTAGTGATTTTATCCTTATTTATTTTAATTTAAACTTTGTTTTTTTGAAAGTTTCTTGAACTTCCAAGGCGGGGAGCATGGTTAGGCATTACAATATGTTTATTTTGCATGTTCTAATATTTAAATAAATCTATTTGTATCACAAGGATGGTAGTTAGGTAGATACTCTTTGGATTTAACAGACACCTGTTGGTTTGAAAATAGATTTCAAACAAGTAAATAACTGACTTCATCTGTTTTATGGAAAATTTTCTTCTTGGCATTGTGAAAACTTATGACTTGTGTATTAATTGACAAATCTCATCTTTTGTGCAAGTTTCAAGTCATTAAAGGAATTACAGATCTGAATTTTAAGCGGATAAGATTACGGAGGCCTCCAAGCTGCAATTACAAAACAAGGTTGGTGGATCTGTTATTTTCCCTGGAGTTGTCTAGTTGTCATTCCTTGTGATATTTCGCGCAAGTAGATTTTCATAATCATATCTTTAGGTATTAAACCCAGAGGGTCTGGGGTTATTTACACACCTCAGGCTCGCTTATTATAATGCAACCGGATTATATATCAATACTTATATTATACATTATACATTCATGTACAAACCTTGCTATTGAAACTAATAATAAATAAATATGCAATAAAAATAGCTAAAATATGCACGAAAATCCATAAAAAGAGCCAAAATATGCAACATGAAATAATACAGCAAGTCATATTTTTAAATATTTTATTTTATTTTAGTAATCTATTCTCAAGGATAACAATCGTATTTTCGAAAATATCAATTACAATGAAATGTATATATAAATATATTTTTTAATTTTCTTTATTCATTTTGTTTATTACAGGATTTCGACTACCAAGCTAGGCAAATGCCCGTATTATGGTAGTCGAGATTCATAAGATATTAAGTATATAATAATTATAATCATCCATATATATGTAGATGAAAGTACAAACATATAGCATATATGTTAAGAAAAATATTCATACTAGTATTAGGTACATGATCACATACAGGAAAGGAGTTAAACTAGGTGAATCTTGTATAAATAAAAATAAAATAGTATAACAAATAAAAATAAAAGTAACAAATTTAAGGATAATAGAAATAAAAAATAAGAATAAATATGTAAATCATCTATACAGATGAACAATGATAGTCTTAGACCCCAAAAAAACAAAAGCAAGTGTTCCTAAGCAGCATATGAAATGGACGAACAATGTCAAAAATATGAAAAAAAGCATCAGCGTAATATAAAGTTTTGGTTGAAAATTAATTTAGGGATAAGATATTTAACAATGAAATTTACCTTTAAAAACGTATATGACTAAGTACTGTTCTAAATGTTCTGTGGACAAATTGTGTCGCGTTCAATGTCTACTGATGTGACTGGACAGAATTTAAATTTGGGTGCGATTTTTGAACTTATTGTGCCGGGAAAAATTTCACCTGCCCCGGTGATGAAGCTATCAATTTGGCACAAGGGTTCGAACCCTGGGTTATTGTTCAGTAAGTTTTCAAACTTTTCTTTGCGTTTACTCGGGAGTAGCTTTGGTAAGGAGGAATTCATAAGGCGAATTTTCTTCTTAACCTAAATAGATTCAATCAACGCCAATTCACGAGTTTCAAGGTTTTTATACTTGCAGGTACCTATGAAAGTGAAATGAGTGCTAATCATAGCTAGGTTTTTTTTAATACCAGCATCGTCAAACGCTTTTTTGCACTGGAAAACTGCCAAAGCCTCTGCACTATCGAAGGATGGCCTCAAAATGTTCATGCGCACTTAGCTATCTGACGTTTATAGTGTCACTACGTGAGGCATCTGAACGAGATCGAGCGTAAATATGCAAGATCTCAATTCTTTTGTTAAAATATGCATCTACCGCTAAAAAGGGTTTAAATATGCAAATATGCATTTGCATATAATCCGGTCTTTGTAATGAGTAATGAGTAATGAAAACACAGCTAGAAGATTTTTCGATAATCCTGCTTGTTCTGTTGATATAACTGGAATAAACGAAGAAATAATTCGAAGATTTGCTATAATTTTACAGACCACGGCATGCAGAAGTGCTATAAATGCTAAGAAATTAGCAGAGTATAACATTAACACCCGCGGAATTATATGTTAGCAAGTACAACTGGTTAATACCATAGATGACGGTTTCGGTGAATAAAATGGTTCCACGACAATAAGGAACTCCAGTGAAAAATATTACGGCTTTAAAAAATATGTTCATATAGACCGATAAACGCTGATTCTGAATATACAAATTTTATTAAATAATATTCAACGTAGAGTTTAAAAATTTTTTACTAAAAGGCCATTTTTAATCATGTCATTAAAACACACCGTCAAGTTGGTATTATTGAATTTTTAGTGCCGACGTCACTGTTCTCCATAATTCTCCAGTCACCTGGTGATAGCATATAGAAGTTGGATTGAAATGTATGATGCAAACCATCGGTATTATCAACATTTCACGTTATTGGTTTATTTACATACTGTTTATAGAGATTTAGACGTTTGTTGTGTTTATTGAAACATTATTTAGGACCAAATAATTCATTTTAAAAATAGAGGTATCTCTGTTATTTTATCTATATTATTTAAAATATTCAAATACTTTAAACTATACAAAAAAAAAATCGTAATGCTACTTCCACACCAATCGTGTGGTGGCTGCGGCCAACCCTCCAATTCTGAACTTCAAAATGACGGACGTCGAACAGCTGATTCAGCGCTGTATGTTACCGGTTGCCTAAAATTGTGCAGGCGATGCTTCGGTTTCCATAATATTGATTTCGATTCGTAAAGCTAAAAAAACAATAATTTCGAACATTTTTTATACCACTCTCCCGTAGTAATAATAAAATATAATTAATAAATATAACATAATAAATAAATAATTTCATCTAAATAATGTTTTTACTTATTGCACAGTTTCATGGCTTATTCCATACAAAATGACAACACCTATTATTCGGATTTAAAACGGATTTGGATTTGGATTTCGGATTTGTAGAGCACTTGACCTAGTGCTCTGTAACACCACAGTCTGCGTCTCTCCTGCCGACTCCCCTCTGGTTCAGGAGGACACACATCACATATCCCTAATAGTCGAACTTAATATTCACGCCCCTAAAACTACTTCCCAACCCC
This sequence comes from Limnephilus rhombicus, assembly GCA_929108145.2. NCBI lineage: Eukaryota > Metazoa > Arthropoda > Insecta > Trichoptera > Limnephilidae > Limnephilus > Limnephilus rhombicus. Next base: position 29,722,438 of record OV815296.1, read on the forward strand.
AAACGATCAAATTATTCAATAAAGTCAACTATGACCTAGTCAACCACGCTCTGTCAAAAACTGACAGGTCTTCTGTCTTCAACGCACAAGACGTCAACATGGCGGTTAACAGCTTTTATTTAATCATTGACGCCTTAATTGATAACTTTGTTCCAAAGAAAATTCTGAAAACAAACATACTCCCAACGTGGTACTCATCGACTCTTATCAATATTACAAAAGAAAAGCTCAAATTCTTTCGAGCCTGGAAACGCACAAGAACCCATTAGATTACCAAACTTTTTCACTGCTCCGAAAACGACAAAAGAAAATCGCTACTCTCGCATACCACAATTATATTTCACACTTAGAAGCTATACAAAATAATGTTAAAAAAATATGGAGCTTTGTCAAAACGCAAAGAAAATCTCCTTCCATACCTGAACACCTAACATATGGCTCGAGAATCGCACACAATAGTAAGGAGATTACCGATCTTCACTGACCACACCCAAAATTTAGCATCTGATGGTCATGAACCTGATCCGCTGAATAACATAGCTTTATCCTCAATTACAATCAACGACGACATTACCTACAAATATCTATCATCCATTGACATTAACAAAGGACTTGGTTTAGATAGTTTGCCTTTGTTTAATATTTTGGTAGGCGGGTATGGGTACCGCCGCCCTGGGAACCATTTATTGGATGACCAACACCTCTGCCACAGGTCACCCCAAGTGGTTCGCTACGTTTGGTGACTTAGCAGGGGTGCCCGGGTTCTTTGGGTAAGGTTTGTCCGGGTCTTGATGGCGGGTGCGTCGGCCCACCTTCTGCGTGGCGGGCTGGATTGGGAGATGCTGGTTGAGGGAGACCCTTTACAACCGGTTACCGTTGTCCGGGCCGCTCGGTAGTACAGGGGCCCGACCCTCAGGCTCACGACTGAGGGTGGGCTGCCCCATCAACGAGTGCAAAAACCCCGCCGCTGTTGTTGTGCCGGTTCGTGACCGGAGGGGACCCAGCAGCAGCGTTTGGGGCGCATTGGGCGACCTCTCCAGCCGGACTCTCCCTGCCCATAGTCTTGCACCGCAGTGGGTGGGTTGGATTCATACGTCCGTCACTCCTGGAAACTGATCCCCAGCATCCTACCCACCCCTCATACCTTTTCCTTCCCAGACCTTCCTTCCTCGTCATAAAAACAAAACTACACTCAAATCATGAACTTAACAAGAAATATAAGCAACATCTTTACAACGGGGGGAAGCAGGAGTCCCCGGTGCAGGCCAAAACTGTTGGTGAATTACACCAACATTCGCGGCCCGCACACCAATTTAAACTCTGTCCATCACCACCTTTTTTCTGAACGTCCGAACCTTCTTTTCCTGTCTGAAACACAGATAGCCGAGCCTGTAGACGCCTCCTATCTGGACTGCCCGGGCTTCACCCTCGCAGGCAAGTTCAGACCTAAAGGAAGTGTCTGTCTCTATAGTCGAGCTGACGTCAACTGTGTGCGACTGTCGAATCTGGAAAACTCCAGATTCGACGTAATGTGGGTACGCGTCAATCTTGCCAGTACGGTAAGATTCTACGCGTGTTTATACCGCTCACCGAACCTTAGCGAATCAGACACGTCCGAGCTCTTCAAACATTTAAGCGATACTATTGATGACCTCTTGCCCCGCTACCCTACGGCAGAATTTGTGGTCCTGGGGGACTTCAATGTTCATAACAAGCCTTGGTTGAAGTTCTCAGGATCAACAGACTCGGTTGGACGCCAAGCGGAATCCTTTGCCCTTTGCTACGGATTGGAGCAAATGGTTCAGGAGCCTACAAGGGTTCCTGATGTCCAGACTCACCGTTCCAATCTGTTAGACCTATTTTTAGCTACTGTGCCACACTGTTACAAGATTGAAGTTACAGCGCCTTTAGGATCGTCCGACCACTGCCTGGTGACGACATCAATCCTTGTAAACTTCAGACCACCAAACGAGAGGCTGAAGAGAAAAGTGTGGCACTATAGGTCAGCAGATTGGTTCGGTCTGCGGGCACATTTTAATGCTTTTCCGTGGTCAGCTGTCTGTTTTCGGACTTCGGATCCGTCAAGATGTGCCCAGGAAATTGGTGAAGTCATCACATCCGCGATGGATGGCTTCATCAAATCTACTGCTAAGGAAACTGGTGTAGGCTCAAAGCCGTGGTTCAGTCGACAATGCGCTGAAGCAGTGCGACGAAAAAACGCGGCTTACCGAGCCTACAACACATCTAGAACATCCGAAGACAGAACAGCTTACAACAAAATGGCAAAGGAAACCAAGAGAATCATAATTCAAACACGCATGGCAGCAGGCAATTCTGGTCGCTTGCGGGCTCTATAGGTCGTAATTTCTGCAAATCCAGTCTGCCACCTTTTACCAGACCTGACGGCTCACTAGCAAACACCGCCACCGAAAAGGCTAACTTATTAGGTAAAATGTTTGCGGATAACTCAACCCTCGATGACCATGGTGCTATCCCGACATCGGTTCCTCACTGCGGTTTTCGGATGAAAAAGCTGAGGATCCGGCATCGGGAAGTACTCCAAGTTTTACGAGGGCTTGATGTTAATAAAGCTAGTGGGCCTGACGGAATACCTGCCCTGGTACTGCACAGTTGCACTGTAGAAATAGCTCCAATTTTGACCAAGCTTTTTAAAATGTCCCTGAAGACTGGCTCTGTGCCCTCTGGTTGGAAAAAAGCGGTTATCCATCCTATTCCAAAGAAGGGTGACCGCTCCAACCCGGCCAACTACCGCCCCATAGCGATCACATCAGTTCTGTCTAAGGTGATGGAACGGGTGATCAACGACAAACTGCTCACATACCTTGAGAAGAACAAAATTATTAACGATCGTCAATACGGATTCCGGCGGAACCGCTCGTGCGGTGATCTTCTCGCGTATGTGATTCATGTATGGGGGCGATGCCTGGAACGTTTCGGTGAGACCCAAACGATTGCACTGGACATCTCCAAGACCTTTGACCGGGTTTGGCACCGAGGACTTGTCAACAAACTGCATTCTTACGGACTTCCCGCATCCTACGTACGTGGATTGCCGACTTCTTGAGGGAGAGGTCGATTCAGACGGTATTCGATGGTTTCACCCCTTCCTCACACTCGATAAATGCTGGCGTCCCGCAAGGATCGGTTCTGTCTCCGACTTTGTTTTTGTTGCACATCAACGACATTTTGTCATGTGCACCAATTCACTGTTACGCGGATGACAGTACAGTTCATGATAGCTTTTTGTTTGACAAGCCCCCAAAGGGCTCACAAACTCTAACAGCTCGTAGGGCTTTGAAGCAAAGAATGGACGGTTACCTCGAGAGTGTTTTCTCTTGGGGTAAAAATAATCTCGTTGAATTTAATGTTTCAAAGACCCAATCTTGTCTGATTACGTCTAAAAGGGATCGAAATGAAAACCTAGTCTCTTTCAACGGAAGCAATCTTCCGAACATGCCCTCCATTGAAATGCTTGGTTTAACCCTAAGTGACCAGCTCAGGTATGGGGGCTCCATCGAAGCCAGAGTTAAGTTAGCCTCACAGAAACTGGGCGTACTGTACAGGGACCGCAGATACTTTAATAGTACACAACTGCTAACCCTGTACAAATCGCAAGTGCGCCCCACGGTTGAATTTGGCAGCCACCTCTGGTCTGGAGCTCCAAAATACCTGAAAAATACCCTCGACTCTGTGCAGAAACGGGCGGTCCGTTTGATAAATTCTCCCATCTTAACACGCGGATTGCAATCTTTAGAGCACAGGCGTCGGGTGGGAATGCTGTCCTTGTTCTACCGGTATTACAATGGAAGATGCTCCGAGGAACTAGCATCATTGATCCCTTCGGCACCGGTGCATAGTCGGGAAACACGCCAAACGCGTGCCCAACATTTGTACACGGTTGACATTTGCCACATAAGAACGGGTCGTTTCTTCGACTCGTTCTTGTGTTCAACAGCTCGGCTGTGGAATGATTTGCCGGCCTCTGTGTTTCCTCCTTCCTACAACATGGGTCTCTTCAAGACCAATGTTCATTCCTTCCTCTCCTCAAAAAGACCCTCCACACAGCATCCCAGATGACATAGGCCCTGAAGGGAAATTATTTTCCTCAGGGCCTCCTGCGTGGAGTTAACGTAAAAAAAAAAAAATATTTCACTCCTCCGGTCAGTGCAATTTTCAAAAAATCATTAAGTGAAGGTACGTTTCCTCATAAGTCGAAGTCTGCCGTAATAACTCCCATTTTTAAAAAGGGTGACAAACATGACGTAACAAACTACAGACCTATCTTTCAACTTCCGATCTTAAGTAAAATTCTTGAAAAAATCGGTTAACGACCAACTTTACCCGACTATCACTACAACAATTTCACAGAACCAACACGGATTCATGAAAAATCGGTCTACAACATCTAACCTTGCCCTATTTGTCAACTATTTGCAGAGCAATATGGACGAAAGGGTTCAGGTCGATGCTATGTACACCGACTTCTCAAAGGCCTTCGACCGCGTTATACACTCAATTCTGTTAAATAAACTCACTCGTCTTGTATTACACGGTGACTTATTTAGATGGATTAAATCATATATTAGCAATCGTAGTTAAGTTATCTCAATAAATGGAGTTTTATCCAAAATAATTAACGTAACCTTGGAGTCTATTTAGACAGTAAACTTATATTTAATACGCACATCATCATAGCATAGGCCGGCAAATCATTCCACAGCTCGGCTGTGGAATGATTTGCCGGCCTCTATGTTTCCTCCTTCCTACAACATGGGTCTCTTCAAGACCAATCATTCCTTCCTCTCCTCAAAAAGACCCTCCACACAGCATCCCAGATGACATAGGCCCTGAGGGAAATTATTTTCCTCAGGGCCTCCTGTGTGGAGTTAATGTAAAAAAAAAAAAAAAACATTGATTCAATCACTGATAGATCTTACAAAATGTTGGGCTTCATACTACGTCTGAGTAAATTATTTAGAAATCCACATACTCTAGTAATGCTTTACTCCTCACTAGTCAGAAGTACACTGGAATTTGCATCGCCTGTCTGGAATCCCAAATACACCCAATACGTCAATAATTTAGAGCGCATACAAAATAAATTTATTAAGTATCTCGGTTATAAATACAACAATAATTATATCTGCACTCTCCAATCCCTGAAATCCAGGCGAACGGTAGCTGACATGACATTTCTCCATAAAATAATACAAAACGAAATAGACTGCCCAGAACTTCTATCCCAAATAAATTTTAACATCCCATCTAAAAGAACTCGCCACACCAACCTTTTTTACACAACCAGTAATAATACGAACGCTGCAGCCAACTCCCCCATTTCCCACATCCTTCAAAGATTCAACTCAATTCAAAAAACCACAAATACTGATATATTTTTTGATTCCCTCCCTCTATTTAAGAAAAACATTTTTAGCACACTGAACTCGCACACATAACACACACATCAACACACATCCACACACTCACACGCTCACCCTCACACATACAAACACTCTCCCACACCCCTCTCCTTCAATAATTTACTAACTTAATTTAGGTATAATGTATTATTTATCTCACAAAAACATAAGTATATAACAGCGACCTGTCATTGGTACTTATTTTTATATTAATTCTATTACTTTGTTACTATTTTCCATTATGTAATAATGTATTGTTTGTTTCTGTAAAATAAAAAATTAATAAAACTTTTGGAGAGTGATGACGTCACACGATTCACCGCGGATGTTTTTAGTGGATCTTGAAAAATTTAAATATTGACAATTATTTTAACTATTAAAACTAACTATAAAAATAAATATGCAGTTATTGAAGTTAAAAGGTATTCACAAAAAAAATGGACTGGTGTTCCTTATTGATCCGGCGACAATTGGCCCGCCGAAAGTTGGCCCGCTGACAGTTGATCCCCGGGACAGTTGATCCCTCTGTCAGTTGATCCTCGGACAGTTGATAAAGATTATGTCTTCAAAGCGAATAAACGGCCGCACAAGCAGAGTCGAACAGAGGGTGATACTCTTTGCATACTTACTTGAAAAGATTATCTTTTAGGGCATCAGCTGCCCGAGGGATCAATTGGCAGAGAGATCAGCTGTCCGGCGGGTCGACGGTCTGGCGGATCAACTGTCCGGGGGACCAACTGTCGGCGGGCTAACTGTCAGCGGGCCAATTGTCACAGGATCAATAAAATATTATGCACGGAGAAAATTTTATTAGATGTAATTCAATTTTACCACTTGGACAGTTATCTGAAGATGTTCAGAAATCTAGAAATAAGGATGGCTGCAAAGTACTTAAGGTTTGCAACAAACGAAGATGTTCTACATTATTTGCTTTATTCATCAGATCCATTCATTGCTGGCATACGAAGGCCCATTATGAAAAAGACGCTTGAGCTAAATGACGATGCAAATGAAGCTTTAGAACAGGGATAGGAAAGTGCGGCCCTCGAGGCTTTTCGGTGCGGCCCGTGATTAATTTTGGTGCATCGTGATGAAAGAACCGCAAAAAATTGTATTCAGAAAGAGAGAACGGTTCTCTTTTATGGTATGTTAAATGCATTTTTATGTTAGTAAAATAAAAATAAAATGCGCAATCACGAAAATAAGTGCAATCATAATTAAAGTTGATGGACTGATGAACGCGTATTCATCAAAATAAGTCTTGTGTTCTGAACGCACGAAAAAAAATTGTTTCAGATTCATTGGGCGGTTTTATAATTTACCGTGATGATTTACGGTTACAGTAGCGTGACGGCAAAAAGGCAATAAATGTACGTTCCTTATCATTATCATGCTGCAGCTTTTTCTTACACATTAAATAATGATGAAACACACAAAATACTTGTTACTGTATCCTCCAAAGTAGGTACTCCTTTTTTCTTTGAAGGAAACAGGTTTAACCACCGGGACGGAAATTGCATTTCGTTTTCTTTAGACGTATCGGGATGATGTATGTTTCCTTTGGGGGGTGCAGACATACGTTCACCGTTTGTCTCATTTTCGACTGCTTTGTTATTTAGAGTGTAAGAAAGAGCTGCAGCATTTTTTTATGGTAAAGCAATTTGTTCACAGTCCTCCTCACTAGGTATTCCTGTTGGCGTGGCGGACTGTATGTTGTTGTAAGGGGGCTGATCATGATTGCCTCATCTTTTGTTGATTTTCACAAAATAAACAATAAATAAAATAAAAAAGTGTTTATATTTGTTGTCTGTAGGTTGCGTTGGGGTTACTGCATAATTTTAATTATTTCCTCATCTTCTTGTTTACTTAGCCATAATTTGATGTCTTTTTTAAACTTTTGTGTCTCCATGGTGTTCTTAATTTCAATTGCAAGGGCATTATATAGTTTTGTAGCATGGAAAATACGGTTTCTCTGGCCAAAAGATGTATTTAATTTCGGGATGTTCAGTAGTTTTGAGGATTTCGTCCTTGTAGTGTAAAAAGTTTTATAACAGAAGCAAAACCATCAGCGCATTGACATTTGATGTTTTTGAATTTTTGGAATTCACTCACACTTTGTAAAGGTATTCCATACTTTCAAAATTATCGTCACGGCTAGTAGTATTGAAGGAGTCTACGGAGACGTTTCTTGCATCTGAGAGAGATGCAAGAAAATTATGTCTTTTTTTCCTTTGGAGAAAACAGACCTACCTACATTTTGTATCTCATCTTTTAAAAGAGCTACAGTATTATTGTTTTTTTTTTTTTTTTACAGTGAATACCGCACAAGAATCTCAACTGCTCCCGTCTGGAGCCAGTGAGACTATGGCATCCCCAATTGGGGTATTTTGTGAGGCTGAAGGTAGTGGGGAGGGGAAGGAGGTGGGGAAGAGGAAGGTTGGAAGTACCTGGCTATTCAGATCTGGTCACCAAACACGGCTAAAGCCATTTTCAAGCAACGTTTCAATTTTGAATGGTGGTCTTACACCAGGGCGATACTGATAGTATCTTCCACTCTGGAACACGCCGCAAATATACTATATATTATTTTAAATGAATTAATTGTGAAATAACACAAATTAATCTAATAAAATTTATTTGCGCATGCCGGGTTCGAACCCGCGACCTCCGGCTTGTGAGTCAAGAGTCTTACCCACTGGACTACGGAGGTCGTCAGTTATTACAGTATTGTGATAAGGAAGGTATGTTTATTGCCTTTTTTATGGTGTCACGGTACCGTAATCGTAGATCGTCACGGTATTAATAAAAGCGCTCATTTGTTGACGCATTTCGAATGAAACCATTCTCGTGTTCCAAGTGAATACATAAAATTCTAGTTGTAAAAATCGGAATACAAAATACAACCATATTTGAGTTCTGGGTGTAGTGTTAACGCACATAGATTCAAGAAAATTCGAAAAACTTTTTTGTTTACCCTGCGTCAAAAAATTCAGGTGCTACCCGCGGTGATACATAACGTGACATCCCGTTTTCACCGGGACAGTCCCGTTCTCAAGCAGCGTGTCCCGGTGTCCCCGAACACAGCTATGGGACGCCAAAATTTCCTGTTTTCGAAAAGAAAGAAAGTGGCAGTAGAATTTTTAAAAATATAAAAAAGCGCCCAAATAATCATGGCGGTGGAATCTAGTTTTAGTTGATGAAGATGTGGGCATGCGCAGTAAAATAATACAATATTTTTTTTGCGCTTGCGCATAATATCTCATAAAACATCTGACCATAGATAAAAGATATTTGAAGAAAAAACAAATTCTTTGATCTCACGCTCACAGAGTTTACACGTAAACTTATTAGTAATTACGTTTATTAGAAAAAAGTCCCTTTAAATTTCGAACAAAGTCCAGAATTCCAATCGTACGTGCGATTGGAAGCTGCAAGATGAAATGTAATCTAGCCTATTTAAAAAAAAAACAGGGCTATATAAGATACTATTTACCCGCTGCGTGGCGGGCCGGATCGAGAGAGACTGGTTGAGGGAGGTCTTTTGATCTTTCTTGCCTTGAACCGCAGTTGGAGGGATGGGTTCATATATGTTAGTCACTCCTGGATACACTGACCCCCAGGATTCCTACCCACCCCTCATACCTTTTTTCCTTCCAGAACTTACTATCCTTCACTTGTTTTAAAAGATCCTTCCCACAGCATCCCCTAAGATGATATAGGCCCTGAAAGAAATTATTTTCCTCGGGGCTTCCTGTGTGGAGCTAATGTAAAAAAAATTGAGTGCAGTTTACACGTGGTAGAAGCGAAACTTTTCCAAAACAATCTCAACCAATGGGAGTCATTAAGAGTGACATCATAATTAAAGTGGTCAATGAGCGCAGTTGGTGCGTGGCAGGTGCAATAATCGTCATTTCCGTTTCATCCGAAGTCCAAATCACAGCGGGGCTATAGAAGTTTCACAAGTACCTACCTTGTTTTAAGTGTCCCGATTTCGGGAAAAAAAACGAGTGTGCTTTAGACCACACGAATGAAGTAAAACTACAAGACAAACCTCGCCCCATGAACTCAGGTATCCTGCTAAGTTACCAAACGTAGCGAACGGGGTGACCTATGACCTAGGGGTGACATATGACATTGGGGTGAAATATGACCATGGGGTGACCTACGACCTTGGGGTGACCATCCTTATCCTTATCCTTATCCTTATCCTTATCCTTATCCTTATCCTTATCCTTATCCTTATCCTTATCCTTATCCTTATCCTTATCCTTATCCTTATCCTTATCCTTATCCTTATCCTTATCCTTATCCTTATCCTTATCCTTATCTTTATCCTTATCCTTATCTTTATCCTTATCCTTATCCTTATCACTCCCCAAGTCAAGCGTGCGAAAAGAAGTTTTACTTAAAAAAAATTAATGGTCACGTTAGCGATACAACAAACGTTTAAATGGCCCCCGACGGTAAAAAGGTTCCCCAGTTTCCTACCCCTGCTTTAGAATAACAAGCGAAACATATATACAGTACACATTTTAAATATGGGTATATAGAAACAATGCATTTGCAGATTTATGAGAACAAGAATTTGCAACCACCATTTGCCACCTCACTTTGTAGTGCCGTTTCAACAGTATTGGAAGCACGACGACACTTGTCTCAGGTTTCAAGATATTTAACAGGTCGTGTGCGTATGAACCCAGTTAAAAAAAATAGTGTGGTACGACTTACAAAGGTTAGTTGTTTTTCAATTTCTCAAATTTTTGTGAGTTTATTTTATGTTTATTTTATATTATTTATTTATTTGAGACACAAACAGGATATTTATACAACATTTTTGTGGGTTATATACAGGGTGTTAAGGGATGTACTTGACTTACTTTAATCAGTGATTCCTGACATTATTTGGAGTAAAAAATTTAAATGAAATTTTGGTCTCCGGTGACTTTCTTTCAATCAAAAATCAAACAAAAAAATATTTCTTCCGCATGTTGTCACTGGTCACTCAGCCGGGTGTCCGACGAACCCCTTACCCCGCCTCCAACTGTTCAATAACTACCATTTTTTATGTTTTTGTAGAAAGAAAAAAAAAAAAAACATCAAAAATGTCATTTACATTTTTTACTCCAAATAATGTCAGGAATCACTGGTTAAAGTAAGTCAAGTACGTCTCTTAACACCCTGTATAATAAATTAGAATACAAATATAAATATCCCTAGACTAATGTGTCTGCAATCACATATTTATTTATTTTTTTTTTTTTAAAAAGAAAGACAAACATTCCCGGGTTACGAATAACCCAACAATGTTTGAAAATCTCCTACTACCACCACAGAAAGCCGAAAATGTTGCTTGTGTTGTGATGGAGGATTTAGCCAGCCGAGGAATCGAACACGCGACGCTCGGGTGGGACCCAAGCGCTATGCCCACTCAACCACTGACCAGTCATATACATATACATTTTAACATAAGCAAACTCATGAAAAACAACGCAAGTATTATTTATACATAACTTGAAAACTTAAATACAAAATTGAAATACACAATAATAACAAGTATACAATATTTATAACGAAGTATTTACTGAAAAGTAATAAAACAACAATTTTTTTTTTTTTTTTTAAGTGCACAAATTGTGGAGATATTTTTTGAAACATGTTATACTATTTACAAAAATATATATGAAACTGTGTATTTTAACAAGATCGTTGTATTATCGAGTCATTCTAGACATAGGATTAAAATAACCAGTATTATTCGTAAAAATTTCGGTCCAAAATATGTTAAGGGTTCTTGTAGATTTGGGTCTGGCGTATAACTTGACATGGTTGACTAAGTTACTGTCTACACGATTATTCACAATTTTATAAAGCATTAAGAGGTCATTTATGTTACGTCTTTTAACTAGACTCTCTAATTTTAAATGTTTAAGTCTTTGTTCGTACCCGTCTAGAAGATGATAGACACCTGATCGGTAAGACAAAATCCGTGTAAATTTTCTTTGGACTGATTCGAGTCTAGATACCTGTGTAATATAATGTGAATTCCAGACTGTTGACCCGTACTCAAGAACACTTCGGATTAAGGAATTGAATAGAATTATTAGGCTTTTAGAATTCTTAAACAGTTTGGTTGATCTTACAATAAAACCAAGTAATTTATTTGATTTACCCACAATGTATTCAATACGTTGTTTGAATGTTAGTTTGTTGTCAAATATAATTCCTTAATCTTTTATTGATTCAACTGTTTCCAGATTGTGACCACATATGCTATATGAATAAAAAATTGAATAAAGAATGTTGGTGTTCTTGGTGAAGTTTATAACTTTGCACTTAGCTATATTCAGTTCCATTTCATTGTCAACACACCAGGTAGATATTGTGTTAAGATCTTGTTGTAAGAGTTCACAATCTTTCATAGATTTAATTGCTTTATATAATTTGAGGTCATTAGCATATAGAAAAAAATTACAGCGGAGTTTATATGTAAGGTCGTTAATAAAGATTAAGAAAAGTAAATGTCCAGGGTGAGATCCCCAATATTAGTTACGTCGGGTACGCCCGACGTTAAATCCGTTAACAGTAACTAATTGACTTCTATGTGGTAAATATGATTCTAACCAACGAAGCAGGTTTCCGTGAATGCCGATTTTATCGAGTTTGTTCATTAAGATAGAGTGACTAACTTTGTCAAAGGCCTACTGAAGTCGGTGTACACGGCATCTACTTGTGTTTTATTATTCATTGATATACTCGAGTAAATTAGTATTTGTGGATCTTTTAGCTACAAAGCCATGTTGGAAAGGGCTAAGTATATGTGTAACATGGTTAAAATGGTTTTATATACAATGGACTCGAATATTTTTCCAAAACAAGATAAAAGGCTGATAGGACGGTAGTTAGTTACATCATTTTTACTGCCAGATTTGTGGATCGGAATTACGTGGGCAACCTTCCACAGATCCGGAAATACCCCATCGTTCAGACGTTTGATGCATATTTTGTTTAATGGTATTGCAAGCTGATCTGCACAACTTCGAATAAATAGTGGAGGAATTCCATCTCGGCCGGAACTCTTATTGATATCAACAGTGTTTAATTTCGCTTTGACCTCGTCTAACGTTATTTTTATATGAGACAGTGGATAATTATAGAGTGGGGATGAAAGTTTAGAGTCACTTTTAGAATTGGATGGTGAGCTAAAAACAGAAGAGAAGTAAGTAGATAACAGTTCGCATGTATCTTCTCCATTTGTTACTGATTTGTCATGGAGATGCATGATTTTGGGGAGAGAATTAGAAAGTCTTTTCGAATTAATGAGGGTTGAAAGATTTTTGATACTGTTAGGGAGAGAATTTTCTATTGAATCTACATAGGCTTTTAGGCATGAACGTATGGATGCTTTTACTCTAGCCCTCAAGATAGAAAAACTGTCATAGTCACAATGATTTTTATATTTTTTTCCGTTTCTTTCTAAACTTTTCTTTTTCTCTGAGTTGGTGGATCAGAACACTGTAAACCAAATTGGAAACTTATTATTCTTGATTCTTAAGCGCGGAGTGTGTTTTTCAATTGATAGCCATAACAAGTTATAAAAATGTAGTAGGGAGTCATTACAATTCAGCGTGTTAAGACCGTCCCAGTTATTAAGTGATAACATTTCATTGCATTTAATGTAATCCGTTTTTTTGAAGTTATATTTGATATGATCTGGATTGGTGAGTAGGGGTCTGTATTTGGACATTAAAAAATCAAATTCAATGAGAGGATGATAAGAGTCAATTTTGGATAGCACATGTGAAGCAATTTGAATGTTAAGGTTATGATTGGAAAACACTAAATCTAAAATTCGACCTATGTTGTTAGAGACATGATTGAATTGCTTAAGTCCAGTCAAATTTTGAAAGTCTAGTATTGAATAGATGGCACATTAAAATCACCCATTATTATTGTTATATTCTCTGATGAAAAGTTATTATACGTCATTTGACACTTTTCAAAAAAATCTGTGAGATTTTCGATTGGTATATCTGGAGGCAAATACGCCAAACATAAGTTAATGGATTGTCTGGATGTTTTATGTAATTTAAATTTAATCCATAAATCTTCAGTAGATTTTGAGAAGTGTGCCGAGACTAAAAAAGATGTAATTTCTTTCTTAAGCGTCGATGACACAGGAAGCTACTATCTGGGAAATTCACTATCTATTAGTAAACTCGCCCAGTGTCATCGTGTCACTTGCTAACTAGCAGCAACTAGCAGATTGTTGACAATCTACGAAAAAAAGTTGAAAGGTTGTCAACTTTATTCGCCTACACGCTTGCTCCGCCTGCTCGTGATTGGTTTATTTATGTTTCCATCATGGCTTCCGATAAACAGCTGATTTCGACTGTAAAACATTGAAGAATTAGTTCACGCAGTCGTCGTAATTCTTGTTACTGGTGCTAGCAGCGGCCTCAGTTTCCTAAGCTTCTGAGCGAGTGGACAGTTTTGTGTGTCATGACAATCTCACTCGCCGATTTATCCGCTTTTAGATAGTAGCTTGTAACTCGCCGTGTGTCATCGAGGCATTAATGGCTATTAGAATACCACCACCTGATTTTTTAAGAGAACTCGATATGTCCCTATCGCGTCTATATATATTATAACGATCATCTACTATTTCATGGTCATATATTGTGGAATCTAACCATGTTTCTGTAAAACAAATTAAATCATAATTGCAACTGAACACTTCGCAGTATAAATTATTTAATTTACTTTTTAAACCACGTACATTTTGATAATAAAATGTTATAGGCGTTTTGTTAGAATCCATTTTGAAAGTATAATATATTATTAAATACGTTTTAATGTAAAATTGATGTGGAAATAATTTATTGAAAAGTTAGTAATTATGCTTTGAAAGAGGGCAATTATGAACATCATAAGTTTTGTTTGTTTGTGGTAAATGATTTTTTCTATGGTATCAGTTGTCATTATTGTTGACAGCGTTAGGTTTTTGAATTGTAAACAAGATACTGAGCATACAGTTGTTACATAAAAGTATGTAATCATTGTGCAATTATTTGTAATAGGTTGCGATCGTTTTTTATATTTAATAGATTGTGATAGTACAAAAAAATAATGAAATTTTAAAGAATAATTTTGTTCAAAAGTTAGAACCGGTTTTCGGGATATTTGAAATACTCTAATGGTTCGTTAATTACTACAATGGAGAAATCGTGCATATAATAAATATTTTGTTCTTGTTTTAAAGAATAATTATGTTCAGAAGTTAGCAACAGTTTTTTGTGATAAATTAAACACTCTAATGATTCTTTAATTACTACAATGGAGATATCGTGAATATAATAAAGATAATTCCAACAATCCAAAGGGTTAACTTTTAAGTAACTTGCTTGAGGGAAGTTTTTAAGTAATTTTAATGAATTTAATTTCATAAAGGGACTGCAGACCTGGTAGGTGAATTTTGGGTGGACTTCAATGTTGAGAGTTTGTTGACATCTTCTTGTTCATGAATAAGTATTATGGGGGTTGAATCGCTTATACGAGTGAAAATTTTACCATTTCTAACCCAGTAATAGCGAATTTTACCAGCGCTTCTTATATCGCGACATTGCTTCAGCAAAAGTTGGTTTTTTGAGGTTAGATGGTCGTTAATATATATTTTACTGGTTCCAGGAAGCTGTAATTCGGAAGCAAGCATCCCTTTCCTCTTTCTTATTGCAGCTATAAGTTCATCCTTAAGGTACCTGCGAGTTAATTTGACGACAATGTTTATATTGTATACAGTTATTATTATTTTGCATTAGCTCCATACAGGGGGCCCTGAGGAAAATAATTTCCCTTAGGGTATGCAGTGTGGAGGGTCTTTTAATGGAAAGGAAGGAGATGAAGTTCTGGGATGGAAAAGGGTACGAGGGATGGGTAGGAATCTGGGGGTCAGTGTGTCCAGGAACGACGAATCCATCCCTACAACTGCGGTGCAAGGCGATGGGTCGAGAGAGTTCGATTGAAGAGGACAAAAGACCTCCCTCAAGCAGTCTCTCGATCTGGCCCGCTACGCAGTAAATGGGCAGGTGTACCCGGACAAACCTCAACCCATGAACCCGGGCACCTCCGCTAAGTCATCAAACATCTTCTAGCTTTGTTTATCTATAATCAAACCGAGTTCATTGCAAAATCGTTCTTGTATACTTATACCTGTTTGGGTTGTTCTTCCTTTTAACCTATAAAAAGTTGTATCCACCAGTTAGTGGAGAAAATTTTTACGGAATAGCAAATAATATTATTTTATAATTAATTTAAAATCTAGTGTACTAAAGACGCAACGGTTGTGTGCGTTTTAAAAAAAATAGGTTTATACGATTTTAAAACTTTATAACCCGTTTTTCAACTATAAAGTTAGCGGTAAGCACCAGATGAATTAATACTTCGGGAGGGAAACATTTAGACACTTGTAACACGTTCTCCAAAATTAATTAAAACGAACCCGGCGGAAAGGTCAAATCTCCAGGGTTACTGCTAGGGTTACGTTCGTACAATACGCCGTGCCGCGGAGTATATTTGTTTACACGCTCTCTTTACTTACTTCGTTAAGATTCTCACATTGTTTTTCTTCTTTTTCTTTTCTTTGATAGGCCAAATTCGACAGTAGGTCCGTCCAATATACGGGTCGCGAGTCGTATTTGTATACACGGCTTCTTTACTTACGTCGTTAAGATTCTGAATATATTTTAGGGTATATTGTCATCTTAAACGCATTTTCTACGAACCTTGGATGCAGCGTTAGTAATGCGAATACGGGTACATTCTCTTCAGAAAATCGCTCTTCCAGGGATATTATTAAAGAATCTATATTAGGATATCTTTTTTTAATATGTTTATTTAGTTATTAATTGTACAATAATTTATCTTACTTAAATCTTACAAAACTGATCAATCAGTTTGATTTTAAGAAATCTCTCATTTTTCCTATTTATTTACTTACAATATATAAAATGTTTGATATGTTGGTGCGTAATACGTATCTAGTAATTAATTAATAATATAATACTTAATGTTAAAATACTTAACTAATTATTATAATGCTTCTTATAATATTAATTTTATTTTGAACAATGGTTAAAAGATCTGGGTACCTAACTCGTTCACAATATTATTTGTTTCCAATATTATTTGTTAGTCATAGATCTAGGTATTTGTATACAATATTTTTTTGTTTTCATGTTCTACTGAAGTAGAATGATCTAACTTTCGTTTTGATTTTTGAATAGGATGTCTCATTTTTAATATGTTCAGGTAATGCGTTAAATATTTCCGGAATTTTATGCCTTTTTGTTCTATCATCGTATACAGTTTGATATATATTAATAATAAACATTTGGGCTTCTCTATGCCTAGTAGGTTAGTTGTGGTTTACAGATTTTTTGAATTCCGTATTCCATAATTCATATAGCGTTAATTGGTAATCTACCCTACTATGTATAGAGAGCACATTACACAAGGAGAACATTTTTTTATAATCGCCAGCACATAATTGAACTTTTTTTGCCTGATATCAATTTTAGGAAACGGATTTGTAGTTGTTCTATTTTATTTAAGTACGTTTTGTACGTTAATCCGTAACTATTTATTCCGTATCCTATAATTGATTCTGCTAATGCGTTGTATATACAGTATAATATATTTTTATTAACAAAGTTTTTAGGTGGTAAAATTTGAATGATTATGTCTTCCAAAACTCTTAACCCTTCAAAATTCGGACGTATTTTGTCAGTAGGTAAGAATATTCGTAAACGTATCCGAAAATTAAAAACTGTTTTCGAAAGGTGATTAAATACGCTCTCAAATTTTATTATTAGAAATAACCATGTAATTTTTTAAATACAATTTTTTTTATGCTAACTTTCAAAAGTTTTAAAAATGGCTCACCTTACGTTTTTTCTAACTAAAATTACTGATAACGAGAAAAATATAAACGCACACACATATTATTAGTTTTCATATATTTTATTATCCCCTACGTTTTAAGATTTTCACGGCCAAAAGTATTTTCGTTATTTGTTTTTGGGGTGTTATGCCATGTTGCGCTACCTCCTTCTTTAGCCAACGTTTCGGACAGCGTTGCAGTGTCCATCATCAGGGCAGATCCGGCAGATGTGAGTTATTGTTAAGTTCTTCAAGTATTTTAGTATGTATTTTTGTTACAGTTGTTTCGACTTACAAGGTCATTTTCAAACTGTATTCGTCTGAGTGTGGCTTAACCACAGTTTGAAAATGACCTTGTAAGTCGAAACAACTGTAACAAAAATACGTACTTTAATACTTGCAGAACTTGACAATAACTCTCATCTACCGGATCTGCCCTGATGATGGACACTGCAACGCTGTCCAAAACGTTGGCTAAAGAAGTTACAGTTGTTTCGACTTAAAGGTCATTTTCAAACTGTGCTTAAGCCACATTCAGACGAACACAATTTGAAAATGACCTTGTAAGTCGAAACAGCTGTAACAAAAATACATACTAAAATACTTGCAGAACTTGTTAATAACTTATTAATATTAAATGTAATTTTAATTATTTTTTTTTTAAATTAAATGGACTAGGAATTAAACACAAAAACAATTAATAATTAATTCTGTGCGTTTAAATTATTTTGTGGTTAACTTTTGCATTTACTGCGTGTTGTTTTCTCTTCCCAATATCGTTTAGATCATAGGTTCTCAACGTGGGCGATAACGCCCCCATGGGGGCGTTTCAGACCTTCGGGGGGCGGTAGAAGACCAAGAGAAAATTGGGGGGCGTTTCAAACTTTCAGGGGGGCGGTAGGAGACCCAGAGAAACCCATCTCACACCATAAATTCAATTAAATTATTCTTGCAAAAACATTACAAAATTTAACTTTTTAATGTGTCTTTATACCATCCCATCTTGCCCCATCCCATCCCATTAAGGGCCATCCTGTGACAAGGAGTATGGGGGGGGGGTCATGAGCTTTGAGATGTCACATACACAAAACGACTGCAACACATGGGACTGCCACAAAATATTTTCCCTATCCCATTACGCCCCCTCCGTCTTGACGACAATTACTGTTTCAGATTCACGAGTTAGGGGGCGCTAGAAATAAAAATATTTTCTAAGTGGGTGGTGGGCAAAAAAAGGTTGAAAATCTATGGTTTAGAGTTTAGATCATACTTCTCACTGTTAGTAAGATTTATATGAGGCCTATGTGAGGAGTCTGTGCTGAAAGATTGGCACGATGTTTCTGCCGATTAGTGACCCGCGGTATTCTTAAATCTGTCCATATATTGTGTCCATTCTCGCGATTGTTCTGGCCTCAGCTATTAAACTTTGGCTCTCAACGTCAGCATTTTCGCGTTGTCTTTTCAATATGATTTTTAAAAATCATACGATTTGCACATTGCAGTAATTTATTTGTACTTTATTTTGACTGTGGCAGCTGTGCCGAATATTTGGCGATAAGAATTGACTATAACTAACTGTGAATTCTGAACTTGTGCAGTTGGAAAGCAGCTTTTCTCGTCGCAAATACAATTTGCAAAAAATTTTCCTTGAACCCAAAACTTTTACATTTTTGCGACCAACGGGTTTTGCAAAACATTGGAATATTTATTAAAAAAACACAATGACTGGTAAGGCACGGGTCCAGATTTAAACCTGTTCATGAAGTCCATTCGCACATTCAATTCATACTTCCAAAGGACTTCGTTCGGAGCAATAGAAATAGTTCACATAACTGCGGCAAATGGTCAACAATTTCATTCAACGTTCAAAAGGCAAGTTTACCACAAAGTATATGCACAATGCTGCCAATGCCCAGCAACCAAAACATTCACAATAAATAATAATTTATATGGCAGAACAACGTTTGTCGGTTCAGCTAGTAATTTCATATATTCTCAATAGAATTATTGATTCCGTGAAAGGTTTTTTTTATTATTGTACAATATAAATCGCTTATAATATGTTGGTTTTATTTTGTTATATCATTCAATTACAGTACAATTTTCTCATTCTATAACCTGGGAGGTAACTATACAAAATAAACTTAAATTCCTCTCTTAATAAAGTATTTAAAGAGTAATTAAATTTCTCTTGTGATTCTGAAATTTCATTCAATAGCACCATTCCTCTTGTCATGCTAAGCTGAGCTAGAACATCTGTTCTGGCGCTTGGTATTTTGAACAAATGATGTCGCGACTACGGTTGAAGTTTTCAGGCACATATATCATATAAGCCATAGAATTCCAAGAGGAACGGGCTATCAATAGAATTATATATAAGTATTGCAAGATTTGCATAACGTCATGTTTCTAGATCTATTTGTTGGCTTAAGTACTTCTAAATGGTGCACCACGAATAAGTTCCATGCCTCCGCATATAGACACCTAAGGATTTTTTTCTGGATTTGTTCCAACATATTAACATATTTAGTTTGGTGCGGAGTCCACACACAACTAGCATACTCGGATACCCCAGCTTACTTCTTATGATGCCGTCCAACATAGTTATCAATGATTTTGCGTCATTAAACTGTTTGGATGTTCTGATAATAAATCCCAGGAGTCTGTACTCGTATCACGCTGGAGTGAGCTGTGATAGGCGGTCCGAGAATGTTAGTTTGGGATCAAAGACAATACCGAGATCATTAAGGCTATTGACTCGGCATAATGTTTGCCCTTTAATGGTGTTCAAAAAAAAAACTATGGGCTTCTGGGAGCGGTTATAAATCACTGTTACACATTTTTTTAAATTAAATTCTAATTTTTTTCTCTGACCATTCTGCTACAGCATCAAGGTCAGATTGCATTTCTAAGCAGTCTTGCTAAAATATTGTTTCCATCAAGAGTTTGAGGTCATACGCAAGTAGAAGATATGTATTTTACAAAGATGAGTAACAATGATTATACCCAAAATAAAGACTAAATGTGTTCACCGTTAAAATTGTGCTTTAATTATTATTGTTTATTAATTTTACCATTACAGTTGTGCGATTGACCCCTCTACACTTGCAACATGGCGGAAAAGGTAATCCTAGTGACGGGTGGCACGGGACTGGTGGGGAAAGGCATTGAGAGCGTGATACAGCAAGAGAAGAGAGATGGCAACCAGCCCGCCCAGAAAGAAACCTGGATATTTATCGGCTCAAAAGATGCTAACCTGTGGTAAGTATGCTTGTTGATGTCATACATTATTACAATAATTGGGTTACGAAGAAACCGCAACAGTAATCTTTGAAAATAAACTATTTACAAAAATCTTTGTATCTACACTAGAAAATGAATCATTAACTCGAAAATATGGTCCAACCATAACGCACGATGTTAATTGTAAACATTGGAGGGGACCCACAACTTCCCAACGGCGTTATAAGGAAGCATATGGTTTCCTCCTTCACCGCACACGTCAAGACTCTACTTTTTTTTGAACGAAGCTACATTTATTTGAACGACTCTAGACCCTCCAATGTCCATGCATACGGGGTTAGTAAGCAGTATGCAAGTACTTACATTAACATTATGCAGTATAGATAAATAGAAGTAGCAGCCCGTGGAATAATTCTTCAAAAATAGGTAACATCAAAAAGAGATTATAGTGTTAGTGAAAGAAAAAGAAAAATAAAAATAACGGCTTTGACCAGTCGAAAAAACCTTCTGTAAATAAAATAAGTAATGAGGAAAAAACAGTTATATGATTATGTTATAATGAAAGTAATTACTATAGTAGCGGAAATAAAATAAAATACATAAAAAAAGCCAGAGAAAGTATTCCATAGACCACCGGGCAGTCCCAATGAGAATGCGTATAGCTATCGGCCCAACCGCAGACGATGCTCGAAGTCCGTGTCCTTTGGCCGGTTCCCCGATTTTGCCTCGATGAAATGTACTTGGGAGAGAAGGGGAAGTTTTTTAAGACCTTTAGGAAAAGATGAGCGTCGGGTTACCGGAGGGGGGACGGAAGGACATCGAGACCGCACGGTTACGCCTCAGGCCAACGCATGTCGATGGGGGAGGCGCGGGCGGATCGCGGGAAGACCACTCCGGTGTGTGTTTGCCTGGCAATGTGCATGGACAGGGTCTATCCCACCCCCTTTCTATGGGGGAACGACGATACATAATATGTACAGTTCCGTTGCGCCACCAAAGAATGGAAACCAAAACTAATAAAGAAGAATAGAAAATAATAAGAGCATTTATACATGTGAAACATAATTACAAAAGCAGTACAGAGTGATAATGTATCAAGCGATTGTGTCATCACTACCATCGCTCACCAAGATAGAACATGACCTGTCAAGGTAAAAACATAAATCATTGTTAGCAGAGACCAGAGAAGAAAAAAAAATAGTCAAACGTAATCAGTAATTTATAGGTCACATAACTTATATTACAGATAGTTCAAGGCACATTCACTAAATAAAGAGTAATAGAGGAGGACCGAAGAAGACGGGGGCAATACGTGTAGCACCTGAAACAAAGATGAATTTAGTCTAGGTCGGCGACTCTAAGTACAGGTCATCTCTCTACCCAGGACTTGACAAACTTTTTCAAACATTCGAAATTCTCTTTGTTCCACACAAGGTCAGCATTCCACGCTGGTCTTGTTATTCCGCGCAAGCCATCCAACATTTCCTCTCGTGCTTCCTTCATCAACTCGCAGTGCCACAGAATGTGCCTGGCGTCTTAGTTAGTATCACCACATGCGCAGTTTGGGTGAGGAGAGAGGGTCAAGCTATGAAGCCGACCCCTGAATTCCCTATGCCCAGAAAGCATCTGCGTCATGTAGTGATCTAGTTTAATCCCTTTCCATTCTGATTTTAACTGAAGGAAAGAAAGAGAAAGTCCATCTGCCCTTCGTCGACCTGTCCCATTGCTCTTGCCATACACTCAGCGTCCTCTCGCGCATCGCTTTGAGCAAGCCAGGGAGGGCCACGACTCCTCCCGGTGTCAGCTCGACTCCCAGGTTGACAGCAGCCCTTGACACCAGCCCTCTAATAAGTTCCTTTTTGGTCAATATTTCCCTAATTTCAAGGTCAATCGACAGAACGCCGGCCAGAACCGGTAGTGCATCTGAGGCCACAGTCCTATAAGCGCCCAAGAACGCCAACAGGGGAGTCCGCTGACCCCGTTTAAGAGCCGAGTTTATCAAGACGTTATCCAAGCGATGCTCCCACACAGAGGCAGCATATGAGACTAGCGACACATATACCCCTCTGTACAGCAGGCGAATCGCCGGAGAGCGCAATCCCCACTCGGCTGTTGAGAGTCTTCTCAGTTTCTGAAACAGGGCCTGGGCCCTGTCGGAGGCGTTCTTAACGTGGGCTAGGAACGAAGAAGATCTGTCCAAAATTACGCCTAAATACCTGGTGTTTTCTGCAAATCGGATGGGTGAGCCTCCCATTCTGATGAAAGGGTTCCTGCCTCGGCTGAGCATGCCCTTCATGAGTAGGCCCACGGTCTTGTGGGGAACGAAGTTTAGTCTATTCCTCTGGCCACATTCAAGGATCACTTGTAAACCTTCTTCAGCCTTAGTGTAAGCGACGTTTCCCGCCACTCACATAGACTGTAAAATAGGGGGGCTGGGTAGTCCTGGGTAGCCGCCAAGATGCTCGTCAAAAAAGCCCCGGTGATGGCCCACAAGAGGAAGAGGCAGCGTCCAAGGGGGGCAGAAATGAAATCCAAGTTTTCAAGTCAAGTCCGGGGAGAGGTCCAAGGGCCAGGCAGAAGAGGCGAAGAAGTGCTGAGACGGTACCAGATCGAGTTGTAAGAATGCGTGTATGCGTTTGAATGCGGCTCTCTTCCCGGGGTACCTCTCTATTTATAGCCCGACCCCCTGCTCTCGCCGCCGGCGCGGGCGGGCCCGAACCTTTTGCCCACTTTTCCGGCGGTCCGAGTTTTGGCGGGCCGTAACCTCTGCTGTGCGCTATACAGCAGAGTTTGCTATTGTCTCAGCTCTTCCCCTTATCCTTCTCTTGTGTCTGACCCCCATGACCTTTCCCCTAGTAATTTATTAAGATTTATTATGGTATGTCAAGTAATTTTCATCGGGGTCCCTGCACCCACATTTAGTCAGGGAAACTTAAATATCTAACTTATAACTAGTTGTACATTTACAAAGGATATTTATTCATATAAAGGAGAGTCCGGTCTATCTCTCCATATCATTTATTCGGTGATAGATTAGACCGAACTCTCGTAATTTGACAAAACATTCAAAACCTTCCTTGCATTTTTGATTCCAAAATACCTAATCCACCAGACGGAGCGTTCCTATTGGCCCGTCCGGTGGGTAGGTGAGGGGAAGGGTAGGGAAGCGGAGCCCGCCCGTCCCCGCGGGGAGATTTCGCCCCCCCGGGGAAGGCAACCAAGAGGGCCCGTTTTCGGGTGAGGGAACTTGTCTTTATTCAAACGGGGTACATTATAATTGTGAACATAATTATTATCATATCATTTTGCTTCTAACCCTTAGGCCTACGTTATTTAAGGAGACGAGGACGGCCTGTGAGGGAACTCATCCTCGTCTTCGTTTACCAAATACATTTTAATTTCTTTTAAAATTAAAGGAAGGAGACGTCCGGAAGGGAATCGTCTTTCCCTCGTCGTCCCGTCCAGTACAGGAACTAACTTGCCCAAAATTTAATTGTAAACAAAACAAAAAGTTTACAGAGAATTATTTTAATTTTTTTATTATGATAGAAAGATCTATGACAATTATTTGTAAAACAAAATATCGGCCAAATGCTCGCCATGGCTTCGGTGGCATACGTCTATCCGATGGTCCAAATTTTCAATGACGCTGAGGCATAATTGAGGTTCAATGTCATTAATGCGCCGAATTATTTCATCATTTAGCTCTTGAATTGTTCTTCGCTTATTGACGTACATTTTTTCTTTTAAATATCCTCAAAGAAAGAAGTCCAACGGTGTCAAATCACATGATCGTGGCGGTCAATTGACATCGCCACGACGTGAGATACCACAGCCATTGAATTTCTCGCACAAAGGAGCCAATGTTTCGTTAGCTATGTGGTAAGTGGCACCGTCCTGTTGGAACCACATATCTTCCAGCTCCAAATCCTCAATTTATGGCCACAAAATGTCCGTCATCATCTCGCGATAGTGAACACCATTCATGGTAACTGCTTGGCCGACCTCGTTTTCGAAAAAGAACGGCCCGTTGATGCCGCCAGCTCATAAACCACACCGTCACTCTTTGTGGATGAATCGACTTTTCACATCTCCTAAAAACTAGGTTTGCTGAAATTTGCACATAGTTCTCTCGATCGTGGACACATTTGATCGATTATGCTGACCAAAAAATCTCGAAGTGCACGAAAATTTTGATTTGAACGCCCATTTTCATAAAACTCTTCATCTATGGTTGAATTTGTCAAAGACTGAAACAAAGAAATTTCAAATAAAGTTGGACAAAAGACTTGACATTAAGGCGTGGCTCACAATCAACAACGTGGGTTCCATTAATGTCAAGTTTTAGAACCTGAAACCATTGATTGTAAGATTCTGAAGATCCCAAAGAATTACCAAATTGGAAAATTGGCGGTTTTTGTTAACATTTTAGATCGTGCAAAATCAGCCATCCCGACAAATCGCCAAACATTTCAGATTCGTGACTGAAATAATAGTGGAAAGGCCCAACCGAACCATTGTATTGTACCTGAAGAGGTACTCCACTCTTCTGATTTAACTTTTCAACTACATATTATTTCAATAGTCTTTACTAGGCGCTTGTTGTGAACTCATACATTTTATCAATGGGCCGTATTTATAAAAAAAAGATAATGCTTATACTTGCAGAATGTAAAGGAAATCCTTCAGCTCGCATTCATAATATTCCGAGTAAGACCTTATACTTATAAATATAGAGTATGGGCATATCCTTCACAAAAAGTATTTGGTTATTCATAAACGTTACCTTTTACTCTAAATAAAAACGATATCCTTCAATAATTTCGAGTGTGGTCAGTAGTTCAGTAGCAGACTCAGTCGTGTAGTGATCTGTTGTAGCGAAGGCAGATATTGTGTAACTGAGAGAGATTAAACACTAAAAGCAGCGTTTATCAACACCTGTTCGTGATTACAAAGAATTTTTACAAAATCACGGGGGCATTGGCAATTTCATCTGCTATGAACTAGAGATGGGTAAGTTCTACATTTTTCCGGAGGCCTCCGAGACATGCTTCCTTTTAAAAGTACTTGAGTCCTTGGAGCAGGTCCCGGGAGCCAATCCCTACTCGCGAATCGCTCGGACCGAGACGCATGAGTTCAAACGGAGCCGTACCTCGGTGCCAGAGCGCGCAAAAGAACTCGAACTCGCTATTACTGCTCTCGACTCGCGAGCGGCTCGGACCGATATGCACGAGTTCAAATGGAGCCGTACCTCGGTGCCAGAGCGCGCAAAAGAACTCAAACGCGCGACCCGCTCCCGTCTCGCAAGTGGCTCGGACTGAGACGGAAAGAACTCAGTTGGCTCTTGAACGCGATCTGCTCCCGACCGTGGCTCGGAATGTACATTTTGGCGAAGTTCAACGAAATCCATTCGTGTCTTGTCGTGGTCCCGGTGGTCCGGCTGACCGGCCATAACGGATATTTAGATAAATTTAGTGTTCATCTCTTTTAATCGGAGATTTTAATTATTATTTTAATCTCTTATCTACGCCGTGGACGCCTGTGTCGGTACACGCATTTGATGTGTTTGTTTATACTTTCGATCCATTACATATTTTATAATAGTTTCGGCGCGCCGGTAACTGAAGATTAGAAGACTGGAGACTAGATTTATTGAATGATTAGTGCGTGTCAGTGTATATTATTATTTAACTAATTAACGCATCTGATATTGAACAAAAAATAAAACTTACACTCACCGTAAAGTTCGTAAACAAAATACATATTTTTTAAAATCACCCCAATAATGTATTGCTAGATTGAATTATTAGTGCTTGACAGTGGATATTATGATTTTACTAGTTAACTCATCGGTACGGAAAAGAAACCCAACGTAACCCAAAAACAACGTAAAGTTCGTAAACAGAATCAACCGTTAGAAAAGCAATGATGATGTGTGCTCTACTGTGATGTGTCACCAGGGCTTAGTACTCACTAGTACCAGAAGAACTCGCGACTCGTGAGTGGAGCTGAGTGCGAACACGGGGACGCCGCACGCGCCGGCCAGTGGAGGCATTCGAGTTCCTACTACTCACTACTCGCTAGTACCAGGAGAACTCGCGACTCACGAGTTGAGCGGAGCGCGAACACGGGACGCCGCCGGTCGGTGGAGTCATTCGGTTTCCAGGCCCCCTAGCATGGTCGATCGATATAGGTTTTATCGAAAATGTCGGTAACTTGCCATCGCTCCCGAGCACGACTGCAGACGGCTAACGAACAAATAACAGTTCACAACGACTAAGGGTTCCTAATTTATTTGACGTGAACTGTTATTTGTTCGTTAGCAGTCTGCAGTCGTGCTCAGGAGCGATGACAAGTTACCGACATTCTCGATAAAACCTATGTCGAGCGACCATGCTAGGACCCCAGGTCCGACTCCGAGTTTCGGGTTTGGGACCGAGCCCGAGTTCCGCGACCGGGTTCTCTTGGAGTAATCGATTTTTAAAAGGAGTAGGAGTAGGAACCGCTTCCCGCAAAGGACCCGAGTACAAGAGCCCATTCCAGCAGAACCGACACATCGCTACTATGAACTGCAGTTCGAATTTAGCATTATCTTTTTCAGTACTTTCACTATCGCTGCTTGATAGCCCCTCCAGACTCACGGCGAGAAGCCCCGAGAACACCCGAGAAGCGTGAATTTGATGAGTTTCTCGCATTCTCTTTCTCGGCTCGCCTCTTCTCGGAACGCTGTCGGTAAATTTGGCCGCTTCAAAGGATTTCTCGGGCGAGAAGCGAGAAGGCTACTACACTCACGTTTTGTCTCAGTGTTGTTTAGTGAGCGGTTGAGAGTAGACGTGCGTTATATTTTTGTTTTTGTATCGAAAATTTTGTTTACTTTAAAATGTGGAACAATCAACAAGAGTTGCAATTTATAGAATACTAGCAGACACGGCCACACATTGCTGTGGCTAACGAAACACAACGCCATTACCCAACCTTTATAAAATCCACACCACCGCTTGCCAGCTGCCCGCTGCCCGCTGCCCATTGCCTGAATTGAATATTTGAATTTCTCGGCTTTTCTCTACTAAAATGAGCATGTATTATACATATAAACCTTCTTCTTGAATCACTCTACCTATTGGTGAATACCGCATGAAAATCCGTTGCGTAGTTTAAAAGATCTATGCGCACATACATTTTGAGGATTTCATTTTATACTATGTAATGATGATGATGATTTTCAATCTGAACCGGTATTATGGGATGCAAAACATCGGAATTATAAAGACAAAAATTTGAACCACGATGCGTGGAACAGACTTAATGGAGATGCAAGTACCTGAACTCAAAAAGAAAAAATATTCCCTTTTTGCTAGTTACCGGAATTATTTTTAGTTACAACGTTCACAAAATTATAATATGCTATGGCGCACAGAGCCAAACCTGCTGCATTTTGAATATCGTCTGTAATGTCGTCCATACCGGATGGGAAACAGATCACGAGTGAGAAAAATGAGAGTGTGGATAAGTGCTTGTTCTCGTGAGAAGTCTCGCCGAGACTTCTCGCCGTGAGTCTGGAATCAGCTTGACGAATACATCTTCTCTGATCGAAGTACTGTACTCAAATAACACCGATAAGAAAGAAATGCCGTAAATAAACAAACCATCGAAAATAGGTTGGAACCTGCCGCGGCACAGTCACAAGCCAACAATTCCAACAATCTTTTATTTTTTCTTGGAGGATAATCTTGCAAGTATAAGGTAATCATTATGAATATGAAAAAAAGGAAATGCTTATACTCGTACCTTTTTCTTCAACTCAAAACCTTACACTTTTACCTTAAACTTATAAGGATATCCTTCAGTTTTATGAATACAGCCCAATAGACCACTTTCAAAATTTTACTGGTTTCGGTGGACCCCCTGCTGCTATGTTTCCACCATATTCCCAAAACTCGTAAAAAAAATGTGACGATTAGATCGATGGAAATTTGCGATTCCACTTGCGATGTCATTTCAAAACGACTGTCTCGGACCGTGTATTTGAAAGAATATTGACTGCGTATTCATCCGAATGAATATTATTCGAATGAATAAGCGAGAATCGGTGTCCAAAAATCGACTGTTCAAGAATCGATTTCCAAGAATCGATTGTTCAAGAGTCGATTTACCTACGAGTATGACAATTGCCAATACATCGATAGTAAAAAAGATTAATGTTTCAACGATTGTGCCCATCGATTTTTATGTTTAACTTTTTTGCAGCGATAAGAAGCAGACGGAAGAATTGTTTGCCAAATACAAACCTACTCACGTTATTCACCTGGCCGCCATGGTGGGAGGGCTTTTCATGAATATGACAAATAATCTGGACTTCTTGGTTGGTATTTATTTAATCTTTATGTATTATATATATATATAAATCTTGCGTCACGATGTTTGTTCGAGATAAACTTCGAAACTACTTAACCGATTTTTATAAAAAATTGGCTTAATGTGTGTAATTTGGTCCAACCTAAAAGATAGGTTAGTTCTTATCTCGATTATCGACCTAAATATTTATTCTTTAATCCGAGTATTCTTCCAATAAAAAAAATCATGTATACAGGGTGTAACAGGACGTACCCGAGGGATTTTAACCAGTGATTCCTGAGCATATTTGGAGTAAAAAATGAAAATGAAATTTTTGTCTCCGGTGACTTTTTTTATGACATTTTTTTTTTCTTCAAATTCATACAAAAAAAATTCTTCCGCTTGTTGTCATTGGTCACTCAGCCGAGTAACCGACCAACCCCTCACCCCGCCTCCAACCATCCAACACCTACCACTTTTTAATGTTTTTGTAGAAAAAATAAATTTAAAAAACATCAAAAATATCACCAGAGACCAAAATTTCATTTACATTTTTTTCTCCAAATATGCTCAGGAATCGATGGTTGAAATCTCTCGGGTACGTCCTGATACACCCTGTAAAACTGCTCTCGGAAATCAAGGATCATCTTTTGACTTGCGTCAGCAGAGAGTTACGCACTAAACTATATGAAATACACACATTTTTCAAACAGTTCGCGCGCAAATTTGCAAATTTCATAGCGCTAGAGTTCGCCAGTATACATAGAAACCTTTGCGGTCGTGCGCAAACAACTCACCAAGGTTTATTCGCAATCGGATGAATGGTATAGGAAAAAATTTCATAACGCCAGAGCTCACCATTATATATAGAAACCATCTCTGGCATGCGTACAACAATCAGCAAAGTTTCATCGCAATAGGTTGAATGGTTTAGAAACGCATGAGGAACAAACAAAGAAACATTCATTTTTTTAAATATTTTATCGATTTTTTGGAGGATGTTCGACAGATTAGCTGTTTAATGTTATGTGCATATTTATATTTTCTGTTTCCCGTATTTTGTTAATGCTTCTGCATTTTTATTATTATTTTCTTTGTAATTTCTCAAAACGACGTACCAACAGTGGGTTGCCATATTAATAAGGACACCTTTGAAAAATGCGTTTTTCTCACTTTTGTATTCGTAAAACAAAGATATTTGCTTATTTATTTATACAGAAACAAACAGTACATTGATGTCCTCATCTGAGGCACGAAGAGTCAGCCACGTTCTTCGGGATATCGTCCTTGGAAAGTCGAAGAAATTTGGCAGACGTACTATTGTTACAAAAAATAGCTACCTCTATGATAGATTGCCCGGAATTACGAGAAAGAATTCAACTAAGAGTGGCCATCAGACAAACCAGACAAAACTACGCATTAAACATTCCTCAATGCAACACTAACTCTAAACAAAATACATTAAAGCTGGGAACATACTAGGCCCACGCCACGCTACGCGACGTGGGTAGACGTCATCATTTCCATATCTGGACTACTTACCATCCATACATTTTCTATGGAAACGGGTGCTTTAGAATCACACTAGCCCCACGCAACGCAAACCGTAGTATCATATTGGGTATTTCCGAGGTGCAGAGAACTCAATCTCTATTTCTCGAGAACTGAGGGTGTAAATGTACCTGGGGGATGGTTTTTTTTCTACCCGAAGTGTGGGCTGCCTACAGCAACTTGTAGGGCTTTAATACTATATTTTTTTTGAATTATTTTTTTTTTTTTGGTCTGTAGGTATTTTTGATTTTGTATAGGTTTGATTAGTGTTGATTTTTAGTTTTTGTTTTGTAATACTATATTTTTTGTATTTTTGGTTGCGTTTTTTATTTTTTATTTGAGTCCACACTTCAAGGGGGGAATGTGATAGAGACGGGATAGGGGAAGGTCGGATTTTCGTCGGGTCTTAGACGCCCGAGACAAGCTATACTGGGATTTGGGTGTATAGGAAGTTTTGCATAAAAAGTTTTGGCCAATTCTACCATATGTTGTTTCAGGGGTGGGATATTTGTATCGGAGCCCCCTACGCGACGCGGATCTGCCGCAGCCAGATCGGCGTGGGCCATGTGGAAGGTGGAGGGGGTATGGTCACGCCTACTACGAGATGATTTTACATCTTTCTGGTGTTATCTATGCATCTGACTTTATGTTCCGCAATATCTGTGGTTGTTTTTTTGACAGATATTATTCAAAAATGGATGACGAACAGTTCATTGAAACTGTTTAGACGGCACGAAGTTATTTATAAAATCAAATTACAGGATTGTAGAGATTCTGCATACGCAGTGCAGCTTGGGAGAAAATTTCAGCCATTCATGGCATGACTTTCAATATTATACCCCTATAATTAATGACAATCAAACCTTAGACACACTGCCAGTCTTTCTCTGATCCGAATAGACTTTCGAAGACGTGTGTTTTCTTTTTTTATGTCATATTCAATTATGCTGTGAAGCTCTTTAAATACCATTTTACTCATACGGAAGTACTTGAAGAATCGTCCGTCATCAGATTCTAGTTCCTTTACTAAAGTATGGAACTCTCCAAACATGTGTTTTTATTTGTTAATGTTGTGGACCCAAATACTTCTCATTTTTTCTTTTTACGAGAATATTGATTTAATAATAATAATCGTAGCAAATTATCTTATCAAATTAGCTTTCAAGACATAGCAAAGCTGTCATCTGCTGAGAAGAGAATCACATAAACATAACCTAAAAAATAAATGTCAAATGTGTCGAATCAAACGCGCCTGCGCACAACCAGAGACCCCTTGTCACGTGGTCACAGCGACGCGTACGTACGTCGGCCAGTGTGAACGGGACAGGAACGTTGCGTCGCGTTGCGTCTGCTCAGTATGATCCTTGCTTCATTCATCGCGCTTCACACGCCTTTAACATGCCATACAGTGAATTCGACTTATTTAACACAGTTCCTAACGTTTTCAAAACAAAAATGAATAAATAACATTTACACTTACATAGGGGGAGTACGGATATTATCGGACGCATAGTGTTGATCAATTGTATTTTATTGTTATTGCTTCAATATAAACGATTTATGAATTATCGTAAATCATAAGTGGAAAGGACAGATCTACATGCTATGCTAATTTTAAAAATCAGTAACCATCACAGTTTCCCAAAATTGCGAAATTTTCGTTTATTATCGGAATTCGACGGGTGGTATCGGACAAATTAGCTCTTTGGTTTAACACCGTAATTTCTTTTGTTTTATAATAAAACGGTTACTAATGATTAAATACAAAAGATTTCACATATATCAAGATACTAACTAACTAACTAACCATCACGCCGTTTCCCCGCAGGGGTAGGCAGAGAGGACGGACCCCCAAACAACTCGGTCTTGGCACACACTCTTTGCCTCACTCACATTCATACATCGTCTCATACATACTCTTCTATTATTCTGACTTTTGACATGGCCCGTCTCAAGTGTCTGATTCACTTGATCGTGCCATGTCTTCCTTGGGCGTCCCGACTTCTTCTACCATTCACATTTGCATCATTTATTCTTTTTACACTACTTTCTTCGCTCATTCGCTCTACGTGCCCAAACCATCTGAAGGTCCCTTTCTTAATTTTGCTCATTATACTTACATCAGCCTTAAATTCTTTGCGGATATCCACATTTCTAACACGATCATACATGGTTTTACCACACATACGTCTCAGGGATCTCATTTCAACAGCATTCAGTTTACTTTCATCCTTCCTCTGCCAGTTCCATGCCTCACTGCCATACATCAGGGTAGGTACCAGGACTCCATTGTGGACTGCAAGCTTCGCTTTTTTTGACAGTTTTTTATTAGCACCAACGGCATTCAGTCCTCCATTAATGGAGTTACCGGCATTTACCCTTCTTTCAATATCTCTGTCAGCCTTCCCATCTCTCGTAAACATACTACCCAGATAAACAAACTCATCCACCTGCTCCAAGTATTCACCATTCACAACTATGTCGCACACTGTTTTCGTACTCTCTCTTTCAAACACCATGACTTTAGATTTACTTACATTTATCATTAACTCATTCTTCATACATACTTCGTTCATCCTAGATACTAGAAACTATAGATCTTCCATAGAGTTAGAAATCAGCACCGCATCATCAGCATATAACAGGCAACATACTTTCAGACTATTCAATTTCGCGCCCAATCCCACATCTTTCAATTCTTGCATACAATTCAATTATCCATGTATAGATTGAATAACCATGGTGACATTACGCAGCCTTGCTTAACACCTTTTGTGATGTCAAACCACCCCGTAAAATCACCGTTCACCCTAGCACATGCAACGCTTCCCTCGTACAGAGACGCAATTGCCTGTATGAGATTTGTATTCACTCCATACTTGGACAATACCTTCCATAGCTTTTTCCTGTCGACTCGGTCGTACGCTTTTTGAAGATCTACAAAAGCACAGAAAAGTTTCTGGTTTTTCGCCAGAAACTTCTCAGTGAGCATACGCAAGGAGAAAATCTGGTCCATGCATCCCCTTCCACTCATAAAGGCACCTTGCACATCCCATGTTTTATCCTTTGTTTCCGTTCTTACCCTTTCAATCAATATTCTTCCATACAGCTTGCCAACAGAACTTAGCAGGCTAATAGCCCTATGATTCCCACATTCCATGCGTGACCCTTTACCTTTGTACAACGGCATGATTACAGCCCTTCTCCAATCTAATGGCGTGTAACCCTCCTCCTGTAAACATTGCTTAAAAAGTTTGCACAACCATGTGAGAATAATATGACTATCTCCTTTAAAATATTCGGCAGCAATATTGTCGAAACCAACAGCCTTACCATTCTTCATGCATTTAATCGATTTATCGACACTACCTTTATTTAAAAAAAAATACAAGCTAGAGAAATACAAGAAAAAGGGGAACAAAGTATTTGAAATAATTGTCTAATATCGGACATCAAAGGTGGTATCGGACACAAAAGCGGACAAAAAATATTCATGATTTTTTTTATAAAAAAAAGGATTTAAAAAAAGTGGTAAAACAGTGTTCAAACTTTACATAACACGTTACACTGAAAATAAAAATTATTTCTGGCACAATTCACATTTCTAAAAATGCTGGCAAGATTCAAGACCGGTACAATTTTCATGAGCCCATCCGTGACCTTGACATTGAATCCAGTCTTCTTCGATGCTTTCTCTACAGATAAAATTCAAACTTCATCTTTGTTATAATCCTTATGTAGTTTTAGTTTATCCGCTTTCTTATAATTGATGGTGTCGACATTTTTTTTTTATTTGGACGGATTCTTCTTTGATTTACTCATTTGAAAATCTTTTTGGCATCCTGGTATCATCCTGTATCCTGGTAGTTTTTCTTGTTTTGTTTTGATTGGTAGACCCGGTACTTGTGTTTTGGCTTCATTCTTTACAATTTTTGAACTTTTCAGAAGTGAACCTAATTTCTTCAATATTTCAAATACTTTCTTCAATTTCAACAAACCGTCACTAAGTGTACTTTTAGGGACATCACAATGTAAGACAGCTTCGACAGCGTCACAAACGCATTAACCTCGACATTATCTGGAAAAATGGATGAAAAACATATTTACTTTTTGAAAATAATGTTTTTAAATCAACAATAGCAAACCCTTTGTATATTGCTTTCGTAATACAATATATTTTTATGATAAGGTGTATAAAAATACGATAGACTTCATTTGGTGTAGGTATACCAATTAATTTAAATAAATATATATATTTTTTTTTTACAGTAAATACCGCACAAGAATCTCAACTGCTCCCGTCTGGAGCCAGTGAGACTATGGCATCCCCAATTGGGGTATGTTGTGAGGCTGAAGGTAGTGGTGAGGGGAAGGAGGTGGGGAAGAGGAAGGTTGGGAAGTACCTGGCTATTCAGATCTGGTCACCAAACACGGCTAAAGCCATTTAAAAAATAAGCATTTATTCGTGTGTCCGATATCATCCGTAACAGCCATGTCCGATATTAACCAAACGACGTGGAGTTAACAAAATAACCGCCTACCTGGTATGGGACACAAATTTTAAAACATAAGATCGTCATTTGATTGCCACTGAAATGTAGTGTACCGTCTTATATGTAAAAAATGTAATTAAATTAATAAATTACCTTTTATTTATCTTCGAATAAAGCTGCGGACACAATATGCGGTGGTCAAAGTTCGTTTTTTGGCCACAAAACGACACAACCGGCTTTGGCGAGAGTCATGCAAACACCGGGCATCCACATCCAAATATTATAAACTAACTTTCATCCCCCTATCTATGCGCCAGTAAGAGAAATAACACTTGTACGATACCATACGTTGTCCGATAATATACGTACTCCCCCTACCATTATTTACACAGAAAGGATCCATCCCTTTCCACTCCCTTCCACCATCCCATACTTACTAAATAATTAACATACTTCAGCGAAAACCTATTATTGGTTAAATTTCTGTACATATTTCATCAAACATTATTAATAATTGTAACTGTTGGTTTTCCTAATAAAATAAAATAAAAATGTACAGTACAGAAAATTATTAAATGTTTCATGGTGGGTACCTATGATATGTTTCTCGTAAATGTAGATACAGTTATTATTATTTATTGAGAAGAACATTTAGTTTAGATAATTTAAACACCATTTTTTTTAAATTATTTAACACTAGATTTTGCTCCCGGTTTTGCTCGCATAGTATTAGCCCACTCCGCCTCCTCCACCTTCCCTATCCCCACTCCACTCCCCCCTCTGGCTGCTATTTCCTTTGGGAATATTTGGTGTTTAAAAATAGTGTCTTTACTTCCGCACATTTCTATGGGGACGAGTCTGAAGACCTGGCCATACTGAAAAAACTCAATGTTGGGTTCAACATGGCAAAACAATTAATTGAAATACTTTACAAGAATGACAGATAATTAATAATTACTTACGTTTTCCTACAGCTTTGCTGTGGCTAATAAAACACAACGTCATCTACTGGATGGTTATCCAATCTTTATAGCGGAGGACTTTATTTTATAATACGGAGAGATGGTGTGAAAGATTATAATAATGTGCATGAAATGCTTGGGGTAACTAACGTATTTAAGTTAATAAGGATTAATACTGTATCCGTCTAAACAGGGCCGGATCCACGAAATCAATTATGGTGCTATTTTAATTATTTTAGGAAAAACTATGTAACAAAATAATATAACCAAACCAAAAGAATATATCCTCAAATTTGTACCTTGCATTTCCCCTGTGTTGAGCAAACAAACACCAAATTGAGCGAACAAACACCATACTAACACTAAACACTGACGTATGGTATCAACGGCTTACGAAAGACACTTACACTGACACCGTAAAACAACAAATCCAACAAATCTATTAGATTTTAATTATACATTTAACGAACTTCAAATAATATGTCAAATCAATGATGAAACTGTCAACACGTTGCAACCTGCAAATTCTGCAAACCGTGCGATGCTTTTGTTAATGGAATTTACTGAAGATTTCATAAGAAAATAGTCTTTAACTACCTTCTCCTAGAGACTTACAAAATTTTAAATCGTACAAAATAAAACAATAGCGAGCGTACGGACGACACACTAACTAAAATTGTCAGCATTTTGAAAGGCGCAAGTTGGTTTGTTTGATTCACTAGAACAAAAATACCGCGCTGTGATTGGTTATTGAATTTGGATCGCACCCATTCATCGTAAAAGATATATGGAAAAATAGATCTTACGTTTAAACTAAATATATGGAATTTGTAAAAAAAAACATCTGTAATTGACTATAAATTCGTAAGCCGTTGATACCAACCTGATGCTTGTGCATTTTGTTTCTTTGGAAAGTGTTACTAGAGCGTAATAATTATTTCGTACTATGGGTAATTTTTAAACGATTCAGGGAATATTATAACTAAATTTTATTACAATATTTATTTTCTCACGGCGCCCCTTCGGAGTTGGCGCCAGGTTTTTGCACGTTTTTAAACGTATGGCAGATCCGGCGCTGCGTCTAAATAACTTTTCAATTACCGCAATGTAGGTACGTGACTTAATTATTATTTTTTAATTTATAAACTAACGTTTTAGACAAGATTTTTATGCATAGCACAAAGGGTAACTATTATTACAAGCAATAATTGTCAGCCTGAAACACTCATTTTACATTGAAAAATCTTCCGAGAAAAGATACTTGCCGCCAACGGGACTTAAACCCGTGTCCTTCCGATTGCCGGTCGAATGCTCTGACCACTGAGCTATGGCGGCTTATCAAATACCCGCCAAATAATTCAATATATACTAGTGTTTCATTCAACAATTACTGCTTGTTATATTTTTTTCCACCTGAAAACAACCAACTTTATTTATAACAAGCAGTAATTGTTGAATGAAACACAAGTATATATTGAATTATTTGGCGGGTATTTGATAAGCCGCCATAGCTCAGTGGTCAGAGCATTCGACCGGCAATCGGAAGGACACGGGTTCAAGTCCCGTTGGCGGCAAGTATCTTTTCTCGGAAGATTTTTCAATGTAAAATGAGTGTTTCAGGCTGACAATTATTGCTTGTAATAATTGTTACCCTTTGTGCTATGCATAAAAATCTTGTCTAAAACGTTAGTTTATAAATTAAAAAATAATAATTAATATTTAACAAGTTTAAGTATTTCCCCAATAAATGCAGACATAATTTGTCTCGACGCCACCTAGCGAGGGATTTAACACTAACAATGTCTTCCTCGCAAAAATAAAGTTGGTTGTTTTCAGGTGGAAAAAAATATAACAAGCAGTAATTGTTGAATGAAACACTAGTATATATTGAATTATTTGGCGGGTATTTGATAAGCCGCCATAGCTCAGTGGTCAGAGCATTCGACCGGCAATCGGAAGGACACGGGTTCAAGTCCCGTTGGCGGCAAGTATCTTTTCTCGGAAGATTTTTCAATGTAAAATGAGTGTTTCAGGCTGACAATTATTGCTTGTAATAATTGTTAGGTACGTGACCATTTTTTAGAAGATAGAATGGGTATAGTAAGCTATCCGTAAAAGATAGATGTATGCCTTGGCGGACTTTTTTGTAGATCTATAAAAGAGGAATATCCCACCATGCATTGTTTTGTTATATCCCAAAAGGATTAGGCAGCGTTTTCGATGAAAGGCCAGGCGTCTTGACTTTTTCCGACACTTCTAACAATTATAGTTATGTTTCAACTAATTTACACAAATCCTTGACAAATTACATACCTAAACCTTCCTCACGAAACACACTATCTATTGGTGAAAACCGCATGAAAATCCATTCAGTTGTTTTCGAGTTTATCGCGAACAGACAGACAGACAGACGACGCGGGGGACTTTAATTTATAATATGTAGAGATTTACACAAATCCTTGACAAATTACATACCTAAACCTTCCTCACGAAACACACTATCTATTGGTGAAAACCGCATGAAAATCCATTCAGTTGTTTTCGAGTTTATCGCGAACAGACAGACAGACAGACGACGCGGGGGACTTTAATTTATAATATGTAGAGATTTACACAAATCCTTGACAAATTACATACCTAAACCTTCCTCACGAAACACAATATCTATTGGTGAAAACCGCATGAAAATCCGTTCAGTTGTTTTCGAGTTTATCGCGAACAGACAGACAGACAGACGACGCGGGGGACTTTAATTTATAATATGTAGAGATACCCTCTATTGGTAGGGCCACACCGCGGCCAAATTCCAACTTCAAACGTTTGGAGGAATAGTTCATGCATTGAAAGTTCGAATTGGAAGGTTTGAGTTTGAGTTGGCCCTGGATCGCCTCCGAGGCGATCGGCGATGGTTGGTTCGTGTGAGTTCGCCCAACACATCAGTCACACAATATTATTACGGGAGAATGTATAAAATTGGTTGAAATTATTATTTTTTTAGCTTTACGCATCGAAATCAATATTGTGGAAATCGGAGCAAAGCCTGTACAATTATAGGCAACTGATAAGATACGGCGCCGAATCAGCTATTCGAAGTCCGCCATTTTGGAGTTCAGAATTCAGAGTTGGAGGGTTGGCCGCAGCCACCACACGAACGGCCAAGCTTGGCTTGGTTGAAGGTTGGCTTTGGTGTGGAAGTACCATAAAATGGGTTTTCACAAAAATGCTGGCCACGTACAAAAAATAACCTACATTTTTTCAGAGATGTGATACTTTGCTAGTGTTGCCACTTCTTAAAAGACTCGGTGGTGATATCAGCAGTAAAAATAACGAAAGAATGGCCATCATATCCAAGTTATAACAGCAGAGACAATATAAATACAAAATCACAAAATATTGGTACCTTCCCTATTAATATGACAACCTATTGTAATTTTGTATATTGTAACCTCCAGCAGTTTTTAAAAAACATTGTTGTAATGTTTTACGAGAACTGTCGGAATATCTTTACACCTGTCGTTGGGGGTGGTTGGATACGAATTTTTTATTTTTTGTTATTTCAGAGACGTAACATTCTAATTAATGACAATGTTCTACAAACAAGCTTCGAAACTGGTGTTAAAAAAGTGGTGTCTTGCCTGTCTACGTGCATTTTCCCCGACAAGACTACCTATCCCATTGATGAAACTATGGTAAGACTTTTTATTTATCTAACACACTTCGTGAGAAATAGTTTGAATGCAGGTGAGTTCTCTACTTGTTGTTTGTATATTCTCGTTAATGGAAATCTTTATTTTCTCCTTAATTAAAAAAATAAAAACACCATCAAGTTATTTTCGTTATTAGTTTTTGGGGTATTATGCCGTGTTACGCTACCTCCTTCTTTAGCCAACGTTTCGGACAACGTTGCAGTGTCCATCATCAGGGAATATGTGTAATAGTTAGGTTTTTTTTTTTTTTTTCATTTACTAGATTCTTATATTTCTTGAAGAGATGAATCATTTAAATTTACTGAATTTAAAGTTAATGTTCTTTATAAATAGAACGGCGTCATTTGCGCCTTGCAATTTTTTTACCTCATGTGGGTATTTAAAAATGTTACCTGGCTATTATAGTCTTAAAGGTCTCGTGTTTCATCGGTAGGGAAAAATTGTTATCTAAAAACCCTACTAAAATTGCATGTTTCGTCCAGACTCAACATCAATCTTCATCATCAGGGTAGCAGCGGTCGACAGCTATATATACATACGTGTCTGTTTGTGTTATGTTGGGAGTGGGAAGGAGGCGGTCATGTCCTTTTAATTTGGAGTTCTTCCGCATTTGCCTTTGGGAATGAGGAAACCATGAAAAACCTCATCCGGGAAGAGTCGGCCGGCAGTCAACATGAAACTGGTCGGCCTTCAGTGATTTCGGTATATGAAATCCTGCATTTTGTGGTGTGGGGTGTATGTGTCTGTTTTTATGTGCAATATATACTTTATGGGAATTTTTAGAATAAACATACATAAACATACATATTATACAATATTATCTAGATATATAAATAGATATGTAAACATAAGTTACAGGGGGGGCGTCTGGTAGTTAGGAATACCTACTGCTCGCTCACTCGTCCGCGTCTGAATCTGGTTCATACCAGATGTGGTTCAGGTCCATCAGAATATGTTTAGGTAGTCTGTGTGTATATCTGAAAGTAAAGTCACTAGGTGCATTATATTGACCGATTTCCTTTATAAGTCTATTTTTACTGTGTCTCAGAGATTTGTAAAATCGGTCTGTCAGTCTGTGTGTGTATTCGAATAAAGTTGGAATGTCTTCTCTTGCATGTAGTCTTTTCAAATTCGTTCTGATTCTAGTGTTGTATGCGATTTTAATGCAGAGATTTTGTAGCGTCTGTAGTTTCGAGTGGTCGGAGTGAGAAATACTACTCCACACGGGAATAGCGTATGTCAGTACCGGTCGAATGAGCGAGTAGTAGATCAGGAGCTTGGTTCTGGGAAGTAGCGGACTTCTTCTGTTGAAGATGGGCTTCATCGCGCCGACTGCCTTTCTGGCTCTTGCGTGCATCTTGGCTATGTGAGATTTCCAGTTGAGACGTGAGTCCATTGTCAGGCCCAGGTATACGACTTCATCTTTCCATTCTAGGACGTGCCCTCCCATTTCGATGTTGACATCTGGTGATCTTCTTTTTCGTTTCCTCGTGTACATGATGACTTCGGTCTTCGCCTCGTTTAGTTTGAGTCGCCATTGCTTGTAGTACTCTACGAGTGCGTCGAGCGCTCTCTGTAGGTATATGGCCGCCATGTCTGATTTCAGCGAGGAAACGTAAAGTTTGACGTCGTCTGCGTATATAGATAGCTTGCATCTCTCGTCACGGGGGATGTCGTGTGTGAATATATTGAATAGATGAGGTCCGAGTAGACTTCCTTGCGGCACGCCCTTTGGAATCTCACGTAGCGATGACAGCGCGTTCCTGAT
This sequence comes from Limnephilus rhombicus, assembly GCA_929108145.2. Classification (NCBI taxonomy): domain Eukaryota; kingdom Metazoa; phylum Arthropoda; class Insecta; order Trichoptera; family Limnephilidae; genus Limnephilus; species Limnephilus rhombicus. The sequence continues at coordinate 29,763,871 of OV815296.1, forward strand.
GAAAACTCGGAAGGATCTGTCCTTTAGGTATTCTTGAATCACTCTCGTTAGGTATATGGGCGTGTTTGTTTTGTGCAATTTGTGCAGTAGCCCTTTGATCCAAACGGTGTCAAATGCCTTCTCCAAGTCTAGCAGTGCAGCGGCGATGTAGCGATGTTCGTTAAATCTTCGGGCGATGAATTCCGCTACTCTGGTAAGTTGATGGGTAGTGGAGTGCCTCTTTCTGAATCCAAACTGCTCGTCTGGCAAAGTGTTGTTTTCTTCGTGGTGTGGAAGCAGCCTGTTGAGTATAACCTGTTCAAATACCTTGCTAAGCGTGGAAAGTAGACTGATCGGCCGATAGTTTGTCGGCTGCTTCTTGTCCTTGTTTGGCTTGGAAAAGGGCAGCACGGTCGCCGTTTTCCAGATCTGAGGGAAATGTCCGATGATGAGGCAGGCATTGAACAGCTTTGTAATGTAAATGATGGCTTTCTGCGGTAGATGTTTGAGTAGAATGTTGTGTATTTGATCGCTTCCCGGCGCTTTATTTGTCTTCAGTCGTCTGATGATGACGGCTACTTCGCTTGGCGTGCTGAAGTGGATATCGGCGGCGTTCGTCTGCTCGGCTTGCTCGAGATTTCGTAGAGACTCTTCTACAAGTCGATCCGTTTCCGGGTCGGATAGGCCGTCCGTGGCTGCGTAGGCTCTCTCGAATCCGTCGGCGAGCGCGTTTGCCTTTTCTTCAAGCGAAAGTGCCAGCCCTGATCCGTCTAGCTTCTCTAGCGGGGGAATCGTGTGATCTTCGCGTCTCAGCGCTTTTGCCATTTTCCATAGGCTGTTGTCCTTTGGCGTGAGTGATGTAACTTTCTTCGTCCAAAGTTCGCGTCTGAGGTCGGTTATTTCTTGCTTGATTTCCCGCTGTAGCGTGTTGTAAGCCGTTTTGAAGTAGCCGTCGCGCGTGCTATGATAGATGCGTCGCAGGCGATTCTTCTCCTTGATGAGCGATAATACGTGCTCGGGAAGCTTGATCGTGTATGTGTGTGCTTCTTTGAGAGGTATGAATGTGTCTTGTGCATGTTGTATGATTTCCGTGAGAGTGCTTGCGGCCTCGTCGATTTCTTCCTTCGAGCGCAGAGTCCCCGACGTGAGGTGTATTCGTTCGTTTATCTCTTTCTTGAATCCTTCCCAGTCGGCGTCTTTGTAATTTCGCTGTTTTCTAGGGCTCCTTGAAGTTGTCCCTCCGATACTGAAGCTCACGGGCAGGTGATCCGACGAAAGTTCATCCAGCGTGCGCAGTGGCGAGATCGATTTAGCGTTTTTCTCGAGTACGATGTCCAGAGTACTGGGGTACTTTGCGTGTATTGAGTGGAATGTCGGTTTGTCCGGTGCCATTATCGAGTAGTTATGTGTCTGCATATGCGTGAAGAGCGTTTTCCCATTCGCGTTGCCTCTGTAGTTATTCCAATAGTTGTGTTTTGCGTTCAGGTCTCCTCCTAAAACAACAATTGGGCGCAAATTAAGTAGTTTATCCAGGTCTTCTCTCACCAGACGGTTGGCTTCATTGCAGTAGGCGGCGATGAAGGTGTGCGCTCTATCCTCTATGATGACTTCGATAATCGTGGCCTCAGTATTTTTTAGCTTCGGAGTAGGGATTCTTGTAGAAGTGATTGATTGTCGAACGAATATGGCGGTACCTCCACCTCTTCCTTCCAATCGGTCGTCTCGGTGAACTTCAAAGCCGGGCACTCTCAACGATGTGTCATGTTTTAGATGTGTTTCTGAAATGAGAATAATGTCAGTATTAGTGTTATTTGCCAGAGCGAGCAGTTCATCAGTCTTGAATCGGATGCTGTTGGCGTTCCACAGGAGGACGTTCACCATCTGGGGATTAGACATTGATGGTGGACGTGATGAGATCCATCAGGATCCATGCCCTCTCCAACTCGTTGGAGCCAGCTGCGGCCAACTGCGGTTGCACCCGTCTCAATCCCTGGAGCAGGGCCATCATCAGTTTTGCGTCTCCTGCGCCGGTGTATCGCTCTTCTGCGGGCTTCTGCGTGCGGGACTGCGTATGGGGCTGCGAGTAGGGCTGCTCCTCGTGTTGCTCCTCACGCTGCTCCTCGCGCTGTTGGGAGGCCGTGGTTCCGTGGGCCACGTTGGCCCAGCTGCGTCCGTCGGTCCTCGAGGTCTGCTGGGCATGTGGCCCGCTGGTTCCTGGTGCTTGGCGCCGGTTCTGTCGCTGGTGCTGCTGCAGCGAAGCGACGTAGGCTACCCTCTTCGGGCAGCCCCTGTAGTTGGCGGGATGGGGGCCTCCGCAGTTACAGCACGCGGCGGGCTCGTCCCTTGTAGTTTTGGGGCACTCGGCCGAGGCATGCTCCACCAAGCACTTCACACACCTCGCGGTGTGGGCGCAGTTTCGGGACCCATGCCCGAAGTTTTGGCAGCGGTAGCATTGCGTCCCGTGCTGCAGATGGTTGCTGCGGTGCTTCTGCAGGCGTATCTTGCAGTGGCACAGGTATTTAACTGCTGCCCTTAGTTGACCTCTTTGTCGAAGTGGGCCAAGTACATGGGATACTCGGCCGAGGCGGTCGTCATCCTTATGACCTTCGCGGGAGGGAATCCTTGTTCCGAGAGGCTCGCAGCGATGTCCTCCGTGTCGATGTTAGGCAGGCCCTTGATGACTGCCTTTTTCATCTTGTCCGCCTCCGCTGTGTAGGTATGGAAGCCACACGCCTCCGCACGCAGCCCGTTGGTAAGGGCACGGTGGTCCGTCATGCTATGAACGATGATGTTCACTTTTCCGCCTGATCTGTACTGCACTCTAAAATTCGAGTGCCCGATGTGGCCCTGCACCGCTGTGGTGACCTGCCCGTGTGAGAGGGTCCCCAGGGTCATCACAACCGGGGGCACTCGGTCCTTCCGTGCAGACTGGCCGCTGGTACCTGCAAAAGAATTTGTATTAGAGTTAGTATTTGGGCGCTTTGCCTGCGACGCTCCGCCGCCGCCGCCGCCGCCGCCTTCAGATACTTCATTTAAACTGCTAAAGCGGTTACCGATAACAACCGCTCGGGGTTCCTGTGGTGAAAGGGGCCTCTTGACGGTGTTGGAGGGCCTCGTCCAACCTTCCTCCTGGCGGGTCGTCTCCATATCCTGGGCGGGTGGCTGGGGTCTGGGGGGCGGGACGTAGGCCGAAGCTGGGCCTACTGGGGGGCGGCTAGGCCCAGGGGCGGATGCGGCCTCAGTCATCTCGGGGGGCGGCAGGGGGATGGATTCCGGCTTGGTCCTCGGGTCAGCGGGGTGGATCTGCGATGTCTGCTGGGGCTGGGAGGCAGGGATTGTGATGAGGATTGTCCCCGTCTTGGTTTGCCGTCGATACTGGCGGGCACCCTGGGGGATCACGATTGGCGAATCCGCCGGGTCAGCTAGTTCCATCCGCGCGGACAACATCCGCACGGCAGGTATTTTGTATTTCCTCTTCTGGATGGAAATTATTGTTTTGTGGCGTCTCGGTGGGGCCAGGTCCTTCTTCGTTGCCTTCAAAAAGGCAGTTGGCGGCGCGGTGGCCTAGGTAGTGAGCCGGTCGGCGTCCGGCCGGCTAACAAAATAGCAGGTGTCTGGCCGTGTAAACACAAGCCAGACAAAAGCGACTTGGGGGCGAAAGAGCACTCGTCTCGAAAAGCGACTGTCGCAGGCGGCAGTCAACGAACCGATCGATCGATCCCTTGCTTGCTTCCTGACGATCCGATCCTGTAATAGTTAGGGGTGATGTTTGTACTTATCTTCTTAGGAGCGATACCGTGTCGCCAGCTCCACTCCTCTACGAGCTGGCGCTACAATATACTTCAACATGTTTTTTTGCGTTTAGCCTTGATGTAACCGTCAATTACCGGATACCAATGACGGTTACATCAAGGCTAAACGCAAAAAAAACATGTTGAAGTATATTGTAGCGCCAGCTCGTAGAGGAGTGGAGCTGGCGACACGGTATCGCTCCTAAGTAGATAAGTACAAACATCAGCTGCTACTCTGATGATGAAGATTGATGTTGAGTCTGGACGAAACATGCAATTTTAGTAGGGTTTTTAGATAAAAAAATTTCCCTACCGATGAAACACGAGACCTTTAAGACTATAATAGCCAGGTAACATTTTTAAATACCCACATGAGGTAAAAATTGCAAGGCGCAAATGACGCCGTTCTATTTATAAAGAACATTAACTTTAAATTCAGTAAATTTAAATGATTCATCTCTTCAAGAAATATAAGAATCTAGTAAATGAAAAAAAAAAAAAAACCTAACTATTACACATCTGCCCTGATGATGGACACTGCAATGCTGTCCGAAACGTTGGCTAAAGAAAGAGGTAATAATAATTCCCCAAAAACTAATAACAAAAATTCTTTTGTAATTTTTTTCTAATATTTCTTTTTTAATTCTGCTTCCTTTCTATTAGTGTAAAGGAAGAGAAATAACACTATAAAAAAATTGTATTTTATTGTTTCTATTTCTTTTATTACTACAGTCTGTCAAATAAGAGTAGAAATTATATGAGGGCGCCACTGTAGTTCAAATGGCAATACTAAACATATAACTCATGGTGTTGATGTAAAGCTGTGTAACCTACATTTTTATAAAAAATTAAAAAGGCATAAAAGTGAAAAAAAAATTCTTTACAATATAACTACCCACTGATCTCAAAATTAGAATAAGGAACTCCAGTGAAAAATATTATGGCTTTAAAAAAATATGTTCATATAGACCAATAAACGCTGATTCTGAATATATACGTTTTATTTCATAATATTAAACGTAGAGTTCTTAAAAAAATATTAAAAAGTGAATTTTTAAACCCCTCGTCAAAACACACTGTAAAGTTGGTATTACTGAATGGTTTGTGCTGACGTCACGCGCCACCAGTCATTGTATTGAAATCTTTGATTATGTAGGTATGACATAAGCCATCAGTATTAACAACATTTCATGTTATTCGTTATTTCATACTGTTTATAGAGATTTAGTTGTTGTGTTTATTGAAACAATATTTAAGCCTAAATTATTCAGTATCAAAAATAGAGGTATCTCTATTAGTTTATCTCTATTATTTAAAATATTGAAAAACTACTGCACAAAAAAATAGTTATGCTACTTCTAGGGAGAATGCTTCGAATAACGCCATTCAAAATGGCGGCACTTGATCAGCTGATTGCCCAATCCTATAGTAATTTTTCAGGAGTGATGACGTCACACGATTCACCGTACATACGGTGGTCTTAGAGGGATCTTGAAAAATTAAAACTTTTGACAATTATTTTATTAAAACTAACTCTAAAAATAAAAATAAAAATGCAGTTATTTAAGTTAGAAGGTCATTATTCATTAAAAAAAATTTTAAATTGGACTGGAGTTCTCTATTGCGTATAGGTATATTATTGTTATACCTTCACAATGTTGTGTTAACATAATGAAGAAAAACGATAATGTAATAAAATATAAAGCACAGTTTAGAGATTGCCGGGTTTTAGATCATGTCTCTAATTTTAGATCTGAATATATTTAACTCATTCCGACCTAAAAGTAGTGTAACTATTCAGTGATTCTTCCTTTTTTTTTCTACTGTTAAATTCAAATTTATGTTACATTAAAGAAAGCAAATCACATTATAAAACACAATTTTATCAAATTTATAAGATACCATTGCTTGCTTGCTAACAACATTGCTTCTTCGAATTAATTTTTTTCTTTAAGAACAAAAAAATGTTTTTTAAATGTGACTTACAGTGTTTTATACATTCAGGGTCATTGCGATTTGAAAGAACATTTGACAGTTAAATTGGTGTTGCCAGCCTACAAATTTAGTAGTTCAATTTTTTATATTTTCTACTCTTAATTGACAGACTCTATGTTACACGATTGATGTAAATGCTCCAAAAGCGTAAATAAATTATGGTGTTACATCTTTTCATTTCATTTGGGAGGCGGGTATGGGTACCGCTGCCCCGGAAACCATTTATTGGATAACCAACACCTTTGCCATAGATCACCCCAAGTGGTTCGCTATGTTTGGTGACTTAGCAGGGGTGCCCGGGTTCATGGGATGAGGTTTGTCCGGGCCTTGGCGGTGGTTCTTTCTGCGGTGGTTCTGAGTTGGTTTCGTTCTGAGTTGGCCAGTCACCGTAGGAAACAAGCCTTTCATTGGAAGGTTTAAAGTTTTGCATTATTTTCAGATTCACAATGGCCCACCGCACCCTTTGAACTATGGATACGGATACGCCAAGAGATTGGTAGATATTTCTAATAGGTAATCAAATCTTTGTGTCAATCGTTTTAGTGTTAGAAATTTAAGATTCAAAGCCAAATAGCAAGACCACAAAACACGTCCACGTGGCATTCTTGTGTTCTTCTTTATGCTTTGTAGATTTCTAAAAGATTCATTTTTAGTATATTTTTGGTGTTTTATTTATATATTATTAGTATATTATATTATTTCTTTGTATAGTATTTTTATAATTTGGGAGGCGGGAATGGGTACCGCCGCCCCGGGAACCTTTATTGGATAACCAACACCTCTGCCATAGGTCACCCCAAGTGGTTCGCTACGTTTGGTGATTTAGCACGGGTGCCCGGGTTCATGGGGTGAGGTTTGTCTAGGTCTTGGAGGCGGATGACCAGGACACACTGAACCCCAGATTCCTACCCACCCCTTAAACCCTCTTCCTTCCCAGAACTCTCCCCTCCTTCCTTTCCTTAAAAAAAACCCTCTACACAGCATCCCCAAAGATAACATAGGCCCTGAGGGAAATTATTTTCCTCAGGGCCTCCTGTGTGGAGCTCATGTAAAAAAAATGTATTAAAATCATTGAGGTATATAATATATCAATGATTACAATATTTTTATTTGTTACTAGGGAGTTCCCGGCATGCGTTGCAATGCAACTTGTAACTAAATTGTTTCTCCCTGCGAGTCTTTTCCCATTCGTCCCGTTCCCCTTCCGCCTCCCCTTCCCTTCCCATGCCCCCTTCCCTTCACGCGTTCCCGTATATTATTAGATTTATAAATAAAATTTAAATTCAATTCAATTCTGTCATGTACAATGTACATACACCGAAAACAAACTGTTGATAGAAATACATTTACTTAAAGAGTTTATTCGAAAATCGATCAATAAAATTTGGTACCTAGTGTAGTTACCTATTTAAAATATCTTTAATTCTTTTTTTTCTTGATTCGTTTCAAAGTACGAGGCGAGTAGGTACTCCAAATAACACCATTAATTTAAAGATTTTCTAAAATAGAATTTTGATTTAACAATCATTGTTTTGCTCATTTTGATCATCTCTGACCTTGAACTATTAAATAAAATCATTAATAATTACATTGACAACCCTGAAATTCTCGCCAAAATAAAATTTTACGTACCGACCAGAAATACGAGGCAAAGTGCTGCATTCTTTTGTGACAATTTAAAAAAAACTATGAGGCTCATCATCACCATTGTCATTACATAGTATAAAATGAAGTCGCTCAAAATGCATGTGCGCGTTAATCTTTTAAACTACGCAACGGATTTTCATATGGTTCTCACCAATAGATAGAGTGATTGAAGAAGAATGTTTATATGTATAAAACATGTAAATTATCTTAGAGAAAAGCCGATAAATTTAAAGAAAACATATTTTTGTGTGATTTAAAACGGCTGGCGGGCCGTACTATAGTCACTTTTGAAACTCGTTCTACGGAAGAAATTGGAAAATAGATGTCCTAGAGTAAGTAGGTATTTGATTTGAATTATTTTATTTAGTCGTTCAAAATTTATGTGCGCATAGTTTTAAACTACGCAACGGATATTCATGCGGTTTTCACCAATAGATAGAGTGATTCAAGAGGAAGGTTTATATGTATAAAAACATGCTTATTATAGTAGATAAAAGTCGAGAAATTCAAATATTCAATTCAGGCAGCGGGCAGCTGGCAAGCGGGTGGTGTGGATTTTATAAAGGTTGGGTAATGGCGTTGTGTTTCGTTAGCCACAGCAAAGTGTGTCCGGGTCTGCTAGTACACTTATAAATAGATTACATCATTTTGGCAATCAATTTGGTAATATTGTAGACATGTTTGCAGATTCCGTATTATTTATAAATCAAAGTCTTTATAATTACTTTAATGAAATGTATGATTTTTATTTTTATCTTTATTATTATTTTTTTTACTATTAATTGTGTACACGTACCTGCTTAACTATTATTACCTTTATTTGTAAAAGCCCACTAGGGCGTAAATGAATAATAAATAAATAAATAAATCACTGCAATATATCATTAAAGAAGAAGATACTAACTTAGAAAAAGAACAATATAAAGTTATTATACTCGTAAAAGAGAGTTTTCTAATGAAAAAAATAATATTTATTTAGACCTATATTTTAAATTAATTTATATTTGACTTGGTGTCAAATATAAATAAAATCGGATATGTTTATCCGGGACATTATCTAGGACATCTAGGTTAAACAAACCAGTTCTTCGATCATTTGTTTCCATTTTAAAAAGGTAGCTGCCCAAAATATGGGGGGGAAAGCAGTCATTGGGGAAAAGTCGATAGTCGAAGATAATACATATTGCTAATTCTAAATTTAAAACATGAGTTAAAATTAAAAATTACTTAAAAATAAGTGGCCGAATTGGTTTAAGGTTTAAGTGTTCGCCCCAGGAAGAGATCTCGGGTTCGAGTCCCAGTTGTGACTGTTAGCTTTTTATTTTTCATGTTTTGTCAGTATTATCTTCTTCTTTGTTATTTAGTTTGTTGGTGTAGGCGTGATCTGATGATCTTAATGAAACGCGCGTAGACGAGATGTTTTTTTTATTTGCACAATATAATACGTCTGTGTTGTAAAGCTACGTACTAGTTAATAGAGCCGTCGGCGTCGGAGATTAAGGAGAGCGAGCATGAACATCCATCACCTTTTATACCCTGTTTCTGCCGTCTCGCTCTTGCATATTTAAAAGGCAGGCGTACCACCAAAACCATTCTCACATTCTTCAATGATATTAGTTCGTTTTATCTCTTTTCATTAGTGTTCTGTTTTGTCATGATGTAACTGTGTGTAACTTAGACTCCCTCCATTTCAGAGCTTACCATGAACAGCACGGCTGCATGTTTACTGCAGCTATCCCGTGTAATGTGTTTGGGGCCTACGACAACTATAACCTCGACAGAGGTCACGTCATTCCTGCACTTATCAGGAAAGTGGTGGAAGCAAAGGAGAGAGGTAAAAAATCTATATTTTCCATATTTATTCAAGGCGGAGATCATTAAAGTCTCAACGGAAGCAATCTTCCAAACGGGACCTCCATCGATATGCTTTGTGTAACTCTAAGTGACCAGCTCAGGTACGGGGGCTCCATCGAAACCAGAGTTAAATTAGCCTCTCAGAAACTGGGCGTACTGTACAGGGCCCGCAGATGCTTTAATAGTACACAACGGTTAAATTTGGCACCCACCTCTGGTATGGAGCTCCAAAATACCTAAAAAAACCCTTGACTCTGTGCAGAAACGGGCGGTCCGTTTGATAGATTCTCCCATTTTGACAGACGGATTGCAATCTTTAGAGCATAGGCGACAGGTGGGAATGCTGTCCTTGTTCTACCGGTATTACAATGGAAGATGCTCCGAGGAACTAGCGTCATTGATCCCTTCGGCACCGGTGCATAGTCGGGAAACACGCCAAACACGCACCCAACATTTGTACACAGTTGACATTAGTCACATGAGAACGGGTCGTTTCTATGACTCGTTCTTGAGTTCAACGGCTCGGCTGTGGAACGATTTGCCGGCCTCTGTGTTTCCTCCCTCCTACTATATGGGTCTCTTCAAGACCCATGTTCACTCCTTCCTTTCCTCAAAAAGACCCTCCACATTGCATCTTCAAAGATGACATAGGCCTTGAGGGAAGTTGTTTTCCTCAGGGCCTCCTGTGTGGAGTTAATGTAAAAAAAAATATTAATTAAAAGCACCTTTTAGGATCCATGGTCTTCCAAGGTGGTCTTAGACCAAACGAGCATATCATTCTAGGCTGCTCTTGCAAATTATTTTGGTGTAAACAGTTGTAGAGCATTATTTCGAGGTTCCGAGGGCATGCGTCGAAATTTAGTAGAAAGGTCATTCGTTTGAAAAATGCAGTAAGTGCGCCTGAACAATTGATTGCCTAGAGCAGCGGTTTTTGAGCCTGCGTACCCCTTGACTACAAATTTGGTGTACCTTGTATCCTCTATCTATCTTGTGTACATGTGTAATCAGTGGCGTAGCGTGGGTGTTGGCCGCCCAAGGCGGAGGAAAATTTCGCCGCCCCCTTATTTGGGTACTTCAAGCACCGGCGTGGGGGGTAGGTGTATGAGGAAAATACCTATTTTTTTATTACGACCTATTTATGAACGAGACGATTTTTTTATAATTAATAATAATCCCAGCTGACGAGTATTCTTCCAACGAAAATCATGTTTATAAATTCTACTACAAAGTTTATACCTGCTGTCAGAAATCGAGAATCGTATCCATGTAAAAGAATTTCGCATCTTGAACTTTTACACCGGGTTTAGAACGCAAGGCAGGTTTTAACTATGATTGATTCTGCGTTAGAGACCAATAGTTACTTACACACGGAACAATCAATTTCTCAGAATTTTGCAGCATTTGGTATGCAACTCGAATGTAAAGCTTCACTCGGTACACGATGAATCTGCAACTCGTTATTTAATTTATCGTTGTATTCTGAACACAAAACCAGTTTGTATGCTACACTCGGAACATGAAAATGGTTTTTCTTTGGTTCTGGCATTAAATAAATAGTCTGCAGCCAGAATTTTATAACTGCACATCGAATAAGAGAATGTTTTCCTTCGAAATGTGTCAGCAGATGAAACCACAACAGAAATTTTACTTTCTGAACACAAAACTGGTTTAAATTATATCTGTATGCATCGAATTAAAACTACACTCAGAACATGAAAATGGGTTCTCTTTGATTCTGGCAAAACATACACAGTCTTCAACTTAAATTTCATAACTGCACTTCGAATAAGAGAATGTTTTCCTTCGAAATGTGTCAGTAGATGAATCCACAATTGTAAATTTTAGTTAATTTTTTACATACATTAAATGCATTGAAATCACTGTATTACATTTACTTCATGTACCCTTAACAAACTGTAATAAGATAATACTAACTCAAAAAATAGGTATTACTTGCAGAATGTAAATTGATTTAATTCTCTGGTAGGTGATGAGAAATTCTGCGTGATGGGCACCGGAAAAGCTCTGCGCCAGTTTATCTATTCCAAGGACCTGGCCAAGCTGTTTGTGTGGATGATGAGGGACTATGAGAGTGTGGAGCCCGTCATTTTCTCAGGTTTTTATTTTATTTGAGCTATTTGTATATTTATGTTCAAAAATCACTAATTATAACTTAAGTCATACATTTGCTATTTTATCTTACAACTTCATGAGGTTCTTACAATCTATTTTGCTTGTATTCTTCTTCTTCTTCTTCAATGGCGCTACAGCCCATTTCGAGCCTTGGCCTCCTTCAAAATAAGCCTCCACCGCCCTCTGTCCTCGGCCGTCGTCTTCCAATCTGTAACATGGAGTAATCCTCTTGCATCCTTCCTGACATCATCCTCCCATCTCAGCCTAGGTCTGCCCGCCTTTCGTTTACCTCCCGGGTGTCCTGTTAGAACCTTCTTCGGTACTCGTGTGCTTGGCATTCCGACATGTCCGACCCATCTTAATCTTTGGAGCCTTAAATGGGTGGAGAATCTGGGAGCTTGGTAAATATCATAGAGCTTTATTGTGGCGGATTCTCCATGCCTCCCCCTCTCATACCGCTCCTAAGATTCTTATTTTTTGTATTAATTTGTGTAATTTGTATTTTTTCCGCCAGCGCATTATAATTTTCCATCCTTCGTAAAATAAACTATTTTGGATATTGGCCTTTTTCTTTTTTGTAGTGTGATTTCATTGCACGTCTTTGTGATATATAGTCTGTTACTAGCTAGCTCTTGTAAATTGCTACCTCGGCTGGGAAGTTTAAATTTTTATTTTGGTAGCGAAATTATGAAGGATATGTATTTATGATTAGAAATTGGTACAACTGAGAGGATGCCATCGGAATATTGAATAGGCCTACTTTGTCATGGATGTCCCCTTGTTCCCTAAACTATTGTTCTTGTACTCTAATGGTACGTTTCCACGCTTGCCAAGGCTTGGCAAGCCTCCACAAGCTCCAAGCGTCCACAAATCTCGCTTGGCATTTGGAAGTCGTTTACATGCTTGTGAATGCGTCAGTGCGCTACCTACACCCGAGCATGGCGGACGCCGAACTTGTGTCGGCTATTGCGTTTGGTTTATCAAACTTTTATTTGAAATACAAGCAAAGTGTAACAAAAATAAGGAAAGCTCGACGACCACGAGGATGATGGATGATACAGATTCATAAAAATCGTCCCAGGTCACTTCGCACAAAGAGGAGACATTATCTCACAGGCTAAATCCTATAGATTTTTGTCTCTTTTTAGTACCACTTTTTCGTTTCATCGAGTTTCAAATCACAACGGTGCTAAAGAAGTTTTCGTTTCAAAAATAATGATCGCAATTGGAACCCGAACTCGAGGATCACTTGTCTTATATAAAATTATTTTGTTTTATAAAAAAAGTTATTCTTACAAAAATCATATATTTTTTACTATAATAGATAGTAAATCATCAATAAAATATTATTTATTTATTTTGACTTTTTATGTAAATCCAGTCGCAATAAATTACATAACATAAGTGCATTAAAATTATGTACTTGTACATTTTAATAAGTCTGGCATGCCTCATACGTCATACATATGTCTCGTAATATTATAAATATTATCATAGACCGCATGGAGCACAAACGGCGTGCATTCGCCGCCAGTTCGAAAGTTCCACTAGGCGTTTGCCGAAGCTTGCCATTGGATCCGACCCCGACTGGATCGGCGGCAAACTCTCGCAAGCTCTTGCAAGCCTACGCAAGCCAAGCCAAACGACCTGTTTACACGTTTGCGCTTGTGGACGCTTGCCGAGACTTGGCAAGCGTGGAAACGTAGCATAAAACTTCAAAGCGTATGATGATCGCTTCCTCTACGTAACGCGGCATTGAACTTGTCACTTGTAACTTGTCGAATGGTTGAAATTGTACTAGTTACAGCACTATAACTTCTCCTGGTGATAAAAGGATCGGAGAGGGGATGGTGGGAGAAGTTGGTATTCATTAAAGTAAGAAAAATCTGCGCTGTCGTAAGCCTTTGAATGTTTTGATGTATACATAAGTATGTAATTTAATTTGAAAATTATTTTGGTAATGGGTTGTTTGCTGTTCAATTTAGCTTCTTCATTTTAGCCATTTTTAAAAATCTACTTCGCATATGTATTATTCTTGTCTCTACATCTCTATCTCTACATATTGTAAATTAAAGTTCTCCGCGTTGTCTGTCTGTTTCATGCGGTTTTCACCAATAGATAAAGTGATTCGTGAGGAAGGTTTGGGCAATGACGTTATATAAATAAAGGTTTGAGTATATAATTTGTCAAGGATTTATGTAAATTGGTTGAATCATAACGATAATTATTAGAAGTGTCGGAAAAATCAAGCCGCCTGGTAGCTTTCATCGAAAACACTGCCTGATCCATTCGAAATATAAAAAAACAATGCATGGTGGGATATTTCTCTTTTATAGCTCTACAAAAAAGTCCACGATGTCCTATATCTATCTTTTACGGATAGCTTACTATCTCTACATCTCTACATTATATTATTATTATTATATTATAATTTTAAATGCCTGGGGCGTGTAAATAACCCCAGAACTCTCTGAGCGTAATACTCAAAAATATGATTATGAATTTACCATGCGCGGACAATATATCACAAAAAATAGCTTAAATATCAAGAGAGAAAAAAAACAGAAACACTAACCTTGTATGTTGATTTCTGCAACGTGGGAGGCCCTCTAGTAATTTCAATCCACTTAAATTAAGACCAGTACAACTTTTGTAATTTTGAAATATGCACAAGTCAGTTGTCAATATTACACAACTAGAGTAGAAATCACAATGAATTGCAAGATATTCAAGCCAAAAGATGATGTGACAGTTATTCCCACAGTCACAATAATATTTTTAAATAAATACATTTTAAACTGCACTATTTCTCCAAATGGACAAGTGAGCGCCATCTACGATCCATTGTGGCCAATCATTAAGCAGTTTTTTTTCGAACAATACATTTCAGTGTCACTGATAATCCAAAGAGACCGCCAAACCACCATTCTTGCAATATAAATATATTCATTATTTTTTCGAACAAACAAAAACAAACAAAAAAATATTATAATGCCTAACCAATTCTCATTGCTTTATTTTGGAAAGTTCATAGCTTATTTTGCTCCCTTTCATTACATAAAAAAGTAATTCTTGAGAAGTTAAATTATGGAGCTAAAGAAACTATGGAGCTTAAATTAATGAAGTTGTATATTATGATTGTAGTTTTTTTTGGAAATTTTTTGACAAATTTGAAGGCTCCACAAAAAGTAGGTCTTTCTCCCATTTTTCTTTCATATAAACTCAGCATGCTTGAAAGGTTAGTTTTTAATTTAATGTAAGTTTTTTGTTATTATAAGCAATAATTATCAGCCTGAAACACTCATCCACATTGAAAAAATCTTCCGAGAAAAGATACATGACGCCAACGGGACATCATGTCCCGTTGGCGTCATGTATCTTTTCTCGGAAGATTTTTTCAATGTGGATGAGTGTTTCAGGCTGATAATTATTGCTTATAATAATTGTTACCCTTTGTGCTATGCACAAAAATCTTATCTTAAACGTTAGTTTAACAATTAAAAATAATAAGTAAGTTTTTTGTGTTATTAATTTGTTCAATAAATTCATCATCAATTTTAATTTTGCTTTCACTGTACGTCATCTTATGTACAACTATCACACTTTTTGTATTCTGTACTCAATTAAAGCTTATTTATTTTTAGTGGTCTTGACACATTTTCCAGTTTATTAATTATTTATTTTATTTATTTATTTAATACATGAATTATCGAAAGTACATATAGTTATTTTGTGATATTTATGCTCCATGCTAGGGATGACCCTGTGTTATGGCGGGTGAAGTTTACAGTTTGCCGATATACATTCGTTAGTATAGGTTGAAATTTGTCACTAATTAATACTGTGCACACAAATTCTTCTACAAGAAGAGAGTTTATGTGGTTACATTGGATTACAAGAATAAGGTGAAGAAGTTAAAGAATTATTGGAAAAGAGAAGTTATTATTAATATATTAAGGAATTAAAATACTGATTAATTCCTCCTATATATGTACAATAATTTATATCAACGTATCATCGGCAAATAGTCGGACTTTGCAGTTTTCAAGTCATCTTTAAACAATAGAGGTCCGAGGACCTAGATTATTATATAGCGGTACTCCTAGATTATTTGAAGTTGGTTTTTTAAATTCATTTTTACTTCCGTTACTTGTTTTCGGAGATTCGTAAATTTTTCTTTTAATTTATAGTTTCATCTGAGATACCAATTTACTTCAGTTTTCTTATCAGTATTTCTCAATTTATAGATCGAGTGCCCCAGGAGTTATTATTAATAACTAGCTAGTTCCCGGCATGCGTTGCAATACCATATTCAAATAAATAAATTGTTTCTCCCTGCATGTCCTTTCCCGTGCGTCCCCATTCCCCTCCCGCATCTCCTCCCACATCCCCTACCCTCCCGCGTTCCCCTTCCACCTTCCCCGGCCACCCTCTCCCTTCTCCCGCTCCCCCGTCCCGCAAACCCCCCTCCCGCATTCCATATATTCAGTTCCAGTACATTCAGTTTTAAAACAGCTCGCGTGCCACCTATTACAATGTTTTTATTAAAATTTTCATTTTTCGTCTATTATAAATATTCCTTTTTGTATGTTATAAGAACAATCAATCGAATTTGTTACGTAATTCGCATACGTATTGTATGTATGTAGACATAGAAACATATACAATTCTCTTAATACAAAAAAACAGCTGTCTGCTAAATTCAATTTCATCAAACGCGCAAACTGTCAACCGTACGAAGTTAAAATAGGCGTTAAGTTTTCTGAAATTATTCAATTTTCTGCGCAATTTTCTTATTTTTTCTTTCCGTAAGAACCTTCTACAAAGTATTAGAAAACTTTAATAGGTAAAGTCGTTCTGAAGTTATGGCGTGACCAAGGGAAAAAGGGATTCATTTTTTATATATATATATATATGGATGATTATTTTATTTCTAGTGGACGAAGAAGACGAAGTATCTATCGGAGAAGCTGCAAAAGCGATTCAGGCAGCGGTTGGTTTCGAGGGTATCTTGGAGTTTCTCACTACCGAATCCGATGGACAACTCAAGAAAACTGCCTCAAACAAAAAACTCCGTTCCTTATTGCCAAATTTCAAGTTCACCAATTTCGAAACTGCCATCAAGGAAAGCGTGGATTGGTATATTGAGAATAAGTCTACAGCAAGGAACTGATGTTTGCATTCGGTGTAATGAATTTACTGTTAAATCTTGTGTCAGTGTGCTTATTTTTATTAGTTCACGTGTTAAAAGGGATTTTTTGGATAAGTTTTCCTTTTGGATATCTTTAACTTTTTTTTGGATTCCTTAGTCACATTTTATCTTTGTTAGCAATATTTTAATTTTTATTTCTTATTTTGTTCCTTAGCCGCATTTTAATTTTCAATTTGTGTATTTTAATGAGAAATAATTTGTTTTAGTTGAATATCATGGAAAATAAAATAAAAATAAGATATAAATAATTTTTCGTTCATTTATTTAATAAATATTATATTTGACCATAGACATCCAAATTTAATAGACCAGAAGATACAGATGAGGGGTAAAACCAAACTATGGAGGGTGAAGAGAGGAAGATGACTGTGATTCGTTAAAAAATCAATCTGACAGTATATAGGCATCTCGCATTATAATATCACCATTTAGTTCTTAAAAGCAAAACTGCTTTTTAATGAATAGTCCTTTTTACAGGGGAGCGCAAATTGCCCGCCACGTTATTATCATATTTGCGTAGTCGAAATCGGCAAAGGAAAGTTCGCCCTTTTTCACACGGGAATATTTTGTTGCCGTGTTTAGTTGAGACACTTTTACAAATGTTTCATAATTTACTTACCCCTGTAACCATCGACGAGCTCACTGGAGAAACGCCCACATTCGCTACGTTCATATAATGTATAGCACGAGCTCTCACTTTTGTTCGTAAAATGTGCGATGTGACCAGCGCGCTGGTCAAGACAAGAAAGATGACGTCACATTTTTTAGATTTAAGCGACGCTCTCGTAAGCCCAGCTGGCTCCAAGGCGGAGCTATAGCCGGCTCCATGGGGAGGGGGAAATAATACGTTTTTATCACTTAGGGCAGGTCCAGATATATTCATATGTCCATCTATTTGACCCATAAAGTTATATCAACAGTAACATTATTTGTACATAACTGAACAATCCCAGCAACAATCTTTTGCTTGTTTTAGTGATAAGTTGAAAATGTCCACATTTATTGTTAGGAGGCATACATTAATTACGTGAGCAGTTTTTTTTCCAATCTAGACCCCCCCCCCCCCCTCCTTGGTGAGATAAATTTGAGCCACTTCGTATTTTCTTTTCAAGTAACGTGAGATTTTGCTGTAGCCCCCCTTTGAACTCACGTAATTAATGTATGCCCCCTTATCCACTGGACATTCAAAAACTCATACCTTCGGATTTTATTATAGATATATTATATACAATATACAAACTGCATAAAGTGTTAGAGAGCCATTAAATGTACGTATATTTTGACAGTTTATTAGACATTTTTAGGATTCATAATTTTTTTTATCCAAGACTTTTTTTTTACGCTTCAGATTTTATGTCCGGGTTAAATCGTTCCCACAGGAAAAACTTAACCCTTTCACACACTTTTTCACAAATGATCATCTAGTCAATCCACGTTATGCAATTGCACTATATAAGTATAACTAGTTGACCCGGCGAACTTCGTACCGCCTAAGAATCAATAACTGTTGTGTTAAATTATTAGCTGAATTAATTTCTTTTTTTTTAAGTTAAAATTAATACTCAAAATGAATTAAGAAATGTAATTCACGTGGCAGCAAGACATTTGCTTTATTAAAGCGAATCGAAATGATTCACGTGGCATTATTGTACTACTTTCTGTTAAAACTATTTACTGGGTGGGTTGCAATTGGGTCGATTCCCTTCATTGAAGCACCTTGTGATATCCAACATTTTTCGTTTTGTTGTCATTAGATATCTTCCCAGTTCCACCGGGCGCATTGAGGAAAAATAAGCCACCATTTCCATCATCAACAGCCTTCATTAACATATCGTGCACTTCCTTCTGTTGGGGGTACAACAGTGGTACATTCGTTCAAACTGATTGGTTCAATGCATCTTGATCATGTTCACGTTCACGTACCAATTCTTAATTGAAAGCATCATTCATTGCAGGTTTCATTGCATTCATGAAGCGTCGATCTGGCGTTGTTATTCCCAACTTGGCTAACAAACTGCCGCACATGAGGTAACACATGTGTTTGATCAAAAACAAAGCCTGTTTATGTATATCCTCATTCACCTCGAGATCAGGATTTCCTGAACTGACACGAATTCGATGTAAAAAGTCTTCTGACATGCAGGCGCGGCTGGCGCTAACGTGCAATGGGGCGCTGAACCGCCAAAAAAATTCAACATCATTTTACAACTCATTGTATTTCTACGTAATGTGTTTATTTATTAAATTGATAAAATTGAGCACAATCTTTAAATTTAATTATAAATATTTATCAATCTAACAATTTACAACGTATTACGGCCAAATAAACGCATTGTTCCCACCCGCCGCTAGGAGCGAGGAACCGAGGTAGGTACAATGTCAAACCGCGCGCCAGAGCTAAGCGCCCCGTAATTTGAATGATCCTCGTAGTGGGATTGGTTTATTTATGCTCGTAGTAAAAAATCCCAAAACGTCAGAAACATGTCATACTAAAAATCGGCTGACCGCGCGTTGCACGGCCGACCCGAAGAGCTTCGGCATTCTTCGGAAATATTCCGAAGCTTTGGTTCCAGCGGTAGTAAGGTTTGAACAAGATAATATTAAGTAATAATATTTCTCTTCTAAAATGTAACCATTAGTCAAAGGGTCAGCTATGCGTCTCGTGTGACATTATCTTGTTCGAGCCCTTGGGATGTATCTTTTTGACATTATTATTTGTTTGTCACCCATTGATCGAAGTTGTCACGACAGTAAATGGCGATATTGGCGATCCACGCCGCAGAGTGTTTCTTGTGTGTTAATTATTATTATTGGATTATTGCGTTATTATTATTATCTTTGGAAGGTTGAGTATTTTTAAATGGATATCACACCCACCCTTTCCACTAATCTTCTAATAGATGTAATATCAATAGTAATGAAGTGTAAAATGCTTCTAAAAATATTGATACCAAAATAATTCTATAATAATTGGATAATTACTAGAGCGCCGTTTTAGTTATGTTGCGTTGTACAATTTATTATGAGTTCCTAGGCTATATGTATTTTTATTATTTGAATTTACAAACAGATACATAAAACATACCTACTTACCTGGCAGGTCAATTCACTATATTAAACTCTAGACATCAGCATGTTTTTACATCGCACGATAATGATATTTTTAGATACATGATATTTTTAGATACTTAGCAAATAATGTAAAATTATGCATGATGTCTAGATTTTTTTTTAAATATAATATCAACCTTTCGTTTTTTACGAATGGCTTGGTGAACCACCTATAATTTGAGGCACCGGCCGCGCCTGCTGACATGTCATATTTGTACTTGTTCCATAGTTCACGTGGATTTGATGGGAAACATGTCGAAATAATTATAGCAAATAATGTGCGTATCAGACTGGAGATGCAGAAATAATTGCTTTAGTGATTGTCATGTCCCAATGAGTATCGTTTTCAAGCAAATTGATCTGCTGACATGCAACACGAATTGTTGGGCACACTACACCATTGACTTGTGATTCAAACGATGTCGGCCCACGAACATTCACCAACAACAACCAAAAGTAGAAGCATTCGTTACTTTTTACATGAACTGTGTAAATGCGACCAAGAGCATCAGTAGAACGCACAACCGGATGATCAGTAACCACATCGCCGTGCTTCCGACGTGGAAATCTCTTCGACAAAGCGTTCGACAAAGTGTAATAACGTGGCATCTCAGAGTAGAGCAACGTCCGGGCAAACAGATCGCATTGGCAAATCGAAAAGAAACTGGTCAATGTTGTTGCTGGATGTGTTTCAGCACGTTTGGCAATAATCGATGTAATGAAATAAACTCGTTGATCATTCTCCAGATGCATCGCCAAATATACAACAATGGAATGTCGTTCATAAATGGGGAATGAGAATATACGCCAAATCGCCTCATTGTAGCTCACAAACTTGATAGCGTGTGATTTCATCGTTTTTTATTTGTAGTTTTAACGCCAAAAACCGCCATATCGCTGACTTTTGTGACAAATTTGCAGATGTATTTGATTGACTTCACCGAATTGTAATAGGTACCCCACGTCACAATGCACCTTGAATGTTTTGAAAAGAAGTGGCTGTTTTCCTGGAGTTGTGCAGACATACGTTCACCATTTGTCCCATTTACGACTGTTGACATTTGGTGTGTAAGAAAGAGAGGCAGCATTATATGTTTAAGAACAAAAGAAAAACAATCAGCACATTGACATTTGACGTTTTTGAATTTTTGGAATTCAAGCAAACTTCAATATTATACCTACCTACCACAATATTCCTGCAGCTCTTTCAAAATATGAAAATTCGTTCCATATTAAATGTATGAGGAAATGAATTTTCGTCATAACTTTCTTTTTCGTGAATTTTTGCGATGTTTTAATAGTTATTATATTATCCGAGGCGGAGACAAATCCAACAAAAACAAAGATCATCAAAATCGGTTCAGCCGTTCTCGAGTTATAAATAATGTAACTAACCCGACTTTGTTTTATATATTAAGATATGAGGAAATGAATTTTCGTCATAACTTTCTTTTTCGTGAATTTTTGCGATGTTTTAATAGTTATTATGTTATCCGAGGCGGAGACAAATCCAACAAATCAAAGATCATCAAAATCGGTTCAGCCGTTCTCGAGTTATAAACAGTGTAACTAACCCGACTTTGTTTTATATATTAATAAGATAAATAAGTATAATAAATACAAAATAATACAAGAACAACATGTCAAAGAGACCAAATGGGAAAATAATTCACCGACTCCAGATATTTTCATATCCGAGGGTTCGGCTCGGTGGAACTCCTAGTTTGACCTATAAATCCTACTGTTCCCTCAATATAAATATTTAAAAAATCTTTTGTAATCCTACATGTATTTAAAATGACTGATTTTTGCATTTTTATATATAAATTCTTTGACAAATCTAATATGCCTAAATTTTGAATGAGAGAGCTGGGTATAATGCCAGCATCCGAAATAACAAATGGTAATATTTTATAGTCTGAGAATGCCAAATTCTTTTAATCTAATTTCCATTATCGATTATTATTTCACTTTCTTTCAATATTACCTACCTATGTAGGTACTCAGAAATCTTAGAATGAGAGCATTTACCTCTCAGTGTACATTTTAACTAAGTAGCCACAAAAAAAAGTTTTGCAAACGTCAAAACGGTCTGCGACAGTCTATGACGAAACGTCAAGATTTCGTGTTTCATATTTAATATATTCGTACCACTTCAGAGTTATTCGTATTCAAAAAACCTTTCAAAGTGAGTACTTAATTTATTTATGTAATATTTCCATTAATTTTATAGTTGAGTAGATTTTATGATTGCGAGATAATAAATTATTATGGCTGTTTTTATGTATTATAGTTATCGTGTTGTAATGCCACTAATTATAAAATTAACGCTGTGTTTGTTTTGTCGTGTCACACGTTTGATTACTTTTCCACGCTTACTAACTGATAATTAAACTTCGACGTGTCTTTATTAGAATTTTACATCATAATATCGGTTCAATATTGTATTGCCTCTTTGATTTTCTAACAAAATGTGATTGAACCGTATTATTTCGTTAAATATTCCACTAACCGGCGCACTTTTTTTGGGCACAGATTTTGGGAATAGCACTACATTTCAAATTAATTACTAGAAAAAAACAGTTTACATATATTCCACTAACTGCTGCACTTTTATTAGACACAGATTTTGGTAATTACACTACATTTCAACTTAATTTCCACAGGGAATGGTATATATTTCACTAACCGCCGCACTTTTATTAGGGACAGATTTTGGTAATTGCACTACGTTTCAACTTAATTACTACAGGAAACGATATATATTCCACTAACCGCCGCACTTTTATAAGGCACAGATTTTGGGAATAGCACTACATTTCAAATATTTGGGATTTTGGATATTTGGGAATAGCACTACATTTGAAATTAATTACTACAAGAAACAGTATATATTCCATTAACCGTCGCACTTTTATTAGGCACAGATTTTGGAAATTGCACTATGTTTCAACGGGGTTAGGCCACTCCAGAGGCCGAAAAAATAGGCTTTTTTAGGATTTTTTTTTTCAGAAATTCTACAAAATAAATCGAGATTCCAATAAAGAGTATTTATTATTCATATCAGTGAATGTATACAATTTTTTTTTGAAGCGATTAATTTTGAAAATGGCAGCTGTGCAGCGTCTCCGTTTTTTCAGGGTCCACGGCCAGTCCTGTATTTTTTTAATTATAATAAGCCAATTTTTTTTATTATATATAGTAATTGCTATAGAAGTACGTGGTTTTTTTTTCAATAAATGTATTAATTTTTGCCCAAATGGCACACTTCCAAAGGAAAAGTGAAAAATTTGCCTAAAAAATCATCAGGTAATTCATTTTTTTTTATTTTTTTTTATTTAATATAGATATATAGTACAGTGGTTTTATATAAATTACATATCGGTACACAAATTATTTAAAATTGCAATCTCACCAAAGAAGAAACTAGTTCTTGTGCTTTATGAGCGAGTTACACTAATTATAACAGAAATAGAATAACATTATGCAATAGGTAAGTATATAATGGGAACAATTGAAACTTCTGGATTATCTATACGTGTAGGTGTACATACATGGGATACGGTTACATACTAAAATATTATGCACTTAAGTGATATTCGAAAAATCTAAATAAAATAGAGATGAATATAGATTGATAATACATAGAAAAAAGAGAAAAACAGGTAATTATTAAGTTAATTATTCCCGATGAAGTGTAGCTTCAGTTTGAGTTTCAGTTTATTGATGTCTTTGGTTTTTTTTATTTCAATCGGAAGGTTGTTGAAAAACTTTATTCCTAAATAGATATAATTGTTTTGCATTAGTTTGGTATTAAATTTTGGTATTTTGAAGTTGTCTTCATATCTTTTTGATTGATGGGTTTCTAATTTTTTGATGATATTATCTTTGTAAATTTGGATAATTGCATTTTTCTTGAAGATATTCATTTTTCTTGAAGATATAATTGTTAATAAGAAATGAACTATGCAATATTAAAAAAAATCCTACATATTTCCATGGACAATATTTCAAGTAAATCGGTTGAAAATTGTCTGAGTTATATTTCCGGCCAACTTAAAAAATGCAGTTTTGAGATACACGCGTTTGAAGTTGCGATGCCTGCACCATAAAATTGACCTTCCAGATTATCGTCCTGCTCTTGCTCATCTTTTCTGCTTGATCTTAAATTCTTGATCTTAAATATTATTATTCACAACTGCTAGTTACAATAATAATCATACCATCCATCTCTCCATACCCGGAGAGATTCACGAAAGTACGACGTTCCTCATGCTAGATGTTACATAAGTGGCGCCATCTTTTGGCATTGCTTTAATTCGGTTCTATTACAAAAGTAGATTTGTAACAAACTCCACTTTTACGAAAAACGGTTTAGCGTAAGGCACGGCTTCAGAGTTGTACTCCTAGTCGGATACTTAAATTTCAACCGTACAGACGTTGGAGTAATAATAACGTCAGATAATCATTTTTCTTGTAGTATTTGTGTTAGCTGTATAATATATCTTTGTGTTAACTGTATAATCTGAAATAGGCATAAAGATAAAAGGTTTTGTCTCTCAAAAGTAGTTTGTTGTTTTACTACAGCTTTACTATCTTCACATTAAGAAGAGCATTATCTTATCTTAATCTTTACACTATTTCCAATCAATAAATTTTCATTTTCATTTGATACACCATTGAGAATCAAAATGTTGCTTCAAATTACTTTATTTATTTTGTAAAAACAGTATAAAAACCACTATACTGCAAAAGCGACAAAGAAAATTACTAACTAACTAACTAACCATCACGCCGTTTCTCCGCAGGGGTAGGCAGAGAGGACGGACCGCCAAACAACTCGGTCTTGGCACACACTCTTTGCCTCACTCACATTCATACATCGTCTCATACATTCTCTTCTATTATTCTGACTTTTGACATGACCCGACTCAAGTATCTGATTCACTTGATCATGCCATGTCTTCCTCGGGCGTCCCCGACTTCTTCTACCATTCACATTCGCGTCGTATATTCTACTTCCTTCGTTCATTCGCTCTACATGCCCAAACCATCTGAGGGTCCCTTTCTTAATCTTACTCATTATGCTTACATCAGCCTTACATTCTTTGCGGATATCCACATTTCTCACACGATCATACATTGTTTTACCACACATACGTCTCAGGGATCTCATTTCAACAGCATTCAATTTACTTTCATCCTTCCTCTGCCAGTTCCATGCCTCACTGCCATACATCAGGGTAGGTACCAGGACTCCATTGTGGACTGCTAGCTTCGCTTTTTTGTCAGTTTTTTATTAGCGCCAACGGCATTCAGTCCACCATTAATGGAGTTACCGGCATTCACCCTTCTTTCAATATCTCTTTCAGCCTTCCCATCTCTCGTAAACATACTACCCAGATACACAAACTCATCCACCTGCTCCAAGTATTCATCATTCACAACTATGTTGCATACTGTTTTCGTACTCTCTCTTTCAAACACCATGACTTTAGACTTGCTTACATTCATCATTAGCTCATTCTTCATACATACTTCGTTCATCCTAGATACGAGAGACTTTAGATCTTCCATCATCATCAGCATACAACAGGCAACATACTTTCAGATTACTCAATTTCGCGCCCAATCCCACCTCTTTCAATTCTTGCATACAATTATCCATGTATAAATTGAATAACCATGGTGACATTACGCAGCCTTGCTTGACACCTTTTTGTGATGTCAAACCACCCCGTAAAACCACCGTTCACCCTAACACACGCAACGCTTCCCTCGTACAGAGACGCAATTGCCTGTATGAGATTTGTATTCACTCCATACTTGGACAAAACCTTCCATAGCTTTTTCCTGTCGACTCGGTCGTATGCTTTTTGTAGATCTACAAAGGCGCAGAAAAGTTTCTGGTTTTTCGCCAGAAACTTCTCAGTAAGCATACGCAAAAATATTTGACATAATAAATATACAGACGATTCTGCTTAATTGATACACCGGTTAATCGGGTTAGCTGGTTATTTAGGACAAAACCCAACGAAAGAAACAAACCAAATAAAGAAACTAGTACTAATTTTCTTCAGTTATCTGGTACCCCATTCCGTTTAATTAGGACAAATTCCCATGTAATTAAAATACAATGTAAATATAAATAAATAAAATGCGAAACGTGTCTCAGCAAACGAATTTTGACTAAGGGGAACGCATGCGCGGCCCATTTCTGCCGGTTTCATACAAATCTTAGATTTGGATTTGAGATCAAAATACCCAACCAAACTAAAAAATTATTTTTGTAATCAAAGGGTATATCAAATATCTAGTTAGGATGTGAGCTACTTTCTTTATTTTTGCTTTAAATTATAAGATATAGGCCATTAAAGATTTTAGTGTTTCGTTATTTTGGACGCAACTTAGGCAATTATTTGTGAGTAAAAGAAAAAACATAAAAAAAATAATTTTTCTGTTTTTATTTTTAAAATACAGTAGGGCCTCGCTAATCCGGATAGGAAAAAACAAGACCCCTTCCGAATTATCGAAGCCTCCGGATTATAGTATGCAATTTTTTTTAATAGGTATAAAACACATTTTTAACTTGGATTTCATTTATTAAAATAAAAATTTAAAGTCAATTTAGACTAGAATATGTATGTACTACAAATGTACTTATACAAAATTCAAACATGTAAGAAATTTGGGCACTTAACATGAAAAAAAAAAAAAAAGTTAATTAACGAGTGACGGCAAATGATTGAATATTGACACGTTTTGACCCGCACGCACCCGTCCGGATTACGGCGTGCACCGAAGTAACGGGGGTCCGAATTAGCGAGGCTCTACTGTACAATGAAAAATTAAATTAAAAATAAAAAATTCTTAAAAATGCATATTTTGGGTAGTAATTTTAATATATAAATGACTATTTTTTATTCCGCCGTAAATAGGTAAGTTGTATTTTTAATTTACACCCATCAAAATTATGTTTTTTATAAATTTTTATTTTTTATTTTATATTTCATCATATTTATATGATAAATATAGTAAAATAATTTTTTTATTGTTTTTCATTTACTCACAAACAATTGCCCAAATCGCCTCTAAAATCCCGAAACATTCAAATCTTTAATGGCCTATATCTTATAATTTAAAGCAAAAATAAATAAAGTAGCTCACATCCTAACTAGATATTTTATACACCTTTTGATAACAAAAATAATTTTTCAGTTTGGTTGGGTATTTTGATCTTAAATCCAAATCTAAGATTTATATGAAACGTGCAGAAATGGGCCGCGCATACGTTCCCCTTAACCACTGGAGCGATTATGGTCGAAAAATGGACCACTTTTATTTTTCTGTAATTGATAGCTATCTAAAATTGAACCACATTTTCCTACCATTCGTAAAACATTTATTTTAATTATTTAAAATATTTCCATGGCCAGCCATTTATTTTAAAATAAAGCTATTGAAATGCTTTATCTATAATGCAAATCGGAACTTCGTGCACTATTTTAGAACGATGTTAAAAATAATTTTTTTCCCGCCGAATTTTTGATCAGCTGTTAAAGGTTAAAATTAAGTACTTTTTCCATAGATATGCATCTTTCATTATCAAGTATACCACAGACGATAATAAGTACCCCTCTCGAATAAGTACCCCTCACAGCAGTTTCAAACTAAAATACGCAGGATTCGCACGGTTACAAACTTTACGATTTTTTATATTTTTTTTATAAATCCTACAATATGAGAAAAACGGTAAAATACAGGTTAATTCATTCTTCTGGGAAATCTCGAACAATCGAGGTAAATTTATTTATTTTGTGTGGTCGCTCCACTGGTTAAGAAGGATGGACATGTGGTATGCAGTGAAGATGAGGAGAGGGGATGCCAAATTTTGATTTTTTACAAGTAATTAATAATGAGGAAAAAATTATGTTAAAGAGGAGAGTGAAAATACAATATTGAGGCAGAAAAAGAAGGTGGACCTCCAAATTATATTTATTGGTAAATATTTCCCTACCGAGTCCACGCTCAAAACTCACTTTAAAAAATTAAAACAAATTGTACTAGGTAGATTTTAGTTAGTAATAAGTAATTCAGTAACCGGAAATGAAAAACATTGCATTTTAATGGTTATTTTGTTATCTTTAAAAACGCAAAATGTCATTTCTCAAGGAACGCCATGTTGTTAATTACGACGGCAAACGTCTCACGTGATTTTTCGTGTTTATGAAACCGAACAAAATAATGATTAATACGCATTATTTATCATTTCCGAAGACTGCAATTCGTTATTATTATCGTCTAACTGACAGAAACTGATTTTTTCTTTTAAAAATACGTATTTCATCGTCGTAATTAACACGGCGGTCCTTGAAAAATGACAATTTTAAATTAATATGCAATATTTTTAAATTCCGGTTACTAAATGACTTTTTACTAACCATTATCTACCTAGAACAATTTTTTTTAATTTATTAAAGTGTGTTTTGAGCGTGGACTCGATAGGGAAATATTTACCTATTTATTTATATTATTGTACACAGCAAATAAAAATAAATGAAAGTCTCCCTTCGTGTTTCTGCTTAAAATTGTATTTTTTCACTCTCCTGTAAAATTTTAAAAATTTCACATTGGAGGTGTTACGCGCCCAGCGATGATATTTATACCTATAGTTAGTAGGTACATAATTATTTTTCTGTAACTAAATGTTTTTTCAAAAATTTAATCAAGTTTAAAAACACTTTCGAGAGAACTTAATCTTAAACTTTGCTTATTTGGGAAAAAATGTTTAAGTCCCGATGTGTCCCAATCAAGCAGAATCGACTGTATAAGGTTACGTAGATGACAAAAAAGGTCACGCGTAGGAGAAGACATAGATTAATTAATGCTTCACCCTTAAATTCATGGAAAATATCCATATTTCCTGTGGCAGAATGTCTTGTATTGATAATAAACTGTTCAGAAGCTTATAAGCCATTGGTAGTAATGCAACATCCCATCTAGAACTAAGGCTAGAGATATGCAGCATTCCCGAGATAAATGATAGAAAAGAGATTTGGTTCAGGAGCAATATACTCGTACTCCTCTCCACCGGAAAAACCATTGTCAGTTTGGTTCTACAGGCAAAAAGATAGTGAAATGTATTTTGAAGCTATCCAAAGATGGAATTAGACCAAACGACCAATTGCTCATTCTAGTCTCCTCTTACAAATTGTTTTGGTGTAAACAGTTACAGAGCATTCTTTCAGTGCTCCGAGCGTGTTCGCCGCTTTTCATTTAGTAGAATGCTTAATTGTTTGAAGTAAACACCGCAAGTGTGCCTGAACAGTTGCCTAGAGCATTCCTTTGTGTTGTCTAGAGCATTCTTGGAATTTGCATCGACTTGTTTGAAATAATTATGGAAGTAGTGAAAAATGATTACAAATGATAGAAGTGTACCAAAATTTCAGATTTCTGTGGGATCCAGCTTGTGGAAATTATAAAAATAAGTCATTTCCTTCTTTTGTTTTTCGATAATTGAGTCATAACAATAAATGCAGCACTTGAAATCACAATATCGCTCTCATTGTCGGACGTGGTATGGTGAACATTACCACCGATTGTTGATGAATTAGCAATGAGCATTCTCTCGCCTGATCCCTAGAGTATATGCAAGAATTCTAGTTCTTGTTGGAGAGTGTTCTTTTGGTATAAATTGTGAAAATGAATTACCGTTTACACTAAAGAAAGAATGAACGCTCTTGTTCCAGCTCTAGCTCTATGCTCGTTTGGTCTAAATCTATCTTAACCACTACGGCCCGTAAGCATGTTTACATGACAATATAACAATAGCAGTCAAGTACAATAAGCGTGTTTTCACACTAATGCGTGTGTTCCCACAGAAATCGTTATAACTCTGTTATTGTTCTAGTGACAACCCTAAAACAAAAAGTAGAAGATCCATATTGAATCAAGCTTCATATCTCTATTCAAAGTTGTCCATAGAAGTACATAAAAAAGAATTATTTTGTAGAAACAGTTTTCACCTGCCAAATCATAGACTTGTTAATTTTTTATTAAATATTATTGTATGAAATGGTACGTGAGGTGACAAGATTGTTTATTATACATTTATACAATAGAATAAGTGGGCTTTTTTTTTACATAATCTGTGATTTTATTACCGTCTTCACATAAAAACATCACATGAGTCATTTTTACAATTTGTTTATGTTTAAATTCTAAATTATAATATTGTATGCAAATATTAATATTTATTTGCAATATACAATTTGAAAGCTCATTTCATAATCTTTCAAAAACTGTTTTTAGTATTCAGCTGCGTTCAGAAATGTTTTATAATTGCGAAGCGGAAAGAACTCAAAGTTTTTATAAATCTGACAGTTCGTAAGAC
The DNA here is from genome assembly GCA_929108145.2 of Limnephilus rhombicus. NCBI lineage: Eukaryota > Metazoa > Arthropoda > Insecta > Trichoptera > Limnephilidae > Limnephilus > Limnephilus rhombicus. The sequence goes on from OV815296.1 coordinate 29,793,986, forward strand.
AAAAACTTGCACAATCGCAAAATACCTGAGTTGTTAAGATAGTCATCAGGAACATAGCTCGCCAAGTTCTCGAATAGGTGAATAAGTGGGTAGCGGCATACCCCTCTCTTGAAATCCCAGCATACCCCTCAGCTTGAAATCCCAGCATGCCCAGAAGAAAGTTCATTTCGAGCTAGGGATAGCAATGACGTTATATAAATAGACTCGCCATAGTCTCACACGCTCGCAAAATAATGTGGCAAGTAAGCAACACTCTTTTGTTTTCAGCGGTTTTCAGTAATTTCTTAATTCAAAAGTTATTCATGTATTAAAAATATATGCTACTTTCGCACTGAAGCCAAACTTCCAACTCAAACTTCCAACGCATGAACTACCCTTCTACACAATCGTCCAAAAGTTTGAAGTTGGAAGTTGGTCTCAGTGTGGCCATATCATAAGACAATCAAAGAATGTGTGTTTTTTCTCTAATAGCGCACAAAATTGTCGGACGGGGAACATGAAAATTAATTGTATTGTTTTTACAATAATCGATAATACTAAATAATTTATGTGTACATATAAATGAAATGTTATTTCTTCACTTTTACTGCTGTTTGCCGTGTAATGGAAACATTTTCTCATCACACAGGAGGACATTTTGGCAATTAAATGCAATTTTTCTACTGGTAAGATACAACTTTACTTGACGACTGACAGTTTAGTACTAAAGTACTAGAAATCGAGACCAATGCAATTGCCTTGCTTTTGGCTTCCCGCTTTGAGATTTCTACCCCGCGTCTACAGTATATAACGTCTTTGAATGATAGTGGCCGCATTCCCTCAACAGAGAAAACTTTTTTGAACCCTCTCTAACATGACGGAGCACCCCACCTCCATCTTTTGTTGGGCAGGTACTTGTAGTATATTTGTATAATAACAGTGGTGTGTTGACTCCTGTGCACTTGCAGCATGACGGAGAAGGTAATCCTGGTGACCGGGGGCACGGGGCTGGTGGGGAAGGCCATCGAGAGGGTGGTGCAGCAAGAGAAGCAAGATGGTAAGGAGCCCTCGCAAAAGGAAACCTGGATATTTATAGGCTCAAAAGATGCTGACCTGTGGTAAGTTTTTTTTGTTGTCATTTTATATTTTAATTATAATAATAGTTGGATTATCGAGAAATCATATTTTATAGATTTTTACACTTTGCACTTTATTTGAGATTTATAGAATATAGGTATTCAAATCTCTGCAGCATTCACATTTGCACATTCACAAAAACAAACAAATTAATGTTGAATGTATAATACGTGTTGAATTTTTATTTTTTTTACATTAGCTCCACACAGGAGGCCCTTGGAAAATAATTACCCTCGGGGCCTATGTCGTCTTTGAGGATGCTGTGTGGAGGGTCTTTTTAGGAAAGGAAGTTCTGGAAAGGAAATGGATATAAGGGGTGGGTAGGAATCTGGGGGTCAGTGTATCCAGGGGTGACAAACGTATGAATCCATCCCTTCCACTGCGGTGCAAGGCGAAAGAGGGTACGGCTGGAGAAGTCAAAGAGACTCCCTTAACCATTCTCTCCTAATCCAGCCCGCTATGCAGCTGGTGGGCAGACGCATCCACCGCCAAGACCCGAATAAACCTCACCCTAAGAACCCATACACACACCATGTCAAATATGTATTACCAAAACGCAGAGAAAGAAAGCTCGAAGCAGATGGCGCTGGTGTGGTTGGATATTATTTGCACGATTAACAGACATTTGGGAGGCGGGTACGGGTACCACCGCCCGGGAACCACTTATCGGATAACGAACACCACTGCCACGGTTTACCCCATGTGGTTTGCTACATTTGGTGACTTATCAGGGATGCCCAGGGTTCATGGGGTGCGGTTTGTCTAGGTCTTGGCAGCGGATTCGTCTGCCCACTTACTGCGTGGCAGGCGGGATAGGGAGATGATCTAATGTGTGGAGCTAATATAAAAAAAAATCAGAGTGTACAATTATTCACACGCGGTAGAAGAGAAACTTTCAGAAAACTAAAGTAGACAAGAGTGGGGAGACTACGAAGCACCGCACAAAAAGGAGACCGATTATACTATCTAATTCTCTCGCAGGCTAAATCCTATAGATGTACTAAAGAAGTTTTCATTTAAAAAGAATTTAATGTTTAATTTTAAAAGTTCTGTAGAATCTTAATATGAATTGTGTGATAAAACTGCATTGTCTTTGAGCTTTCATTTCTGCTGGCCTTATTTTATAATATAAATTAAAATATAAATTCTTCTTGCAAATAATTTTATTGCACATGATTGTGTTTTATGTAAACATTATTATAAACACCTCATTGTAATATGACTACTTGCGCTTGCCTTGATTTAATGTTTTTTGCTTATTTGCAGCAATAAGAAACAGACAGAGGAATTGTTTGCCAAATACAAACCTACTCATGTAATTCACTTGGCGGCCATGGTTGGAGGACTTTTCCAGAATATGTCACATAATCTAGATTTCTTGGTTGGTATTTATCAAATCCCTCATAAAAAAATTAATATTGTAATGTTCTACTTATGATAATAAAATTGTTAATTAGGGTTAACCCTCTTCCTATTGTGTATTTGAAAATACAAGGCTTTCACAATTTTTTCTTCACCAAAGCCTCGATGACATTGAGTGAGTTTACAAGCTACTAACTGGTGAATTCACTATCTGTTAGTAAACTCGCTCAGTGTAATCGTATTACTAGCTAACTAGCAGATTGTGAACGACCTATGAAAAAAGTTGAAAATATGGCGGATGGCAAGATGGCGGCCTCAAACAGCTGATTTCATAACTGTCAAACTACTGCTTGATCTGGATTATTCGTTGTACAATTTGTTAAGTAACCGGCAAATAGCTACTAGCGGTGAGCTAACTGCGAATATCTCAGTTTTCTACAAAATGTCAACAGAATTAGTTCGCGAGAGTCACTATTTTAGCTCAGCTTTTCGCTATTGAGCGATTGGAACGTTTTATGTGTCATCATCACAATCGCACTCACCGATTTGCCCGCTTTTAAATTTACCGGCTGGTAGCTTGTAAACTCGCTCAATGTAATCGAGGCTTTATAGAGTGGGGGGTTTTTGGGGTAAAAAGATGAAAATATATGATTGTTACTGATGTTGGTCCAAGTATGGCGAGATGGAATAAACGACCGTTCCGAGACTTCAGAGAGAGTACTTCGCAGGCCACGTCTGGCCCGCGGGATGCCAATTTGCCGGTAGTTGGTTGTGTATGTGTTAATTTAATAGTGGTAACGATGGCAGCACTGTCAATCTGTGTGATACAACCAGGTCTGAAATATTTCTCCTGTCGGACACCGTAATTAGATGCAATTGATTTATCCAACTTACTTAATTAATTAATGTGTTCAATTGGAATTTTGAGTTTTAAAATATATATTGACCACTCCGACCCGTAAGTACAATAAGCTGTTTTCACAGAAATGGTTATATCTCTGTTATTGTTCTAGTGACAACCCTAAAACAAAAAGTAGAAGATCCATATTAAATCAAGCTCCATATCTCTATTCAAAGTTGTCCATAGAAGTACATAAAAAAGACTTATTTTGTAGAAACAGTTTTCACCCGCCAAACGCCAAAGTACCGTTAGATATTGTTAATTTTTTATTAAATATTCTTGTACGAAATGGTAAAAAAGTGAGGTGACAAAATTGTTTGTTATACTAATATTATACCAAAGTCACGAATTTGTGGCACGGGTATTAATTTAATGTATATTCATGTAAGATATGACAATAAGTTTTGAAAAATCGTGTTACTGTATAAATGGAATATTTCTGAAAGGATCTAAAAATTAAAAACAGTTTTTGAAAGGTGATGAAATAGGCTTTCAAATTTTTTAATAATTTGAGATGCAAACATAAAAAAGTTTTAAAAAAGGCTCATGAAGACAAAAAAAACTAATGCGTATTTTATTAGACAAATGCATTACAAACGTTTTCTTCAACTCACGTTTTTGTTGTTTCGTGTAAAAATAATTAATTAAAAATTCACAAAGTTTCACAATTTTTTTTTCAAATTTCGGTGAAAATTTAGGTTTAATAAAGGTGTACATTTTAATTATTTTGCTGTTAACTTTTAGATCTAAATATGAAGCGTGGTATTCTCTCTTTCTAACACCGAGCCACAACAAAATTTATGAGACCTAGATGAATTGTCTGAAAGGGAAAACAAATTAGCCTAAGGGGTATTTTTTTTTTTTTTTTTAATAAATAATCGGAGACGGTTTACATATATATAGTTTCTCGTGAGCACTTAGGCCATAGACCTATTGTACTATCTCCCACTTTACCTCATTCTTTTGACAGTAACCCTAAGGGGTTAAATTTGTTAACAATATCATTATAATTAAATTTGAGTAACCCTTGTATAATTAAATTTGAGTAACCCTTGTGGAGATGTTTCCGTAAATAATATTTTTTAACGAAGTTTCTCAATCAATATCAAACCTATTTGGTTGGATTTCAAAATGTATTACAAACACATCCCAGCATGCTTACGGATGAAATTACGTACAAATTTAATAACTTTTAAATACTTACACTAAAAAAAATGTAACATTTCGTTTTGTTGTACAAAAATGATTTAAATCGGGGGTCAGCAACCGGCGGCCCACAAGCGAGTTTACACATTCTTAAAAAGAATTTTTCTTTTCCGAGCAGGGTCTGGTTATTTCAATGTGCGCTCTTCGACAGTCAATGATGTTGTATTTTATTCAAACTCGAACCCTCCTGGTGCCAAAAATATGGTAATTTGGTTTTCCTCCAGCTCGTCAAAATGAAACCCAAATTTTATGTTAAGGCAAGTCTATTATCAATTTGGATATCTGTGATTGTTTGGGACTCGACACAGGTAGATCCTAGTAAGATAGGCATAAAAAACACTTCTAATCAAACTTCATATAGATAAATGAATAAATATAAAATAATAGTAAATTGTTGTCATTTTTTATGATAACTGCCAAATTTACTTTGTTGAATTTAATTTTCTTTACACCTGTTGTTAGGAAGATTGTTAATATAAAAAGGTTTAGGTAAATATGCAGTTAGTCCACCTCACGGATAATACGGAACGTTCGTGTTATCGAAGTTTGATGCACGGATAATACGGATTTTTTAACTAATAGACAATCAAATGTGACATTTGTCGGAAGTACCAATCTTATAAAATAAATTCTCTAAAATAAACTCGCATTTCACCATAATTTTAAAAAACACCCAGGTTTTGAATGGTTTTGTTTGGCAAAGCAGGGTTTGTCTAGCGGGTTTGTGTAATTATTCTAATACATTTCTTTCCATGTTCTACTGTTATAAATACAGGTACAAACTTGTCAATAATGCATCCACTTTGCTTTATCCAAAAATATTTTTTCTATGATTGGCAGCATTGATTGATTGTCTATGAAATGTTAAAATAAAAACGATGAATAAACAATGGCGTTACCGCGTGAGTGAATTAATTTTAACAAAATTAAAATGTTAAATGCATATTTTTGGCATGTTTTTGGGCTCCCCCGACATAAATACTCACTTTTCGTAATAATAAAGCTAAATCTAACTGTTTGAATAAAAAATATTAACGGGTAAGCGGTTTAATGCATAAATAATAAGGTTTATTTTATGTTTCAGAGAAGTAATACTCAAATTAATGACAACGTTCTGCAAACGAGTTTTGAATCTGGTGTCAAGAAAGTGGTTTCTTGCCTTTCTACTTGCATATTCCCTGACAAGACAACTTATCCAATAGATGAAACTATGGTAAGTCATTTAACACCCTATTATATCGCTCTCACAAAAAAAAATCTATTATTCAGAATTAATTAGAGACCAAAAGACGCCTACATGAAGATCCCGGGGAGTTAACCGCTCAATTTCGTACACATGTTACTGAGCCACTTCGGTCGCCTGGGTCAAGGCATTCAGTATGGGCATTTTCTCACAAAAAAATTTTCACTGTACAGTTCGGGTTGTGTAGGTCGATACGCGCAGTTTGATACCCTTATTGCCTACTTTTCTGTTACAAAGAAGACTCCTACCACTGAGCCACTTAAAACGGCCCGGGGAGCTTGCCACTCAATTCAGAACTATTGCTACTGAGCCCCTTCGGTCTCCCGGCTCAAGGTGTTCATTATTTTATTTGAAAAAACGAAGTTAAAAATGAAGTACATATTGTGCTCCTTAACCAGAAAGAATAAATAAATAAACATGACTGGCGTCTGTGTGACGGGGGTAGGTAGTTAAGCGTTAATTAATTGTACTAGAATTCACCCGTTGCTGTACTTGACGACCACAAAAGACCATAATGTTGAAAAGTTTAAAGTTTTGCATTATTTTCAGGTTCACAACGGCCCACCGCACCCTTCAAACTTTGGCTACAGCTATGCCAAGAGACTGATAGATATTTCCAATAGGTAATCGGATCCTACTGCATATTATATTATGTATTCTTTATTGGTTTGATTGTCCTTTGCCTAGCTAAATCCTTGCATAGGCAACATTTTCCACTTACTGGGATGATGGAGCAATTCATATATTGCCAGGTTACTTGGTCTGAAAATGTTTGCCTCTTTTTAAATATGCACATCTATTTGAATTTCGATTTTGTTTTCGTGAATGAATCAATGAATGCAAATCTTGGAAATGGAAATTAATCCACTGAAACATGGCAGACAGACTCGTTGTCGATGACAATGCATTATTTTGGTTTATCTTACTTTTACACACTCAGTTACTATACCGCCATCTAGCTTTCTAGAGCTGACCATACCAGTCACCGGGGTTCATTATTATTGTTTTTGGACGTTTCGGCTCATTGGACATTCGCCCAGTTTTTGGTTTTGCGAATTAGTTAGATAGTACTGTGTAAGTAGATAATATTTATAAATCAAAATGAAAATACGAAAAAGAACACGACACAAAAAATAAAAAGGAAATGGTGGTCGCAACTGGGACTTGTCTTATCTAGTAAGACGAGACATCCTGGGTTCATGTCCAGTTGCGACTGTTACCTTTATTTTTCAGTGTCTTGTTCTCTTTCACATTTTTGTTTTTTTTTTTACATTATTTCCACACAGGAGGCCTTGAGGAAAATAATTTCCCTCAGGGCCTATGTCATCTGGGATGCTGTGTGGAGGGTCTTTTTGAGGAGAAGAAGGAATGAACATTAATCGAATGAATCGTTTAGATCAGGGTTTCCCAACCAGTGGTCCGCAAGAGGCTAGAAGGTGGTCCGCGGTCCCTGGTCGAGAAGTCTGATTTTAAAAAAAATCGGGACAATATTCAGTTTATTATTATTCAACCTTGTGGTCAGTGGCCATTATGGTAATCCGTTTCGCCCCACCTCATCCTAACTACCCCGTTCTACCCCCTCCTTTGTGGTAAATATTCTGCTAGAACCCGTCCCACCATATCCCATTCTGCCTCCTCCGTTGCGGTGAATATTCTGCTAGAACTAGAACCCGTCCTACCCTATCCCATTACGCCCCTCCCGTTTTGCCATCCGTCCCGGGTGCCACCCATGCTAGCCCACGCCACTGACCACAAGCAGTGGCTTAGGCTAGCGTGGGTGGCACCCGGGACGGATAGGGTGGATAACGAGGTGTCACCCCCCTCCCTAATAAAGTTGACAAAACACAAATTTGGACTTCATCAAAAATTGGTCTGTCCCGGGGGGGGGGGAATTGTGGTCTAGAGAATTGTGGTCTAGGAAACTACCCCGCCACTCCCCCCTCTCTACGCTACTGCTTGTGGTCCCTGACGAAAAAATAAACGTACAAGTGGTCCTTGGTCAGAAAAAGGTTGGGAACCACTGGTTTAGATAAATTAATGTTATCTTCTTTTTCAATGATATATTCCACTGATGGATGTTTAATTCAAGATCTCTCTGTGGTTCCATTTAATTTTCAATATTGATAGATTCCTGTTTTACCATAGTAACCATTTTCCTTCCTTCATACAAAAGAGCCATTTCTGTAGATTCCTGTTTTATCATCTCCACCATTTTTACTTTGTTTTTTCAAGACCAAATTTTCCCTCTTCAAATTTACAAACTCAGGGAACAACATCTTGTGACCGAAGCATCCCAATGTTTCTATTATTATAAAAGGAAAGAATTGAATAAAATATGTGATTGACACACCAAAACAGTGCCATTTATTCGACAATGAGTATAAACCCTATTAAAGAAAGAGAATACTGCATTCATATAATGTGTGTAATTTAGGCTACCTCCGTTTCAGAGCTTACCACGAACAGTACGGCTGTATGTTTACTTCAGTTGTTCCGTGTAATGTATTTGGAGCCAATGACAATTTTAACCTCAAAAGCAGCCACGTCATACCCGCACTTATCAGGAAGATGGTAGATGCCAAAGAGAGAGGTAATTTATTTTTCTGTGTAGATACGAGGAGATCATTTAAAGGGCACCGTGTCCTTTCATACTGGAATTTTGTTGTGATGCGATTTTAACCTTTATGCTTTTAAAACTGTATAGAGCACAAAATCAGAATTTCGTGTGCTAATCACACTGTAATTGTTACTTTTTATTACATGAATACAGCATCTCTGATTGTCTAGAAAACATTTTATCTGTGCATGTCAAAATTCATTTTCATTCAACGGTCTTCCAAGAAATAAAAATTTAAAAATTTTAATGATTATTATTTCTTTGAAATCACTTTTTGATTATTATTTTTCATGTAGGTTGTTGTGTATTCGGGTTTTTGTAAAAATAATAGAACCAGTTTATATACATATTCCTATAAATATATTTGTTGATATTTACATTGTTGTTTCCAAAATGAGAGTTTTTTTTCTAGCCCGTTGTTTCACAGAATTTAACAATTCATCAAATTTCAAATTTTTTTGAATATTCTAATCAATTTCTGACATTATTTCAGTTTTGTGAATGAAACTACTGGCCCTTAATGGAATAATAACCGAACTTCCATAGATCTTGAAAATTACATTATGTAAATTGATTTAATTATCTGGTAGGTGATGAGAAATTCTCTGTGATGGGAACTGGAAAACCTCTACGCCAGTTCATCTACTCCACAGACCTGGCCAAGCTGTTTGTTTGGGTGCTGAGAGACTATGAGAGTGTGGAGCCCATCATACTATCAGGCGAGTTATTCAACTACTAACCTGAACCTAAGGCTCTACATCCCGTGGTGGGATTTGGCATCCTCCGCACGTCTATGCTCCCGTCCTGCTCCAATCTTTGTCCACCTCTTCCTTGTCCACTTCTGTACCTGATGCTGTTGGATGGGACAAAATTTCATAATGAGTTTGTATGAGGTACTCAAATACTCAAGTGAGGTGTTACAGTGTCTCACCTCAAATGAGGTGTGAAACAGCCAAAAAGCAACTAAAAATTTTTTACAGTCCGAATATATTTTCTCCAGAATATTTTGTATCCGGGGAGTGGTATAAAATATTGCAAACACGAAATGTAGTGCCATTTTACAAAAATACTGCACCATCTCGTCACCTCAAGACATTTGAAGTTAGAACTAATTACGGTTGCGGTATTCACATAAAAAAATATATATAAACAGTAGTGTATTGATTATTCATGTAGTTTCAGCTTCCTTCAATAGATGTCGATAGCATAGTTAGTAATATGAAGTTCTGCTGTATCCCAATAGATGGCAGTTGAGTCTGATATCAGAAGAGTACCGTCTATCGTCGTTCGTGTCATAATGGTTACGATGATGGCCGAAGTCCGTCCTGCAGTTCACTCGCAGTAGCGACAAAACTCTCAGAGCCTAGTCTAGTAAGGACGTCTGTCTATTTAATATTCATTGTAACTTTTATGATAACTTAATAAATCAACTAATTATCACTCGAATCTATAACCTATTTAATATTAATGGCACATCTTAAGTTGTCTTAATAGTGGAACCCCTCACTGCCCGCCGGCGGGCCCAAAAAATTTTTGGTTTTTTGGGCCCGCCGTGCTATTTTAACCCTTATGTATGAAGAAACTATATGAAGGACAAGGTCAGAATCGCTTGCGCCAATATCATTCTAGGACCTAGGTACTATTGGATTATTGTAGATACTCTGAATTATTTTAAAAGAATTTTCTATGAAATTTGCAGGCATTATTTCGAAATACCATCCAGTGTTCAACAGGCTAAAGCCATAACAACCATTCACTTACCCATTTTGATTTATTCAAGTTGGGCAATTAGGATAAATATTTTATAATCCTAATGATTGTTTTATTTGTAGTGGACGAAGAAGATGAAGTATCCATCGCAGAAGCTGCAAAGGTGATTCAGGAAGCTGTTGGCTTCAATGGAACTCTGGAGTTTGACACTACCCAAGCCGATGGGCAATTCAAGAAGACGGCCTCAAACAAAAAACTCCGTTCCTTACTACCCAATTTCCAGTTCACCAATTTCAAAACGGCCATTAAGGAAAGCGTGGATTGGTACATTGAGAATAAGTCCATAGCTAGAAACTGATTTTTACAGGAATAATAATGCAAGGAATTACTCGACCCCAGCAACAAACCAAATCAGTTGTCTTCCATCCATATCTCTTTGTGAGCTTTCTGACTTTCAGTTTTGGACAGGCTTCCCTCAAACATTTCTCAAAGCTATCAACAGTTTGGAGTGTTTCTGCCTCTGTCATATTTGATTAACAATCTGCTCAATTTTTTATTTTTTTACTTTTGAACGGTCCCCGTTATGCCAATTCTCAACCTATTTCAGCATTTCTCTAGTCGTCTAGCGTAGCAGTAATGCTGTTATAATTGATTGGTAAATCACAATATTGTGTCACATCTGATTTTGAGTGCATGCAAACGAAAATAAAAAAAAATGTAATATAAAACAGAAAAAGAAGATGAAAAATAAAATTGATTTTTTTTATTGAAGAAATTGTTTTTATCCCTCCTGAACAAATGGTTCTTCTGCAGTATTAAACAATATGCTGAAAACATGGCTCCTAAGCAGTGTTACTTTATACTAGTCTCTTAAAATCGATAGTTTTTATGCAGTATAGCATCGAACAGTATTAATAGGTCAGAGATGTACGGTTGAAATTTAAGATCGATATTATTATTGAAAAATGGACCACTTTTATTTTTCTGCGATTGATATCAGTCCAAAATTGGACAATATTTTTCTGCCATTTGTAAAACATTTATTGTAATTAATGAAAACATTTCCTAGGCCAGCCATTTATTTTAAAGTGAAGCTATTGAGATGCTTTATATATTATAACCATGGATGTCGCAAATCCGAACTTCGTAGACTATTTTAGAAATACATCAAAAATGAAATTTAAGAATAATTTTTTCCCTCCGAATATTTGATCAGCTGTTTACTGTTAAAATGTATTCCTTTTTCCATAGATATGCACCTTTCATCAATGGCTTTGTATAAATAGGCTCGCCATAGTCTTACATGCTCGCAAAATAAGCAACATTCTTTTGTTTTCAGCGGTTTTCAGTAATTTCTTAATTCAAAAGTTATTCATATATTGAGAAGTTATGCTACATTCACACTGAAGCCAAACTTCCAACTCGAACTTCCAACGCATGAACTACCCTTCTACGCAATCGTCCGAAAATTTGAAGTTGGAAGTTGACCTCAGTGTGACCGTACCATAAGACTATTAAAGAATGTGTGTTTTTTCTCAAATGACGTACAAAATTGTCGGACGGGGAACATAAAAATTAATTGTATTGCTTATAATAATAGATAATAATAAGTAATTTGTGTGTACATATAAATTAAATGTTATTTCTTCACTTTTACTAATGTTTGCCGTGTAATGGAAACATTTTCTCATCATACAGGAGCATACATTTTTAAATGCAATTTTCCTACTGGTAAGACATGACCTTACTTGACGAGTGACAGTTTAGTACTAAAGTACTAGAAATCGAGAACAGTACAATTGTCTTGCGTTTGGCTTCCCACTTTGAGATTTCTACCCCGCGTCTTAAGTATGTAACGTCTTTGCCTTTCATTATCAAGTATACCACAGACAACATACAATATATGTTGACTCGAATAAGTACCCCTCACGGCAGTTTCAAAGTAAAAAACACGCAGGATTCGCACAGTTATAAACTTTACGATTTTTTTATAAATCCTACAAATATTTAGTTCCCCAGTTTAGAAGACGTCCATAATAATTCTAAGCTAATTACTTTAAAAATAAATTTTGATAGCTGAAGCACCCGGCTTTGCACAGGGTTTTTTTAAATCAGATGTAGACAGTGAAAATCAAATCTACCCCGCCAGCCACAAACACACACTTTCCTTTATATAAATAGATAGATTTTTAATCATTTCAAGCATGTAACCCAAAATATTATTGTGTTTTTAATTATTTATTTGTGCATAATATTTATTAATTATAATATTTATAAATTGTTTAATTGTGCATAATAGTTATTATTACAATATTGTCACTGCTATCGAGCGGTTATATTATGGGTGGGTACATATATTTTTTTAAATTAGTATATTTTGTATTACGCATAATGTTGAATAAAATAATTACATCAAATAGAATTTTTTCATTTTTTACACCAGTAAATATTGTAATATTTATATTTATTGTAATATTATTGTATATTTATTGTAATATTTATACAGTGAAACCCGTTTATAATGACATCGAAGGGAAATGACAAACACGTCATACTAAGCGGACGTCACACAAAGCATTTTGTAGAAAATAAACAACCTGCTGTTTTTGTAAGGTAATATATGTATTATTTATTTTAATAGAGAGAAACACGGCATATTAAGACTCGTGACGTGCACGCGCCGAACATCGTCGGGCGTCACGTAACCCTCCCGAACACTGCCGAAGGTGTTAGGAATCTTGTCGGTCACTATAACCGACATAATTTTCCATGAAATGAGGACATAATTTATTAAAAATGGGTCATAATAAGCGACATGTCACTATAAGCGAAGTCGTTATATCCGACTTTGTTATAAAGAATTTTATATAATTACTTCTTATCAAGCGGTTGGTCAATATAGGCGGAGTCATAATAAACGGATTCTACTGTAATTGCATTATTTAAAAAAAAACATTAAAAAATTTACGTACGTCTTCACTTCCGTAATCAGTACAAAAGTTGTTCATCCTACTCCCCTGTTATTCCAAACTGAATAAGTAATTCATTTACTTGATCGTGCTATTTTTTCCTGAGGCATCCTTGAACTTTTCCCTTCCATTTTTGAGCACCTAATATTTCCTTGACTCTACGTGTTCAAACCATCTAATCGTTCTTTTTTTGTTATTAGTTTTTGGGGTGTTATGCCGTGTTGCGCTACCTCCTCCTTTAGCCAACGTTTCGGACAGCGTTACAGTGTCCATCATCAGGGCAGATGTGTAAATGTTAGTGGTGAAATGTGTACTTAAGTATTTCAAAGCAATACCGTGTTGCCAGCTCCAAACCACTGCGAGCTGGCATACAGACAATTACAGGCAATTGAAACCGGCCATTACTTTGGATTTGTTCCTGAAGTCCTGGGAAGACCCAAAACTTATAAAGCACGCCTAATTACGGAGGCAATTGAAATTCATAAAAATCCTATTAACATTAATAGAGACGACCGAGCTAAGCTCAATAGTTCTTGGTATCCGGTAATTGACGGCTACACCAAAGCTAAATGCAGAAAACCATCTTCAAGTATACTGTAATGCCAGCTCACAGTGGTTTGGAGCTGGCAACACGTTATTGCTTCGAAGTACTTAAGCAACTAACCACTAACATTTACTCATCTGCCCTGATGATGGACACTGTAACGCTGTCCGAAACGTTGGCTAAAAGAGGAGGTAGCGCAACACGGTATAACACCCCAAAAACAAATAACAAAATACTTTTGGCTGTGAAAATCTAAAATCATATCTGATCTAATCGTTCCTTTTTAAACATACATTTTTTTAATTGAGATAAATTCATGCATCCATGAAATGATTGGCTAGTTGGTATAGTGACCCAAAACGTCAGGTTCCCACCCAGCGACAGGTATCGCAGATTGTTGTGTTCAATCTGCTAGCTAAGCCCTAGCTAAAAAAATCAACCTGTAAAAAGTGTTTTTAGTACAATACATTGTATTTTCAAATGTCTTTAAAACTTAACTATTTTTTTATTTATTTGTCTGAGTATTGAACCATTCTACCCAGGGACTGGAGTCAAAAACACTACCAAATAGGCCAAATCCCAATTTGATAAGACTGACATTTATATCGTATGTTAACGTAGGTAATGTCATCCAACTTCAGAGAAATGAGTATATGTCCACTTGTGTGTGTGTGATTGTTTGGAAGTATGTTGGCTTTTCCATTGTTGGATTGTGGTGGGGGTTAGGGCATGAGAGTAAATAAAAAAATGTAACATTTCTTCGAACAATATTTTATTAGACACAACTAAGACCATCTTTGTATTCTATAACAGTTTAACCGAACTCCTGTTGGCCATTTCAAACTGTACCAGGAACACCAAGTAGGTAATGACCACTCCCATGGTCATGTACAAGACCGTGAAGTCCACTGGGAAGAAGCCGCAAGCGGTGAACTCTACCTTCTGGTGGAACATTTGCAAGTAGAACATTTCTGCCTGCAACACAAGGCCAGTCTTCAATACTAACATTTTGCACTAATATTTTATTAATTGACTTGTAATATTATTTTGTATTAATTTACTCATTCTATGGCAGCTATGCCATTAGGAATATTAAAGATAAAGTTTTTTTCCATTTTTTCTAATAGTAATTAAGCTTCATAATCAATAAAGTTTTTTTCCATTTTTTCTAATAGTAATTAAGCTTCATAATCAATAAAGTTTTTTTCCATTTTTTCTAATAGTAATTAAGCTTCATAATCAATAAAGTTTTTTTCCATTTTTTCTAATAGTAATTAAGCTTCATAATCAATAAAGTTTTTTTCCATTTTTTCTAATAGTAATTAAGCTTCATAATCAATAAAGTTTTTTTCCATTTTTTCTAATAGTAATTAGGCTTCATAATCACTGAAGCGTTTTTGGCCACATTTTGGCCAATTTACAAAGACCCTTGACTGTTCGCTTGAGTGAAATGTGGCCAATTTGAGATATTTCAAAACATTTATTGGAATTATTTCAAAAATTTCCGCACACTGTGTATTTCGATTAATCACAAAGATAACTTATTATTTTCACTATTCAACAAGAGATATCTCGCATCTCTTCTGAATAATTTGTTAATGACATTTCGGGAATCAAAATTATTAACAGGTTTTCTAACAAATTATTGTTCATATGTTAAATATTTTAAAAAATGTAGTCATAATATTTAGTTCTCTTCCAATAGGTACTACTTACACTAATTTTAATGTAAATATGCAGAAATCATGCTTTTTTAAATTTAACAGTTTTTTATAATTTTTTCATGAATCTTAAAAATATGAGGTAAACGGTTAAAAATAGGTGCTTTAATGGCTCTCTAACACCACAAGCAGTTTATATGCATTGTTCACGCAATATGTTTGGGATTGGTAGGTACGCATTCGCAAAGACTTAGTGGATAGCAAATGTCAATAAAATCCTTCAATTATCCCACCTACCTAACTTCCCATCCTGAAATGTCATCATGACCAATGCAATTGTTGCAAGAAAAATACCTACTCTTAACTTTAAAAGGTGACAGAATCATTGACTAGAGAGTTGTCAGTGTAAAATAATACCTGAGACAGGGCGGACTATCTGTAGCATAACATCGACTGTGGAAGAAACTTTGCGATTTCATATTTCAATTTATATTATTCTGAACTTCAATATATCATTTTAAAATTAATATTAAGTGAAGCATCAGAACTTGGAGACGTGTGGCCCCAACTGCGACAAGTGAGTCCTTGTTTCCTGTACTCCAATCTGGGCTTATCTTATGTTCCAGAAGCCCAGATTTGAACCATTGACTAATACTACCCATCAGGTTTGGCGAATGCATACAAACTTAATCGTCCCATAATAAAATAGCGGTTGATGTAGTTTTGAGGCTGGTCCTTCCAGTGTGTTGCGTAGGGCTTGACTAGGCTCTGCAGCACTTAAAACCACCACTAATACAGCGGAGACGCGCTTCCTTGAGGGGGAAAAATTCCAAATTGAACGTTCAGAAATCCCAGATGCTGTATGCGTATTTCAATTATTAACGCAAACTCCCGAATGGATAAATAACTTAAATTTCTTACTGTTTTGATTTTTATTTTTAAAAAATATCTATTTAAAAATAAAAATCATAACTCTCGTGTCATCGTCTCTCAAATCATGATTTATTTTGTGCAGTAAAATGATTGACTCATTTGCCTAAAAAGTTAATAAAAACATTATCCTCTTCTCAGCTATCAGTCAATTATTAACACTGGCGAACAGTTAGAAAACACAAAAGACACATGCTCAACAGTTTCATATTATCTAATGTGAAAATAGTTGAATCTTCAATGAGAGTTTGAAAAACACAAAGAAAAATAAATACCATGGCCTTGGTTTTCGAGCAGAAGAATGATATGATGAAAATCATCATGAAGAATATAATTCCCCATATTGCGGACATCCATGCCTTATGCAGGTAAAAGGCATAGAGCTCATTCTCGCTCAGCATCAGGTAAATAAAGTAAAACTGAATAATCAACAGCACGAAGTTACACCAACCACCATAACAATCTGAATGGAATACACGGCGTTTAGTTGTTTTGACCATTCGCACAGTCGGTCGTGCATTTTGCACAGAGTGTTCAAAGGGTTATGTTCGAATTTTGCAATTTCGATGCTTTTCTTGCTCTTATTGGACAGTTTGGATATTGAGGATGCAGTGCCAAGGCTGTTCTTTGTAGTCCAAAGATTTGATCTCGGCAGCGGTCGGGTTACCTTGCTGAGAATGCACTCGTTGAGAATTTTAAATCTGTAACATAATTTTTTTGGAATATTTATCATGTATGCTTAAATTTATGAGTGCGTAGGTTCTGTTTTTAAAGGAAACGCTTCTAAATTCTGAAAACATAAGGAACAGATGAGATTTTTTATATTTCTTATTTAATAGCAATATTTCAGATTTTCAGGTGCTATGATCAAATATTTTATCGGTACGTTTATAGATTTTCACAGCCAAAAGTATTTTCGTTATTTATTTTTGGGATGTTATGTCGTGTTGCGCTACCTCCTTCTTTAGCCAACATTTCGGACAGCGTTGCAGTGTCCATCGTCAGGGCAGATCCGGCAGATCTGCCCTGATGATGGACATTGCCACGCTGTCCGGAACGTTGGCTAAAGAAGGAGGTAGCGCAACATGGCATAACATCCCAAAAACAAATAACGAAAATATTTTATATTTTCAAAAACTGTTATATTTACAAAATACGAAAGGGTTTCAGGACAAACTTTTTTAAAAAGTAAAAAATCACTCGTACTTACCGTGCAATGACCATGTACACGTATCCCACAAAATTAACAAATGTCAAAAAATTAAGGAAGCTCTGAAAAATGCAGGCAGTCCAGTAAAAGAAGCTATTGCGCTCCATAAAAACAAACATGATCAAATCGGAAATAAAAAACAACACCATCGGGATATATGTAATGGCTACCCCAATTAAATACTTTCTGTAATGGCCTTTGTAGTCTACTTTGATACCGAGACTTCATCGAGTAACCAACACATTTCTTGCCTACTTGTGAGCGCACATATCAAAGCACTCAAGCCCAAAATGAATCCGTTTGTCGTGCGATACAAATCTGAATACTTTGAGATACTGTCGATTGTCGACTCCAACTGTAATTTATGATACTGGGTGACAGGAATCAAGGTCAGCAAGAAGATACATGAGACAAATATACTGTAGAAAAGAGAGAATTTCATGAGGCGAAAGTGAGCTTTTCCCGTTTCAACTACAACAGAATACGGTGCTAAGCCAAATATTCTAACAGCGTAGTAAACTGGCGATATGGATCAGAATAATAGCGAGTTTTCATATTCAATCTCTTTTTCCATGCTGATATATTATTATGTATATATTTTTTGCATCGGAATAATTTTAGGTTACAAGACACGACAATAATCGTGTCTTCTGTAGTATAATTCAACTTCACCAAACTGAGAAATGACAAACAGCCATATGCTTTGCTTCATATCTAAATAATATTTTGTTTAATGATTTCTTCTTTTAAAATAGTAATCTAAAAAAACAACAAAAATATCAACCCTCCGAATACCACAAAATGAATATCATAAATTTTCTGGATGTGAAGAAAAAAAATACTGAAGTGGTTTTAGTAAATAAATAAAATGTGGTAAAATCTACAACCGCTCGTGCGAAAGCATGACATAACATAACAACTTGACATAAAACGTTAATTGTAAAACAAAATAAAATCTGCTACTATAATAATAATCAATTATTTGCTTTGGAAAAGCACATAGAAAATAAAAAAGGGTTATGGGTGCGATCGAGACTCTTGGAACATACTTCGCTAATTGGGCATACATCTATCTATTGAGCTATCGAACTTAGCTCACTTAACTTGTCAACAAAGCAATATCACTGCAATATCACTGAATGTAACTTGTAAGGGCATAAGAGGGTTAATACAATACATTTACTAAACAATGCTATTTAATAGTAGATTATGCCAATCATTGTGATATCTTTGTAATTTCTCAAAGCGATGACGTGTTATTGATATGCACATATGAAGTAATCTACTTATTGATATATATTACCAATTTTTAAAAGGTAACATTAGGGCTACTACGTGTTGCATATTAATTTATTCATTACATAATCACAGAATGGGCATCTTACACCATGCTTTTTTACTTACCACTCCGGTACGTGCTGCAATTTTTTTTTCTTTTTACATTAACTTCACAAGGAAGTTCTGCGGAAAATATTTTGCTTTGGGGACGCTGAGTCGAAGATCTTTTTAAGGAGAGAGAGGAGTGAACTTGGGTCTTGAAAAGACACATGTTATAGGAGGTAGGAAACACAGAGGCTGGAAAATGATTCCACTCGATAACGAGTCATAAATATGGAAATATTCTAAGTATGCACTGTGTCTGGAATCTTGAAGTAAACTGGTGAATCCACATCATGTCGAGAATCCAAAAAACATATTTTTTCATTCCTACGTTTAGTTCTGAAACAGCTTAAAAACTAAACCCGTGTTCCCAGTCCTTCATTGTTATTTTTTCCTTTGTATTCCTCCTTTCCTTGAAAGTCCCTACTTAGTTACTACAAAAGAAGAGGAAGGTGTTTCCTACCTACTCTGGAACAAATCTACAATATTACACAAAATCTAAGTTGAATGAAAATGAGTTGTAAATGAGTTGAAAAATCGCAGTGATATCATTCACATCTCACTTTTGAAATCTCACTATTAATCCCAAAAAATACTAATGCCGTTATCCTGGAGAGCAAACCAGCATCAATATCGGCCCAGAACAGGAGATAAACCCAAAGGTAAGGACTTTCTCCTTCCAATTGCCAAATCCTGTGATTGAGGTTTTAATACGCAGTCAACTGTCTTGTTTCACAAAAATTAGATTTACAGTGCACCATCTCTCTCGTGTTACGATATTGTTCGTGACACCTAGCGTTTCAACTTTTTTTTTCGGTAACTTAAGGGTTAAAAGGTTTTTTCATGCGGCCTATAGGGTATAACACATTTAAAAAAACTTTAAACAGCTGATATAAATTCCCCAACAATGAAAATTTATTACATTTGACTGAAAAGTTCCAACTTCAGACTTGATTTACTCCAAAACCGATAAATCAAACCACACAAATCAAATCGATATGTGATGTAGATTCACCAGTTTTCTGTTTGTACTAAGAGTTTCCAGACACTGCAAATTATTTTAAATGTTGTGAAATAACACAAATTAATTGAAGAAATTCACTTGCGCACGCCGGGTTTTGAACCTGCTACCTCCGGATTAATGGCGGAGGCAATACGGCAACCAATAATGTATTAATGTATTAATTTCAATGATCCAAGGAATGGTCAAGGCAGAGTTGTGTGGCAGTCCATCCTCTCTGCTTACTTCTGCAGAGAAACGATGTTTCCGTGGAACTTATGTCTAGTATGAAAGAAACAGCATGAGAGAGTGAGATGAGAACTATACAAGAATGCGAACGGTTGTTCAATGTAGTCCTGGGTCGATCGTGAAAGACCTGATCGTCGAAACCCGCTCACGAGCCACCAAAGAGCGAGCGGGTTATTTATTCGTCAGCACCCGGGTCTCACGATCCGCAGCTCGCAAATAACAAGACAAGAACAACGCGACACACTCCCGCGACCCGTGAACCGCGACCCGCAAACTACGACACATTCCTGCACCCCGTGACTCACGGACCGATCGCCGGGTGCCGGGTGCCCATGTGGCGAGTGGCGAGACGTGTCATTCGGTCGCCGATTGCCGATCAACACACACACGTGCGTGATGTAACAGTATCCTGCTTCCTGCCCGTGTGTCACGTCATCGCGGAATTGTTTAGTAGATTCGATTTATGAATATTCGACTAGACACAGCGTCGTTTTTTATTAGAGCGTATCTTGGTATTGTTAATTGACGGGTGAAGTGCATTTCTTTTCACTTTTTGTTGGTGTTGTTTTTATAAAAACTTTTAATTTTTCGTGTGAGTGTGAATGTAATTATGCATTGTAATAGAAACTATAAACTGGTAAAAGTGTAAAATGTCTGACCTCAATAAAAAAAAATTATATTAAAGCATTACAGCTTACATTCTAATTAATTTAAATTCTCAATAAAAGCTTCAGAACAACACGTTTTTTTACAAGGTTTTTATGTCCTCCAAAACATGATAAAACATTGTTTTTTTTACCCCTGAAGCAAGTCTTTTTTTAAATTAATTTCTGGGACATGACATTACTAGTTATAGGTGTGAGCTGTGAGAGAATGTTCACACAATTATAACCTGGGTTTTGTGTCTCGTATGACTTGACCGGTCTGGGCGGCGACCGTCAACCGCGCGGCGCCCCCCTAGAAAGTAACTGGGTGATGAGTAATCGAGTTTCGTATTTTGTGTCGCGAAAAGAGCGGGTTTTCGTGACCCGCTCGTGACGCCAGTGTGTCGTGAGCGACCCGGGTCGTGTAAAACGATCGATCAACTCAGGACTAGTTCAATGCCTCTTCTTCAACAACTGTTACTCGAGGTAATATGTACATTCTTAATGTTAATTACAGCTTATTGACTGATATTCGGCAATCCGAAACGATCTATAATTAATGTCATAAAGACATCAAATGGACATTACAGTTAGTTAGGAAGCAAAGATTCTAAAAAAAATTACCTTTCGTCATATTCCCATTTTTATTCTCCAACGTAAATAAAAATAACATAAGATAAGAGCAGCATTTTATTAGGAACTAGCGAGTTCCCGGCATACGTTGCTGTTCCACTTAAAAATTGTTTCTCCCTGCGTGTCCTTTCCCATTCGTCCCGTTCCCCTTCCGCCTCCCCTTCCTCTCCCGTGTCCCCTTCCCCTCTCGCGTTCCCTCTCCGCTTTCCCTCTCCCTACTCCCTTCGCCCGCTTCCCCTCGCCCGCTTCCCCCGTCCTGTGAATCCCCCTCCCGAGTTCCCCTCCCCCTCCCGAGTTCCCCTTCCCCTGCCCTTCCAGGTTCCCCTCCCCCCTAGCGGATTCCCCTCCACCCTCCCCCTCCCACGATCCTCCCTCAAGAGTTCCCGTCTCACCTCTCGAGTTCCTCTCCCCCCTCCCGCATTCCATACATTCAGTCCTGGTACATTCAGTTTTCAAACAGCTCGCGTGCCACCTATTGCAATTTTTTTATACAAATTTCATAATGGTTCGAACCTCTACCAGTTAGTTCTCCATCATTGCAGAAGCCGCATTTATCACTTATAATGATGGAAGTGGGTGGATTTTCAACATTTTGAGTTTATTTGTTAATATGTATATGTGTGATAAGCGCCACAGGTGAAATTTTTTTTAAGTGTCCTTTATATGTTTCGAAATATCATGACCAACCAGTCAACAACATTATACATATAAGGTTATTGAATTCCACTTGGGTGTTAGTCTTTCTTAAAAACTTACATTTATATTTTCTTCACAAGAACATATATTATGAAAAAAATTATTTAACTGTGACTAAAGGTGCATCGAATATGGTGGGAAGGAATAGTAGTCTGTTCAGAGAGTTTTCCTTCTTGCACTTCACGGGCCGCATCTGGCCCGCGGCCCGCCATTTGCCGATCGCTGGTTTAGGCTTTTCCATCGCTTTATTGTAGTGATAAGTATTTAGTGAATGAGAGTAAATAAAAAATGTTATATTTCATTGAAAAACATTTTATTAAACACAACTTAATAGACCATCTATATATTCTAAGACAGTTTGACCGAACTCCTGTTGGCCATTTCAAACTGTATCAGGAACACCAAGTAGGTGGTAACTGTGCCCATGGTCATGTATAAGACAGAGAAGTCCACTGGGAAGAAGCCGCAAGCGGTGAACTCTACCTTCTGGTGGAGCATTTGCAAGTAGAACATTTCTGCCTGCAACACAAGGCCAGTTTTCAATACCAAAATTTTGCACAAATATTTTAGTAATTGAGTTGTAGTACAAATAATATTGTATAATATTAATTTACTCATTAAGATTGTTTACGGCAGCTGCAAAAGATATTTTTCGTTTTTTCTAATGTTAATCAACCTTCATAACCACTGGATCGTTTTTGACCACATTACATAAAATAATTACATTAAATAGAATTTTTTTCATTTTTTACACCAGTAAATATTGTAATATTTATATTTATTGTAATATTATTGTATATAATATTGTAATATTTATACAGTGAAACCCGTTTATAATGACATCGAAGGGAAATGACAAACACGTCATACTAAGCGGACGTCATACAAAGCATTTTGTAGAAAATAAACAACCTGCTGTTTTTGTAAGGTAATATATGTATTATTTATTTTAATAGAGAGAAACACGGCATATTAAGACTCGTGACGTGCACGCGCCGAACATCGTCGGGTGTCACGTAACCCTCCCGAACACTGCCGAAGGTCTTAGGAATCTTGTCGGTCACTATAACCGACATAATTTTCCATGAAATGAGGACATAATTTATTAAAAATGGGTCATAATAAGCAACATGTCACTATAAGCGAAGTCATTATATCCGACTTTGTTATAAAGAATTTTATATAATTACTTCTTACTAAGGGGTTGGTCAATATAGGCGGAGTCATAATAAACGGATTCTACTGTAATTGCATTATTTAAAAAAAACATTAAAAAAGTTACGTACATCTTCACTTCCGTAATCAGTACAAAAGTTGTTCATCCTACTCCCCTGTTATTCCAAACTGAATATGTAATTCATTTACTTGATCGTGCTATTTTTTCCTGAGGCATCCTTGAACTTTTCCCATCCATTTTTGAGCACCTAATATTTCATTGACTCTACGTGTTCAAACCATCTAATCGTTCTTTTTTTGTTATTAGTTTTTGGGGTGTTATGCCGTGTTGCGCTACCTCCTCCTTTAGCCAACGTTTCGGACAGCGTTACAGTGTCCATCATCAGGGCAGATGTGTAAATGTTAGTGGTGAAATGTGTACTTAAGTACTTCAAAGCCATACCGTGTTGCCAGCTCCAAACCACTGCGAGCTGGCATACAGACAATTACATGCAATTGAAACCGGCCATTACTTTGGATTTGTTCCTGAAGTCCTGGGAAGACCCAAAACTTATAAAGCACGCCTAATTACAGAGGCAATTGAAATTCATAAAAATCCTATTAACATTAGTAGAGACGACGGAGCTAAGCTCAATAGTTCTTGGTATCCGGTAATTGACGGCTACACCAAAGCTAAATGCAGAAAACCATCTTCAAGTATACTGTAATGCCAGCTCACAGTGGTTTGGAGCTGGCAACACGTTATTGCTTCGAAGTACTTAAGCGACTAACCACTAACATTTACTCATCTGCCGTGATGATGGACACTGTAACGCTGTCCGAAACGTTGGCTAAAAGAGGAGGTAGCGCAACACGGTATAACACCCCAAAAACAAATAACAAAATACTTTTGGCTGTGAAAATCTAAAATCATATCTGATCTAATCGTTCCTTTTTAAACATACATTTTTTTAATTGAGATAAAATTCATGTGTCCATGAAATGATTGGCTAGTTGGTAGAGTGACCCAAAACGTCAGGTTCCCACCCAGCGACAGGTATCGCAGATTGTTGTGTTCAATCTGCTAGCTAAGCCCTAGCTAAAAAAATCAACGTGTAAAAAGTGTTTTTAGTACAATACATTGTATTTTCAAATGTCTTTAAAACTTAACTATTTTTTTATTTATTTGTCTGAGTATTGAACCATTCTACCCAGGGACTGGAGTCAAAAACACTACCAAATAGGCCAAATCCCAATTTGATAAGACCGACATTTATATCGTACGTTAACGTAGGTAATGTTATCCAACTTCAGAGAAATGAGTATATGTCCGCTTGTGTGTGTGTGTGATTGTTTGGAAGTATGTTGGCTTTTCCATTGTTGTATTGTGGTGGGGGTTAGGGCATGAGAGTAAATTAAAAATGTACCATTTCTTCGAACAATATTTTATTAGACACAACTAAGACCATATTTGTATTCTATGACAGTTTGACCGAACTCCTGTTGGCCATTTCAAACTGTATCAGGAACACCAAGTAGGTAATGACCACTCCCATGGTCATGTACAAGACCGTGAAGTCCACTGGGAAGAAGCCGCAAGCGGTGAACTCTACCTTCTGGTGGAACATTTGCAAGTAGAACATTTCTGCCTGCAACACAAGGCCAGTCTTCAATACTAACATTTTGCACTAATATTTTATTAATTGACTTGTAATATTATTTAGTATTAATTTACTCATTCTATGGCAGCTATGCAATTAGGAATATTAATTAATTGAAAAGATAATTTTTTTTTCCATTTTTTCTAATGGTAATTAAGCTCCATAATCACTGAAGCGTTTTTGGCCACATTTTGCCCAATTTACAAAGACCCTTGACTGTTCGCTTGACTGAAATGTGGCCAATTTGAGATATTTCAAAACATTTATTGGAATTATTTCAAAAGTTTCCGCACACTGTGTACTTCGATTGATCACAAAGATAACTTATTATTTTCACTATTCAACAAGAGATATCTCGCATCTCTTCTGAATAATTTGTTAATGACAATTCTAACAAATTATTGTTCATATGTTAAATATTAAAAAATGGAGTCATAATATTTAGTTCTCTTCCAATAGGTACTACTTACACTAATTTTAATGTAAATATGCAGAAATCATGCTTTTTTAAATTTAACAATTTTTTATATAATTTTTTCATGAATCTTAAAAATATGAGGTAAACGGTTAAAAATAGGTGCTTTAATGGCTCTCTAACACCACAAGCAGTTTATATGCATTGTTCACGCAATATGTTTGGGATTGGTAGGCACGCATTCGCAAAGACTTAGTGGATAGCAAATGTCAATAAAATCCTTCAATTATCCCACCTACCTAACTTCCCATCCTTGAAATGTCATCATGACCAATGCAATTGTTGCAAGAAAAATACCTACTCTTAACTTTAAAAGGTGACAGAATCATTGACTAGAGAGTTGTCAGTGTAAAATAATACCTGAGACAGGGCGGACTATCTGTAGCATAACATCGACTGTGGAAGAAACTTTGCGATTTCATATTTCAATTTATATTATTCTGAACTTCAATATATCATTTTAAAATTAATATTAAGTGAAGCATCAGAACTTGGAGACGTGTGGCCCCAACTGCGACAAGTGAGTCCTTGTTTCCCATACTCCAATCTGGGCTTATCTTATGTTCCAGAAGCCCAGATTTGAACCATTGACTAATACTACCCATCAGGTTTGGCGAATGCATACAAACTTAATCGTCCCATAATAAAATAGCGGTTGATGTAGTTTTGAGGCTGGTCCTTCCAGTGTGTTGCGTAGGGCTTGACTAGGCTCTGCAGCACTTGAAACCACCACTAATACAGCGGAGACGCGCTTCCTTGAGGGGGAAAATTTCCAAATTGAACGTTCAGAAATCCCAGATGCTGTATGCGTATTTCAATTATTAACGCAAACTCCCGAATGGATAAATAACTTAAATTTCTTACTGTTTTTATTTTTATTTAAAAAAAATATCTATTTACATTTACTCTCGTGTCATCGTCTCTCAAATCATGATTTATTTTGTGCAGTAAAATGATTGACTCATTTGCCTAAAAAGTTAATAAAAACATTATCCTCTTCTCAGCTATCAGTCAATTATTAACACTGGTGAACAGTTAGAAAACACAAAAGACACATGCTCAACAGTTTCATATTATCTAATGTGAAAATAGTTGAATCTTCAATGAGAGTTTGAAAAACACAAAGAAAAATAAATACCATGGCCTTGGTTTTCGGGCAGAAGAATGATATGATGAAAATCATCATGAAGAATATAATTCCCCATATTGCGGACATCCATGCCTTATGCAGGGTAAAGGCATATAGCTCATTCTCGCTCAGCATCAGGTAAATAAAGTAAAACTGAATAATCAACAGCACGAAGTTACACCAACCACCATAACAATCTGAATGGAATACACGGCGTTTAGTTGTTTTGACCATTCGCACAGTCGGTCGTGCATTTTGCACAGAGTGTTCTAAGGGTTATGTTCGAATTTTGCAATTTCGATACTTTTCTTGCTCTTATTGGACAGTTTGGATGTTGAGGATGCAGTGCCAAGGCTGTTCTTTATAGTCCAAAGATTTAATCTAGGCAGCGGTCGGGTTACCATGCTGAGAATGCACTCGTTGAGAATTTTAAATCTGTAACATTATTTTTTTGGAATATTTATCACGTATGCTTAAATTTATGAGTGCGTAGGTTCTGTTTTTAAAGGAAACGCTTCTAAATTCTGAAAACATAAGAAACAGGTGAGATTTTTTATATTTCTTATTTAATAGCAATATTTCAGATTTTCAGGTGCTATGATCAAATATTTTATCGGTACGTTTTTAGATTTTCACGGCCAAAAGTATTTTCGTTATTTGTTTTTGGGATGTTATGTCGTGTTGCGCTACCTCCTTCTTTAGCCAACATTTCGGACAGCGTTGCAGTGTCCATCGTCCTGATGATGGACATTGCCACGCTGTCCGGAACGTTGGCTAAAGAAGGAGGTAGCGCAACAAGGCATAACATCCCAAAAACAAATAACGAAAATATTTTATATTTTCAAAAACTGTTATATTTACAAAATACGAAAGGGTTTCAGGACAATCTTTTGTAAAAAGTAAAAAATCACTCGTACTTACCGTGCAATGACCACGTACACATATCCCACAAAATTAACAAATGTTGAAAAATTAAGGAAGATTTGAAAAATACAGGCAGCCCAGTAAACGAAGCTATTCCGCTCCATAAAAACAAACATGATTAAATCGAAAATAAAAAACAACACCATCGGGATATATGTAATGGCCACCCCAATTAAATACTTTCTGTAATGGCCTCTGTAGTCTACTTTGATACCGAGATTTCATCGAGTAACCAACACATTTCTTGCCTACTTGTGAGCGCACATATCAAAGCACTCAAGCCCAAAATGAATCCGTTTGTTGTGCGATACAAATCTGAATACTTTGAGATACCGTCGATTGTCGACTCCAACTGTAATGTATGATACTGGGTGACAGGAATCAAGGTCAGCAAGAAGATACATGAGACAAATATACTGTAGAAAAGAGAGAATTTCATGAGGCGAAAGTGAGCTTTTCCCTTTTCAACTACAACAGAATACGGTGCTAAGCCAAATATTCTAACAGCGTAGTAAACTGGCGATATGGATCAGAATAATAGCGAGTTTTCATATTCAATCTCTTTTTCCATGCTGATATATTATTATGTATATATTTTTTGCATCGGAATAATTTTAGGTTACAAGACACGACAATAATCGTGTCTTCTATAGTATAATTCAACTTCACCAAACTGAGAAATGACAAACAGCCATATGCTTTGCTTCATATCTAAATAATATTTTGTTTAATGATTTCTTCTTTTAAAATAGTAATCTAAAAAAACAACAAAAATATCAACCCTCCGAATACCACAAAATGAATTTCATAAATTTTCTGTATGTGAAGAAAAAAAATACTGAAGTGGTTTTAGTAAATAAATAAAATGTGGTAAAATCTACAACCGCTCGTGCGAAAGCATGACATAACATAACAACTTGACATAAAACGTTAATTGTAAAACAAAATAAAATCTGCTACTATAATAATAATCAAATCATTTGCTTTGGAAAAGCACATAGAAAATAAAAAAGGGTTATGGGTGCGATCGAGACTCTTGGAACATACTTCGCTAATTGGGCATACATATACATCTATCTATTGAGCTATCGAACTTAGCTCACTTAACCTGTCAACAAAGAATAGCAATATCACTGAATGTAACTTGTAAGGGCATAAGAGGGTTAATACAATACATTTACTAAACAATGCTATTTAATAGTAGATTATGCCAATCATTGTGATATCTTTGTAATTTCTCAAAGCGATGACGTGTTATTGATATGCACATATGAAGTAATCTACTTATTGATATATATTACCAATTTTTAAAAGGTAACATTAGGGCTACTACGTGTTGCATATTAATTTATTCATGACATAATCACAGAATGGGCATCTTACACCATGCTTTTTTACTTACCACTCCGGTACGTGCTGCAATTTTTTTTTCTTTTTACATTAACTTCACAAGGAAGTTCTGAGGAAAATATTTTGCTTTGGGGACGCTGAGTCGAAGATCTTTTTAAAGAGAGAGAGGAGTGAACTTGTGTCTTGAAAAGACCCATGTTATAGGAGGTAGGAAACACAGAGGCCGGAAAATGATTCCACTCGATAACGAGTCATAAATATGGAAATATTCTAAGTATGCATTGTGTCTGGAATCTTGAAGTAAACTGGTGAATCCACATCATGTCGAGAATACAAAAAACATTTTTTAACAATTTTTCATTCCTACGTTTAGTTCTGAAACAACTTAAATACTAAACCCGTGATCCCATTCCTTCATTGTTATTTTTTCCTTTGTATTCCTCCTTTCCTTGAAAGTCCCTACTTAGTTACTACAAAAGAAGAGGAAGGTGTTTCCTACCTACTCTGGAACAAATCTACAATATTACACAAAATCTAAATTTACCTACATCAAATGAGTTGAAAAATCGCAGTGATATCATTCACATCTCACTTTTGAAATCTCACTATTAATCCCAAAAAATACTAATAACGTGCCGTTATCCTGGAGAGCAAACCAGCATCAAGATCGGCCCAAACAGGAGATTTTTTTATTTATTTTTTTTTTTTTATTGGCAATGTTTATTAAAAATACATATGAAGTTATAACAGTTACATAGTTACATAAGGTTAACAAAAAAATTAAAAAAATTGCCTTTCCTCACCATAAAGAGACAATGCTCTTGTGTTTGGTGAGGGAATTCTAGCTCAATTAGTAAATTAATGATCGTGTAAGTTAGTAATAACGGCTATTGTAAATAATAAGTAGGTTAAAAAATCTTGCATAAATTTAAAAATAAAAATCCTGAAGAGTTTAAAAAAATCATAATGTAAATTAAAAAATCATTATAAATGGAAGAATCATGTAAGTTAGTAACAAAAATTTATTGTAATAAGTAAGTAAAGGATACGTAAGAAAGAACGCAAGATTTATACAATAGTAGACTCAGAGATTTAGAAACTAAGAAATGAAAGAAAAAAGAAGGAATAAATGATTTATAAAATAGCAGACTTTAAGATACAAAGTAAACATATTTGGGACTTTTATAGCAGTTTAAGGTAATTTTTTAATTTGGACTTAAATTCCTGCATATTTTCGATGGTTTTTAATTTTAATGGGAGGTTGTTATAATAGATTATGCCCAGGTAAAGATAGGAATTTTGAATGTGCTTAGTATTAAATTTAGGAATTTTAATAGTTTTCTGGTATCTTGCTGATGTATTGAATTGGAAGTTACGAGTATTTAACTGTATTTCTTTGTAAATTTGAAGTATTGAATATTTTTTATAGATTTTGTCTATTACAGGCACATTGAATATTGAAAAAAGAATTTCAGTAGGAAATTTAGACGGTTTTTTCAAGATTACCTTAATTATCAACCTTTGAACAATTTTGAGGGGATTTAAAATATTGTCATATGTTCCTCCCCAGCCAATAATACCATATTGCAATATAGATTGAACAGTTGCATAGTACACTCTTTTTAGGTTTTCTAAGCTAAGAATATTTCTAAGTCTAATAAATATATAAATACATTTCCTAATCCTTTTGACGAGTTCACAAATATGTGTTTTCCATTTAAAATGTTGATCTATATATACACCAAGATATTTGATTTTGGGAGTTGGACTAAGTATAGCACAATCTTGATTGCAGTTAGTTTTATTACATTTACTTTGGTGTATTATGATGTTTAAATTTGGTTCTAATTTGAATATATTGATAGAGAATGGGATAAATTTTGTTTTTTCAGTGTTTAGAGAGAGGAGATTTTTATCGAACCAATTTTTCAATATGTTAATATCAATGTTAGCTAGGTTATTAACAGTATTCCAATCCGTACCTTCAATTATTATGACAGTATCGTCAAAGATAAATCCAAAGGTAAGGACTTTCTCCTTCCAATTGCCAAATCCTGTGATTGAGGTTTTAATACGCAGTCAACTGTCTTGTTTCACAAAAATTAGATTTACAATGCACCATCTCTCTCGTGTTACGATATTGTTCGTGACACCTAGCGTTTCAACATTTTTTTTCGGTAACTAAAGGGTTAAAAGGTTTTTTCATGGGGTCTATAGGGTATAACACATTTAAAAAAACTTTAAACAGCTGATATAAACTCCCCAACAATGAAAATTTATTACATTTGACTGAAAAGTTCCAACTTCAGACTTGATTTACTCCAAAACCGATAAATCAAACCACACAAATCAAATCGATATGTGATGTAGATTCACCAGTTTCCTGTTTGTACTACGAGTTTCCAGAAACTGTGCAAATTATTTTAAATGTTGTGAAATAACACAAATTAATTGAAGAAATTCACTTGCGCACGCCGGGTTTTGAACCTGCTACCTCCGGATTAATGGCGGAGGCAATACGACAACTAATAATGTATTAATTTCAATGATGCAAGGAATGGTCAAGGCAGAGTTGTGTGGCAGTCCATCCTCTCTGCTTATTTCTGCAGAGAAACGATGTTTCCGTGCAACTTATGTCTAGTATGAAAGAAACAGCATGAGAGAGTGAGATGAGAACTATACAAGAATGCGAACGGTTGTTCAATGTAGTCCTGGGTCGATCGTGAAAGACCTGATCGTCAAAACCCGCTCACGAGCCACCAAAGAGCGAGCGGGTTATTTATTCGTCAGCACCCGGGTCTCACGATCCGCGGCTCGCAAATAACAAGACAAGAACAACGCGACACACTCCCGCGACCCGTGAACCGCGACCCGCAAACTACGACACATTCCTGCACCCCGTGACTCACGGACTGATCGCCGGGTGCCGGGTGCCCATGTGGCGAGTGGCGAGACGTGTCATTCGGTCGCCGATTGCCGATCAACGCACACACGTGCGTGATGTAACAGTATCCTGCTTCCTGCCCGTGTGTCACGTCATCGCGGAATTGTTTAGTAGATTCGATTTATGAATATTCGACTAGCCACAGCGTCGTTTTTAATTAGAGCGTATCTTGGTATTGTTAATCGACGGGTGAAGTGCATTTCTTTTCACTTTTTGTTGGTGTTGTTTTTATAAAAACTTTTAATTTTTCGTGTGAGTGTGAATGTAATTATGCATTGTAATAGAAACTATAAACTGGTAAAAGTGTAAAATGTCTGACCTCAATAAAAATAAATTATATTAAAGCATTACAGCTTACATTCTAATTAATTTAAATTCTCAATAAAAGCTTCAGAACAACAAGTTTTTTTACAAGGTTTTTATGTCCTCCAAAACATGATAAAACATTGTTTTTTTTACCCCTGAAGCATGTCTTTTTTTAAATTAATTTCTGGGACATGACATTACTAGTTATAGGTGTGAGCTATGAGAGAATGTTCACACAATTATAACCTGGGTTTTGTGTCTCGTATGACTTGACCGGTCTGGGCGGCGACCGTCAACCGCGCGGCGCGCCCATAGAAAGTAACTGGGTGATGAGTAATCGAGTTTCGTATTTTGTGTTGCGAAAAGAGCGGGTCTTCGTGACCCGCTCGTGACGCCAGTGTGCCGTGAGCGACCCGGGTCGTGTAAAACGATCGATCGACCCAGGACTAGTTCAATGCCTCTTCTTCAACAACTGTTACTCGAGGTAATATGTACATTCTTAATGTTAATTACAGCTTATTGACTGATATTCGGCAATCCGAAATGATCTATAATTAATGTCATAAAGACATCAAATGGACATTACAGTTAGTTAGGAAGCAAAGATTCTAAAAAAAATTACCTTTTGTCATATTCCCATTTTTATTCTCCAACGTAAATAAAAATAACATAAGATAAGAGCAGCTTTTATTAGGAACTAGCGAGTTCCCGGCATACGTTGCTGTTCCACTTAAAAATTGTTTCTCCCTGCGTGTCCTTTCCCATTCGTCCCGTTCCCCTTCCGCCTCCCCTTCCTCTCCTGTGTCCCCTTCCCTTCTCGCGTTCCCTCTCTGCCTTCCCTCTCCCTACTCCCTTCGCCCGCTTCCCCTCGCCCGCTTCCCCCGTCCCGTGAATCCCCCTCCCGAGTTCCCCTCCCCCTCCCGAGTTCCCCTTCCCCTGCCCTCCCAGGTTCCCCTCCCCCCTAGCGGATTCCCCTCCACCCTCCCCCTCCCACGATCCTCCCTCAAGAGTTCCCGTCTCACCTCTCGAGTTCCCCTCCCGCATTCCATACATTCAGTTTTCAAACAGCTCACGTGCCACCTATTGCAATTTTTTTATACAAATTTCATAATGGTTCGAACATCTCCCAGTTAGTTCTCCATCATTGCAGAAGCCGCATTTATCACTTATAATGATGGAAGTGGGTGGATTTTCAACATTTTGAGTTTATTTGTTAATATGTATATGTGTGATAAGCGCCACAGGTGAAATTTTTTTTAGTGCCCTTTATATGTTTCGAAATATCATGACCAACCAGTCAACAACATTATACATATAAGGTTATTGAATTCCACTTGGGTGTTAGTCTTTCTTAAAAACTTACATTTATATTTTCTTCACAAGAACATATATTATGAAAAAAATTATTTAACTGTGACTAAAGGTGCATCGAATATGGTGGGAAGGAATAGTAGTCTGTTCAGAGAGTTTTCCTTCTTGCACTTCACGGGCCGCATCTGGCCCTCCGCCCGCCATTTGCCGATCGCTGGTTTAGGCTTTTCCATCGCTTTATTGTAGTGATAAGTATTTAGTGAATGAGAGTAAATAAAAAATGTTATATTTCATTGAAAAACATTTTATTAAACACAACTTAATAGACCATCTATATATTCTAAGACAGTTTGACCGAACTCCTGTTGGCCATTTCAAACTGTATCAGGAACACCAAGTAGGTGGTAACTGTGCCCATGGTCATGTATAAGACAGAGAAGTCCACTGGGAAGAAGCCGCAAGCGGTGAACTCTACCTTCTGGTGGAGCATTTGCAAGTAGAACATTTCTGCCTGCAACACAAGGCCAGTTTTCAATACCAACATTTTGCACAAATATTTTAGTAATTGAGTTGTAGTACAAATAATATTGTATAGTATTAATTTACTCATTAAGATTGTTTACGGCAGCTGCAAAAGATATTTTTCGTTTTTTCTAATGTTAATCAACCTTCATAACCACTGGATCGTTTTTGACCACATTTTGGCCAATTTGCAAACACCCTTGAGCGTTTGCTGACCAAAGTGTGACGAATTTCAAGAAAATTTTTAAACATTTATTGGAATTATTTAAAAAGTTCCCACGCGTTGTATACTTCGATTAGTCGTAAAGATAAATTATTATTTTCACTTTTCAACAAGAGATATCTCGCATCTCTTCTGAATTATTTGTCATTAACATTTCGGGAAACAAAATTATTGAAATGTTTTCCAGCAAATCATTGATCGCATGCCACATATTAAAAAATGCTCATTAAAATTTAAATTTATGTGTGTGATTATCATCAAGGCTATAGACAACATGCAGAAGTCATAATATTTAATTTTATTCAAAAGGTACCATGTATGTCGATTTTAATGTAAATATGCAGAAATCATGTGTTTATAAATGTAACGATTTTTTAAATTTTTCATGAATTCTAAAAAAACGGTTAAATATAGGTGGCTCTAACACTACACACAGTTTATTTGCATATTAAAATTCGGAGTTATGATTTTTTTAATGAGGGTGGAAAATTTCCAAATCGAACGTTCAGAAATCCTGGATGCTGGACGCGTATTTCAATTATTTATAAGAGTGCTCGCCTGGATAAATAACCTAAATTTCTTGAGACAAATTACTGTTTTGATTTTACATTAAAAAAATACATACTTACATTTACTCTTATTTCATCGTCTCTCAAATCAAGATTGATTTTGTGCAGTAAAATGATTGACTCATTTGCCTAAAAAGTGAATAAAATCATTATCCTAATCTAAACTCTCAGCTAAATTGTTTCTGCAAACCCAGATGTTGTTTGATAAATTTCTTTATCTAAACGCTCCAGCACACGTTGGCCGAGTGCGCTCGGCGAGTGCGTTGGGCCAACGTATACTGGGCCGTTTTGTGTGTATTTGGCGTTTGCGGCCAACATTCGCAGCCGACACGATTAGTGTCAGTTTTTCGTGCACAAATCAAATAAATTTGGCGCAAGCCGCAAACAGCGATCACACGTTGGCCAAGCGTTCAGTTCATAGTTACGCGTCGGCCGGAGTGGACGCTGTGTGTCGCGCTTAATTGTTTCAACGATTGTTTCACGAACGTGGCGTCATGGAGTAATGAGGAAATGTTTAGACTCATTGATTATTATTACAATGAATGCGTTATATGGAACCCCAAACACAAGCAACATATATTAAATAATACCAGCCTTACTAAAAAAAACCACAGCGCGACCGATTAACTGTGTTATTGCAATAACATAAATAAAGCTCGTATACACTAAAACACGTTTTATTACCAATAACGTTTCTTACGTGGTCACGCTGTTAAAACGCATTGAAGATGTGACAACGTTGTATATGGTTTTAATTTACTAGGAAACTAGTAAATTAAATTTAATTTACTAGCTAACTTACTAGGTAAAATGTTTGCGGATAACTCAACCCTCGATGACCAAGGTGCTGTCCCGACGTCGGTTCCTCACTGCGGTTTTCGTATGAAAAAGCTGAGGATCCAGCATCGGGAAGTACTCCATGTTTTACGAGGGCTTGATGTTAATAAAGCTAGTGGGCCTGACGGAATACCTGCCCTGGTACTGCAAAGGTGCGCTGCAGAAATAGCTCCAATTTTGACGAAGCTTTTTAAACTGTCCCTGAAGACTGGCTCTGTGCCCTCTGGTTGGAAAAAAGCGGTTATCCATCCTATTCCAAAGAAGGGTGACCACTCCAACCCGGCCAACTACCGCCCCATAGCGATCACATCAGTTCTGTCTAAGGTGATGGAACGTGTGATCAACGACAAACTGCTCACATACCTCGAGAAGAACAAAATTATTAACGACCGTCAATACGGATTCCGGCGGAACCGCTCGTGCGGTGATCTTCTCGCGTATGTGACGCATGTTTGGGGGCGATGCCTGGAACGTTTCGGTGAGACCCAAACGGTTGCACTGGACATATCCAAGGCCTTTGACCGGGTTTGGCACCGAGGACTTGTCAACAAACTGCATTCTTACGGACTTCCCGCATCCTTGTGTACGTGGATTGCTGACTTCTTGAGGGAGAGGTCGATTCAGACGGTAGTCGATGGTTTCACCTCTTCCTCTCACTCGATAAATGCTGGCGTCCCGCAGGGATCGGTTCTGTCTCCAACTCTGTTTTTGTTGCACATCAACGACCTTTTGTCATGTGCACCAATTCACTGCTACGCGGATGACAGTACAGTTCATGATAGCTTTTTGTTTGACAAGCCCCCAAAGGGCTCACAAACTCCAACAGCTCGTAAGGCTTTGAAGCAAAGAATGGACGGTTACCTCGAGAGTGTTTTCTCTTGGGGTAAAAATAATCTCGTTGAATTTAATGTTTCAAAGACCCAATCTTGTCTGATTACGTCTAAAAGGGATCGCAATGAAAATCTAGTCTCTTTCAACGGAAGCAATCTTCCGAACAGGCCCTCCATTGATTTGCTTGGTGTAACCCTAAGTGACCAGCTCAGGTATGGGGGCTCCATCGAAGCCAGAGTAAAGTTAGCCTCCCAAAAACTGGGCGTACTGTACAGGGCCCGCAGATACTTTAAAAGTACACAACTGCTAACCCTGTACAAATCGCAAGTGCGCCCCACGGTTGAATTTGGCAGCCACCTCTGGTCTGGAGCTCCAAAATACCTGAAAAATACCCTCGACTCTGTGCAGAAACGGGCGGTCCGTTTGATAGATTCTCCCATCTTAACAGACGGATTGCAATCTTTAGAGCACAGGCGTCGGGTGGGAATGCTATCCTTGTTCTACCGGTATTACAATGGAAGATGCTCCGAGGAACTAGCATCATTGATCCCTTCGGCACCGGTGCATAGTCGGGAAACACGCCAAACGCGTGCCCAACATTTGTACACAGTTGACATTAGTCACTTGAGAACGGGTCGTTTCTTCGACTCGTTCTTATGTTCAACAGCTCGGCTGTGGAATGATTTGCCGGCCTCTGTGTTTCCTCCTTCCTACAACATGGGTCTCTTCAAGACTAATGTTCATTCCTTCCTCTCCTCAAAAAGACCCTCCACACAGCATCCCAGATGACATAGGCCCTGAGGGAAATTATTTTCTTCAGGGCCTCCTGTGTGGAGTTAATGTAAAAAAAAAAAAAAAAAAAAAAATGTTGTTTTAATTTTTCTCCGCAAGGGGCATTATTGGCACGCCTATGCATTAGTTCTTCGGCCCGCGACAGCCCGCGATGACAAAACAGCTCGGTGTGTTTTATGGCGGGATATCGAAAATTTTGTGATTTTACTTAATAATTTCTATTGTAGTGACGAATTCACTCTTCTGTTCACATAATTGATATATTTACCATGTTATTTGTGTGGTTTACATCAGTTTAATCAAGTTATTGTACAAACGCCGTACTTTCAAAGTTCAACTGTCAGAATATTGTTTTTTATAGGTTACTTAAAAGATAAAATTTTCATTTTAAGATCTTTACTTTAAGAGAATTTCTTAAAAGTGATAATTTTTTATAATATTAAAATCTAATACATGTGTTCGTAAACGTATCAAAAAAATTAACGTCTTTAACGTAAGAAATCTGTTTTAAATTTCGGTATTATTTCTAGGTTATTTTTTTGGCAATAAAAACTTTGAAATTTTTTATTATTTTTTTATTGTATACACGATGAAAAAGTGAGATGATAGTTTCCTTCCAAATTTATTACATAAAAGGACTGTGTTTTTTAAATTTTAATTTTATTTAAATTTCTCTACATTTTGGTCAAAAATGTTGTGGGAGGAAATTTTTTTCCGAGTTTGAATCTTAAAATATGGCAGTTTTTGAAAGCTAAAGTGTATTTCAAATACTCAAATCTAAAGGGTAATTTTATCTTGTTTTCATAAATGGTATTTGTTTTTACGACACCTTCAAAAATAAGAAATATATAGAACATTCAAAATTCTATGGAAAAATTACAAATATCGTTCGGACATCAATGGTTAAAACAGAGATAAACTACCCTCTCAGGCCGTGGAAACCATGTGTATTTCTTTCAAAGAACAAATTTTTAATTAGTAATGTTTTCACATCCGCGGCCGTTTGTCAATTGAATAAAATTTTCACTGGGTTTTTTAGTAAGGCTGTACATGTTTAGTTGCGATTTCAGAGTAATGATATAATAATGATAAAGATAAATCACACTAATATAATAAAGAGGAATGATTTGTATTTTTGCAGTTTGTAACGAATAAACTCAAAAACTACTGGACCGATTTCAAAAATATCAATATTCATAATAATAATTCATATCAATATTGAAGGGTTATTTAAACCTCTTGAAATATTATTGGACTGTTCTGTAGTTATCTGTAAGTATACCTACCAAATATTTTTGAAGTAGAACTTCTTTACACACGCTTGACTTGGGAAGTAAGCTGGCGAATGCGTGTCAAGAGGGTTACGAAAAGCGAGGCGGACCTTCGTATATTACTGTAGGGGCAAGAGAGAGGTGCGAGCACACATTTTCTTTCTCTCTTTCTCTCATAGCCAGTTACGTTACACAGTGCGGGCCTATTGTCTGTATCACACTGTAGGAGCAAGAGAGAGCAGTGCGCGCACACATTTTCTTTCTCTCTTCCTATCATATAAATGGAGCAGAAGTTTTACTTCAGTTGTGTGGTCTAAAGCACACTCGTTTTTTTTTGTTTCAGGTTAATGATGCTTGGAGTATAATGCTTCTGAGGGTCATTTTGTTCACGCTGTCCCAAGCATGTGTGCGTTACTTTTTAGCTTACCCTCGTACTTACATTCATCATTAACTCATCTTCATACATACTTCGTTTACCTAGACACGAAACATTTTTTTCATACAGTTAGGAATCAGCAGAGCACCATCAGCATACAACAGGCAACATACTTTCAGATTACTTCATTTCGCGCCCAATCCCACCTCTTTCAATTCTTGCATACAATTATCTATGTATAGATTGAATAACCACGGCGACATTACGCAGCCTCGCTTAACACCTTTTGTGATGTAAAACTACAGTTCACTCGAACACATGCAACGCTTCCCTCGTTCAGAGACGCAATTCTGTATGAAATTTGTATTCACTCCTTACTTGGACAAAATCTTCCATAGCTTTTTCCCATCGACTTGGTCGTATGCTTTTCGTAGATATACAAAAAGCATAGAAGAGTTTCTGGTATTTTGCCAGAAAATTCTCGGTGACCAAACGCGATGAGAAAATCTAGTCGATGCATCCCCTTCCATTGATAAAAGCACCTCCCATATTTTATACTTTGTTTCAATTCTTACCCTTTTAATGAATATTCTACCGTATAGCTTGCCGACTGAATAATAGCCCTACGATTGCCACATTACATTCGAATCTTAAATAGGAGGTTGAATAACACAAAGAAAAATAAATACCATGTCCTTGGTTTTGGAGCAGAAGAATGATATGATGAAAATCATCATGAAGAATATAATTCCCCATGTTGCGGATGTCCACGCCTTGTGCAGGGTAAAGGCATAGAGCTTATTCTCGCTCAGCATCAGGTAAAAGAAGTAAAGCTGAATAACCAACAGCACAAAAGTTACACCAACCACCACAAGAATCTGAATGGAATACATGGCGTTTAGTCGTTTTGACCATTCGCACAGTCGGTCGTGCATTTTGCACAGAGTGTTCAAAGGGTTGTGTTCAAATTTTGAAATAGTGATGCTTTTTCTGCTTTTATTGGATTGTTTGAATGTTAAGGATGCAGAACCGAGGCTGCTCTTCGTAGTCCAAAGATTTGATCTCGGCAGCGGTCGGGTTACCATGCTGAGAATGCACTTGTTGAGTAATTGAAATCTGTAACATTATTTTTTTGGAATATTTATCATTTGTGCTTGAATTTAAGACTGCTGAAAAACTTCAAATTCTGAAAACATATAAGTAACTGAAAAGAGTTTTGATATTTCTTATTTAATAGCAGTCATGATTTTACAAAATATAAACAGGTTTTCAACACCGTCAACTGCAAAATTAACCATGTCAAGTGTGTACCCTATCCCATGCGGCCTGCGAATAAATTAAAAATAAATATATTGGCCCTTCGGATAAAAAGGTTGATCATAGCCGATTGAATATGTCCATATTGACTTACACGAACAGTGAAAACTCCTGTAGAATTAATTAATTCAAAGCATCATTCATTCAGGTTGTGGAAGGTCAAAATACACGAAAATATTTTATATGGGTACTTACCGC
Organism: Limnephilus rhombicus; assembly: GCA_929108145.2. Classification (NCBI taxonomy): domain Eukaryota; kingdom Metazoa; phylum Arthropoda; class Insecta; order Trichoptera; family Limnephilidae; genus Limnephilus; species Limnephilus rhombicus. The sequence continues at coordinate 29,834,248 of OV815296.1, forward strand.
GCAATGACCATGTACACGTATCCCACAAAATTAACAAATGTCAAAAAATTAAGGAAGCTCTGAAAAATGCAGGCAGTCCAGTAAAAGAAGCTATTGCGCTCCATAAAAACAAACATGATCAAATCGGAAATAAAAAACAACACCATCGGGATATATGTAATGGCTACCCCAATTAAATACTTTCTGTAATGGCCTTTGTAGTCTACTTTGATACCGAGATTTCCCAAATCTTCATCAAAGCCAATCATTTCATCGAGTAACCAACACATTTCTTGCCTACTTGTGAGCGCACATATCAAAGCACTCAAGCCCAAAATGAATCCGTTTGTCGTGCGATACAAATCTGAATACTTTGAGATATCGTCGATTGTCGTCAACTCCAACTTTAATTTATGATACTGCGTGACAGGAACCAAGATCAGCAAGAAGAAACATGAGACAAATATACTGTAAAAAAGAGAGAATTTCGTGAGGCGATAGTGAGCTTTTCCCTTTTCAACTACAACGGAATACGGAGCTAATCCAAATATTCGAACGACATAATAAACTGGCGATATGGACCAGAATAATAGCGAGTTTTCGTATTCAATCTCGTTTCCCATGCTGATATATTCTTATGCAGATATATTTTGCATCAGATTAATAAGTGATATGACACGACAATTGTGTCTTCTAGATAATTCCACTTCCCCAAACTAAGTAACGACAAACAGCTATTTTAAGGCATCACTTCATTAGCTTAATGATTTCTTTTTTTAAACGATTAATAAAAAAAAAAACATATCAACCCTCCGAATACCACATAATAAATTTTAGGCTTCCGAAAAACAAATTTAGCGGAGACATCACAAACCCTTAAAATAATATTTACTATAAGGGTTTTAAAATGTTCAATGAACTCCCTATGTTAAGTAAGCTAAAGGCTCACAATTTTTCGAGAGTTCTGTCTTAATGTTGTGAAATCCAAATGTTAGTATAGTATGCGCCAAACTTAAATGCCGCATTTAAGGTTCGAATGCAGGTGTGTGGTATGCGCAGGAGGGGAGAAAGGCTAATTGAAAGAATAGGCTAATAGAAAAATAGGCTAATAGAAAAATAGGCTAATAGAAAGGCCATCTCCCCACCTACGCCTTTCTGCAGTATGTTTATGCAGTATGCACACTTCGTCGCCTTAGTTTGTATTTGTCCAACAGACCATTAGAAAATTTTAGAGGAGGAGAAGGTTTTCTTTCATTATTATTTCAATGAAATATCATATGCTAGGTGTTTAAGATAAAACTATTTCCGTAAAGGTAAAGGTCAAATTAGTATAATTCTTAGTTAAGTGATTAACTATCATTTTTTATACTTTATTTTTAATTTTAAAGTGGAGCTTGAACAAAAACTAAAATGGTCTGTTGGTTGGACAAATAAGAACTGAGGCGACGACTTTCGCTTACGGTCATTGCAAGGGCAACATGACAAAATCAAAGAAGTTTCATTTGACATTTTTTTAATATTAATAATAGAATCGGTGATTTCGGTAAATATACAGAATAGTGGGACTTTTTCTTTTAAATTAGATAACAATGAAAAAAGGCTATTTCCTAATTGACCATTGAAAGTAACCAAAGTGGAAAATAATGCATTATAACAACTATTTCGTTTAAATTATATTTTTAGACGTCTTTTCTCCCCCCTCTCCCCCCCCCCCCCCCACCAACTAAACGTTACGTAACGCCCAAGTGACAATTTTAACCTCAAAGTCACAATTAAATTGCGCAAAGTACTGGAAAGTTGCAAATGCCTTTTTTAAACGACTTCAAAAAGGAGGAGGTTCTCAATTCGACTGTATTTTTTTTTATTTTTATGTTTGTTACCTCAGAACTTTTTACCGGGTGAACCGATATTGATGATTCTTTTTTTATTTGAAAGCTGGTACTTCCCGTGTGGTCCCATTTTAATTTGATCCAGTTCTGACAATGGCATCTATGAGAAAACCATACAAGTCTTATATTTGCATTAAGTATGTGCGCGACAAATGGACGAATAACTCAATATCACGCCAACCGATTTCGATGATTCTTTTTTTATTGGAAAGGATGTATTTCAAGGGTACTTTGTTAAGAATTTGGTTAGATTCTTACTATGGAATCCATGACAAAGTAACGGAACTCTTCAATTCTTAGGAGCAAATTAACGTTGCTCGGCTGGATCTCTTAATTTGACCGTAACGTTGTTATCAGGGGCGGCCCTAGCTAAATTATTAGGTGGTGCGAAATCTCTTGGTGGCGCCCCCCCTCCTAACAAAAAATAAAGCTCTTTCTATGCAGTTATGCAACTTTAATTGAAGTACCTAGTAGGACAGATGAGAAATAATATCAGAAAAAACAAAAATTTGAACAAAACAAAAAGACTTCAAAAAATGCACTGAAAAGTAAAAAAATAATTTCGTATTCTTCTACACTTTTAATTAACTTACTTTTTCTACTCATCAATATGTAGGTACGATTGTTATTTTTTAAGTCGGTGTCAGCCAAGATAGGTTTTTAACTACATACATGGTCATAGGTGAGATGTGCTTGTGTCGCACGCGCGTAGAGATGAGGCGAGGGGCGAGAGCGGGGCCACGGTGGAGGGGAGCTGTCAAGTGAACACTACGGGCCGGGTACCTTGACTGACACCGACTCCAAAAATAAAAATCGTACCTACATATTTACGAGTAGAAAAAGTTAGTTGATTATTAAGTTGTAGAAGAATACAAAATTATTTTTTTACTTTTTAGTGCATTTTTTCAAGTCGTTTTTTTGTTTTGTTAAAATTTTTGTTTATTTTTATATTTTTAGTGAATCTGAAGTACTTTAACTAATTTGTCTGAATATGGGTAGACCTACTAAACGTGCTGCTCATATGAGACAGACATTACTTGACCACAATGAGTTTACGGTAGGTGACTCAAAGATCCGGATAGCCTATAAAAGATTCGGCCGAGTATCGTTAATTTGCTCCTAAGAATTGAATAGTTCCGTTGATTTGTCATGGATCCCATTATCAGAACCTAACCAAACTCTCATCAAACTACCCTTGAAATACATACTTTCCAATAAAAAAAGAATCATCAAAATCGGTTTGGGTGATATTGAGTTATTCGTCCATTTGTCACGCACATACTTAACGCAAATTTAAGACTTATATGGTTTTCTCAACTGAACCAAATTGCAATGGGACCACACGGGAATCACTAGCTTTCAAATAAATAAAACGAATCATCAGTATCGGTCCACCCAGTCGAAAGTTCTGAGGTAACAAACATAAAAAAATATATAGTCGAATTGAGAACCTCCTCCTTTTTGAAGTCGTTTAAAAAATATATGTTTGATTACATTTATTTAATTAAATCTGCGAAATCAATAAAAACACTAGAACACAACTTTCCTTGCGTTTGCCCTTGCGAATTTGTTTATTAAATCAGAATAATTTAACCCTTGGGCAATATAATTCTCAATTAATAAAATTGCATGATCCTTTTGTCTTTCTTGACACATAGCCGAACGTAAGTACTTTTTAATTTACTAAAGCTTCGTTCTTCTTTGGCGACAGTTACAGGGATGGTCAGCAAAATCCGAAGCGCTGTCCACACATTTGGAAATATATCCTGCCAATCATTTTTTTTATAAGTTGAAGAACTTGTAGCGGCTCTGCTGAGTCAAGATATTTTAGTAATGGGTTTAGGCTCAAAAGTTCTTCAACCAATTTGCGACTAGAGACATCACATTTTTCCCCATCGGTTAAAATGATTTGCAAATCTGCACAGGCTTTTTCTAATGAAGACTTATCAGGAATAATTATTTTGACGTTATATAAAAAAGACCATGTATCATTGAATTTAGATAATTGTCCAAACCGAGTGATCAATACATTTTCAATTGTATCTATCATAATTAATTTTAAACAGTTCTTCGAGATTTGTTGGTGTCTCATCTGCAGCTTCATATTCAAATAATCGCTTCTTTCTTCGGGATCGGACTGGCTTATGCGTAGAATCTATCCCAGCCTGGGAAACTATTTCCTTAGCTGTTATGTGAGCAGACGAATAATTCCGGTACTGCTTCACAAATTTCAAGCACTTTTTCAGCAATTTCGATGCGTTTGCTAAGTCCATGATTGTTTTGATTATCCCCATTATGCTGAAAATTCTTTGAGCGACAGCATTATTGTATTTTTTTCTTAATTGTTTGCGATTCGGCTGATTCAAATAAGTTGTCTCTTAAGTAGCCTAATAGGCGACCAGTCGCCTATTAGATTTTTTCGTCGCCGATTCTCGTCCTGAGTAGCCAAAATGGCGAAAAACCGCCTACGTTGGAAACACTGCTTGCTCCCCGCACCGACCACATGATTTGAGTACAAGATCGATAGATAGTCAGTCAGTGGTCGGGTGTTTTCGGCGCCCCCCTGTGCCCTGTGCGGTCGCACCGCTCGCACCGCCCTAGGGCCACCCCTGGTTGTTATGGTCAAATTTTGTCTGCATCATATGAGCACCACGTTCAGTAGGTCTTCCCATATTTAGACAAATTAGTTAGTGTACTTCATATTCACTAAAAATCAAAAAATAAACAAAAAATTTAACAAAACAAAAAACGACTTCAAAAAATGCACTAAAAAGTAAAAAAATTATTTTGTATTCTTTTACAACTTAATAATCAACTTACTTTTTCTACTCATCAATATGTAGGTACGATTGTTATTTTTGGAGTCGGTGTCAGCTAAGGTACCCGGCCCGGCGTGTTCACTTGACAGGCCCCCTCCCGCCGCGGCCTTGCTCTCGCCTCTCCCCTCGTCAAACACAAGCGCATCTCACCTATAACTATGTATTTAATTACAAACCTACCTTGGCTGACAACGACTCAAAAAATAACAATCGTACCTACATATTGATGAGTAGAAAAAGTAAGTTGATTATTAAGTTGTAGAAAAATACGAAATTATTTTTTTACTTTTTAGTGCATTTTTTTAAGTTGTTTTTTGTTTTGTTAAAATTTTTGTTTATCTGAAACTCAAACTGAAGCTACACTTCATCAGGAATAATTAACTAAATAATTACCTGTTTTTCTCTTCCTTTCTATTTATTATTAATCTATATTCATCTCTATTTTATTTAGATTTTTCGAATTTCTCCTAAGTGCACAATATTTTAGTATGTAACCGTATCCTATGTATGTACACCCACACATATAGATGATCCAGAAGTCTCAATTGATACTATTATATACTTACCTATTGCATAATGTTATTCTATTTCAGTTATAATTAGTGTAACTCGCTCATCAAGCACAAGAACTAGCTTCTTCTTTGGTGAGATTGCAATTTAAAATATATATACCTATATATTGTAAAATTTTATATCTCAAAATGCCCAAAGGAAAGGTTTTGTGCAGTCAAACTAGAAAAACAATTTACAAAGGCCTTATTATTTGAAAAAGGAGGCTAGCAAGTTACCATTAAAGAAATATTCTTCAATAAATTGATTTGTAATAAAAATATTTTTTTTATTAGCGGCGCTTATAATCTAAGTATTTGACTGTACTTGCGCGAAAATGGATTGTATTTAATATTTATTTATTCAGGTCGGCATTTAAGTTTGGCGCGTACTATTTGTACATAGGAAACATATTGTTTTTTTTTTTTAAGTTTAATACTAGACTTGAAATGTTACATAATTTTAAAACAAAATAAAATATACTATACGGGGGAGGGGGGAGATGGGAGGGCGGAGATAGGAGGGGGGAGGGGGGAAAGGAGGGGCAATGGCTAGAGCGAAGCCGGGGGCAAAAGCTAGTAAAAAATAAAAACATTAATTGGTAATCACTTTTTAATTTGTACGTAATGTGTGAAATCTCAATATTTTAGACATCTAACAAAAAACAACGCTATAAATCAACATAATAACGAAACAAGATAAAATTTTACAACTACTTCTTTCGTATAACGTATTTACGTAAAATAAAACTAAGTTTTAAATAATATGATACAAATATCATGAAATACTCACCCAGAACTCAATATTATTCAAGAGATTTTTCAAGTACACAACCAGTAGCACGCGGAATCTGAGACCGCAAATATAAACAAAAGAACACTTGCGACAAATGTCACTTGGGTACTGAGGGGACGTACCTCACCCCACCCGAGGATATCACAGAAGAGCAATTGTCTATTGTTTATAGTTAGCGCATAATCAGTAAAATAAGTTCGCTGCGGTCTCGCAGACCGCGCGCGACCGCTGAAAGGTTAAAACCTTTCACTAATCAGGCATACATCTATCTATAGAGCTATTGGACTTAGCTCACTTAACTTGTCAACAAATAATAATAATATCACTGAATGTAACATGTAAGGACATAAGAGGGTTACTACAATACATTAACAATGTAAACAATGCTATTTAATAGTAGATCATACCATTCATCATGATATCTTTGTAATTTCTCAAAGCGATTAAGTATTTTTAATCTTTATAAGTGAATTAATCTACTTATTTATATATATACAGGGTGTTAAGGGATGTACTAGACTTACTTTAAACAGTGATTCCTGACATTATTTTGAGTAAAAAATGTAAATGAAATTTTTGTCCCCGGTGACATTAAAGGACGTGACGACATGCGGAAGAAATATTTTTTTGTTTGAATATGAAGAAAAAAATTTTGAAAAAAAAAAAAAAGTCATCTAAAAAGTCACCGGAGACCAAAATTTCATTTACATTTTTTACTCCAAATAATGTCAGGAATCACTGGTTAAAGTAAGTCAAGTACATCCCTTAACACCCTGTATACAGGATGTCCCAAAAAAAGTTTATATTGGTTTTGCTATCTGTGTGAACGCAACTTTTCCGAGGGGCGCGGGGGGTATGTCAATCAGTAGTCTGGCTCTTGGGAATTTATTCGCTATGAATCATTTCTCGGGCGCGACGTGCGACGTGCGGTAGCGCGTAGAAGATTCTGCAATATTTGAGGTTTTCGTCAATTCAATGATGCGCCAAGCATTGCTCTCATTCGAAAATGGGTCAAAAAGTTTGAAGAGATCGGTACAACGCTGGCAAAACCAAAATCCGGGCTACCAAGGTCTTCGAGATCGGTAGGAAACGAAGAGAGTGTTTATCAGTCTTTTCGTGACGATTCAAACTTTTCGATTCGGAAGCGCGCAAGTGCTTTAAATGTGCATAGATCATCGTTACACAACATTTTGCAAACATACTGGCTATAACCAAAGAACATGGTTCCAGCAAGATGGAGCAACATCACATACGTCCAATACGTCCTCTGCCATGAGTTCGTGAAATTTTCCCTGGCAAATTGATCTCCAGGAGAGGTGACATAAATTGGCCTCCTCGTGGTCCTGACTTAACCACTATGGACGTTTTCCTGTGAGGTTATCTCAAATATAAAGTGTACGCCAAAAATCCGACTTCCCTGATGCAATTAAAAGAAAATATCCATCACGAAATGGCAGCCATCACGAAGCCTACCTGCCGAGCCGTCATAAGAAATTTTACTCTTCGATTAAATGAATGCTGCGAACGCGAGGGTTTACATTTGGACGATATTATTTTTAAGAAATAAATTCCCAAATTGTGTATTTTAGTATTTAATAAACATTTTTTGGATAGAACCTTTACTTTTTTTTAAATCGATCCACTAAATATAAACTTTCTTTTGGGACACCTGTATATTACTAATTTTGAAAAGGTATTATTTGGGCTACCTTATGTTGCACATTAATTTAGGCGTTGACAAGACTATTAACGACACAATTGCAGCAACGGACGTCTAACACTATGCTTTTTTACAAACCACTCTGGTACCTGCCGCAATTTTTTTTTTCTTTTTACATTAACTCCACGCAGGAGGCCCTGAGGAAAATAATTTCCCTCAGTCATCTTTGGGGATGCCGTGTCAAAGGTCTTTCGTAAGGAGAGAGAGGAGGGAGCATGAACGAACATTTTCGTTCCTTCCACAGCCGAGCTGTTAAACTCAATAATGAGTTGTAAATATGAAATATTCTATACACGGTGTCTGGAAAATCGTGGTAAACCTACAATAAATCTACAACATGCAGAAAACGCTAAAAACCTCTTTTTCTCATTCTGAGCATTTCAACTTTTTTTTTAAGTGGGGTCTATGGTTCGATGCATTTTAAAAACTTTAAATAACTCCCTGTGAACAATAATTTTTCACATTTGACTGGAAAAGTTCCAACTTCAGATTCGATCTACTCCAAAACGAAAGCTCAATTCAAAAAAGTTATTCCACAAATAAAATAAATCCGTGTGTGATATAGATTTACCAGTTTCCCACATTTTCTATAAGTTTCCGGACACCGTGTAAATTAGATTAAATAAATAAATTGTGAAATAACACAAATTAATCAAATAAAACTCTGGAATTTGAACCCACTACCTCGAGAGCCTTACCACTCGACCACGGAAGCCATAATTTGACAATGTACTAATTTCAATGAAGCAAGGAATGTGTCAAGGCAGAGTTTTGTGGTAGTCCATCGTCTCTGCCTACCCCTGCGGAGAAACAATGTTACTGTGCGACTGATGTCAAGTACCAAAGAGGTGGCGTTAGAGAGTGAGAAGGATTATAACTATTCTCCGATGCATCTTTTTCAACAACTTTTACTAGAATACTACATTGTGTTCATAGTATAATTAATATTATAAAGACATTAAACGGACATTATAGTGAGTTAAGAAGCCAAGATTCTCCAAATATTATCTTTTGTATCCTCAGTTTTAATCACCGACATAAATAAAATTAACATTAGATTTGAACATTTTTTTGGATGTGAAAGAAAAATGAATTAATGGAAATATTCATTGATAGTTTATTTAATACTAGCTTTTGCCCCCGGCTTCGCTCGCTTAGTATTAGGGGGGTTTCCACTCCGTCTCCTCCACCTTCCCTATCCCCCTTCCCCCCCCCCCCTCCCCCTTCCCACTCTCCCCCCCTTTCCACCACCTCCCCCCCCCACCCCTTCCCCCAACCCTCCCCCCTCCCCCCAACCCTCCCCCCTCACCGCCCCCCCCCCCCCCCCATCAACACTCACTAACTCCTCCCCCTCTCTCCCCCCCTCACCAAACCCCTCCATACCCGTTACATTCATTCACAGCTCGCGTGGCACTTATTGCAATTTTTTTATACAAATTTCATAATGCCAGAGCTCTGAGCTATAGCCTGTATCTTATTCCGATGTATGAGCTATATTATTGTAAAGTTTTGTTAAAATCCATTCAGTAGTTTTTGCGTGAAAGAGTAACAAACATACATACATCCATACATCCATACAAACTTTCGCCTTTATAATATTAGTAGGATTTTGAAAACAATATAGATAAGGATTCTTACGTTGAATTTATTCCAAAGAATGTTTTTTGATTAATACTGAATTATTTCTTCAATAATCGCCAATTCACTTTGTGGCGTCATTTTAATTCAAAGAAAATAAAATACTTTGTTAAAACAACTATATTGTGCCCTGATGAAGAGACCATTGTTTTTGATGCATGTGGATTATTTTGATATAGTGGTGTCAACGAAGTGTTTTATTTTCATTAAACATTTAATTATATTTGTATTTTTTAAAGTGTGTTGACATTTCAAAGTAATATTTACTTAACTTGTAATATGTTTTTTAAATAAAAAATGAAATGGACGCTTTTATATTTACTGTGAAGATTCACGGTAGCGGTACCTTGATGGAACATAAAAAGGCGAAAACATACGTTCCTTATCCCTATAATGCTGCAGTTCTTTCTTACACATTAAATAAAGCAGTAAAGTTATATAACAAACTCCCACTTAGTATCAAACAAATAAAAACAAAAAATAGCTACATTAAGGACACTAAGGGTGGGTTTCTTCATTTACCGAGAATGCTAAATGCAATGCTAATTGTAAAAGTAAACGATCGAAATTTTAAAATTTCTATGCATTTGACCGTTTACTTTTACAATTAGCATTGCATTTAGCATTCTCGGTAAATGAAGAAACCCACCATAAATGTTGGCTGAAGGAACTATCGGAAAATGAACTTAATAGTAAAACTAAAACTTAAAACATCGTCATAGAAGTTTCTGGAAAACCTTATTCAAACCATGAAGTTAAACCATAGAAGTCGCTGAAAACTTATCCAAAGCAAAGTCCCCCTCAGCACAGTATCTCCTAGTGAGGAGGACTACGAATATATTTTCTATTTTATGTATATACCTAACATGTTTCAAATAAAAATGTAAAAAATAATAAATATGTAGTTACTAAATAAATAAAAAAATAATGCTGAGACACAAAAAGTATGTGTGACTGTTTCCTCCAAAGTTCCTTTTTTTGTGAAGGGAATTTGCATTTCATTTTCTTTATACATGTGAGGGAGATGTATGAAAATGATTGTATGCCTTTGGGGCCGTCCATAAATTACGTCACACGAATTCATGATTTTTTTACCCCCTTCCCGTCCCTGTCACACATCGTCACATTTGTGAGACCCCCTCCCGACGGAGGGGGCGTAACGGGATACCACATGAAAATATTTTTGTGGCAGTGGCATGTGTCACGGTTGTTTTGTGCATGTGACGTCACAAAGCTCATGACCCCCCCAAAACCCTTGTCTCGCAATGTCACACTTCTCTACTCCCCTCCCACCCCCTTAAGGCGTGAAGTAATTTGTGGGTGGCCTCTTTGGGGGGGGGGTGCAGACATTCATTCACCGTTTGTCTCATTTTCGACTGTTGTCATTTAGTGTGTAAGAAAGAACGGCAGCATTATTTGTTTATGAACAAAAGCAAAACCATCAGCAAATTGACGTTTGTCATTTTTGAATTTTTGAAATTCACTCACGCTTCAATATTATCCTTGTAACTATATTCCATACTCTCACAATTGTCGTCATGGCAACTAGTATTGGTAGGGGTCTACGGAGATGTCACGGTGCGGTGTATGAGAGAGATGCTAGAAAATGATCACTTTTTTACTTAGAAGGGAACACACCTACGTACATTGTGTATCTACCTACGTACATGGTCAGTAGCTGAGTGGGCATCGCATTTGGGTTCCGCCCGGGCGTTGTGTATTCGTTTACTCAGCTGGCTAAGTCCTCCATCACGACACAAGCAACATTTTTCGCTTAGTGTGGTGATAGTAAGAGATTGTTGGGTTATTCGTAACCCGGGAATGTTTGTCTTTCTTTAAAAAAAAAAATCTCATCTTTGAAAGAGCTGCAGCAATATTGTGATAAGGAAAGTATGTTTATTGTCTTTTCTATGCCATCACGATATCGTTACTGTGAACCGCCACGGTAAATATAAAAGCATCCATTAGGTGCAAAAGTCATGGAGTATGTTTTTAATTGCAGATCGATTGTGTCAAAGGGAACATGCCACCGCAACCAAATATCAATAAAAAACGAGGCTCTTTTTTCGAGGAGACAGAAGACATGGATTTCAAAAACCATTATCTACTGGAGCGCTTTTTGCCACAATATGGCACTATTTAAAATACCTTGGATTGCTTTGCTGCCAATTTCGGAAAATTTTCCCTTATTTGTAAGTAATTAAGTAGAAGTTTACGATTTTATAATATTTTTTTTATAAATCCTACGAATATGTGATAATCGACTAAAGTTAGGTGAATTCATTGGCTTTATAGAACTATAATCAGTTTGTATGTCTTCATACAAAAATTTGGAGGAATGATTTTTTAATGTGGGCGAAAAATATTTCACCAAAAAAATCTCAAGCAATCGGAGAAAAAAGTTTTAAATTGCAATATCGCTCCAGTGGTTATCTTGTAGTGAGTTACTAATTGTTTAGATCATTTGAAGCATATAGTAACCATGTGCGTAACAGAGTAACATGTGTAATTACAATCATAATTATTTGTTTTAGATCGAAACTGCACCTTCTGTTGAAGATGGATGAAGATGACATCAATACAAGCGGACGCCGGATAGTCGACGTAATTTTATTGAAATTAGGATGCCGCAATGAAAATTTAAAACTCATGGCTGAGAAAGGAGTTGTGGTCTATCATCCAAAATTATATTAAGGGAACGTACCCATACTACGTGACACGTTTAGGGGGGGGGGGGTCTTCAAAATGTCACGCTCCATACAAATGAGCGGCAGGTTGCTTAGGTTTTTGGTCACCGGGGGGGGGGGGGGGGGGGGTTAAAAATTGCAAAAAGTTGGTCACGTAGTATGGGTACGTTCCCTAAGGTGCAATTTTTGTAACGATATATTCCCACACTTGTAACAAATCATAATAATGTAGAATGTGTTCAACTGGATGTTAATAATTTTTCAGTCGCGTGAATTATGGCTGCAGAAGGGGGCTCTCTGCATTGCTAGTGTTTTTAGGCGCTTTAGACATATCAGCAATGTCACAAGCTACTTATCGAAAATTGCATGAAAATATTTCTAAGCGATGGAATGGGAAGATGCTTCTGTAGATGTGATGATGGATGCTGCTGCTGAAAAGCGCAAACAGCTATAGAGGAAGGAAATTTTTTAATTTTGTGGATTTTTATTTGCCATTTGAAATTAAAACTAGTGTGCTTTATATAAATGGAACGGCATCATATGCGCTTCGCATTTTTACTTCACGTGGGTGTTTATGTTACCTGACTATTTTAGACTTAGTGGCCTTGTAATTTCTCGGTATGGAATAATTGTTATCTAAAAACCCTACTGAATTTGCATGTATCATCAACATCAGCACCCATTGTCTGTTTGTGTTACATTGGGAGTGGAAAGAAGTCGGTCTTGTCCTTTTGTTTGGAATTCTTCCGCATTCGCCTTAGCGAATAAGAAAACCCATGAAAAAACCTTAACCAAAAAGTGGCTGTCTGTCAACGTGAAACAAAGTCGGCCTTCAGTGACATCAGTATATGAAGTCCTGCATTGTTTTTTTTTTATGTGAATACCTCACAAAAGTCTCAACTGCTCCCGTCTGGAGCCAGTGAGACTATGGCATCCCCAATTGGGGTATGTTGTGAGGCTGAAGGTGGTGGGGAGGGGAAGGAGATGGGGAAGAGGAAGGTAGGGAAGTAACTGGCTATACAGATCTGGTCTCCAAACACAGCTAAAGCCATTTCAAGCAACGTATCATTTCTGAATGGTGGTCTTACACCAGGACGATAGTGAGAGTATCTTCCACTCTGGAACGTACCGCAAATATACTATTTATTAGTTTTAAATGAATTAATTGTGAAATAACATAAATTAATCAAATAAAATTTATTTGCCCATGCCGGGATTCGATCCCGTGACCTTCGGATTGCAAGTCAAGAGCCTTAACACGCCTGTCGTCAAAGTGAGGTGTGTGTGGTGTGTGTGTGTATGTCTGTTCTTATGTTAAATATACACCTATAGGAAAATAAAGAATAAACATACACATAAATACATACTTATAAAATATTACATAAATAGATATATAAACATGTGTTATGGGAAGGGGAGTCGGGAGATTAAGGATACGTTTGGATCGAAATGGTGTTTTAATGATCGATGTTATTGCTGACGTTGCTGTTGGTGGGGAAAATGGTCATTTAGGTCAAACTATTCATCGTTATCTGGTGCTGCTGCAATCGTTGGCAGGAAAACGGGTAAAGTCTTGTTTATGTCTTGTTTGCAATAAATTTTGCTCATTTGCAGAAAGAAATTCAATTTGGGAGGCGGGAATGGGTACCGCCGCCCCGGGAACCTTTATTGGATAACCAACACCTCTGCCATAGGTCACCCCAAGTGGTTCGCTACGTTTGGTGATTTAGCAGGGGTGCCCGGGTTCATGGGGTGAGGTTTGTCTAGGTCTTGGAGGCGGATGACCAGGACATACTGAACCCCAGATTCCTACCCACCCCTTAAACCCTTTTCCTTCCCAAAACTCTCCTCTCCTTCCTTTCCTTAAAAAAAACCCTCCACACAGCATTCTCAAAGATGACATAGGCCCTGAGGGAAATTATTTTCCTCAGGGCCTCCTGTGTGGAGCTCATGTAAAAAAAAAAAGAAAGAAACCACGTATGTTACAAAAATTATTCAGGGTCTTCTTCAGACATGGAAACTGAAATCGTACTTTTAGGATTCAAGTGTTCAATTACTATGTACAATCTACTAGAATAATATCAGATAATATCAGACGGTGATTTGAGTCTGTAAAATTCTTGCCGCTCGACCTTACACCAAATACCTTCGAGAAGGTTGAGTGCAGAAATCACGTTCTTAGGAATTACCGTAACAAATAACGAGCATTGACAATTGAAATTTTATAACTGTGGAACGAATTATGTCTACTTCAGCTTTTACAATAAAAGTCACAGTAAGGGCCTTCGCACATGGAGAAACCGAAAACTGATTGGCAACTCAATTCATGGCACAGCTCAATTTTTCAACCTCCTGAACAAAATTAATATTTTTCTGATCTGACGTATTGCAAATTACTCGAAAACTTGAGAGGTCGTGAGCCGCTACCATGGCAACGTGTCAACAAGTCAACTGAAACACAACGGCCGCGGCGACCAGTACTGTTAGTCACCGTGGCCGTCGCGTTTCAATTGCCTTGTTAACAGGTTGCCATGGTAACGGCACTGCTAGTCACCGCGTCGCCCTTGACAACTGGTCTTTAACAAGTTGCCTGTGTGCGGACCGCCAATGAAATTCACAAGTTCCTCTCCTGAGGATAGCAATTGCGTCGTCAACTGGTTTTTTTTCAGTTTCTCCATGAGCGGATGGCCTAAGAGTCAACCAATGATTCATTATCAGAACCTCTTTTCTGACATTATCAACTCTACAAGTCATTAATTGTTTTTGTGTTTAGTTCGTAGAACTCCATTTTAATTTTTAGAAATTTAATTAAAATTAAATTTGATAATGTTATTATCGAGTTCTGCAAGTTTTTTGGTTAGTGTTTTAGTTACAGCTGTTTCGACTTGTAAGGTCATTTTCAAACTGTGGTGAAGCCATGTACGGACGACTTATTTATAAGATTTTAAATGTCAATTTTTGAAGGTGTCTAAGTTGATTTATTACCGGTTAAACCAATTTGTAGAGACACTAATTGAGAGAGTGCTAATGTGGGATTCGGAGTATTTCCCTTTGGTTTGCCTTGCACTAAGTGTAAGGGTTTTCTTAATTGATTTAGAATGACGTTATTGCTATGACTCATTTAAGTGCATTATATTTTTTGGGTTTGGTAAACATACTAAGTAGTGAGGAATAAATAATTTTCCTTACTTTATTAATTAGCGTTATGTTGGGGTCATTCGTTCGTTTATTGATTTCTAATTGTTCAAGCAAATTTAATCTAAGACCCTTTCGTTCTATATGTAATGGTTTTGGCTGGTTATTTTTAAGTGGAACGTGATTATTCACTAAGAGATGTTCGGCGAATTTTGAAGAGGTGTTTTTATTTTTATAACATCTTATATGTTCTTTGAATCTAGTTGAGAATGCCCTACCTGTTTGTCCGATGTATGTAGCGTTACAGTCGGCGTAGTCACATTTTAATTCATTCATGTTTACCAAACCTAAAAAATATAATGCACTTAAATGAGTCATAGCAATAACGTCATTCTAAATCAATTAAGAAAACCCTTACACTTAGTGCAAGGCAAACCAAAGGGAAATACTCCGAATCCCACATTAGCACTCTCTCAATTAGTGTCTCTACAAATTGGTTTAACCGGTAATAAATCAACTTAGACACCTTCAAAAATTGACATTTAAAATCTTATAAATAAGTCGTCCGTACATGGCTTCACCACAGTTTGAAAATGACCTTACAAGTCGAAACAGCTGTAACTAAAACACTAACCAAAAAACTTGCAGAACTCGATAATAACATTATCAAATTTAATTTTAATTAAATTTCTAAAAAAAAAAATAAAATAAAAAAAAAAATAAAAATAAATAAAAATAAAAATCTACAAGTCATGTATTTGGTGATCACAGTAAGTGCAAAACTTATTTTTGTTCGGGACCAAAGCCAGACGTACAACTTCATTTGATTGACAACTCTGTCACTTCTCACTCTAGAAGTTGAATTCATGATGTTGATAACAAAGTTGTTGAAAGGTATAATAACAAAGTGGCTAAATTTGAGTGAATTTTATTAGAAAAAAGGTCTCGGCATTCCGACTCTGAAAAGGCCAACAAAGAGTAGGAACCAGATCTTTTTGGAAAAGGTGGAAAAATAATATTAAGTTTATTAGTCGAAAAACAACAGGTAAGACATCAGATTCAAGAGCTTACTAGTCTTTAAGGGGATTCAAACGACTGGCACGAGCAGAGATGCATTAAAAATTTGGTAGGCGGGTATGGGTACCGCCGCCCTGCGAACCATTTATTGGATGACCAACACCTCTGCCACAGGTCACCCCAAGTGGTTCGCTACGTTTGGTGACTTAGCAGGGGTGCCCGGGTTCTTGGGGTAAGGTTTGTCCGGGTCTTGATGGCGGGTGCATCGGCCCACCTTCTGCGAGGCGGGCCGGATTGGGAGATGCTGGTTGAGGAAGACCCTTTACAACCGGTTACCGTTGTCCGGGCCGCTCGGTAGTACAGGGGCCCGACCCTCAGGCTCACGACTGATGGTGGGCTGCCCCATCAGCGAGTGCAAAAACCCCGCCACTGCTGTTGTGCCGGTTCGTGACCGGAGGGGACCCAGCAGCAGCATTTGGGGCGCATTGTGCGACCTCTCCAGCCGGACTCTCCCTGCCCATCGCCTTGCACTGCAGTGAGTGGGTTGGATTCATACGTCCGTCACTCCTGGAAACTGATCCCCAGCATCCCACCCACCCCCCATACCTTTTCCTTCCCAGACCTTCCTTTCTCCTCATAAAAACAAAAAACTCAACTCAAATCATGAACTTACCAAGAAATATAAGCAACATCTTTACAACGGTGGGAAGCAGGAGTCCCCGGTGCAGGCCAAAACTGTTGGTGAATTACACCAACATTCGCGGCCTGCACACCAATTTAAACTCTGTCCATCACCACATTTTTCTCAACTTCCGAACCTTCTTTTCCTGTCTGAAACACAGATAGCCGAGCCTGTAGACGCCTCCTATCTGGACTGCCCGGGCTTCACCCTTGCAGGCAAGTTCAGACCTAAAGGAGGTGTCTGTCTCTATAGTCGAGCTGACGTCAACTGTGTGCGACCGTTGAATCTGGAAAACTCCAAATTCAACGTAATGTGGGTACGCGTCAATCTTGCCAGTACCGCTCACCGAACCTTAGCGAATCAGATACGTCCGAGCTCTTCAAACATTTAAGCGACACTATCGATGACCTCTTGCCCCCCTACCCTACAGCAGAGTTTGTGGTCCTGGGGGACTTCAATGTTCATAACGAACCTTGGTTGAAGTTCTCAGGTTCACCAATCTTTAGAGCACAGGCATCGGGTGGGAATGCTATCCTTATTCTACCGGTATTACAATGGAAGATGCTCCGAGGAACTAGCGTCATTGATCCCTTTGGCACCGGTGCATAGTCGGGAAACACGCCAAACGCATGCCCACGGCCCGTGTACACGGTTAACATTTGTCACATGAGAACCGGTCGTTTCTTCGACTCGTTCTTGTGTTCAACAGCTCGGCTGTGGAATGCCGGCCTCTGTGTTTCCTCCTTCCTACAACATGGGTCTCTTCAAGACCAATATTCATTCCTTCCTCTCCTCAAAAAAACCTCCACACAGCATCCAGATGACGTAGGCCCTGAGGGAAATTATTTTCCTCAGAAATTATTTCACCGACCCCTGTGTAGAGTTAATGTAAAACCAAAAAAAAAATTGTGGCCCTCTTGTTCGCAGTTTGATTGTTGCTGTCCCATGTAACGAGTATCAGTTATGGGATGCGGAATGAAAAATTTGCCTTGACCGAATTAAGCATGCAAAAAGGTATTCAAATGAAGAAGTCCGAATTGAACCTCGGAAGTGGGTTTATCGCAGTGCTGTGTTTGACGAACTACCCACCTCTGACCTACCTGGCTGCTTACAGATAAGAATTTATTATTAAACTTGTTTTTATATTATAATTTGTTTGTAATGTTACGATAAAGTCGTGTACAGTCAGTTAAATAGATTGTCTATTATTGTTTATTTTTTTAAATTTTTTTTTTTTGCGATAAATAATTTTTTTAAATGGGGGAAGACGAAAATCGTCCTCCTGACCGTCCAATCCATATTTAACATTGCGGGTGGGTATAACTCTGATGATTTTATTTTTATGAATACCGCACAAGAGTCCCGACTGCTCCCGTCTGAAGCTAGTGAGACTATGGTATGTTGTGAGGCTGAAGGTAGTGGGGAGAAGAAGGAGATAGGGAAGAGGAAGGTGGGGAAATACCTGGCTATTCAGATCTGGTCACCAAACACGGCTAATGCCAGAATAAGCAACGTTTCAACTCTGAATGGTGGTCTTACACCAGGGCGATACTGAGAGTATCTTCCACTCTGGAACGTGCCGCAATTGTACTTTATATTATTTTTAAATGAATCAATTGTGAAACAACACAAATTAATCAAATAAAATTTATTTGCGATGCCGGGATTCGATCCCGCGACCTTCGGTGTGCAAGTCAAGAGCCTTACCGCTGGACTACGCCGGTCGTCGCATGATAGTCATATGTCTGCAACATTACCTTCCCGAAAACGTAGACCTTCGCTCTCTTTGAATGTACCTCCCAAAATTAAATCTATTTCTAAAACCAATCAAACCCCAATCTCTCGGGAAAGTCGTACGAAAGTCGAAGTCTATCTGAAACCAAATTATTGTACTAATCTAAATTATTCTCTTTCCTCTTCGGCACCATTTATTGTTAATGTTCAAAGAACAGAACAGGGGCAGATTATTCATCCACTGGATTTTGGCAAATTCATTTTCAGTTTCAAAAATCCGTTAACTACACCAATAACCTTGGTGTAGTTAACGGATCAATTAAACTAGAAGGCCGTTACAAATTGTCGGTTGAATTTAAATCTGCCTCCTGTGCAAACGAATTTGTTGAACAATTGATTCTCTTTCAGATCATAAATAAAAAAATATTATTCCAACGTACAACCTAACAAGAATGGGCCGAGTGAGGGGTATTTCATGGGACCTCTCAGAATCATCGAGAATAATTATGTAAATCTGTAATAAGACCTTATTTGTTTCTTTTGATAGAAAGAGTTCCTCATCCAATGAATCAATAAATGTAAAACGAAGGTGGTGGACAGATTGCTGACATAGTTAATTTCTTTCCAATTAAATTTTTAGACAATTGGCGTTTATTGTTGTGGTTTCCTTCACCTCGTCTTTTATTTCATTTTGTATATATGTCGGCGGCCGATCGTAAAATCATGCGCCTGCTACATGATGCGCCTAGCTACTTTGTGAAGTGCCTGGCAGATTGTGAAGTGCCTCACGCGCATCATGATCGACCTGATTTTACGATTTGCCTGTGACATATATAACTAGCTGAACGGCGAACTTCGTACCGCCTTAGAATCAATAAAAGTTGCATTGCAAATTCATTGATTTGCAAATTACTTAACAAAGCAATTACAATTCAAAATTACTTAATGAAGCAATTATCGATGTGCAATTTAATCAGCTGTCAAAGTGTAAAGCACACAACGCCATCTTGTGGCATTACCGGAACCAGCATGCAATGCCATGTTCATTTTTGTCCGTGTATTGTTTCTGTCATGTATAAGAGATTTGTTGGCCATTGGTTTGCCGATTACGCCATCATTTTGTTTATTATTAATTAGGTATTATATCTAACAAATTTTTCATTTATCCAGTTAAAACAGGACTTTGCTACCGTCCGCTTTCCTGCCGTCAATTATTTAAAATTAGTTTAAAAAAAAATTTCATTAGTGTACACTCCTCCGTTAAAAGCAAATGATTCTAATGGAATTGTATAAATCGTAAGATGTAAAATAACTGCATTGTAAAACCTATTATTGTTGATATATATATTACCTATCTTGAATGTTGGTACCTACCTAAAAAATTACTTAATTCAACTTTATGGGTTAATCATAATATAAATAATAAAAATATATTATCATAAATTTTATTTTATTTGCCATGTCTTGCAACCAAAACACATTATTTCACATTAAAAATACACAAATTGAAAAAAACACAAGTGATTGTGAGGAATGCTACCAAATTATCCAAAAACCCCTTTCAACGAGTGAACAAATAATAACATACACAAGGTTTAAAACAGTACATAAAAATATATAAATTCTTAGGCTACACAGTTTTGTTAATTATTAAGACAAGAAGAATGTCAGTCTAATTTCACAATTTTAAATTTCTTGTCTATGCCTTTCCGTCTTCATGGCCTTCTAGATTTTCCATAAACAACATTGTTGTGAATAAAATCAAAATAACCTGTTATTCGCATTACGATCCTACAAATAGAAAAAAAATTGTATAAATTCCGATGTCGATTTCCCATGTAATTTTTTTTTCTTTCCATGTTTTAGCATTCTAAGACAACAATAGTATTATTCTGTTCGAACACTCGTGGACAACGGAGATGATAATCTATAGATGTGGGTGTCTATGATGCGGCGTGGCGTTTTTGCTGTCTCTGGCGATATATGTCATTGACAGGCGGAGTGGCATTCAAGTCGTCATCGTCGGAATCATCGCCGGCTCTTTTACGTCTCTGAAATGATAAATTATCATAATGAGATTTAATGAGAAATTATGCATAATGAGAAATCATCAATGTGTAATGCAAAATTATCAATTTGCAAATGTTGAATGTGAAATGCAAAATTATAAATGTGTATTAAGAAATTATTCATGTGTAATGTAAATGTAATGTAATGTAAAATTATTAAGTGTAATTATTGTATTATTAAAACATTATATTAACAATCCTTGTACATACTGTATTATTAAAAAAAAAACGTTTCTTAGAATGAATCACATATTTTCATAATTTAATTTTAAATTTACGTTTTAAGATTTTCACAGCCAAAAGTATTTTCGTTATTTGTTTTTGGGGTGTTATGCCGTGTTGCCCTATCTCCTTCTTGAGCCAACGTTTCGGACAGCGTGTCGTGCAGTGTCCATCATAGTGTACAAATAACGAAAATAATTTTAAATTTGTTTATATTTTTTTCTAATTTTATTTCCTTTGGTAATTTGCCAAATATCTTAATTGCTCCGTACACCAATGACTTTTGATTATTGTAATGCGAAATTATCAAATTGTAATGGGAAAAATCTGTGTGATGCGAAATTATCAATGTGGAATGAGAAATGATCAATGTGTAATTAGAAATTGTCCATGTGAACTTAGAAACAATCGGTTTGGAATGAGAAACGATCAATGTGAAGAAATAATCTATGTATAATGAGAAATGACCAATGTAAATGTATAATAAATAAAAAGCTAGCTAGCTAAAATACTACCTAGCTCCTAAAATCTTTAACCTTATCCCTGAAAACTTAAAAACGTTGAGTCAACCCCATTCCTTTAAAAAACAAATAACGAAATGGATCCTTACACATGGAATACATTACAATTTTAACACCCATTCACTATACACTCTATCAATTTAATCACCTTTCAGACAAAACATAATATATCTCTATTTTCTAAATTAGCGGCATGTATGTACAAGATTATTTAGTATGATCTATATCCAACAACTCCTCAAATTTCTCATTTTATAATAATTCTCTAACTTCTCCATCTTCTTCTTGTAACCCAATCCAACTATAAGTATATCATTTTCTTACTATAGAAGATCTGTGTGCATAGTATTAAGAGCAGGCAAAACATAAAATATCTTTATTTACTATCTAAGCAGCGTTACATGTATAAGACTGATTACTGTGAACTATACATATATATCAATAATTCCTTAATTTACTAAAAATAACTTATCTTTTCCAATAATTCTTTAACTTCTTCACCTTATTCTTGTAATCCAATATAACTACATAAACTCTTGTATTGTAGGAGAATTTGTGTGGATAGTATCAATTAGTGAAAAATTTCAATCTATACTAATGAATGTATATCCGCAAACTGTAAACTTCACCCGCCATAACACAGGGTCATCCCTAGCATGGAGGGTGAAATATTACAAAAAACTATATGTACTCTCGATAATTCATGTATTAAATAAATAAATAATGAGAATGATTAATGTGTAATGAGAAATGATCAATGTAAAAGTATAGAGAGAATGATCAATTTGCAGTAAGTGAACATTAACATAAAAGCAACACAACATGAAGGATGAAAATGAATTTTGGCAGAGGAGATTCTGTATTTTACGAATATGAAAGTAATTCAATGTTAATTTTGTATTTAACCCCTCCGAATTTTCGAGAATATTAGCTTTTGGTGTCAAACGAAATGACATTTTACGAAAACTTTGTATTATTACCGCTTCACAATTAAAGCTCTATAAATGAAACATTTCTGAACGTAGCCGAATAGTAAAAACTGTTTTAGACAGGTTACAAAATAAGCTTTCGAATTATTATATTACAAATAAATATTAACATTTGTAAATATTAAAACTTAGAATGCAAACATTAAAAAAATGTGAAAATGTGATGTTTTTATGTGAAAACGGTACTAAAATCACAGATTATCAAACAACAATACTTATTCTATTGTATAAATGTGTAATAAACACTTTTGTCACCTCACTTTTTTTATCATTTCATATAAAAATATTTAATAGAAATTAACAATGTCCGGCGCCCGTAGGAATTTTGGTGGGATAAATTATGTGTCAGACTGCGCGTCTGACAGAATGTTCTTTTTATGTATTTCTATGGACAACTTGATTCACTATCGACCTTTCACTTTTTATTTTACGGATGTAACTAAAACAATAACGGAATTATAACGGTTTCTATGCAGACACACGCGCTGACGTGTAAACACGCTTATTGTACTTGACTGCTGTCGTATTTTTAACGCATATATCTGCTTACGTTGCGGAGGGGTTAAGATGATTCCAGCTATAACTTGGATTGTTTTTCAAGTCAAAGGACAGATTGAAATTACCAAAAATGCTTTCCAAACTTCCGGAATAGAGAACTCCAGTCCAATTTTTTTAATTTTTTAATGACCTTCTAACTCAAATAACAGCGTATTTTTAATTTTTTTTAGAGTTAGTTTTAATAGTTTAAATAATTGTCTAAGTTTTAATTTTTCAAGATCCCCCGAAAACCACCACATTTGTAGTGAATCGTGTGACGTCATCACTCCTGAAAAGTTACTATAAGATCGGGCAATCAGCTGATCAACTGCCGCCACTTTGAAATTCGAAGTTTGAAGTATTCTCCCTAGAAGTAGCATTATTATTTTTTTGTGCAGTAGAGATAAACTAATAAGAGATACCTTTAGTTTTGAAACTGAATTATTTAGGCCTAAATAATGTTTCAATAAACACAACAACTAAATCTCTATAAACAGTAAGTAAATAAACAAATAAATTAATACGATGGCTTGTGTCATACCTACATTCCCATACATTGACTTTTCAGTGACGTCACGACACAATGAGCAGTGACGTCACCACTAAACATTTCAATAATACCAACTTGACGGCGTGTTTCTACATCCCGATTAAAAATGGACTTTTTAATAATTTTTTTAAAACTCTGCGTTTAATATTATTTAATAAAACTTGTATATTCAGAATCAGCATTTATTGGTCTATATGAACATATTTTTTAAAGCCATAATATTTTTCACTGCAGTTCCTTATTGAAGAGAAACATTTCTAAAACAGGCCAATGCTCGACATGGTGAAGAGATAATTATTAAGTAAAGCATTCAGGCCATAGGCCATTGTGTCATCGTGACTCTAGCACAGTGACTTCAAATAAGTTCACCAGGGTTGTGATTGGGTGTTTGGTCATGGCTCCCCGGATATCTGATTTTTCTTCCCGTCAAGGTGGGAGATTGGTAACAATACTGAATTGGAGTTTCTTCACCCTGTTCATATTTCATATACCTAGCTATTAAGATTTGCCGTCCACTCCTCCATAACAAAAAGTTTATTAATTTACATTATACACACATACTGGTACATAATATATGTAACATACTATAATTAACGGTATTTATTAATGAGGTAAGTTATTACAGCCTTCTTGTATTATATTCTGTGCAGTTGAATGCATCTACTATTTCTGTGAAATGCAATTCTGTCAACTGTATGCAATCTATGTAAGTACCAGCGAGTATCTAAATGACTAGTAGTTCTAGTTGGAATACGGGAGGTATTTGGCCGAGTAAATCAGGGCTGTCTATAGTTGAGTAGTTGCCTGGCGGGCACCTGACTTGGTGGTTGGACAGTCTATGAGCACTTTAGAGACATTGTTTAGTAAGGAATATGTTACTCACCTTCCTGTGCTGTACCGAGGAGATACCGTCATCATCTACAATCCAGTGGACGGAGCGCGCCATGTCAAACAGCTTCGTGTCACAACCGTTTTCCATTATCGGAGGGGGTACTGCAAAACAAACAACACATTTTACAACATTACTGAAAAATGGGTCTATATCCCGAGGTTCTAGATTATAATAGTGATAATAATTCTAAGTAAAAATGTTCCCCGTTAAAATGTTCCCAGTAATACCGTTCCTTACCTAAATATTCCTAACCTAACTTAACCTTTTTCTTCTTCTTCTTTATGTGCCGTATCAGGTCCCCCCGACGTTGGCGATCACTCTTGAAAATGTCTCTCTGTCTTGCGCTGCGCAGAATAGCTTCTCCACACTTTTAATGCCGGTCCACTCTCATGTATTTCGCAGCCAAGACATTTGTCTCCTACCAGGCCCTCGGCGACCCTCTATCTTGTCTTTCAATATTAAATGGAGCAAGTGATACTTCTCCCCTCGAAGTATATGGCCCAGATATGAAATTTTCCCGATTTTTATTAATGTAAGCAGTTCTCTATCTGCTCTAGCCTGCCTGAGAATTTCTGTGTTGGTGATCATGTCGGTCCATGAGACCTTCAACATTCTCCGGTAAAGCCACATTTCAAAAGCCTCTAACCTGTTCATGGTATTTACTTTGAAGGTCCATGTTTCACATCCATACAGCAAGACTGACCACACATAACATTTTAGAATTCTCTGCCTTAGTTTTAAGCTGATATTGTCATTACAGAAGTTTTTTTTTACATGAGCTCCACACAGGAGGCCCTGAGGAAAATAATTTCCCTCAGGGCCTATGTCATCATTAGGGATGCTGTGTGGAAGGTTTCTTAAGAAAAGGAAGGAGAGGAGAGTTCTGGGAAGGAAAAGGGTTCAAGGAGTGGGTAGGAATCTGGGGTTCAGTGTGTCTTGGTCATCTGCCGATGCAGATGGAATTCATTTTAATGAACGCAGTTCTTGCTGCTTCAATTCTACACCTAACCTCTACATCTGGGTAAAGAGTCACCGTGAGAATACTACCGAGGTAGAAACCTTTTAATAAATTTATTTGAATTCTTTCCACCGTGCGACTATTAACTAGGAAAACTTGGCAGTGAATTGTTTGACAGGGGATATTTTGGAAGGGAACATTTCTTCCAAGAACATTTTGACAGGGAACATGACGTTTGCCATATCGTTATATCGTGAAACATATTTTGCCATATTGTTATATCGTGAGACTGAATGTAGTGGGGATAGAAGAAAACAAAACAAAAAAAGGATAACAAAATATGGCTAAAGGTAATTAAAGCAAGGTTTCTATTCTGAATGGTTAATCTTTCACCAGGACGATACTGAGATAATGAGATTCAAACAGGCGACCCCTTCACTTCTTCTTTCACCAGGAAGATAATGAGATTCAAACAGGCGACCCCTTCACTTCTTCTTTCACCAGGAAGATAATGAGATTCAAACAGGCGACCCCTTCACTTCTTCTTTCACCAGGAAGATAATGAGATTCAAACAGGCGACCCCTTCACTTCTTCTTTCACCAGGAAGATAATGAGATTCAAACAGGGGACCCCTTCACTTCTTCTTTCACCAGGAAGATAATGAGATTCAAACAGACGACCCCTTCACTTCTTCTTTCACCAGGAAGATAATGAGATTCAAACAGGCGACCCCTTCACTTCTTATTTCACCAGGAAGATAATGAGATTCAAACAGACGACCCCTTCACTTTTTCTTTCACCAGGAAGATAATGAGATTCAAACAGGCGACCTCTTCACTTCTTCTTTCACCAGGGTGATACTGAGATAATACGACCCCTTCACTTCTTCTTTCACCAGGAAGATAATGAGATTCAAACAGGGGACCCCTTCACTTCTTCTTTCACCAGGAAGATAATGAGATTCAAACAGACGACCCCTTCACTTCTTCTTTCACCAGGAAGATAATGAGATTCAAACAGGCGACCTCTTCACTTCTTCTTTCACCAGGGTGATACTGAGATAATGAGATTCAAACAGGGGACCTCTTCACTTCTTCTTTCACCAGGAAGATAATGAGATTCAAACAGGCGACCTCTTCACTTCTTCTTTCACCAGGATGATACTGAGATAATGAGATTCAAACAGGCGACCCCTTCACTTCTTCTTTCACCAGGAAGATACTGAGATAATGAGATTCAAACGGGCAACCTCTTCACTTCTTCTTTCACCAGGGTGATACTGAGATTCAAACAAGCGACCTCTTCACTTCTTCTTTCATCAGGGTGATACTGAGATAATGAGATTCAAACAGGTGACCTCTTCACTTCTTCTTTCATCAGGGTGATACTGAGATAATGAGATTCAAACAGGTGACCTCTTCACTTCTTCTTTCACCAGGACGATACTGAGATTATTAGATTCAAACAGGCGACCTCTTCACTTCTTCTTTCACCAGGACGATACTGAGATAATTAGATTAGGACAGGCAAATTCCGAATTCATAGTTGAGGACTTTTCGATCACAGAGGCCTTGGTATAATTGTATAATGTAAGTAGTTACCTTGATCGGGAAGCTGTATTTTATTGAAGATATCTATGAGCTGGTCCACGGCTACGAAGGGGCCCCCGAAGCAGGATGGGGGAGGCAGAGTGGTGCACAGGAGGGCCACACTGGGGGGCATAGGGAATACACCACCTGCAAACAAGAGACAAATCATTATAGACATAGTTAAAGACTTGAAATCTTGGCATGAAATTTTGACATTTTTATAATTTCTAGATGAAATTCACACTTTTTTCATGAAAAACTTAAATTTTAGTATTTTTAGGAGAAATTCATGATTCCTTTATCTGTTCCTGTCTATGGTTTTGACAAGCTTACCGATAAAATAGTATGCAGCTAACTTCATGTCGAAAACGACGTGAACTACCATTCCTGAAAATATTTTTAAAAAAAAATCTCATGCTACATTTTTCTTGAAAAATTCCAAAAATGGAATTAAAATAATAACTCTTTTTAATTTAACTTTATGAGTAAAACCTCAAATTGTAATATTTAACTAAACGAAGACAATATAAGCGAAACTAAATCGGGAAACGGAAAAATCAGTAAAAGATATTGACACCTCTAATATGCATTTAAAGCAATAACATAACATTTGTTGCAAAATACACCCCTTTTCCCAAAAATAATTCGAAAATTCTTAAAACACAGTGCGAATTCGCCAAAAATAACGCGAAATTTGTTAAAAATAATGCGAAATTCGTTAAAAATAATGCGAATTTCGCCAAATTACTAAATCACTTTTCACCAAAAATAATGCGAAATTTTCAGGTCCTTAGTTACAGCAAACACTAAATGAGGAAACATACTAGAACTTATTGTTGTATTAACAGTTCTCCATAAAAAGAAACCATTTGCTACCGAATTCTTGTAAAAGTACTGAAACCAATTTCAATAGAATAAGCAATAAATCAAATATGTAGACAATCAAGATCGAAAGGTCCTAGTCTCATTAGTTAAACTACAAAATTGCTTATCCACTCAAGTAGGATCTATCCAAATTTGGGTAAGAGATTTTTATGAATTATAAATTTAACAATTTTTCGAAATTTTTTTATAGAACGCAAAAATAGATTCAAGTGATTTTAGTGAATCTATTAAATTGTGATGTCGGGAAGTGGGTTAATTTCGACTACCAAGACTCCACTTCATTCATTCAATCAAGAAAAAATCTAAATTCAAGCAGATGTATTTTTAAAAAATTATCGAGTGCAATTTACATGCGCTAGAAGCGAAACTTTACCAAAACAATCTCAATCAATACTTGAAAAGTGAGGTCATAATCAAAGCGGCCAAAGAGAGCAGTTTCATGTTTCGCAGGTGCAGTAATGCTTCATTTCCGTTTCATCTGAATTCCAAATCACTAACGGAGCTAAAGAAGTTTCACTTCAAAAAATTACACTAACGTTATGCTATGTGTTAAATGCATAATTTAACAAGTCTTGTCAAACAAATGCAGGTGTGTTCCGTGATCCAAAAGTCTGACCATTCCTTGCTTAAATTTCATATGCAGAACTGAGGTTCACAATCATCACAGAAATCAAATAGGATGGCAATATACAGGGTGTTAAGGGACGTACTTGACTTACTTTAACCAGTGATTCCTGACATTATTTGGAGTAAAAAATGTAAATGAAATTTTGGTCTCCGGTGACTTTTTTTGACGACTTTGTTTTTTTTTTTCAAAAATTTTTTCTTCAAAATCAAACAAAAAAAAATTTCTTCCGCATGTCGTCACTGGTCACTCAGCCGGGTGTCCGACAAACTCCTTACCCCGCCTACAACTATTCAAAAACTATCATTTTTTTATGTTTTTGTAGAAAAAAAAAAAAAAAACATCAAAAATGTCACCGGAGACCAAAATTTCATTTACATTTTTTACTCCAAATAATGTCAGGAATCACTGGTTAAAGTAAGTCAAGTACGTCCCTTAACACCCTGTATGATGTAAGAGAGACAGAGCTCGTAAAAGTACTTAAATTGTTTTATTTATTTACTAGAGCGACGTTGGCTTCAATTCAAATCTGAATGGAATACATTTCCGGCATGTATTTTCTATTCAATGGTTCGACAGTAATATTGTTTAGAGACAGTGGGCTATAATTGATTAACCTGCCAAAATAAGAAGACAAATTGGGCTTTTTATTTGATTTAAGCGTCCAAAGGGATAAGTTATAAAAACTAAATTTTAAAAAAACCTACCAATTTTATTTTTAAGTGTTTGGACTTTTCATTCGCTTTAGTGTGGTGAAATATATTTAGGGCCTGAGTGTAAATAAAAAAACATAACACTTCATTGAACAGCATTTTATTAGACACAACTTAAAAGACCGTCGCTCTATTCTATGTCAGTTTGACCGAACTCCTGTTGGCCATTTCAAACTGTATCAGGAACACCAAGTAGGTGGTGACCGCTCCCATGGTCATGTACAAGACAGAGAAGTCCACCGGGAAGAAGCCGCAAGCGGTGAACTCTACCTTCTGGTGGAACATTTGCAAGTAGAACATTTCTGCCTGCAACACATATTTATATCTTAGAGACTTCGGATATTATCCCTGGTTATATCCATCAGCCTTTTTGTCCGGCATGCTGGGTATTAATAGCCTCGCCGAAAGAAGGAAAACTGCTTTGCTGACAACAGCATATAAACTTTTAAACGGTAACATCTGTGTTCCCGATATATTACAAAAATTTGAATTTTATGTCCCCGACAACTTCACAAGAGCGCGCAGACACAGAACTTTTGTTGTTCCGAGATGCAGAACTAACTTACCATTAGTAATGCCGCTCGGAAAAATGATTATTTTACTAAATTTCCTGCCCCCTGACATAGATATTTTTAAACTAAATATTCATCAATTCAAAAACGCTATAATTACTTAATAAAATAAAATGTATGTTTATTATTGGTTATGTATAACTGTAAATGTGCATTTAAAATAAAATAAATAAATAAATAAATAAATAAACACAAGCCAGTCTTCAATACCAACATTTTGTTCAAATATTTTATTAACAATATTATATAGTAATTTACTTATGTTGTTTATGGCAGCTGCACAATTAGGAAAATTAATTAATTTAATTGTTAAACCTTTTTTTGTTTTTTCTAATAGGAATTAAGCTTCACAACCACTGGAGCATTTTTGACCACATTTTGGCTAATTTACAAACACCCCCGAGTGTTCGCTAGCCAAAATGTGGCAAATTTCAAGAATTATTTAAAACATCTATTAGAATTATTTCAAAAGTTTCCGCACTTTGTGTACTTGGATTAATTACAAACAAAACTTATTATTTTCACTTTTTAACAACAGATGTCTCGTAACTCTTGTGAATTATTAGTTGTTTATATTTCGCGAACCAAAATTATTGAGATATTTTTTCTTACGAATCATTGATCAAGTGGTACATATTAAAAAATTAACATTCAAATTTAAAATTAATTCTGTGATCATCATCTTATAGACAACATGTAGAAGTCATAATATTTTATCTTAAAATAAATTCTACGTATGCCAATTTAAAGTAAATAATATGCAGAAGTCACGTATTTATAAATGTAACGATTTTTTTTTTTTTTATGAAACCTAAAAATATGGGATAAGTGCTTAAATATAGGTGCATTCAATGTCTCTTTAATATTATAAGCTGTTAATATGTCTCCATATTAAAATCGGAGGGATGATTTTTTTAATGAGAGCGGAAAATTTCTAAATTGGGTGTTCAGACATCCCGGACGCTGAACACATATTTCAATTAACCCCTCCGCAACGTAAGCAGATATAAGCGTTAAAAATAGGACAGCAGTCAAGTACAATAAGCGTGTTTATACGTCAGCGCGTGTGTTTCCATAGAAATCGTTACAACTCCGTTATTGTTTTAGTTACATCCCTAAAACAAAAAGTCAAAGGTCGATAGTAGATCAAGCTGCACATTTCTATCAAGTTGTCTATGGAAATACATAACAGGAATCAGCTGTCAATCGTGTAGTTGACAAAAATATTTACCCGCGCAAATTTGCTACCGGCAGCTCCACCACGCTCCACATTTTAAATTTTTATTAAATATTTTTATATGAAATGATAAAAAAGTGAGGTTACAAAAGTGTTTATTACACATATATACAATAGAATAAGTATTGTTGTTTGCATAATCTGTGATTTTAGTACCGTTTTCACATAAAAACATCACGTGAGTCATTTTTACCTATTTTTAATGTTTGCGTTCTAAATTTTAATATTTACAAATGCTAATATTTATTTGTAATATAATAATTTGAAAGCCTATTTTGTAACCTTTCTAAAACAGTTTTTACTATTCGGCTACGTTCAGAAACGTTTCATTTATAGAGCTTTAATTGTGAAGCGGTTATAACTAAAAGTTTTCGTAAAATGTCATTTCGTTTAAGACACCAAAAGCTAATATTCTCGAAAATTCGGAGGGGTTAAACGAAAACGCTCAGATGGATAAATAACTTAAATTTCTTCAGACAAATTACTGTTTTGATTTATATTTAAAAAAATATATCTACTTACATTTACTCTTGTTTCATCGTCTCTCAAATCAAGATTGATTTTGTGCAGTAAAATGATTGACTCATTTGCCTAAAAAGTTAATAAAATCATTATACTAATCTAAACTATCAGACTATTATTAACATTTTTTAATATAAATTGTTTCTGCAAACCCAGATGTTTGATAAATTTCATGATCTAAAGAACAAAATGCAATTTTTAGATCATAGACGCGGGAAAGCTATGTTTATTCTATGGCAGTATTTCCCAGTATTTCAATGGTAGATGCTCCAAAAAACAGCATTGATCCCTTCGGAACTGACGCACAACCAGGAGGCAAGAAAGACGCTTGCCCAACATTTATATTATATGTATTTTGTGAAATTACAACTATCTTGTTAGTAGACTGAATGCTGTTGAAATGAGATCCCTGAGACGTATGTGTGGTAAAACAATGTATGATCGTGTGAGAAATGTGGATATCCGCAAAGAATGTAAGGCTGATGTAAGCATAATGAGTAAGATTAAGAAAGGGACCCTCAGATGGTTTGGGCATGTAGAGCGAATGAACGAAGGAAGTAGTGTAAGAAGAATATACGACGCGAATGTGAATGGTAGAAGAAGTCGGGGACGCCCGAGGAAGACATGGCACGATCAAGTGAATCAGATACTTGAGTCGGGTCATGTCAAAAGTCAGAATAATAGAAGAGAATGTATGAGACGATGTATGAATGTGAGTGAGGCAAAGAGTGTGTGCCAAGACCGAGTTGTTTGGCGGTCCGTCCTCTTTGCCTACCCCTGCGGGGAAACGGCGTGATGGTTAGTTAGTTAGTTAGTTAGTTTGTTAGTAGACTTCGGACTCTTGATAGGGGTTTTGATTTATTGCTTGGAAAGTGCCAGGCGCATGACCGCACTAGGAATAAAATTTTGAAATCAATTCCAACCAGTGTATATTTTTCTGCATATTTCTCGCAAAATTAAATGCAACCGACCTGATTTTAATAAGTGGAGGGTGAGTGCAAATGACCACACATAGGCGCGTGTACAGTGGAAAGCGAGCATGCTGGTTAAACACGTGCCATTTTTTTTTAATAACGCACCTAGGGCAAATATGCGGAAGATAATGTAATAAAATATAAGTAGTTCATCCCCTTGAAATTTTTATGATTGTTTAAAATTGATCGGTGAAAGAGGCCTTCAATGCTTTTTTTTGTTGTTAAACCCATCATGCTCTTCTTGGCTCTATTGATATGAAAAGAACTTGAGATTTAATAATGTCCATCTCTTCAAAATAAATATTAGTATCGTCACAAATATTTTACAACATAGTATCGACACCAATATTTTACAACAATAGAGAGGTGGGCCATATGAGTTTCCCACCGATCAGAAATAATTTTTTTGGCCCACCAAAGGATTTGGGTAAGGCACCCCTGATTTAGGGTGTTGGTAATTTTGAATATTTTTTGACTTAGTGCTCTATTTAATTTGGGTATTTATATCGAAGCTGGAAGGGATAAATGGCTAAAGGGCAATGCAGCTGGAAAGGAAGAATTTATCCTTTCCAGCGTCAACAGTTTCTATTCTATTGTGAAATTAGTCGATATATTCAAATTTTTGGTAGGTCTCTTCATTCGTTATAAGGCCGTTCATGGTTTGACCACGAAATTGGATCCTCCATATAAACGAATCAATTCAATTAAATAGTTGGGTTGTAAGGAAGTTTTCACAACATCGATACGTTTTAATCTGTAACTTTAGGGTACTCGATAAGTGAAAATAAAGAGGGAGGTTGAATAACTTGAAGAAAAATAAATACCATGTCCTTAATTTTGGAGCAGAAGAATGATACGATGAAAATCATCACGAAGAATATAATTCCCCATACTGCGGAAGTCCACGCTTTGTGCACGGTAAAGGCATAGAGCTTATTATCACTCAGCATCAGGTAAACGAAGTAAAGCTGAATAACCAACAGCACAAAAGTTACACCAACCAGCACAAGAATCTGAATGGAATACACGGCGTTTAGTCGTTTTGACCATTCGCACAGTCGATCGTGCATTTTGCACAGAGTGTTCAAAGGGTTATTTTCGAATTTTGCAATTGTGATGGTTTTTCTGCTCTTATTGGACAGTTTGGATGTTGAGGATGCAGTGCTGAGGCTGCTCTTTGTAGTCCAAAGATTTAATCTAGGCAGCGGTCGGGTTACCATGCTGAGAATGCACTCGTTGAGAATTTGAAATCTGTAACATTATTTTTTTGGAATATTTATCATTTATGCTTGAATTTAAGACTGCATGGGTTCCGTTTTAAAAGGAAACGCTTCCTAATTCTGAAAACATATACGTAACAGAAGAAAGTTTTGATATTTCTTATTTAGTAGCAATCATTGGGATTTTTAGGTGCTATGATCAAATATTTTACATTTGTAAAAAGTAAAAAATCACTATTCTAACTGGTCAAATATATCCATATTGACGTACATGAACAGTGAAAGCACTGATACATATAGAATTAATTTATTCAGAGCATCTTTCACAAAGTAACAGGTTGTGGAAGGTCAAATTAGAGGAAAACATTTTATATGGGTACTTACCGTGTAATGACCATGTACACGTACCCCACAAAATTGACAAATGTCGTAAAATTAAGGAAAGAGTTACAAATACAGGCAGCCCAATAAAAGAAGCTATTGTGCTCCATAAAAACAAACATGATTAAATCAGAAATAAAAAACAACACCATCGGGATATATGTAAAGGCCACCCCAATTAAATACTTTCTGTAATGGCCTCTGTAGTCTACTTTGATACCGAAATTTCCCAAATCTCCGTCAAAGTCAATCATTTCATCGAGTAACCAACACATTTCTTGCCTACTTGTGAACGCACATATCAAAGCACTCGAGCCCAAAATGAATCCGTTTGTCGTGCGATACAAATCTGAATACTTTGAGATACCGTCGATTGGCAACTCCAACCTTAATTTTTGATACTGCATTATAGGAATCAAGGTCAGCAAGTAGATGCATAAGATAAATATACTGTAGAAAAGAGAGGATTTCGTGAGGCGATAGTGAGCTCTTCCCTTTTCAACTGCAATGGAATACGGTGCTAAGCCAAATATTCTAACAGCATAGTAAACTGGTGATATGGACCAGAATATTAACGAGTTTTCAGATTCAATTTCTTTTCCCATGCTGATATATTCTTATGCAGATATATTTTGCATCAGACTAATAAATGATATGACACGACAATTGTGTCTTTAATGTAAGTCCAATCCACCAAACTGAGTAATGACAAACAGCCTTTTAATGCTTCACCTCATTAGCATAATGATTTCTGTTTTTTAATCTATTAATCAAAAAAACTGTATCAACCCTCCAAATACCACAAAATAAATTTCATATGTTTTATGGATGTCAGAAAAAAATATCTAAGTGGTTTTTAAAATATTTAAGTGGTTTTTAAAATATTTTATTTATAACCACTCGAGTGACAGCATATTAAAAAAAATACCTCGCCAATTAGAAAAATCATAAATAAACAAAGAAATTGGTCTAAAAAACACCAGTGTAGCATCCCACCTGAATTAAGCAAAAGTTTCATTTTTTGAGCAACAAAAAAATATTTTGTTAGAAGGTCAAAATATTTCCACTCTGCAATAAAATTCAAATAAATGTAATTTTTCTGAATGTATCCCAAAACTAAAAACTGTTTTTGAAAGGTGATGAAATACGCTTTCAAATTTTATAATTTGAAATAAACTTATAATTTTTGAAATATAAAACTTTTAATGTTGTTATAAATTGGTAATTAGGCAGAAAGACTTCAAGAAAAACATGGCTTCAAGTAGGAAATCTTCTCGTTTATTCACGGCACATTTTACAATAAATTAATTCCCGACCCGAACAAAAACACTTAATTTGGCCACTTTGACCACTCGCTAGATAATGCTAGCTGTTTACAGGAGATCCACGTATTAAGAGCGTGTTTTTAACTAAAATTGTCCTATTTATAACTACAAGTTTCACATACTCATAAACAAAACCAACCACCATTGTTAATCTATAAATATGATAAAGATTCCAGAAATCTGCTTTATCGTCTAGCCTTAAACCAGTGCAGCCCTATGGCCGCAGCCTGTAATCTGTGATCCAAACAGTCAAGTTACAAAATATACCGCTAGGTGGCAATAACCTTCACTTTTTGAACAAATGTAACAGAAAAAAGTTTTAAAAAGGCTCACTTCGCATTTATTCTAACTAAAATGACTGACAATGAAAAAAAAAAAAAACACTCACATATTTTATTGGACAAATGTTTTATAAAAGTATCGTCACTTACTTTTTTGTCCTTTCATGTTAAAATAGTGAATAAAAAATTTCCAAGGTTTCATAATTTTTTTTCAAATTGCGGTTGGAAACTTTGGTTTCATAAAGATGTACATTTTAATTATTTTGTGGTTAACTTTTAGATTTGAATATAAAGTTTAGAATATAGTTTCGTTAGAAAAGATTAATGGGTGACCGAAACTTTAATATATAACACTTTTAACCTTTCGCTAATCGGGTCTATCAATGGGATATTTTCACAAACCAGGGATACCGCTAAAAACAAGTGGAAAATTTAAAGATTATTTTTCTGATTATGATTATCGCATTAAAAAAGTTTAATTTTAATATTTTCATTCATAATATTATTGATTTCAAAATAGGCGTAAACGTAATGTAAACGGTACATGATTGGTTGAACGAATCATGATGTCACGCCCGTCGACATTTCGAGGTTTATCACCGTGTTACTATCAAAAGTCTAAACATTCTCGACTTATTCGCCATTATTGACGGTTTTATTTCATTTTTAAGATGGTTGTGTTTATGTTTCTACGGTTTTATATAATATTGTCCAGCTGTAATGACTGACAGCGGTTTTTTTAACAGCTTAATCCGACAGCTTGCCTAAAATAGACACTACAATGAGTAACAGTAACTAGTACTAGTACTTTTAAGCCCTGAATTTCGGGGTTTAAGACGATATGGTAATAAAAACATTCTGTTTACAAAAACTCTCATATTATATACGTTATATTATACAAAGGTGTTTCCACGTTTATATTATGAATATAAATAGTCGATAACGAAATTTTTTTTATTGTAGTGTTAAAATTCAAATCTGCAAAAAAGCAGGCACGGGGGCTCCATCGAAACCAGAGTCAACATAGCTTCTCAGAAGCTGGGGGAATTGTACTATAGGGCATAAATATACTGCAGATAGTAAACAACTGCTGGCCCTGTACAAACCGCAAGTCCGCCTGTTAAATTTGGCAGCCACCTTGAAAATTCAGAAAGCAGAAATGGGCGGTTCATTTGATAGATTTCCCTCTCTAACAAACGGATTGCAATGTTTAGCACACAGGGTTCAGGTGGGAATGATGTCCTTGTTCTATCGGTATTTCAATAGAGAACGCTCCGAGGAACTAGCGTCAATGAACCCTTCGTCACTGGTGTCAAACACATTAAACGTACGCCCAACATTTGTACATGGTCGAAATTTTTTGTCGCTTTAGAAAAAGTCGTTTAATTGGGTTTTTCTTATAGTATTTGTATTCACGTGTTGTTGGAGTACCACCTTGGGGGCAGTAAGGAATAGCAAAATAGGCCCCAGGTGGAAGCCACGGTTAAATACTCACAAATAGGCCCCCTTGGGACTAGCTCAGTTAGCAAGGGAACCTGGACTCCTCAGGATCGGAAAGGCACGCCATCGGCTTGTCCACGCGTACCAATATGGGCACGTTCAGAGTCGGTCGGGGGTAACTTCTCAACAATTAATACTCGGTACGTTCACTTGACAGGGTTTATTAAATAAGCACAGGGGGGACAAACGTAAATACAGTTATTACACAAGGCAAGTGGTTTATCCTATGAATCGACTAAACTACATAGAACTGTCTCTTTTCCTCCCTCTGGTATTCAGCACATTAGGTAAAGAGGAGGGTGGTTGCTTACGAGGGGGTGGAGACTATGGATTCCATGGCGTCATCTGGGTGTGGGCAGTCAGGCCCTCGTGCAGACGCCGGTCTGGGCATCTGGGTTGGAGTCCCGTGCGATGGGACGGAAACCAAAACATTCTTCCGTAATTTCGGCTCAACTATCACGAACTCGTAAAAGGATTTGAAAATACGGAGTAAACGTTACATGCGGTTGGCGGTGTGCCGCGCAAACAATGGCTATCCCGGGCCGCGAAATGGTCGACCCCAGGGAGCACGTGGAACGGCGTGCAAGAGACTCGAATGCAATCGCGCGCGGCCTCCCGCGCTGTTCGTAGCTCGGGCGAGCCGTTGGCCCACGCATGCGCAGTTGGGTCTGCCGCTAGTGGACTGCCATCTGCGCCATCTTGCGTCGTGTTTAGGAAGCGTATCCTAACACCGTACCAAACTACACATGTTTCGCAAGTGGGAAGATATAGGATAAATATAACGATATAATTCGAGCAAACTGGAAATCAATAAATAAAACCAACTACAACTTACGAACTGACTACAGTCACTTACGGCGGCGATCGCAAGATGTTATGCTACTGTGATGTCACGGAGTTATTGGGCGTGAAAACATCGTTTTGGCGGCATTTTAAAAAGGAGTATTTTAAAACATTATAGAAATCGTCATATTCCATTACCACCGTAATTTTTTTATTTAACTTTTTTTAATAATAAAAGAAAAACTGAAAATACCCCTATTGAGCTATCGAACTTATCATTATTGTCAACAATGAACTTCAATATCACTGAATGTAACTTGGTAGGGTATAGGAGGGTGTGATGAATTGCATTGATCAACAGTGAAAAATAAGAAAATATCGTAGCTTCCCACTTTAATTTAAAAAGAAAATATCAATTACTTATAAAACGGACACGTCTACGACATCTATCGGATTAGAGTAAAGTGAATTCATATTTACGGTAGGGATCTATAATTAGACAAAGTGAGACGAGTATTGATAAAAAAATCACAGATGATATCAACAAATAATCAGGGACAGGGACTCCCCAATATACTTTAGACGTGATATATTGACAGCCAATTGAATTGCAGCAAAAGCGATTAAAAACCAATTCAGCCTATCAACGGGAAGAGGGCCGAACCCATTTTTAGAACAAAGGAACGACCTTTGGACTTAGCAATTAGTAATGTGATTAATGAGTTTGACGTTCCCACCAAACCGAGAGGTGAATAAACTCCATGGGAAGAAATAATCTGTTCAGGGACAAAAGAACGATGACCCCAAGAAATGTTATCATTAACCGGTACGTTCCAGGGATCAGAAACCCTAGTTCTTGAACGCATTAAAACATATCAGGTGCGGAAAAAAAGGATACACGTAAACACGATGCAAAAGTTTAAGTGAAAGATTGCAAAGCAAGTGACGAAAACGTATTGTAAGATGTTAGGGAGATTTTCATCTATAATACGATTGTTTGTGACGACCGGAGATGATCGATTCGAGGGAAAACGTGCTAAAGGAAATGGAAATGTTGAAAAAACAATGGAAAATTATTGTTATCAATTTTAGACGGAGCTAGGATATTACGATGAAAGATTTAGGGAGGAAACGTCAAAAAAAAATGAGAGTTTTAAAGAATAGGCGAGGGTACATTTCAGATGTCTAGAGCAGTAACAAGTGTTAGAGAAGAAGATAGAGTGCAGTACGGAGGGGAGTGGAAAATGCTGAAAACATTGCGATAGAAAAACTCAGGAAAAGGAGTCATTTTACGTAATTAAAATGGAGTTTATAGAGTAGCATAGTACGCGATTGCAGATAAAGATGAGGCATTACAATGGTTGCCGATTTCAGATGTATTTTGTTGTGATAAACAAGGAATATTCGAACATGGAAATTGTTTAGATAAGGACGATTAGCCGTTAAAAAGGTAATAAAAATTATCATGGGTCTTATGAAATATTTATATTAAAGAATTCTCATAAAAGTTAACGACACTGAAATAAAAAAGGATTTATTGCCAGGTGGGTACAGGGATTAATGTATACAACTGTCAAGACATATGGTTTATGGGATTTTGCGTAAGAACGGGACAAAATTTGGGAGGCGATCTCTATGAAGCAATAAAAATGACAGGAATTTAAGGGCCGAAGTGGGGGTATCTCCTATAAAGATGTTAAAAAATGATATATTTATTAATAACAAATAGAAAATGAAATTTTCCAAGAGGCAGCAGACATCAAAAAACGATATGGTTATATCAGGGAAGTACGGGGAAGTGAGGGGAAAGGAGATACGACAGAGAAAAACAAAGGAAATCTTAGATTAACAGTGAATAAAATAAATACGGCTTGAAATATAAAAATCTATAGAGATATGAACAATAGCGTAAGAATAAATAAGGAAATTCATGGAAAGAGTGTCGTGAATAAAAGAAAATTCGAGAAAAAATGGAAAATTCAAATATACGACGTAAATAGAGAAAATTCGGTTTTAAATGGAAAGGTTCATATAGAATACAGAAAAACTCGTGGAAAAATAATAAAATAAAAATGAACAATTTGCGAGAAAGACTTCGACATGAAGATATCTCTGATAGGCGAATTTGGGGACAGATTTGGAACATATGGTAGATGCCGTACGCACGGACATGTTACGAAATATATGAAAATAGAACTTTAAAATTATTAAATTCAAGCTAGTTTTGTATGAACAACAGGACAAAGGAAGTTGGGCCATTAAACATGGATCTTACTAAATCCGGATCTTGTAAGTATGGGAGTACGAGACAGAATTTAATGTATCCAACACGGAAAGTACTAAGAGACCGCATTCGACAATAATGGAGAGGTTTCAAGAAATTACGAGTTGATAGTAATTAGATTGGTTTATTATAGGAGATTCAGATACGATCTTTTGGACCTGAGAGGGGTATAAAAGTCTAGACAAATGCCAGTTGGGGGACAGTCTACGGTCGTGGTCGAAAAGTTTGTAACTTCGCGGAACGTGACGAAACGGTGGGTGACTTAAAGTTAAAAAATTCTAAGTGATAATTATTTTGATACTTAGAAAAATTTCACATTCTATTCAGTGATCTACAGGAAAAAATACTTTGCAGTTAGAGTCAGTGAAAAATAAAAATTAAAGCCAACGCATTAATTACTTGTGAAAAATAAAAGTGCTCGTGATAAATACAATTTGTTTTAGTGGAAAATTCGGATTTTATAATCACTTAATATCGTATTTTTAAACTTAGAAATTTCGCGTTTAATATTAGTGCAATAAATAACTGAAGTGATGTGATAATTTAGCGTGATGAAGTTATAATTAAATACGTGTGTTCAATCTAAGTGAAAGTGTTCTAACAAATAATAAATATTTAAATTAATTATCTTAAATAATAATAATAAAACAAAATAATATTTTATTAATACATAAAAATTTCGGAGGGATAAAAATTTAATTTAACAACAATTTACCATCTCTAAATTAATCGTGAAGTAACTATCATTTAAAGTGTTATCTAACCAACGAGTTTTGAGATAAAATACAGTTTAGAACGATAGAGTTCATACATCATTTTAATTAATTAGATTAAATGAAAAAAAAAAAATTGAAGTCAAAAAGATTTAATTAAATTTAGGAAAATAAAAAATTAATTTAGGAAAATCGCAGCAAGGTTACCGTGTATTTCCCGGTCGGAAAAAAACCTTGGTAGGGGTAAGTCTTTTCCGTTATAAAATTTTACAGATTCCACGGAGAAGGCGGAATGCAGCAAACATTGGTATTTGGATTAATTATTTGACCAAGATATTACTCTCTTAATATGTGATATGTAACTATATTAAAATATTATAAGTATAATAAGTATATTTTATATATTTATATATGTATGTATATAAACACATATATTTGTAATTTTATTGTTCCCAAGAAAAATTTTAATCAAAAAAAAAAAAAAAGTAAAACACTTATATAAAAAGAGGAAAAGGGTATCGATTCCTACCTCTGAATTCATCAATAACTATTAAAAGTAGTTATGTGTGATAAATTTACAAATCAATATTTTATATTTAATCTTATGTATGTATTAATATAATTTCAGAAAATCCAGAGCATTTGAAATAAGTTATGATATTAGAAATTATTTCAATCATAAAATTTATGTATGTACATATCCATATTATAAATTATTTATTGAGACAAAGCATATATAAATGAATAAATATGTATACGTAATCGGGTATCAGACTAGACAATTGCGCTAAGTACATCATTATCAAACAAAGAAAAATTTTAGAGTCATCTCACACGTCTCCGGAATGTCTAAAGTA
This sequence comes from Limnephilus rhombicus, assembly GCA_929108145.2. Taxonomy (NCBI): domain Eukaryota; kingdom Metazoa; phylum Arthropoda; class Insecta; order Trichoptera; family Limnephilidae; genus Limnephilus; species Limnephilus rhombicus. The sequence goes on from OV815296.1 coordinate 29,876,092, forward strand.
AACATACCTCATACGCTTGAATCTAGGTCACGAGGACGTAGAGAATGTTTACAAAGCTCAAATTGTTTACAAAATAAATCGGTCACTGGGGCACTAGTTCGAATACAGTAAAAAGAAGAAAAAAAAATGACCTTGATTAATGGATATCGTACTTAGGTATTAACTTCTAGGAACGGGATAAAATTATTATATTGCGCAATTATTAAAGAAAAAAAAAAAAGGGAATTAAACACTATTTTTAATTTGAACGTGAAGAGATATCTACAGACCTAAGCAATTGAAAATTAACAGATTTATTATAGCAGTTCAAAAGGGTGTATTGAAGATTTACATGAAACAGTTGATAAATCACGGGATAGTAAAAAGTAGGGTGTATTGAAGGCTTACATGAAACAGTTGAAAAATCACGGGATAGTTAAAAAAGGTGTATTGAAGACTTACATGAAACAGTCGAAAAATCACGGGATAGCTTAATAAGGGGTAATGAGGATTTACATGCTTCAATTGAGTATCACGGGATAGCAAGAATTTATCAAAAGTTGAACATTGGAGGGGAGGGAAAGAAAAAAAAAATACAGTTCAACCAACAGAAGGCAGTGTTCGCTTCTGTAACAAGGACCATTAATCAAACCATAGAGATGGCGGATCTCTCAAACAAAACCGTCAACAAAACCAAACAAAAGCTTGGAGTTATGGCGAATCTCCAGAACACATCGCCAGATAAGATCTTATTGTACTAGTATATATTTATATTTCACACTATTCTTACGTATATATTCGGTATCAATCTGAGGATTGTGCAGAATCCGATGGGCGAGATCCGAGCTCGGGATGCGTTGCAAGTAGTTTCGTATTGCGAGTTATAAACCTTCCCAAAACGTATGTTTACATATATATCTTTTTATGTACTGTTCATTGAATGAAACGAACTCACTTACAATTAGTGCTTTAGGCCTGTCGGGTCACTCTCGTCTCATTTCTTGAACGTGGAGGGAGGATTCACGACCCGTAACTCCACACAAACCCGTGAGTATATGATTGCATATAGGACGAAACCGGTTCGCCCTAAGTAAATAGTAAACTTTGGAGGAGTAGGAATTTGGAGGTATCTGGGCTTGGAGGAAGACCTGAAGGCAGTGCATGATGGCGAAAGGAAGGTTCATTGGGACGCGATAACTTAGGTATCAATCAATTGAACCGTGCCAAAAGACTGTGCGAATTTTGGGTTGACTTCTGATCACCCTGCTTACTTGATGGAGGCCGGAGCCAAATTTTGCCAGAAAAAGGGTTATTCTGAGTTCGTCAAATATGCAATTAACTAATTACATTAACCTACTAAATCCATCTTTATATGTACCTTATAGCAGCTGAATCTAAACGGAGGGGCGCCCAGCAGATACGAGATACAATCATAATCAAATTTACTAACATTTAACCATTTGAGTTATATTGAATTATCTGTTCAATTAGTCATGTGTAGTTTCGATTAGTATTGCTTATTCATGAATTCATTAGGATGTAGGGAATCATAATAAACGTCAAAGGGAAGTTAGTTCATTTAGAGAAATTACTTAAGGTTAAATTTGCAAGAGAGAGACCAATACAGTTTGAAATTCAACACTCTGTTTAGAATCAAGAGGGTTACCACAAAATTTAAAGTAATTAAAGTCCTATATCATAAATCAAAAAAAATTACACAACGTTTGATGGAGTTTAATTACAACCTAAATACGAAAATAATTACGTTCAAAGTCGTAAATAACGTATTTATTAGTTAAGTACATATATCGCTAAAGGTATGTAGTACAAGGGAGCTTTAAGTAGCTTTCTGTAGTTATCAGAGGAAATAAGGGTCCAATTTTATAAAGGCTTGTGTGACGTAGGGGAGGAATTTTCCATCCCTACCACACATATGCAAAGCCTTAAGAATTTAAATATCGATCAGAGCCAAGAGAAAAGGCGAGAATATTACAACTGTCTTGCCGATGAAAGGAGAGTTAAATAAGTATGAAAAGACGAAACATTACGACTGGTGCCAAGTGCCCAGGAGTAAATAAAATACAGACAAATATAAGAGTTTAGAGAAAAGACAAACATCACAACTGCACAGCCGTGACAGGAGATCAGAGTTTTACAAGTTGTTTTAGAAAAAAAAAAAAAAAAAAACTTTTATTGGTCAATCTATTGCAAAAAAAAAAAAAAAATAATAATAATAATAAGTAGGACGTTATGTTAAATGAAGTGATAATAAAAATAAAATAAAAATCAGAACAGTGCGCCGTTAAATAAACACGAAAAAAATATATAAATTAATAAATAAATATACGAAAATAAATATATAAACAATACATTTAAATATAAAAAAAAAAAAAAAAAAAGTGTTAACGAATAAACTCTACATGTTTTAAAATAATTTATAAAAGTGTCGATAAAGTTTAAATCAAGTGACCATGAATTTGTTGATTGCTTATGAGATTATAAATATCGTAACAAAGAATGTAGGTCAGATACAAGCGTAAACAGTTTATTCAAGGCAGACCATAAATTAACAGAATAATGGTATTGACATTCCTGAATCCAGAATGTTAATGACCGTAATGTAAACAATCTGATACGAGATACCGCGGTGTTTGTAAGCATCGAAAGATTGATAACCTAAGCATCGAAAGTGATAACAAAACATCGAAAAATTTTGAAGTAGGTGACATCGGGGGTAACGCGTATCTCTATAAGAGATTGTAGAATAAACAAACTCGAAAATAATATCAACACTCGGTTACGAAAAAAATAAACAGACTTTACAGATAAAAACGGGGGAACTTACCTACATAAAGTGACCCTTTGTTTATAGTTAATGTTGTGGGTTTGTATGTGAGGATTATCACATAAAAAGTCATAACATAAAAGATAAGGAACATAAAATAAAAATAACATAAAATATTTGATTGGGGATAGTGTCGAGTTGAGAGCTTTAATATCACAGACGAATGTTTTATAGGTATATACCTATTTAAGGGAACATTTGATCATTCGGACCAAAAAAAGGAGGGGATTTGACGAAATAACATCAAGATAGGTATTGCGAACTCTAAACAGATTTTGCGAAAATATCGTAGGTATTGCGGAACTTGAAGGAATGGTTGGCATTCTAAACAATAAGTAATTATTGGTTGAACGAAAATCACGGGATATTCATTAACATTGGAGTAACAATATTCATTCCGTTTTTTTTGCAATTACCTACATTTAATTGAAATGAAGAGTGATGGTAGAGTTGATCTAATTTGGGTTACAATCATCATGCAAACAAATATAAATAATTGAAAATATTGTGTTTTATAGGGGGACAGGTTCCAAAAAAAAAAAAAAAAATAAAATAAAAATAAAAAATAAAATAAATAAAATAAATTATAAATATATATAGGTATATTTATAATAAATAGTTGGTATTGAGTTAAATTCATTAAAAAAAATTTTAAACAAAAATGGCGGAAAAAAGGAAAGTGGATGCGACGGAATTAGAAGCTAAAGAAATACCGTCGGGAGATGAATTACGGGAGATATTTAGACGTTCAAAGAGGTCTAAGTTACGAGTCGAGGATATGATAGGAGTCGTTCAGCCAGAGGGGGAGACCGACACAAAATCGGAGGAACAGGGCGAAAATAAGCGAGAGTGTGAAGAGAGACTCACACATGGTATGTTACAGGAAAAACCCGAGGAAAAGGAACAAGAAAAGTTAACGAAGTAAAAGGAAAAATAAAAAAATAAAATAAAAAATATAGAAAAACGAGAAAATTGGAAAAAAAAAAATAAAATAAGTAAATAAATAGAATAAGGAAGGCAACATAATTTACATAAGGTAATTTAGGAAACTAAAATAGAGATTATAAGGTTGTCGCTTAATAAGATAAAATATAAACATTAACCAGGCGGCACTCGGAAAATAAAGAAAATGGTTGGGAAACGTGGAACAAGTAGGCGAGCCCAGGCTTTAGTGACAGCAATCGGGGAAAATGTCACAACCGAGACTTCAACAATAAACATAGGAGATATAACTACAATAATTCAGGCAGCTTTGGCACCGCTCGTCAATAAGATGCAAGAACTCGAGAAACAATTGGAAAGCCCAGCAACAGTGGCGGTGATAGGAGAGGATAGTGCGCCGAAAAGCGTTCTCCAAGTAGTGGAAATGTTACCACAGCAGGAACGACCATCATTCTCCGGTGGAAATCAAAATCCCATTAGTTTCCTGGAAGATTTAAAAGAATACACTAGAAAAGTGAAACGAACGGATCCATTAGTCGTCGTACGGGAAAATTTGAAAGGGGAAGCTAAATCGTGGGCAAAATTGTACAATAAACGATGGGAGACTATGTTAGATTTCGAACGAGATTTTTTAGCTACCTATTGGGGAGACATAAAGAAAAATGAAGTTCGCCGTCGTCTTGCAGAAGGGGTATATGATGCCAAGAAAAATATACCCATGCTTACTCATTTCGCAAACTATTGGGAGCTAGCGAAGGCTTTAAAGATTATTGACACACCGTTGGGCATAGTTGACGAAATTATGAGACATTATCCGAAGGAAATTCAATCGCTATGGTTTTCGGGGCAATCAGGAGATGAGATTGTCGCCGCTGAGTTTCTACGAAAACTAGATACAATGGTATGTACACCAGAAGAACGGAACATGAAGAAGAGGAGTGGGGAGGAATCCAGCAAGAAGGACAAATACCGTGACCGTTACCGCGCCATAAAAAGGAGGATACACGCAATTGAAAGTGTGGGCGAAAACGCTAGTTGCAGCAAGTGCATCGAAGTTAACAGCTCACCAAAAGAAAATTCTACAATAACTACAGCCGGGAAGGAGCTAATGGTCGCAGCCAACTCGGGAGATAAAAGGAGATTATAGCGCTTTACATTTAGCTAGATATTACACAAGTAATAAGAAACAAAAATCAGGTTTACAGTTAGTGGAAATCAACGAATAGAGTGCGAAGTTTACAAATATTTGTAAATGTTAATAAATAAATAAACGATTGAGAAATACAAATAAAATTATGTTAGGGTACATTATAATTGGGGAGGGGGAAGAAAGAAAATTACTAAAATATTAGATTATCAGATTGCTTGCGAGGGGCGGATCGTCGTCAAGTCTTTGAGGGTGAGTGGACAAGTTCTTAATAAGCGACAATCATATTCAATTATTGAAATAGAGTAAGGCAAATAAATTCGTTAATTTTGATTTTCTAGTTGAAAAAAAAAAAAAAAAAAATTTTACTTTTTTTTATGTGTTAATGAGAAAAAAAAAAAAAAAAAAAAAAAGGTTAGATAAGTAAGAACACTCGAAGGAGAGAATTAGAGATATTATATGGCACACAAAAGGGACATTTTGAAAAATAAACAATGCCTAGGAATTTTTTTTTTGAAATATTGAAATAAGAAAGTTTATCTATAGATATAGGGTAGACATTAAGTATAGAGATAAAAAGGTAACATTTGAATTAAGGTATAAATATTTTAGATTTCGAAAAAAAAAAAAAGGAAAAAAGGAACGCTGAACCAATTTGAGGATAATAAAGAACATTTATAAAAATTTAAATATTAGAGTGGACAACACTTAGGCTAGAACAACTTTGGATGAATTAAGAAATTACAATTAGAAATTAAGAATTATAAAATAAAGTTTAAATAAATAAAGAAAAAAAAAATGCTGGAAAATTTATATGAAACATGTATACCACTGATTGTCGGATTGGGTGAGGTCGTGCGAAAACACACATTTCACAAAAAATATTCATACTTACAAAACAAAAAACAATTAATTGCACACCAAGAGACCACCCGCTTTTCAGTTGTTCGAAAGGCCGCGAGATTGTAAACAATCTTTACTTAAATCATTGTAAGGGAGGTCTTAGTCCAATTTGGTTGGGGACCACCAAAACACGCGAGTCGAGGGGCGTGTTCCAGCAAAAAGAAATTAATTTTGAATCTATCAAAATTAAAGAAAATTTCATAAAGTAAAATCTACGCGAAAAGAAAATAAAGAATACAATGAGATTCAAATTCAAGATTGTTAACAATCCGAACAGAATGAGGAGGGGGAGATAGGAAGTAATAGGATACGGAAAAGAGATAGGGGATAACAGAATGAGGAGGGGGAGATAGGAAGTAATAGGATACGGAAAAGAGATAGGGGATAACAGAATGAGGAGGGGGAGATAGGAAGTAATAGGATACGGAAAAAAGATAGGGGATAACAAAATGAGGAGGGGGAGATAGGAAGTAATATGACACGGAGTAGAGATAGGGGATAACCAAATGAGGAGGGGAAGATAGCTAGTCTAAATTTGAACACAATTTCGGTGTCTAACGAAAAAAAAAAAAAAAAAAAAAAAAAAAAAAAAAAAAAAAAAAAAAAAAAAAAAAAAAAAAAAAAAAAGAATAGGACATTAAAATAAAATACAACGTTAGCCACAGCAAATTGAGTTCAGAGGAGGGAACTGTGATGAATTGCATTGATCAACAGTGAAAAATAAGAAAATATCGTAGCTTCCCACTTTAATTTAAAAAGAAAATATCAATTACTTATAAAACGGACACGTCTACGACATCTATCGGATTAGAGTAAAGTGAATTCATATTTACGGTAGGGATCTATAATTAGACAAAGTGAGACGAGTATTGATAAAAAAATCACAGATGATATCAACAAATAATCAGGGACAGGGACTCCCCAATATACTTTAGACGTGATATATTGACAGCCAATTGAATTGCAGCAAAAGCGATTAAAAACCAATTCAGCCTATCAACGGGAAGAGGGCCGAACCCATTTTTAGAACAAAGGAACGACCTTTGGACTTAGCAATTAGTAATGTGATTAATGAGTTTGACGTTCCCACCAAACCGAGAGGTGAATAAACTCCATGGGAAGAAATAATCTGTTCAGGGACAAAAGAACGATGACCCCAAGAAATGTTATCATTAACCGGTACGTTCCAGGGATCAGAAACCCTAGTTCTTGAACGCATTAAAACATATCAGGTGCGGAAAAAAAGGATACACGTAAACACGATGCAAAAGTTTAAGTGAAAGATTGCAAAGCAAGTGACGAAAACGTATTGTAAGATGTTAGGGAGATTTTCATCTATAATACGATTGTTTGTGACGACCGGAGATGATCGATTCGAGGGAAAACGTGCTAAAGGAAATGGAAATGTTGAAAAAACAATGGAAAATTATTGTTATCAATTTTAGACGGAGCTAGGATATTACGATGAAAGATTTAGGGAGGAAACGTCAAAAAAAAATGAGAGTTTTAAAGAATAGGCGAGGGTACATTTCAGATGTCTAGAGCAGTAACAAGTGTTAGAGAAGAAGATAGAGTGCAGTACGGAGGGGAGTGGAAAATGCTGAAAACATTGCGATAGAAAAACTCAGGAAAAGGAGTCATTTTACGTAATTAAAATGGAGTTTATAGAGTAGCATAGTACGCGATTGCAGATAAAGATGAGGCATTACAATGGTTGCCGATTTCAGATGTATTTTGTTGTGATAAACAAGGAATATTCGAACATGGAAATTGTTTAGATAAGGACGATTAGCCGTTAAAAAGGTAATAAAAATTATCATGGGTCTTATGAAATATTTATATTAAAGAATTCTCATAAAAGTTAACGACACTGAAATAAAAAAGGATTTATTGCCAGGTGGGTACAGGGATTAATGTATACAACTGTCAAGACATATGGTTTATGGGATTTTGCGTAAGAACGGGACAAAATTTGGGAGGCGATCTCTATGAAGCAATAAAAATGACAGGAATTTAAGGGCCGAAGTGGGGGTATCTCCTATAAAGATGTTAAAAAATGATATATTTATTAATAACAAATAGAAAATGAAATTTTCCAAGAGGCAGCAGACATCAAAAAACGATATGGTTATATCAGGGAAGTACGGGGAAGTGAGGGGAAAGGAGATACGACAGAGAAAAACAAAGGAAATCTTAGATTAACAGTGAATAAAATAAATACGGCTTGAAATATAAAAATCTATAGAGATATGAACAATAGCGTAAGAATAAATAAGGAAATTCATGGAAAGAGTGTCGTGAATAAAAGAAAATTCGAGAAAAAATGGAAAATTCAAATATACGACGTAAATAGAGAAAATTCGGTTTTAAATGGAAAGGTTCATATAGAATACAGAAAAACTCGTGGAAAAATAATAAAATAAAAATGAACAATTTGCGAGAAAGACTTCGACATGAAGATATCTCTGATAGGCGAATTTGGGGACAGATTTGGAACATATGGTAGATGCCGTACGCACGGACATGTTACGAAATATATGAAAATAGAACTTTAAAATTATTAAATTCAAGCTAGTTTTGTATGAACAACAGGACAAAGGAAGTTGGGCCATTAAACATGGATCTTACTAAATCCGGATCTTGTAAGTATGGGAGTACGAGACAGAATTTAATGTATCCAACACGGAAAGTACTAAGAGACCGCATTCGACAATAATGGAGAGGTTTCAAGAAATTACGAGTTGATAGTAATTAGATTGGTTTATTATAGGAGATTCAGATACGATCTTTTGGACCTGAGAGGGGTATAAAAGTCTAGACAAATGCCAGTTGGGGGACAGTCTACGGTCGTGGTCGAAAAGTTTGTAACTTCGCGGAACGTGACGAAACGGTGGGTGACTTAAAGTTAAAAAATTCTAAGTGATAATTATTTTGATACTTAGAAAAATTTCACATTCTATTCAGTGATCTACAGGAAAAAATACTTTGCAGTTAGAGTCAGTGAAAAATAAAAATTAAAGCCAACGCATTAATTACTTGTGAAAAATAAAAGTGCTCGTGATAAATACAATTTGTTTTAGTGGAAAATTCGGATTTTATAATCACTTAATATCGTATTTTTAAACTTAGAAATTTCGCGTTTAATATTAGTGCAATAAATAACTGAAGTGATGTGATAATTTAGCGTGATGAAGTTATAATTAAATACGTGTGTTCAATCTAAGTGAAAGTGTTCTAACAAATAATAAATATTTAAATTAATTATCTTAAATAATAATAATAAAACAAAATAATATTTTATTAATACATAAAAATTTCGGAGGGATAAAAATTTAATTTAACAACAATTTACCATCTCTAAATTAATCGTGAAGTAACTATCATTTAAAGTGTTATCTAACCAACGAGTTTTGAGATAAAATACAGTTTAGAACGATAGAGTTCATACATCATTTTAATTAATTAGATTAAATGAAAAAAAAAAAATTGAAGTCAAAAAGATTTAATTAAATTTAGGAAAATAAAAAATTAATTTAGGAAAATCGCAGCAAGGTTACCGTGTATTTCCCGGTCGGAAAAAAACCTTGGTAGGGGTAAGTCTTTTCCGTTATAAAATTTTACAGATTCCACGGAGAAGGCGGAATGCAGCAAACATTGGTATTTGGATTAATTATTTGACCAAGATATTACTCTCTTAATATGTGATATGTAACTATATTAAAATATTATAAGTATAATAAGTATATTTTATATATTTATATATGTATGTATATAAACACATATATTTGTAATTTTATTGTTCCCAAGAAAAATTTTAATCAAAAAAAAAAAAAAAGTAAAACACTTATATAAAAAGAGGAAAAGGGTATCGATTCCTACCTCTGAATTCATCAATAACTATTAAAAGTAGTTATGTGTGATAAATTTACAAATCAATATTTTATATTTAATCTTATGTATGTATTAATATAATTTCAGAAAATCCAGAGCATTTGAAATAAGTTATGATATTAGAAATTATTTCAATCATAAAATTTATGTATGTACATATCCATATTATAAATTATTTATTGAGACAAAGCATATATAAATGAATAAATATGTATACGTAATCGGGTATCAGACTAGACAATTGCGCTAAGTACATCATTATCAAACAAAGAAAAATTTTAGAGTCATCTCACACGTCTCCGGAATGTCTAAAGTAAACATACCTCATACGCTTGAATCTAGGTCACGAGGACGTAGAGAATGTTTACAAAGCTCAAATTGTTTACAAAATAAATCGGTCACTGGGGCACTAGTTCGAATACAGTAAAAAGAAAAAAAAAAATGACCTTGATTAATGGATATCGTACTTAGGTATTAACTTCTAGGAACGGGATAAAATTATTATATTGCGCAATTATTAAAGAAAAAAAAAAAAGGGAATTAAACACTATTTTTAATTTGAACGTGAAGAGATATCTACAGACCTAAGCAATTGAAAATTAACAGATTTATTATAGCAGTTCAAAAGGGTGTATTGAAGATTTACATGAAACAGTTGATAAATCACGGGATAGTAAAAAGTAGGGTGTATTGAAGGCTTACATGAAACAGTTGAAAAATCACGGGATAGTTAAAAAAGGTGTATTGAAGACTTACATGAAACAGTCGAAAAATCACGGGATAGCTTAATAAGGGGTAATGAGGATTTACATGCTTCAATTGAGTATCACGGGATAGCAAGAATTTATCAAAAGTTGAACATTGGAGGGGAGGGAAAGAAAAAAAAAATACAGTTCAACCAACAGAAGGCAGTGTTCGCTTCTGTAACAAGGACCATTAATCAAACCATAGAGATGGCGGATCTCTCAAACAAAACCGTCAACAAAACCAAACAAAAGCTTGGAGTTATGGCGAATCTCCAGAACACATCGCCAGATAAGATCTTATTGTACTAGTATATATTTATATTTCACACTATTCTTACGTATATATTCGGTATCAATCTGAGGATTGTGCAGAATCCGATGGGCGAGATCCGAGCTCGGGATGCGTTGCAAGTAGTTTCGTATTGCGAGTTATAAACCTTCCCAAAACGTATGTTTACATATATATCTTTTTATGTACTGTTCATTGAATGAAACGAACTCACTTACAATTAGTGCTTTAGGCCTGTCGGGTCACTCTCGTCTCATTTCTTGAACGTGGAGGGAGGATTCACGACCCGTAACTCCACACAAACCCGTGAGTATATGATTGCATATAGGACGAAACCGGTTCGCCCTAAGTAAATAGTAAACTTTGGAGGAGTAGGAATTTGGAGGTATCTGGGCTTGGAGGAAGACCTGAAGGCAGTGCATGATGGCGAAAGGAAGGTTCATTGGGACGCGATAACTTAGGTATCAATCAATTGAACCGTGCCAAAAGACTGTGCGAATTTTGGGTTGACTTCTGATCACCCTGCTTACTTGATGGAGGCCGGAGCCAAATTTTGCCAGAAAAAGGGTTATTCTGAGTTCGTCAAATATGCAATTAACTAATTACATTAACCTACTAAATCCATCTTTATATGTACCTTATAGCAGCTGAATCTAAACGGAGGGGCGCCCAGCAGATACGAGATACAATCATAATCAAATTTACTAACATTTAACCATTTGAGTTATATTGAATTATCTGTTCAATTAGTCATGTGTAGTTTCGATTAGTATTGCTTATTCATGAATTCATTAGGATGTAGGGAATCATAATAAACGTCAAAGGGAAGTTAGTTCATTTAGAGAAATTACTTAAGGTTAAATTTGCAAGAGAGAGACCAATACAGTTTGAAATTCAACACTCTGTTTAGAATCAAGAGGGTTACCACAAAATTTAAAGTAATTAAAGTCCTATATCATAAATCAAAAAAAATTACACAACGTTTGATGGAGTTTAATTACAACCTAAATACGAAAATAATTACGTTCAAAGTCGTAAATAACGTATTTATTAGTTAAGTACATATATCGCTAAAGGTATGTAGTACAAGGGAGCTTTAAGTAGCTTTCTGTAGTTATCAGAGGAAATAAGGGTCCAATTTTATAAAGGCTTGTGTGACGTAGGGGAGGAATTTTCCATCCCTACCACACATATGCAAAGCCTTAAGAATTTAAATATCGATCAGAGCCAAGAGAAAAGGCGAGAATATTACAACTGTCTTGCCGATGAAAGGAGAGTTAAATAAGTATGAAAAGACGAAACATTACGACTGGTGCCAAGTGCCCAGGAGTAAATAAAATACAGACAAATATAAGAGTTTAGAGAAAAGACATACATCACAAGGGTTAATACAATACATTAACTAAATTATACCATTATTTTTATTAATACTTAGTCAGTGGGATATCAATCAGACTGGACATTAATAATATTAAATTTTCACATTTAGCAAACACTTTGTGGGTATGCATAATTAAAATACTTACAATAGGATAACATTGCTTATATGTTTTGTACCTCCCTGATGAAGGTCGAACCGAAACTGGTTGGTTAAAGATGTATAATAAAGTAGTATTCTATTGTAATAATATTTATATCTTTGTAATTCTCATAATCAATATATTCATAACAAAGAAAGTGTACAAAAGTGTGAGTCCCGCTAAAACTCAGAAACGAGTCCCGGTACGATCGAGGGAGTTATATAGTATGAGAAGGTTCCCGTTTTTACCTGAAGGACGCGCTTTTGAAGATATAAGGGCTGGAAGTATCGCCCTCTAGAAATTTCTAGAACAGCCCAGAACACTCGAGAGTATTCAAGAGCATTCCGGAACATCCCGGAACATTCTGGAATGTTGTGGAATATTCGGGAATAGGGAATCTGGAACATCATTGCGGAACATTCCAGAACACTCTCGAATGTTGTGGAATGTTCTGGAACATTGTGGACCATTCAAAGCCTTTTTTGTATGGGTGGGGCTACCCATTGGTAGGCGTATATAAAGCATTGATCCATCGTGGGTTAAAACGTCAGTTCAAGATATCATATCAACTCCCTAAAGCTAGGTGGTACCCCAGCTAGTATAATTTAATATCATTGTAATTTCAATCATTATAAATTATCAAATTTATTTATTTTTTCAGGTTCTCCATAAAACAGTTATACACCAAATTATTACGGAGAAGATTACAAAATACAAGAGAAAAAAAAGGCCAAGAGGGCAGTTTCACTATGTTGAGACATATGTCAAAAGATAGTTACTGAACTCTCTATAGGTAACATTGAAGATGTCAATGCTCAATGCAGAATCGTTAAGCAGTTGAATTGCTCAACAATTGCTGAGACAATGTCTGATATGTGAGATTTGAAAGAGAGATTTGCTTCAAAAATCACGCCATGGTCTCGAATCTCGTTTTTGCATGTTAGTATAATTTTATTAATATGGTATGGGAATAAAAATGTGTCTTGTGATCTCGTAAATGTGACGACACTGCATTTCTGGATGCTGAATCGTAAATTATTCAGTTCCAACCATTTGACAAGAGAATCAAGATGTATTAATGTTAATTAATTATTAATTAACAAATGTATTAATCAACTTATTAATATATTTATATTACCAATTTTGAAAAGGTAACATTAGCGCTACTTCATACACTACGAACAGCCGAGCTGTTGAAGTCAATAACGAGTCGTAAATGTGTAGATATACTACACACCGTGTCTGTAAACTCATAGTAAACTAGTGAATCTACATCACATACAGAACCAAAAAGAACCTCTTTTTTTATTCTCAACTAGCTGACCCGGCGAACCGTACCCATTGTACCGCCTCAGAATCAATAACTGTTGTATTAATTTAATAGCTGAATTAAAATCAATTTTTTTATTAAGTTCAAAATTACACAATGAAGCAATTATCGATGTGCTACTGTCCGTATTAGTGTTAGTCAGTATCAGAAATGGCGTTGTGTACGGATTTATATTTTTTGTGATTTTCTTACTTTTCAACTTATTTACAGGAATTGCGTTTCATTTTCATTTTACGTGTAAGGGAGATTTATTAAAATTATTGTATTTTTCCTTTAGAGGGGTGCAGATATACATTCACCGTTTGTCTCATTTTCGACTGTTGACTGTGTGTAAGAAAGAGGGGCAGCACTATATGTAAGAACAAAAGCAAAACAATCAGCGCATTGACATTTGACATTTTTGAATTTTTGTAATTCACTCACTATTCAATATTATATTTATAACAATACTAGCTTTTTCCCAAGGCTTCGCTGGCACGGTATTAGAGGGAATCCCACTCCGCCTCCTCCACCTTCCCTCTCCACACTCCACCCCCCCCATCCCCCCCCCCCCCCCTCCCCTCATCCCCCTGACCCTCCCTCTCCACCCACCCCTTCCCACACCCTCTTCCCCTCCACTCTCCACCTCTCCCCAACCCTTTTCCACCACTCTTCCTTCTCCTTCCCCTTCCTTCCCTCCCCCCTTCCCCACTACTAACCTCCTCCCGTAACATCGTTTCCAAGGCGACAATTGGTTTGCTTTTTTTCTGACGTTCGCAATAAATCGATTTTGTTAGGGACAGAAAACGTATGATAAATAATTTCATAACGCCAGAGCTTACCAATATATATAGCCTATAGTACTCGCAAATAATGTAGCTTTTTTTTTACATGAATACCGCACAAGAGTCCCAACTGCTCCCATCTGGAGCCAGTGGGACTATGGCATCCCCAATTGGGGTATGTTGTGAGGCTGAAGGTAGTGGGGAGGGGAAGGAGATAGGGATGAGGAAGGTGGGGAAGTACCTGGCTATTCAGATCTGGTCACCAAACACGGCAGAAGCCATTTCAAGCAACGTTTCAATTCTGAATGGTGGTCTTACACCAGGGCGATACTGAGAGTATCTTCCACTCTGGAACGTACCGCAAATATCCTATATATTATTTTAAATGAATAAATTGTGAAATACACAAATTAATCAAATAAAATTTATTTGCCACGCCGGGATTCGATCCCGCGACCTTCGGAATGCTAGTCAAGCGCCTGACCGCTGCACTACGTCGGCCGTCAAAAAAGCTTTCTATTAGTGAAAGAATTTTTAAAGTCCATTCAGTAGTTTTTGCGTGAAAGAGTAACAAACATACATCCATACATCCATACAAACTTTTGCCTTTATAATATTAGTAGGATTAATTAATAGGTTTGCTGCAGCTCTTTCAAAAGATGAGAATTCGTTCCATACAAAATGTACGAGGAAAGAAATTTTCTTCATAACTTTTTTCTGATGTTTTAATAGCTATTCTGCTATTCGGGGCGGAGACAAATTCAACAAATCAAATATCATAAAAATCGGTCCAGCCGTTCTTCGAGTCATAAATGGTGTAACTAACCCGACTTTATATATTAAGATGATACCATGTGACTGATGTCTAGTATGAAAGAGACGGCATGAGCGTGTGAGAAGGACTACACAAGTGTGAATAGTTGTCTAATGCCTCTTCTTCAACACCTGTTACTAGAAATAATACATTGTGGTATTGATATTATGACTGATATTCCACCATCTCAAATGAAAGTATAATTATTAATATTATAAATACACCAAATGGACTTTACAATTAGTTAGGAAGTGAAGATTCTCCAAAAATTACCTTTTGACGTATACCCATTTTTATTCCCTGACGTAATTAAAAATAACATAAGATTTAAACAACATTTTATTAAACATGTGAAAGAAAAATGTACGTATTTTACAGCAGTTTGATCGCACTCCTACTAGCCATTTCGAACTGCACCAGGAACACCAAGTAAGTGGTCACCGCGCCCATGATCATGTACAAGACAGAGAAGTCCACTGGGAAGAAGCCGCAGGCGGTGAACTCTATCCTCTGGTGTAAAATTTGCAGGCAGAACATCTCTACCTGCAATACGAGACGAGCTTCAATTTTGCTTAACGGCCCTCAATAGTACATTTGTTTTTAAAATTCTAAAGAAGGAGTACCGACTGCCACAATGCGTTCCGTATAACAATTGTGTTAACTTTTACGTTCTTGATGTTTTGTATAAGATATTTTTAAAAGCAACTTGTAAGTTGTTAGGCAGGGATTATAACATTGATAAATCTACACTATCCGGTTTGAAAGGTAAAAATAATAAAATTTACTTTAAAAGGTTCTGAAAATTTTCAAACTCCCAAATGTTCCAAAAATGCAGCTATTTTAGTCTAAGATCCCGATATAAAACGACCATCACCGAGATGTTTATTTGATGAAACGTATTTTATATTTAATTTAATATGTCAATAAATATATTGCATGTGGGTTGCCTAACAAATTTTAGTCCAGGGTATGATTAATTAATGATTTAAATATTTCCATTTTATATTTTACCGGTTAAAGTGAATGTGTGCGAGTGAGAGGTCCCAACCAACCATCCCATGCGATAGAAGAGGACACAGCATAGCAGCTGTTTGAAGTCCGTCCATTTGTGCGCATGCTATTTGTTCTTGAAAATGAAAAGGATAGCGATAGACTCGTATCCGCTGTGCATCATTTTGGAGTAGTTTATTATTAAAATAGAGGAATAGTTGTTAAAAAAAATAAATTAATCAATTAATTATTTATGTGTGTATATTTTGATACCACCGTGTTCATAATGAAATAATCTTTAATTTCATTTAATTTTAATTCAATAATCAGACCGGTGCAAAATGCTAGTATCAATTTACCTGTTTAAAAAAAAAAAAAAATTATTAATTAATCATACCCTGGACTAAAATTTGTTAGGCAACCCATATGCAATATATTTATTGACATATTAAATTAAATATAAAATACGTTTCATTAAATAAACATCTCGGTGATGGTACTATTTCTAAAAGATTTCAGTGACCCGAAAATTCGTTAAACCGAACAGGCTTCGTTTTTAATTGTTCGGGTTATAGAGACTAGCGATCGGTAATTGGCGGCCCACGGGCCAGATGTGGCCCTCCCCACTGCATCAAAAAAAACACGGGAAAAGCGTCACGATTTTGAAGAAAAGTATACTTCAGAAAAGGTTGAAAACCTTTGTGCTACACAATGCTGCTAGGAACAATACGAAGCACCATGACGACGGGCAGTCACAAGCACACTGATTGAGCAGGCTCGCACATGCACAAGTGACAACGAGGTCACGTGGCCCCGCAAAAAAATTTACACATTCATACGATCCGCCACTAAAACTAATTGCCGACCGTTGGACAATACTGTATCACCTATATACAAAGGCTACAGGCTTATTTAGCATCTATCATCAAAGAATAGAGCACAATGTTTTAGTCGTTTGAGACGAAAAAATATCATAATAAAATTCCAAAAAGGGTATTATTTATTTTGTTGTATTAAAAAATCTACTTACACTTACTACGGTTTCATCGTCTCTCAAATCACGATTAATTTGATGCAGTAAAGTGACTGACTCATCCGCCTAAAAAATTGACTAAATTATTATCACACTAGTGCAGACCCGTAAAAAATCACACCAAATCTACAATTGTAGGATTTGTTAAGCTGAAAGTGTAATAAAAAAATATTTGCTCCTGTGCCTGCCAAAAAAGATAGAGTAAATTAAAATTCTGTAAAGGACAATAAATCAAAAATGAGTTAAAAAAGTCATTTTTCGCAGTTTTTTTTCTGTTTCGATTAGCATTGTCGAAATATTTCTAGGAAAATAAGTGCACCTTTTCGACATGCATTTTAAGAGAATTTTTTTTCTGAAAAACTAAAATAAATTTATTTACCGTTATTAAAAAAAAAATACAAAAAAAACGTTAATTATTCTGAAAGATCTATTGAATGTTATTTTACAATAAAAATTCATAATTACAGATCTACAAAAACAGAGGGTAAGATTTTTTTGAAAAAAAAAAAAATCTTTTTGCTCTCCTGAACATTTAACATATTGTCATGTACAGCGTTTCAAATTTCCATTACTGAATTTTTTTCATTGAATATTAGTAAACTTGAAAATTGCAATGTCTCTCCAACGTCGTTGTAAAAACACAAGACACATAATATTCATCATACTAATCTAAAAAAAAAAAACACCACTTATGAAAACGATAGCTTTTCCAAGAATATGTATATAAACCATCTGCTAAAGTACGTTCACAGGACCTAAATCAGTGAAACCACGCGAGTTGTCTCAATAACGTATCTTCACTCTACTAATTTATCTAAGCATCTGTCAAGCATTTGAACAAAAGAAATACACAATTTGCTTGTCTGATATGATAAGGGAACGTACACATACTAAGTGACCCATTCACGGGGGGAGGAGGGGGGGGGGGTCTTCAAAGGGGGGGCCTTAGGTTTTTAGTCACCAGTCACCGGGGGGGGGCAAAAAATTGGTCACGTAGTATGGGTACATTCCCTAAGTAGTTGTAATTTTTTTTTTAATTGTGCAACAGGTTTTGGGGAGGAACAGCAAGTAAAATCGCTAACAGCACGCATCTGCCCTGATAATCAATGTCTTGTTACGCTGTCTGAAACGTTGCCTAAAGAGGGCGGTACCAAAACACAGCATAATACCCCAAAAATAATACTTTTGGCCGTAAATATGCAATTACCATGTTCTTTGTTTTCGAGCAGAAGAATGATATAATAAAAACCACCGTGAAGAACACGATTCCCCAAACTGCCGAGGTCCAGGCTTTCTGCAGTGTCAGGGCATAGAGGTCATTCTTGCTCAGCATCAGATAGAAGAAGTACAGCTGAATGACCATAACGACAAAAGCCATACCAGTCGTCAGCAGAATCTGCATAGAATATATGGCGTTCAGTCGTTTTGACCATTCACATAGTCGGTCATGCAATTCGCACAGAGTGTTTAAAGGATTGTTGTCATATTTTGCAGTTGTGATACTTTTTCTACGATCGGCACAGCTCTTATTGGTTTGTTTGAATGTTGAGGATGCAGTGCCGAGGCTGCTCTTCGTCGTACAAAGATTTGATCTCGGCAGCGGTCGGGTTACCACGGTTTTAGATAGACGGAGAATGTAGTCATTGAGAATTTTTAATCTGAAATGTTTCAATACATTATTGACAGATCACAAAAGAATTGCGAATTCATTAACACTACAACACAAAAATATATATAAGCAAGTTATGACGAAAATAGAATCAGATGGCGCAAATGATAAAAATTTTGCGGCGGCACACCAAGAGTTAATTAACTATTTTATTTAGTTATGTACTTACCTTGCAATGATCATATACACGTATCCCACAAAGTTAACAAAGGTTGAAAAATTAACCAACGTGGATGAAATACAGGCTGCCCAGAAACAAAAGCTACTTTTCCCAACAAAAACAAACATGACAAAATCTGAAATAAAAAACGAAAGCAATGAGACATACGTAATAGTCACCCCAATTAAATACTTTCTAAATTGTCCTTTGTAGTTAACTTTGATACCAAGATATCCCAAATCTTCATCAAAGTCACTCATTTCATCGAGTAACCAACACACTTCGTGCCTACTTATGAGTACAGACAATGTAGATGCTATAGAAATTACGAATCCATTTGTCGTGCGATAAATATCAGAATATATAGAAATTTTGTCGAGATTTTTCAATTCCAAATTCAATTTTTGAAACTGGACGACAGGAATCAAGCTTAAAAATATGGCGGTTGTGACGAATGCATTGTAGAAAAGAGAGAATTTCGTGAGGTGATAATGCGTTTTTCCCTTATCAACTACAACGGAATACGGCGCTAGGCCAAAAATGCGAGCAACATAGTAAACTGGCGATATGGACCAGAATAATAGGGCATTTTTAGATTCAACCTCTTTTCCCATGTTGATAGGTATGTTGTCTTATTCAGAATAACTCTCGCTACGTGACATGACAATTCTGTCTTTTATTCTACGCGACTTCAACAAATTGAGTAATGACAAACAGTTTTTGAAGGTTTTTACTTCATAAAAAAACTCCATATATTTAATGATTCTTGTCAATCAAAAAAACTGGGTTACCTTCAAAGACTACAAAATATATTTGATATTTTCTATAAAAATTGGAACTTGGTATCAACACACTGAAAAACAAAGTGATGGTTTTCATAAATAAAAAGTATTTCAGTAAATAAATAAAAGGTAAATAACATCTTTAAATATGGACCATTAGGTCCGTAATTAATATTAATTAATAATAATCAAATCATATTATGCATTAGAAAATTACAAAAGAGGGTTTTGGTGTGACCGGGACTACGTGGGCGTATGCTCTACCAATAGGCCACTTGCATGGATTTCATAACGACTTGGAAATAATTATGTGGATAGATTTTTTTACTAAGATTACGAAAATGTTAGTAAAAAATTTTAGAAATGGACAGTTTTTTTTTTTTTTAAATAAATAAATCCATTATTTGGGCTCGTGACGTCACAGCATGAAAATATCCCGTCTCCGAAAATGTTCTCTTAATTTTGTAAAATTCCACACTGATTTATTTTTTTTATATGGCAACACTTTGATTTCAGGCGAATTTTTTAATTAGACATTTAACATTCACTAGATGTATTGTTTGTTTTCTGCGAACTTATCATTTGGTTTGAAGTTTTGAAGAGAACCCCGTACATTTTATGCATTCTGTACCTGTTTCAGAGGTGTAAGGGTAATGGTGCTGATTTTAACCAAATAAAATTTTATAATATTCTTATTATTATTATAATTTACAAGTACAAGTATATTACATTGGATTTAGTCATATATAGACATTGAACATTATAATGATTTATGATCAAATAAGATGAATCAAGGAAAAAAATATTTATGAGATGTAATATTTTTGGTATGCCTCGTTATTCTCCTGTGCCATTCGTGTGGAAAACGTAATTATAGTTTTTTCGCACCCATAAAATTATGTCCCGTCTTTCCGGTTTATAAAAAATGGTTTGATTTTTCAGATTGAAATTTTCAAAAAATCGCCATGGTTTAAAAAATATGATTAAAAAAAAATACAGAATATCTTAGAATATTTGCCTAAACCGGAAAAATTTAAAAAAAATGTGATGCAAGTGGCCTATTCTATCCAACATTACCATTATTTGTTTACACAAATTAACAATATTTGACAGAAGAGGGTTGACACAATACATTTACTAAATTGGACCATTAAATTAATCCCATTTTTACCGATTGCCGATTTATGAGAGTCATTCACTATCAATCAAACACATGTGAACATGAATAATGTTAAATGATAATGAATTATCAGTTTTGTATAATAACATAAGTAGGTGAAGTCATTAATTCGTCTATTTTGATCTATGGAAATATCATACATAAGGTTAAAAATAATACTACCAGTAATGTAATGCAATTTTTGAAGTTAAACTTCTTTACGCACGCTCGACTTGGGGGGTAAGCGGGTGAATGCGTTACGAAAAGTGGTGATGTGTTACAAAAAGTGGTGATGTGTTACGAAAAGTGTGATGTTACGAAAAGTGTGATGCGAATGGTAATCGATGCGAACGGTGATAGATGGCGAGGCAAACGGTCGGGCCTTTACACACGCTTGACTTAGGAAGTGATAAGGATAAGGATGGTCACCCTAAGGTCGTAGGTCACCCCAAGGTCGTAGGTCACCCCAAGATCGTAAGTCACCCCAAGGTCGTAGGTCACCCCAGGGTCATAGGTCACCCCATGGTCATAAGTCACCCCAACGTCATGTCACCCCAATTTCAATGTCAATGTCAGTGTCAGCGTCAGTGTCAATGTTAATGTCAGTGTCAGTGTAGGTGTCAGTGTAGGTGTCAGTGTCTGTGTCAGTGTCAGTGTCAGTTTCAGTGTCAATGTCAATGTCATATGTTCTTTTATAAGTTAGTGAAGTACTTCAGTCGTGTGGTCTAAAGGGCATATTATACACTTCAATACTGCCTCGCAATTTGGTTGAAGCAACCAAATTGCACCGTGTAAACAACAAATTGAATGTTTCGATGTCATTGCGCGTCATCTTTCAACCGTATTGAAAATATTGAGCTTGTTCAATATTTTCAATGCAATTGGTTCTGTTGTCCATTTGTGCGCATGCGCGAATGCGGCGCTTGCGCACGCAGCACTGTGCGCGCTTATGGAGGTGTCAAACTGTGACTTTATTTTGTAGTGAGTTGTCAACATATAAAATGGTTTTTAAATGGAGGGAAGAGCATACGCCTCTGTTCTTAGAGCACTTTAAGAACTATCCAAGCCTGTGGAACATTAAATCAGAGGGATATAATTCCCGCGTGCACGACCTGTTTCGAAGACATTCTAAACTCTATGACAGCAATGTCATTCAATGGTCCACTTCTGAAAATGTGTAAACAGCACACCCTTTCAATTATACGCCGTTCAACCAAATCGCATCAAGTGGTTGATGTGTATAATATCCCCATAAAACACACTCGTTTTTTTTTCAACTTCAGATGTTTTCTCCAATCAGAGATTGAGCATCATCAGGGTACCAGACATGTAGGATTCAAAGGCATGAGTTCGATGCCTTCCTCTAATGAGTCTTTCTTTTCCTAAGATAATTAAACTCGGTAAGCAGTTACATAGATAAAAAATCAAAGTAATGGGATTCCTATTTGTTCACTTCATTTTTATGGGGATTTAAGTTACTTTAACCGTTAAAGTGCTGCCCAGCTGCAATTTTCAGCGAGCGTTTGTCAATCCTTTGGATAACACGGTATATTGTGGTTAGCGCGTGTCTTGATAACTGTATTTATTGTTTATCCTGTAATAATATACCCTGAAGAGAATCAATATTTTTCACCATGTCGGAAGTTAGTTCTATGGGGGAGTTCAAGTATTACGTAACGCAATTTTTGAAGATTTTTTGTGTATTTGGATTAACGAAGTTGCACTCTACATATTCGGAATAATGGTGCTAAACGCTTATGTTTCATATAAATCCAATACGACAAGAAAAAAAATTAACAGACTTCTGATGGCTCGCAAAAACAGTGAACAGATTCAACCAGCTTCCTTCAATAAAAAAAAATGTTTAGAAAAATTGCCCGGGCCCAATTTACGCCTGTATATAGTGTGCAGCAAAACAAATGAGATAAGTCGGTCCAACCTCGAATGCGCTCGCTTTAAAAAGAGACTACATGGACTTCTCGCGGGTAAACACAATCGTGAAGTGACATAATCTTACATTTTTACATTTTTTAATATATTTTGTAGTTGTAAATGTGTAGTTTTATTAGAAACTTAAAACATCATTCTCTACTAGTATAATTGCAGAAAAAAACGTTAAAATTGATTTTCTAAATCCCTCAAGCTAATTTGTTGGTTTTTCGGAACAACTCATATGTATAGTCTCATAAAAATCATTGTGGATCTCTTACTGTCATCATTAGAAATGTAAAACAAAAATTTGAAATTTTGGGATTTTTTTATTAATTACTAACTGGTACCCGGTGTTCCATTTAATAAAAAAATTGTTTCTCCCTGCGTGTCCTTTCCCATTCGTCCCGTTCCCCTTCCGCCTCCCCTTCCTCTCCCGTGTCCCCTTCCCCTCTCGCGTTCCCACTGAGCCTCCTCCAACTTCCCTCTCCCCACTCCGCTTCCCCCGTCACAGAACCTCCCTAACGAATTCCCCTCCCAGGTTCCCCTCCCCCCTCCCTGGTTCCCCGCCCCTCTCGCGAACACCCTATCCCTTTCCCCCTTTCGCATTCCATACATTCAGTCCCGGTACATTCAGTTTTCAAACAGCTCGCATGCAACCTATTGCAAATTTCATAATGCCAGAGCAGTTTTATACAAACCTTGTCCTGACCATAACGAACACAAAAAAAAGAAATATCCAATTTGGTGCAGTCGTTCGGAAGTTAGGCGCGTACATATATATCGATGATTCATTTTTATTTATATAGATAGATAGATTTTTACATGAAGCCACAAAAAATTGAATTGAAGATATCGTTTATAATATTTTTGCCTAATAAAATGTGTGTTTTATTTTTTTCTTTATCAGTAATTTTAGTTAAACGTAAGGTGAGCCATTTTTTTTAATTTTTATATTTCAAATACGATATGTTTATTTCGAATTGTAAAATTTGAAAGTACATCATCACCTTTCAAAAACTCTTTTTAATTTTTGAAAATATTCCATTTAACTGGATTTGATTGCAAAGATGATGATATTTACACACCTTATGTTAGATTGGCATGTACGCGCATGTAATATTGACAGACCGTTATCGCAGCAAATTAAAGACATTTTTATATTAGTAATAATTCCAAAAAGAAAAGGTACAGTAAGGTGGGTCACGACTGTATGGGAAAAAAATCTTGTTTTGATTCGTCTAATATATATTGGTGATAAAAGGGTGTTCAATGAAGATATAAAATCATGTAATTTTTTTAATAATATTTGGATATCATCTTCTTCCTCCGTATTGACATTGAAATTTCAAATAGAGAAAAATCCACCTTTGTTAAATCTTTAAAAAATGTTAGATAAACCGTTAAAAATTAACTATTATTCAATAAAACACGAAACAGAAGGAATATTTTGGATTATTTATTAAAAAAATATATGAATATAATTCAAATTATCTCAAGATTAATACAGCAAATGGACATTGTAGTTAGTTAGGAAGCGAAGATTCTCCAAAAATTACCTTTTGTCGTATCCCCATTTTTATTCCCCGACACACAATTTCAATAAAACACAAATAAAATTAATATAAGATTTGAACAACATTTTATTAGGGATGTGAAAGAAAAATCTATGTATTCTAAGCCAGTTTGGACACACTCCTGCTGGCCATTTCGAACTGCACCAGGAACACCAAGTAAGTGGTCACCGCACCCATGATCATGTACAAGACAGAGAAGTCAACTGGGAAGAAGCCGCAGGCGGTGAACTCTATCCTCTGTTGGTACATTTGCAGGCAAAACATTTCTACCTGCAATACGGGACACGCTATATTGCTTTTCGGCCCTCAATAGTATTCTAGACTAAAGAGATTTTCAAACATTGTCAGAAATGTTCACCGCTCTTTTTTTTAAATACATATTTATATCATATTTTTCACCATGATAGTAAGAGTGACCCATCGATTTCTATGAGGTCTATATGAGTCGTTCCCAAAAGTGAACATATTAGCCTAAGGGTTTAAGAGCAACTGATTTACCGGAATCTAGTTGAGAGAGTTTTTAGCGAGGGAATATATTGGATATGTAGATGGTAAATATTAAAGTGAATCCACATTATCCAATTTGAAAGGTTAAAATACTAAAATTTTCGATTTATGAAGCATTTACGTTAAAAGGTTCCAGAAAACATGAAACTTTCAAATGTTTCAAAAATGCAGCTGTTTGGATTATAAGCACCGAGTAGATGGGCGAGATAGTGCTCTCGGCCAAATGCTCGGTACGTGTAAACACATCACCGAGTGCTTGGCCGAGTTAAAGGGCCAGACAGTCACTTGGACCCCGTTCTACTTACTAGGTCGAGTGCCCACCCCCGCGCTTACCCCACACTGACTTGTTTGCCCATTCGGCAAGATTTAACATGCATTCGGTGGGTACTCGCCACTCGCCACTCGGCACACTAACGTCGTTCGCATCACTTTGTTAAATTAACTTATTGCGATCCATTTTATCTTGCTAGTCTGCAGCGTCGCAACTGAACTGACTGACTGACTCGGTGCCAAATTAAAAAATATGTGTAAACACCTACTTGTTCACCCAACTCTCTCGGCCTAGTATCATTTTGCTGTCTCACCCATCTACTCGGTATGTGTGATCCAGGCATTATATAAAAATGAATATTTCTTTGATTGTCCCGTATGAATTCCTATACCATTCATACGATTACAATGAAACCTCAGTGATTTATGTGTGCATACCTGCAAAGGTTTCTATATGTAATGATAAGGTCTGGCGTAGTGAAATTTGTATAAAAATTTTAAATTGGTGAAAAATGTGTGTATTACATATAATTTAGCAGCAGGGACGTAAGGTGGGAGGGGGAGGGGAATGAAGGAGGGAGAGATTCACGGGAGCGAGACGAGGGAGGGGGGAAGACGGGGAAGGTGGTAGGGGAACGTGGGAAGGGAGATGAGAAAGCAGGAGGGAGAAGGAAATGGTCGCGGACAGGGGACGCACGTGGGGAATGCATTGCAACACATGCAAGGTACTCACTAGTCATCTATATACGAAGTTGTCAACAACGTTGACAACAACTATCTTCTAAAACACATTAATTTCCACTGTCCAATAAGAAACACCGATCAAACCAACTATTCCACATCCCACACTCAAAAACAAATTACACACAACATTCATTTCTCCGAAGGACGTGCACAAAATACAATGATATCTTTTACGACGCTGATATTTTCCATTTGTCCTCAGGCCAATTTATTAAATCCATAATAGAAAAAAATTAAAACAAATTGTTAATTACGAACTCTCCACCCCTGCTGCATGTTATTTTTTTTCATTCTCATTATGTTGGTTTTCCTTCTAAAACTAACTAACTAACCATCACGCCGTTTCCCCGCAGGGGTAGGCAGAGAGGACGGACCGCCAAACAACTCGGTCTTGGCACACACTCTTTGCCTCACTCACATTCATACATCGTCTCATACATTCTCTTCTATTATTCTGACTTTTGACATGACCCGACTCAAGTATCTGATTCACTTGATCGTGCCATGTCTTCCTCGGGCGTCCCCGACTTCTTCTACCATCCACATTCGCGTCGTATATTCTTCTTACACTACTTCCTTCGTTCATTCGCTCTACATGCCCAAACCATCTGAGGGTCCCTTTCTTAATCTTACTCATTATGCTTACATCAGCCTTACATTCTTTGCGGATATCCACATTTCTCACACGATCATACATTGTTTTACCACACATACGTCTCAGGGATCTCATTTCAACTGCATTCAGTTTACTTTCATCCTTCCTCTGCCAGTTCCATGCCTCACTGCCATACATCAGGGTAGGTACCAGGACTCCATTGTGGACTGCTAGCTTCGCTTTTTTTGACAGTTTTTTATTAGCGCCAACGGCATTCAGTCCACCATTAATGGGGTTTTCCTTCCTTTTATTATAATAATAACATTTGGATGATTTATATATCCCATATGCTTTAATTTGTGTGTGTGCTTCTTTCTTTCATTTCTGTTGTATATATATATTTTTTTCTTTTTTTTCTACCACTTTATGTTTTCTTTAATGTTTTAATCCATGTTTTTATATATATATATATAAATTGTAGCGGAAACTTCGCTGGTTAATGCAATCATGTAATATGTTACTTTCTTATTAAAATATGTATAACTGTTTGTTTCCTAAATAAACTAAAATAAAAATTAAATAAAATGAAGGCCACAGGCTAATTTGGCTAATTTACCACCGGCGCTTCGAGCATAATGTTGTATGAAGACGAAAATATATCACAACATTCCAAAGAGGGTATTAATTATTTGGTTGTATTTAAAAATCTACTTACACTTGATCTGGTTTCATAGTCTCTCAAATCAACATTTATTTGGTGCAGTAAAGTGACTGACTCATCCGCCTAAAAAGTTTAAAAAATAACTATTATACCAGCTCAGACTCGTGAAAAATCACGGGATATTATAATTGCAGAATAAGTGTAGCTGAAAGTGTAATAAATTTTGCTTCACGCCTTTCAAAAAAAGAAATTTCCCATTGTACATCAGTAAACTTGAAAATTACGACATCCATTCAATGAGGTTATAAAAGTAAAAGACACATTATATTCATACTGATTGAAAAAAATATAGCACTGCTTATGAAAAGGATAGTTATTCCAAGAATATGTATATGAACCGCACAAATTGTTTCAGTAACGTAGCTTAACTCTGCTAATTCATCTAAGCATCTGTCCAGCATTTGAACAAGAGAAATACACAATTCGAATAAAGAATTATTGATAATTTTGATACCTACTATATCGCTTGTCCGATACGATAAGTAGTTCAAAATTTGGAAAAACATTTGGACAGCGTTATACTCTCCATCATCAGAACAGATGTGAAATCAAAGATTGCGGTGAAATGTGTGAAGTGTGAAGATGCAATACCGTGTTCCCATCTATCCTCTGTGAGCTGGTTTTACGGTATAATTTTAACCCTTCGAATAATAAGAAAATAATATCCATTAACTTTTGCCAGTCAAGGTTGACGAGCAAAATTCCCGCTTCTTCCCATATATTGTAAATGTACCTTTATATTGGTTATTCTTTTTCCCTTTTATTGTTCTAAAATCTAGATAAAATAATCTTTCCGATGTTAACATTAGACATTGAGAATTTTGTTTTTAAATATTACAATTTTGATATTGAAAATGTAAATTGGCTTAAAAAATACATACCTGCGGATTCCCCAAAAAAAGTACGTAAAATAAAAGAAACTTAAGATTTTAAATACAGATTCCTTTTTTTTTTTAAATTTGTAATAAAACTGTCACTTCAGTTTTTATCATATTCATACAATTTTATTTTAAAATTAAAAGTTAAACTTTGTTGTTTCGGTTGGGGGTATAAAAAGATTTATCTTATTGTAAGATGATCGGGTTTTGTAAAACATCTGAATAACATAGCTCGTATATTCCTAAGGCAATGAGAAGCATTATTTCTTTCGCTTTCGAACGTAAAAGAAATCACAAATGTTCACATGACAGGAAGAGAGATGTCTAACTTTTAACAATGCACGGTCGCTCTGGGACAATTTGGGTCTTCTGTGATTAAACGGGTTGAAAAGTTTTCTGCATTCAGTTTTGGTGTAGCGTCAATTACTCGACACCAGGAACTATTGAGCTTAGCCCGTCGTCAATATTAAATAGAATTTTTATGAATTTCAATTGCCTCCTTAATTAAACATGCTCTATGCGTTTTCTTCCCAGGGATTCAGGAACAAATCCAAAGAAATGGTTGAGGAGGCGCTGAGGAAAATAATTTTCCTCAGGGCCTATGTCATCTTTGGGGATGCTGTGTGGAGGGTTTTTTTAGGAAAAGGAAGGAGAGGAGAGTTCTGGGAAGGAAAGGGGTTTAAGGGGTGGGTAGGAATCTGGGGTTCAGTGTGTCTTGGTCATCCGCCTCCAAGACCTAGACAAACCTCACCCCATGAACCCGGGCACCCCTGCTAAATCACCAAACGTAGCGAACCACTTGGGGTGACCTATGGCAGAGGTGTTGGTTATCCAATAAAGGTTCCCGGGGCGGCGGTACCCATTCCCGCCTCCCAAATTGATTTGTCAGAATGTCTGACTATGCATGCATCTGCCCTGATAATGGACACTCTAATACTGTCCAAAATGTTGGCTAAAAAAGGAGGTAGCGCAACACGCCACAATACCCCAAAAATAAACCACGATAATAATTTTGGCAGTGAATATCCAATTACCATATCCTTTGTTTTCGAACAGAAGAACGACATAATAAAAACCTCCATGAAAAATATAATTCCCCAAATTGCCGAGGTCCACGCTTTCTGCAGTGTCAGGACGTAGAGGTCATTCTTGCTCAGCATCAGATAGAAGAAGTAAAGCTGAATGACCATAACGACAAAAGCCATACCAGTCGACAGCAGAATCTGAATAGAATATACGGCGTTCAGTCGTTTTGACCATTCGCATAGTCGGTCATGCAATTCGCTCAGAGCGATTAAAGGATTGTGGCCATATTTTACAATTTTGATACTTTTTCTACGATCGTCACGGTCCTTATTGATTTGTTTGGATGCAGTGCCGAGGCTGCTCTTCGTCATCCAAAGATTTGATCTCGGCAGCGGTCGGGTTACCGCGGTTTTAGACAGTCGGAGAATGTAGTCATTGAGAATTTTTAATCTGAAATGTTTCAATACATTTTTGAAAGATTGCGAAAGAATTACAAATTTATCAATACTTCTGTGAAACAATCAATATTATATAGTGCACATGCTGAATAGCATTGATTATGATCGGGCGGCCTAGAGATCTATTTCGTTAGCTAAAAAGGTTCCAAATAACAAAAATCTCGATCTTCTGGAGTTAGCTGAATAAAGTCGTCATACTTACTGATTTCAAAATTATAATTTATTAACTTGTTAAAAAAATATATGTTTATATCTTTCGCTTGTAAAAGTCTTATCCATAATAATACTAACATACACACACACGATACACTACATATCGATGCTTAGAGTCAAAAAAATGTTATCTACAAAAAATATAAACATAATTCTAGGCCTTAACCACACGAGCAATGGAGATTTCAAATAAATTAATATCATATCTCTTCAAATATTAATACAAAAACATATGAACTGCTTACTGCGGTTTAAAGCCAATGAATCCACCTAGATTTTACCACTTAGGGGGCATACATTAACTACGTGAGCTCAAAATGGGGGGGGGTCCGGTAAAATCTCACCAAATCTCTCCATTATGGACGGCTAGCTTCACTTCTTTGGACAGTTTTTTGTTGGTGCCAACGGCGTTCAGTCCTCCATTGATAGAGTTACCTGCATTCACCCTTCTTTCAATTTATTTTAATTTTTTTAAATTACCTACCTAAATTTGGGTAGCCTTCGCTCGAGTGGTTAAAGTCAAATAAAGTTATCGACAAAAACACATACCAATGAGTCCATGATATAAAGTCAAACAACGTTATCTACAAAAAACATACCAATACAATTTTTGGTATGTCTTTTTGTAGAAAACGTTTGATTTTAAGCCCATGAAACCATAGGCAAGTTTTTTTTATTAATTTTTTTTTTATTTCCAAGGCCTAGAATTTATAGGAGCCCTCGATATAACTTATTGCTATCGGTAGGGTTAACTGATTTCTGTTAGTTAAACTTGAGTGACGAATCATCTTAACCTCTTAAATGTCAGCATATCTATTTGGATACATTTAAAAGATCGTATCTGAGAAAAAGACTAGCTATTCTGGAGAATGTACATTATGGTAGATTATATTCTATTTTAACCCGTCTGCTTGGTTCAATATATTCGCACCTCACAATCCGGAAGCCTCGGCTTCGCGCGTAAATTTTGAGACCGTCACTTTGGATCGAGATTGTAAAATATCTATGCAAGATAGCTTTCATATTTCAAAGACAATAAGAAGCATTATTTCGTTCTCTTTCTGGTTAAAAGAAAAATACATATGTTTGCATGAGAGGAAGAGAGATATATAGCTTTTAAAATGTAAGGTCGCTCGGGAAGTTTTTGGTCTTATGAAAGTTTAACGCAATTACGTATTTTGGGATGTATTTATTCCTAAACAAGCAGACGGGTTAATAAAATTAAACGCATTATCTGCAAAAACAAGTAAGTTATGATGAAAACTAAAACCGATGCCGCATGGTGAAAATTTTTCCATTGCACACCAACTAATTAACTATTTTATTTAGTTATGTACCTACCTTGCAATGATCATATACACGTATCCCACAAAGTTAACAAAGGTTGAAAAATTAACCAACATGGATGTAATACAGACAGCCCAGTAACAAAAGCTATTTTTTCCAACAAAAACAAACATGACAAAATCTGAAATAACAAGCGAAAGCAATGAGACATACGTAATAGCCACCCCAATTAAACACTTTCTAAATTGTCCTTTGTAGTTAACTTTGATACCGAGATATCCCAAATCTTCATCAAAGTCACTCATTTCATTGAGTAACCAACACATTTCGTGCCTACTTATGAGTGCACATATTACAGACGTTATAGTAATTATGAATCCATTTGTCGTGCGATAAACATCAGAATATATAGAAATTTTGTCGAGATTTTTCGATTCCAAATTTAATTTTTGAAACTGGACGACAGGAATCAAGCTCAAACATATGGCGGTTATGACAAATACATTGTAGAAAAGGGAGAATTTCGTGGAGCGATAGTGAGTTTTTCCCTTTTCAACTACAACGGAATACGGCGCTAGGCCTAAAATGCGAACGACATAGTAAACTGGCGATATGGACCAGAATAATAGCGCGTTTTCAGATTCAACCTCTTTTCTCATGTTGATAGATATGTTGTCTCATTCAGAATAACTATAGAAGTGACATTTATACTATGCAACTTCACCAAATTGAGTAATGACAAACAGGATTCGAAGGTTTTACTTCATATACTTAATGATTCTAATCAATCAAAAAAACTGTATTAACCCTTCAAAGACCACAATATTAATAATAAACCACCCAATATTATTAATAACCAAATCACATTACGTATTAAAAAATTACAAAAGATGGTTTTGGTATGACAAGGACTGGGACTTTGGCTTATACTCTACCAATTTTACCATTATTTGTTTACACAAATCAACAATATAAGTTAATGAAATGACAGGAGAGGGTTGACACAATACATTAACTAAATTGAGTCACTAAACCCTTATTTACCGGTTGCTGATTTACTAGAGTCATTCACCATCAATCAAATACATGTGAACATGAATAATGTTAACTAATAATGAATTTATTGTCAGTTATGTATTTGTGTAATAACCTAAAGTAGTGATTAACAGAGTCATTAATTCATCTATATTGATGTATGAAAATATCACAGATAGAGAATATAGGTTTCTCCTGAGATTGAGTATCAGGGGCAATCTAGCTTCCAAGAAAATGGGTGTCTTTTATAATAGGCCTAGCTGATTCTTCAATAGTGATCAGCTGCTAACCTTGTATAAATCTCAAGTACGCCTGTGTACGACTTGATTATTTCGATTAGTCCGATTTACGGGACCCCCCCCCCATTTTGAGCTCACGTAGTTAATGTATACCCCTAAATGGCAAAATCTAGGTGGATTCATTGGCTTTAAACCGCAGTAAGCAGTTCATATGTTTTTGTATTAATATTTGAAGATATGATATTAATTCATTTGAAATCTCCATTGTTCGAGTGGTTAAGGCCTAGAATTATGTGTATATTTTTTGTAGAAAACGTTTTTTTGACTCTAAGACATCGATATGTAGTGTATCGTCTACTAGTCGGCGTATATGTTAGTATTATTATGGATAAGACTTTTACGAGCGAAAGATATAAACATATATTTTTTTAACAAGTTAATAAATTATAATTTTGAAATCAGTAAGTATGCCGACTTTATTCAGCTAACTCCAGAAGATCGAGATTTTTGTTATTTGGAACCTTATTAGCTAACGAAATAGATCTCTAGGCCGCCCGATCATAATCAATGCTATTCAGCATGTGCACTATATAATATTGATTGTTTCACAGAAGTATTGATGAATTCGAAATTCTTTTGCAATCTTTCAATAGTGTATTGAAACATTTCAGCAATGACTCCATTCTCCGACTGTCTAAAACCGCCGTAACCCGACCGCTGCCGAGATCAAATCTTTGGACGTCTCGGCATACTATGGAGGTATTAGGTCAAGGGAGCTAGGCATTCCAAAGGTTAAACCATTTAACTCCAAAATATTTATAAAATCGTTGGACTGTGGTAGTATTAAGGCATGGGATAGTTATTGAGCTAAGAATATTTTGGTCTACTGCTGTTCGAAAATAATGTTGCATTTTCATTCCTGAAACAATCTTAGTGTATTTCAAAAAAAGCTATTTTTTCGATAAACAATTTGCGGAGAAGGGACTTTGAATTCTTGAAATGGTCTGATAGTGGGGGTTATCATCAGTATTTTTTGGATAATTTCTAATGGCGAGAAGTTTTGAATGCAACATTCCAGCAAATAATTAATTAATATCATATTGTAATCAATAACGACAGCCGTGATATAGTGGTCACAAACTGCGGCTCGCGAGCCACAAGCAGCTCTCTAGCTACTCGAGTGCAGGTCTTCGACGAATGACTTGTTTAAAATACATTTTATTTTACTAATTATTATTAATAATATTTCATAAACCCAAAAATATTTTACTATAATTACAGGAGGTGGGTACCAAATAAATCAAAACATCCCTGTAAGAATGGTACTGTTCTTGTCCGCAAGGATGCTCTGCGGTGGTTACTCTGGTACGCCTTTACCACATCTATCCTTATCTATGGAGTTTGTTTAATCCTTATCTATGAGTTAGGAATTTGACTATTCTTTAGTGTAGAGAGATTTTCAATACATTTTAAATAGTAAGTGATTGGCCTTCCTTGCTTTTTTACTTTGTGTAGTATTTTTGAAAAATTGTCATAATTTTTTAAATTTTCGATGTAACATAATTGGCATTATTGATGTTTATTGCCATTTTTTAACGTTTCCAAAAGTTATGATGTAATTTGACATTTTTGGATTGTAATTAAAAACATTATAGTCAATCATTAAATTTATATAATCAAAAATTTTATAAGATAAATAAATAAGATTATTTTAATTAAATGAAGACAATATAAGCGAAACTCAATCGAAAATCTGAAAACAGAAAAATCAGAAAAAGATATTGACACATCTGGGACTCGAACCCAGGACCTCTCGCTTACCGGGCGAACGCGCTAACCACTGCGCCACCGTGTCGATGGCGCAGCCACCGCACCGGTGAAAATCTGAAAACAGAAAAATCAGAAAAAGATATTGACACATCTGGGACTCGAACCCAGGACCTCTCGCTTACCGGGCGAACGCGCTAACCACTGCGCCACCGTGTCGATGGCGCAGCCACCGCACCGGTGGCGCAGTGGTTAGCGCGTTCGCCCGGTAAGCGAGAGGTCCTGGGTTCGAGTCCCAGATGTGTCAATATCTTTTTCTGATTTTTCTGTTTTCAGATTTTCGATTGAGTTTCGCTTATATTGTCTTCATTTAATTAAAATATTACAATTTGAGGTTTTACTCATAAAGTTAAAAATAAAAATAAAAAAATAAGATTATGCCCGAATTCTAGGCAAGTTTGACCGCACTCCTACCGGCAATTTCAAACTGCACCAGGAACACCAAGTAAGTGGTCACCGCTCCCATGATCATGTACAAGACAGAGAAGTCCACTGGGAAGAAGCCGCAGGCGGTGAACTCTATCCTCTGGTGGTACATTTGCAGGCAGAACATTTCTACCTGCAATACGAGACAAGCTCAATATTGCTTAACGGCCTTAAATAATACATTTGTTTTCAGAATTTTAAAGAATGAACATTGGAATGCCGGGTGCCGCAATGCATTCCATACAACAAACGCATTAACTTTTACGTTCGCAATGAAATAATTCATTTTTAAATTCCTACTAAGGTAATGGAATATTTATATTAGAAATAATAAAAGTCCAACAAGGGTATTAAATATTTTGTTGAATTTAAAAAATATCTACTTACACTTATTCTGGTTTCATCGTCTCTCAAATCAAGATTTATTTGGTGCAGTAAAACGACCGACTCATTTGCCTAAAAAGTTTACTGAATTATTATCCTATGTGTGCATTGTACATTATTTGAGCATTATATCGAGAGGTAATTACCGCAACTAGATAACTCCAAAATCAGAATTTTCGAATTACCCATTTATGTCCAAATACATATTATTTATAAGTCTGTGGCTTAAACGGGCGAGGAAATAATTGTTTGGCTTTTGTGTTTAGCTTAAAAACGCTGATTCCGAGTTGCTTGGTTGTAGTAATTACCCCATGATATTATATTATATTTAATCAAAAAATTCATGATTAATTCGCCTATCTTAACGGACGAATTACAATCTTTAGGACATAGACATCAGGTGTATTTATACTGTGTACTGTGTACTGTTTCAATAAAAAAATATATTAATTTCCGAAGAATTTTAATCACAGATTCCTTTGGCACCATTGCACAGCTGGAAAACTCGACGAATGGGTTGTTCATACAACACTTGTACTCACTGGGCTGTGAAAGTATTTGCCAGCTTTCGTGTTTCCTCCATCATACAACATAGATCTCTACAAGACCCAGATTCTAACGTCTGTATAGCATCCCATGGTTGATCAAAGATATGGATTTTTCGACAA
Organism: Limnephilus rhombicus; assembly: GCA_929108145.2. NCBI lineage: Eukaryota > Metazoa > Arthropoda > Insecta > Trichoptera > Limnephilidae > Limnephilus > Limnephilus rhombicus. The sequence continues at coordinate 29,911,839 of OV815296.1, forward strand.
ATATATTCAATATGAAAATGAAAAATGAAAATATTCAATAATAGTCATTAAACTATTGAATCTTTGGTAAATTTTTGAGATCGCTGGCAATGGTTAGTACGCACTTTTTTTGAAAAAATCTTTTGATTCACCTTAATTACATTAAAAGACAACTATTAGCATTGGGGGAAGTGGAAAATATTTCATTCTAAATTTCGATTATGTAAAATTAAAATTAGCTTTCATTCTGTGAAACGAGACCGTCCATTTTCAAAACATTATTTTCAAATGTCATTTTGTTATGTTGGTATTCTTGTTACTGTACGAAAAGATGCTAGAGCAAAGCGTAGCAGACTTCATGGGAATTCTAGGTTTGTGTTACATGGTTTGTGATACAAAAGAAAGTGCCCCTTTATAACGCTTACTCGCGTCAAGGCAAGAAAAACATCCCAGTTTTCAAGTAGTTTAGCGGCTACGCTAGGTTTCTTCAAAATCTTCTAGCCGTTCGTTATACATTCAAGTGTATCAGGAATACCAACATACCAAAGTGACAGAGAATGAGCTGATAGCATATAATCTCACAAGACGAAAGCTAATTTTAATTTTACATAATCGAAATTTAGAATGAAATATTTTCCACTTCCTCCAATGCAAATAGTTGCCTTTTAATGTAATTAAGGTGAATCAAAAGGTTTTTTTTTAAAAGTGCATATTAACCGTTGCCAGCGATCTCCAAAAATTACCGAATCTTTGTATGAGGAGCGAATTAAATAAAAATAAATAAATACCACACTCTTTGTTTTCGAGCAGAAGAACGACATTATAAAAATCAGTAGGAAGAACATCATTCCCCAAAATACCGAGTTCCATGCTCTCTGCAGTGTCAGCGGATAGAGTTCATTCTTGCTCAGCATCAGATAGAATAAGTACAGCTGAATGACCATAACGACAAAAGCCATACCAGTCATCACCAGAATCTGAATAGAATATATGGCATTTAGTCGTTTTGACCATTCACATAGTCGGTTGTGCAATTCACACAGAGTGTTTAAAGGATTGTGATCATATTTTGCAGTTGTGATGCATTTTCTATGATCGGCATGACTTTTATTGGTTTGTTTGAATGTTGAGGATGCAGTGCCGAGGCTGCTCTTCGTCATCCAAAGATTTGATTTCAGCAGCGGTCGGGTTACTGCAGTTTTAGATAGACGGAGAATGTAGTCATTGAGAATTTTTAATCTGAAATGTTTCAATACATTATTAAAAGATTGCAAAAGAATTGGGATTTCATCAATGCTTTTGTGAAACAATCAATATTTGATAGCGCACCCTCAGATGGCCAATGAGTTTCGTTATCTGCAAATAAAGTTCCAAGTAACAAAAATCAAAGAATAACATATTATATTATAATGCTCAAGGGCGGATCCAGGATTTTTTTCTGGGGGGGGCACAAGGGGCGGACGGGCAAAAAAATCACAATTACTGTTAGGATTTTTTCCTGAGGGGGGGCACAAGGGGCAGACAGGCAAAAAATTAACAATTACTGTTAGGATTTTTTCTGGGGGGGGGGGGGGGCACAAGGGGCGGGCGGGCAAAAGAATCAACAATTACTGTTAGAAATAAACTTGAAGTATCGTACTTCAAGTTCAAGTATGTATAGGAAGGTTTATGAAAGTGTCAAAACAATCAAAAAATTAAATGTTACAGTTGTACTGTGATGGAATCTCCACAGTACACAAAAACACCGTCTGGGGGGGCACGTGCCCCCCCCCCCCCCCTCCCCCCCCTAAATCCGCCCTTGATAATGCTTATCAGATTTGATCTTCTTGAGTAGCTGGATAAAGAAATGGTAAATTGACTAACTTACTTAACAACTCAGTCTTGGCACACATTCTTTGCCTAATTTACATTCATACTTCGTCTCATACGTACTCTTCTTTGGGCAAAATAATATCAACAACACAAATTCCGATCAAAACTTCCTCTCCAAAAACCTAACATCAAAGCAAGTCTGCAACCATCGTGAAAATTTCCAGTGTGGCCAACTCAGGCGTTATTTTTGACAGTTGCACCAACTTGCAAATAAATATCTAAATAATTAAACAGTACTGTATGAAAAAATAAGCATTTATTATTCATACTTTACAATAGGTTGAATAAAAGAAAACTTATTAACTATTTTATTTAGTTATCTACTTACCTTGCAATGATCATATACACGTATCCCACAAAGTTAACAAAGGTTGAAAAATTAACCAATGTGAGTGAAGTAATGGCAGCCCAGTAAGAAAAATTAAATTTGCCACTAAAAAAATACATGAAAAAATCTGAAATAAAACACGAAAGCACCGAGACAAATGTAATAGCCACCCCAATCAAATACTTTCTAAATTGTCCTTTGTAGTTAACTTCGATACCGAGATATCCCAATTCTTCGTCAAAGTCACTCATTTCATCGAGTAACCAACACACTTCGTGCATACTTATGAGTGCACATAATGTGGACGCTATACAAATTATGAATCTGTTGATTGTCTCATAAATATAAAAATATAAAGAAATTTTTTCAAAATTTTTCGACTCCAACTTTGATGTTTGAAATTGCACAACAGGAATCAAGCCCAGAAATAAAATGGATATGACAAATACATTGTAGAAAAGAGAAAACTTTGTGAGGCGATAGTGAGTTTTTCCCTTTTCAACCACAATAGAATACGGCGCTAGGCCTAAAATGCGAATGACATAGTAAACTGGCGATATGGACCAGAATAATAGCGCGTTTTTAGATTTAACCTCTTTTCCCATGTTAATAGATATGTTGTCTCATTCAGAATAACTCTGACAGACGTGAAAATTCTGTCTTTTATACTCTGCTACTTCAACAAATTGAGTAATGACAAACAGGTATTCAAAGGTTTTACTTCATACACTTAATGATTCTTGTCAATCAAAAAACTGTATTAACCCTTCAAAGACTGCAAAATAGATTCAATATAAAAAACAGAACTTGATATCAACAAACTGATGGTTTTCAGAAAAAGTGCTAGTAAAAATAATTTCAATAAATATATAAAAGCTAATAAAATCTTTAAATATGAACCCAATATTAATAATAACCACATCCCATTATGCATTAGAATGGATGCAAAGATGGTTTTGGTGTGACCAGGACTGGGACTTTGGCATATGCTCTACCAATTCTATCCAACTTTATGTACCATTATTTGTTTACGTGAATTAACAATATAAGTTAATGAAATGGTAGAAGAGGGTTAACACAATACATTAACTAATTTGGGCTATTAAATTAATCCCTTATTTACCGGTTAGGGAACGTACCCGTACTACGTGACCAACTTTTTGCAATTTTTAACCCGCCTCCCCCCCTATTCCAAATTCAAATTTATACAGCTATTTACTTATGTATTTATGTTTCGAAAATTATATTTCATTTGTTTTTTCCTTAATTGTTTTTTTTTCTTTGCGTCACTTAGTTTACAAAATGGAAAACTTGAAATATCGCGTTATTTACGAGTACGAGTTCCACCGTGGCACCAGTGCTGCAGAAATGGCTCGAAGGATTAATGATGTGTATGGCGACGGTGCCGCAAAAGAAAACACAGTGCGTTTTTGGTTCCAACGTTTTCGTTCTGGAAATTTCGACCTGCAGAACAAGCCCCGTGGACGGCCGGAGACCAAAGTTGATAATGAAGAATTGAAGGCTATTGTGGAAGCGGATCCATCGCAAACCACGTTCGAGTTAGCTGCAGGCTGCAGTGTTAGTGATAAAACTGTTTTAATCCACTTGAAGCAAATTGGGAAGGTGAAAAAGCTTGAAAGGTGGGTACCTCACGAATTGAGTGAAGCAAATCAACAAACGCGCGTTAGACAACACACTGCACCACAGACGGCTACCAAATTAGAGGAGCTTCAATTGGAATCTCTAAGACATCCACCGTACTCTCCGGACCTTGCCCCAACTGATTGCCATTTTTTTAGAAATTTGGATAACTTCTTGCAAGGTAACAAATTCAACTCCGATGGGGCAGTCCAAACCGCCTTCAAAGATTTTATTGATTCCCATCCGAACGGTTTTTTTAGTAAAGGGATCGATGAACTGCCTATGAGATGGCAAAAGTGCATAGATAGCAATGGCACATACTTTGATTAAATAAATATAATATATTTTTAAAAATCGACTTTATGTTCCTCCCATACAAAACGCCAATTTCATATGTAAGGACCTAATATATTGATGAATGGAAATATCACAGATAGAGAATATAGGTTAAAAAGAAATGGGGCCATACATAATAGTATTTATCAGTAAAGTACATAATGCATTTTTTTTTTATTTCTGTCAATTTCTTCTTCAGATGCTTTTTCCTATCAGAGATATATTATTTATCTTCCTAAATGTGATTCACCCCTCGGTAAGAGACAGATTGATGTATAAGGATTCGAATAATCTTAATCCAATAAGAAAGTGTGATTAAGAAATATCATAGGCAATACAAGAATGACCTATACCACGTATTTAATTTAGCCCGTTTAATCACAGGAGACCCAAGTTGTCCCAAAACATCATATGCCGTTATAATAACAGGAGACCCAGATTGTCCCAGAGCGACCGTGCATTATTAAAAGTTAGATATCTCTCTTTCTGTAATGTGAATATTTGTGATTTCTTTTATGTTAGAAACGGAAAGAAATAATGCTTCTCATTGTCTTAGAATTATATGAGCTAGGTTGTTCAGATATTTTACAAACCTGATCAAAGCGACGGTTAAATTTTGCGCTATTTGTGACGTAACCCACATTTAATTTTAAAATAAAATTGTATGAAAGTGATAAAAAGTTGAGGGTGACAGTTTATTACAAATTTTGTTTAGAAAAGGAATCTGAATTTAAAATTTGAAGTTTATTCTACGAGGGCTATTCAGAAACTAGGGAACGTTTCCGACTGACGCCGCTAGGCGCGCAGCGATCACGTATGTTTTGGTGTGCGCGTGCTCGTAGCTTCAGTCGGCATCCAGCCGTCAGAACGAGAACGTCTCCGCGCTGCCTGTTTTCCCAATATTCCAATTTAAAATGTGTGCTGCAATTTCAAATCCCGCCAGTTGTGAAGTGCGGTCCGTAATACGGTTTTTGTTAGTAAAAACCGATAGAAATTCATCGGCAACTGTGCGAAGTGTATGGCAACGACGTAATGAATGAAAGTTCAGTGCGAAAATGGTGTATCTGGTTTAAAAATGGCCGAACCAACGTGATGATGAAGAGAGGAGTGGACGCCCGAGCATTGTGACAAACGATCTTCTCGCCAAAGTTGATGAGAAGATTCGTGAAAACCGTCGCTTCACAATAACGGAGCTTTCGCTTTTCTTCCCACAAGTTTCACGGACTTTGTTGTTTGAAATTGTGACTCACAAGCTTGGCTACCATAAATTTTGTGCAAGATGGGTGCCAAAAATGCTTAGAGACCTCCATAAAGGTCAGCGAATGGGAGCAGCCTTAACATTTCTTGACGCCTACCACACACATGGTGATTCTTTACTGGATCGAATCGTAACGGGTGACGAGACGTGGGGTGAAGCACCGTCAATTGCGAAACAAAATTGTAGTCCATGGAGTGGGGGCACACAAGTTCCCCCAAAAAACCAAAAAAATTTTTGCAAACCTTGTCAGCGAGGAAGATTATGGCTACTGTTTTTTGGGATAGGCAAGGTGTGCTGCTTATTGACTTTCTCGAGCGCGGTGCAAGAATCAACTCTGATCGGTACTGCCAAACATTGCGCAAGCTTAGAAGAGCAATGCAAAACAAGCGCCGAGGAAAGTTATCGTCAAAAATTAAGAATTATCGAAGATGAAGAACATGGCTAGCGACACAGCGTTTTGATGACGACGACGAGCTCTGGGCGTGCGTCACTGAGTGGCTGAGATCGCAGGCGGCGGATTTCTATGACGAAGGAATTTCGAAGCTTGTCCACCGCTACGATAAGTGCCTTAATTTGTTTGGTGACTATGTAGAAAAGTAGCATTTTAGTCACTTTTTCAGATGTATATAATAAAATATTTTTCCTGTACATAGTTTGTGTTTTATTACAAAACGTTCCCTAGTTTCTGAATAGCCCTCGTATTTTAATTACTTTAATTCAAATATTCGCAGGTATGCATTTTTTAGCTAATTTACATTTCCAATATTAAAATTTAAATATTTAGAAACAAAAATATTGATTTCTAATAAACATATCGGAAAGATTATTTTATCTAAATTTTAGAACAATTTTTATTTTTGCAAAAGCGTTAAAAAAACCAATAAATAGGAACATTTAAAATGCACGGGAAGAACCAGGAATTTCGTGCGCAAACCTTGACAGGCAAAAGTTGACAGAAAATTATTTTCTTATTATTCGAAGGGTTAAGGGTATGAGGGCCCAAAAAGGTAGGTTTTTAATTTGGACAGAGATTCTGTTGGGCTTGTTATATATTATATCTTAGTTCCGAAGGGAGTGTATTCCAAGCCTTAGGCCCAGATACTCCGAAAGGGCGATCTCCAAACTTAGTATTGCTGGTTTGCATTTAGTTTCTATTAGTCTGCCTATAATAATAATAATACTTGGCTGATTTATATAGCGCCGTTTTTGTGAAAAATCACCTCAAGGGCGCTGATAAAGCTGCTGATGTTGTTGATGATAGCTGATGATGTTGCTGATCTAAGGATTGACTGCCTCAAACCAATAAGTTCCGGGATATGTGTAGTTCAGAGATATAAGGTGGAACCACGTCATTGATTAATTTAAACACCATCCAGCACAATTTGTACTGGATTCTTTTAGGGCGCTTGAGCCAGTGAAGGTGACGTAGGTGTTCTGAAATGTGCGAATATTTAGTGTACCGGACGTAGATTTAAGATTATAATATCGTTTAAAGTTTATAATGTTCGCTTGATAGCTGCAAGACGAGTTGTTATCTAGCCTCCTACACAGTTAAGTAAATTAAAATACGTATGTATAAAAAGATATTTAATTTAATTTATTGGGGGGCTAGAATTCCAACAATCCATGCGCTTGAAAGCTGCAAGACGAGTGGTTATCTAGCCCCCTACATAGTTAAGTAAATTGAATTACGTGTATAAAAAGAATATTTTATTTAATTTATTGGGGGGCTAG